>JANDEH010000005.1:54787092-55468006 GCA_024610705.1 Tetragnatha versicolor | reverse complement strand
ACCAAGACCAGGGTTGGCCAAAAACCCGGTTTTTTTTTAAAAAACCCAAGAGGGTTAGGATTTTTTGGAATTTTTTAAATAAAACCCTGAAAAAAAAACATAAAACTGTTTTTTTTTGGAAAAAGTGTGGTTTTTTTCAAAAAATAAGTGGTTTCTCCTATAAAAGTGCTTTTTTTCTAATTTTAGTGAGTTCTTTCTGTGTTAAATGTGTTCTGTTAAAATAGTGTCAGTTTTTCTATAAGTTTCATAACTATCTTTGTACTATAGCTATGATTATGAAATTTTAATATTTTACGATAATTCTTAAATAAAGCACAATAGTTTTTTAATAATGGTTTAAAAGGTGATTGTTTCTTAAAATATACGTCTATATGCACGTCATATCCGATTTTCATGAATATACCTTCCATATTTAGTAAGTTATTAGAGTTTGAAAAAAAAGTTATCGGTATCGTTGAAAACACAAGTCCGCATTTCGCTTATAAATCGATAATTATAATTTAAACTTTTTATTTTTTATTTTACTCATGAGTAAAGGACCGTTATGATGGCAAAGTTTTCCCAAAATTACGGGTTGCCATGGTGATTAGGACGTATTTCAGGATTTTTTGAAGCAGAGTGGAGTGTTGATAATACATAATGTCCATAATGTCAAATACTCCATTTTTTCGGCTGATTTCGAGTTCAAAGATCAGTGTATGAAATCACTTGATATGCTTGAGATCAGTGTATGAAATTTTGATATGTTGTACTTGGCGTCATTCAGTTTAAAACGGTGTATTACATTAAGGTGGGCCTCACATGCAGTAAGTGCTCTACAGTAATCCAAAGTTTCTCCTTAATATTCAAATGAAACTATATTAAAATTAATAAATCGATCAATAGTCGACGGAATCTTGTAGAGATGTGCGCATTATATTCAATTTTCGTTCGAATCGTGCTATAATTATGGTAGTTATAGTTTGAAAAAAAGTCAACCGCGCTCAAAAAAAATTAAACCTAGTTTAAATTTTGAAGAAAAAAGAGCATTAAAATTTTTAAAATATCCTAAACTTTGAAAAAAAAAACATTTCAATTTTGAAAGAATTCTATTTATCTTTGAAAAAATTACTGAAATTAAAAAAACCTCCTTAATTTTTTATAACTAGTTTGAACTAGTTAAATTTTGAAAAAACCCACTGAAATTTGAAAAACACTCCTCCTACCCCCTAAAATGACAATTTTCAACTTTTCCTCGAAAATTTGTTTTTTACATTTTCAAGTAGTTTAGACTTTTATCTTTCCAAAACTGTTTTCATTTTACTTGTAGGTGAATTAGAAAAGAAATTACCGCATTTTTTAAAACAGATAGTCGTCTACGATCGTATACAAAAATAAACTTTGAAGCTAATTTTCTCAGATATAAATTTTGCATAAAAGCCCTCCACTATTTACATGATTACTCAAAAACTATCCAAGATATTCACTCCAAATTTTAACAGTATATTAATCATAATGTTATTAACCAGATGGACTACAGATTTTTATGCAAGTTTATTATTTTTGTTTTTATTAATGTTTTTTTGTTAAATGGTTGTAGAAATTTTGACATTTTTCACTTACCTTTACATTTTATGCTGTAAAACAATTACATTTCAAAATATGTCTTAGACAATAGTCCTTTCTGAAGATAAGTGTTATATGATACTTGTGTCCAAAGGAAATTAATATAGGGGTAATAGTTTTTGGGCAAGAGTGAGAGGGGTTTTATAAAAATTCACTTAAATTTTACACTAATTACCCCATATTTTAGAAAATAATAAAATTAATTTTGTTTTTTAGCATTAATCAATGTTTTGATGTACATTTAAACTAAAAATTAAAAAACAAATTTTGTAAATCAAGGATTTCAAAACAATGGTCTCAAAGGTAGGCGGATACCTTAATTACTGAAACCTGGTTAAATTTAGAAAAAATAAAAAAAACATTAAAATTTAAAAAATATCCTAAGTTTTGAAAAAACCCATTCAATATTGAAAGAAATCTATTTAACTTAAAAAAACACTGAAATTAAAAAAAATCCTCCTTAATTTTTTATTAGGTTTAAACGTTCTAAATTTTAAAAAACCCCATTCAATAATGAAAAAAAACTTAAATTATTGAAATGACCCTAAAATTTTGAAAAACCGACTCAAGTGTAGTTCTTAGTATGTTATTTCGTTAAATGTTTTCGTTACAATATTAAAACTGCCAATATCTTGATTTTTCTTGAAAAAAGGGGTCCCTATTGAGGGTTTTTTCACGTTTTTTTTAAAAGCCCATTGGGTCCAACACAATTAGGTCCAATCCAGCCAACCCTGGCCAAAACCCAGTAGAAATCCTGTTTTTATTGTCAAATTTACAAAAAATCTCTGAGGGAGGAACCCCCGATCCCCTTTCTACTTGCAACTCTTATTTTCAACCCCAAATGCAAATCCTATCTTAAAATAAAAATAAAAAATTCTGACCAGGAGTACCAAAATTAGTTAAAAACCAGTTTTTATGAGTCAAATTTTCAAAACATTTTTGGGGTAGGACCACCAGATCCCCCTTTGGTACTTGGAACAAAATTACTCACAATTTCTTTATATAATAAGTTCTTATAGATGTAAATTTTAGCAAAAAATATATAAAAAGTTACATTGGACGTAATAAATTTGCTTGGGAGGGGTGAAAATAATTTTGGGCCCCTCCCGAAATAAATTTCTATATTACTCCACTGTCCTGAAGAAAGTTTGGAAGATTTTATGATTGCCTATTTAAATAAGTTTTATATTTTAGAATGTTCTCATTCTTCTATTTATGTATTATTTTTCTTCTCTCTTTTAAATATTTTTAGTTAGTTTTATTATGACAAAAAAAAATATTTTCTGCCCTTCCTAGATTTTTCATAATTAAAAAAGAATGAGAATATTCTAAATATACGAACTTTTTAAAATAATCATAAAATTTCACAATCTATGTAAATATATTTATAAAAAAATTTAAATTGGATCCTTTATTTAATAAATGTATAGTTAATATTAATAATCAATAAAACAAATAATAATGAATTAAAAGAGTATGAATGTCAAAGTCTGGGGTTTATCTTTAATTTCTTTCTTGAAGTAAATTTGAAATTTAACATAATAAACAAATCGGAATATTAGTTCTTTTATACTTTCATGTTTTAAGAAAGCTTGCTAATAAATAAGGAGGGAAGGAATATCCATTAAACATTAAATTAAAACCCAAGCAAAGCACGGACTCCCACACAAAATGAAAACTCGGAAAATGAAGCTACAGAACCGGAACTCGGTTATGACGTCAGTCTGACGTCACCGGGAGCCTGCCTGCTCAGAGCGGCGAAAGTCGAAGCCGAAAGAGAAATACTCGGGTGTTGTCTGCTGCAATATACACAACACAAAAACCCTCATGCACAACAAAGATTTATTCCACCCCCGGTTTTTAAGGAGTTATTCCAGGTGCGTCTTTCTTTTGTTCTAAATGCTCATTAAGATCAAATCGTAAGTGTCGACAGCTTTGCGGATCAAGTTGTTTATAGCGCGTGTTGTTGTATTTGTATACCTATGGTGAAAATGTATAAAATTACAAGGGGGCTTCTAGATTTTACTAAAAATCTGACATTGATTAAAAAAATGAAAGTATCCACTGATTATTAATTATTTCCTACTCGATCTTTGTTGTAAATGTAAAATTATGCTTCTTGAAGTTCAGTTGTAAAGTTGTTTCGAGAAAGTTTTGTTGCTCTTTTATTATTTGGGAACTATCTTCCTCAACAGCTCAAAAACTACCTTACTAATACCCAAATGAGAGCATGGATGAACATAAAATTCAAATCTTTAAAATTATCGATGTTATTTTGATGGAAATCGTACCCACCGGCTATGAATGTTGATTCATAAAACGATGAATGTTTTAGCTTAAAATAGAGCTTTTAAAATATTGTTATCTGTTGAGTAGCTAGCTTTTTGAAAATATCTTTAACTCAATAACTATGGTCTTTTTTTATTATCAGCTTCTCTAGCCATAACTTAATGAGATTACCATGGCAATGATGTTTGTAAACAATGCCAGTGTTTCCATTTGGTTCAAGATCTTTGTGCAAAAAATGTTAACTGGTTTGGTTTCATTGAAGTACTAAAACAAGATTCGCATATGGTAACTTTTATAATATATACAATAAACATTCGTAAAATCTAACAAACCAGGTTTGGGCGACATGCTGTTTACTGTGGCGAGCACTTCAACTTCTATAAAACTGGCTTTCTAAAGCCTGCTATTTTCCCCTTATTTATGGCCCCTGGCCTCGTTTCTTTGGATTACCCTTAAACATCTCATAGAAATATTGTTTATCAAATGATCTTCCTAACACCATTTCTGCTCAAATCTTAAATGCTCCATTCTATCTGCTTTGCCATCTCTTCTAAAGGTACTTAATAGTTGGCTTTAGTTATTTTGCAATTCTTGCTTATTTTAATCAAATTTCTAAGCTTTTTGATAAAATAATATATAATTTTTTAACGATAATTATTTCTGCATAACCTTAAATGCAAAATTTCAACTATTTCTTCTGTAAACCAACAATATTGAATTATTGATGCTTGGCAATGAAAGCTTGTGCATGGATCTGCAGTACCACTATTGTCTGTCTTTCTTTGTAAGGCGGTTGGGAACAGGGTAATCCAAAATTTGAGTTGGGGTGGGAGAAATTTGGTAGCCAGCTTAGCTACTTAAGCACCTTCTATTTCGAAAAAGAAGAAAAGGGAGTAGGGATAGTTATTGGCGAGAAATAACCAGTTGGATCCCTCTCTATACTTCCCCACCCCTTGGAAGTGAATGGCCTGGCTCGTTTGGGGTTACACTAAGGGAACATACCCATACTACATGACCCATTTTTGACCCCCCTCCCCCCCTTGGTGACCATCCGTAGTATTTGCCAAGACCCCCCTCCCCCTCTAGTTTTCACGTAGTAATTCATAAATACGGTTTGCCATCACTTTTTGCAAACAGAAAGTTTAAAAAAATTAATTTTGCTTAATTTGTCTAATTTTAATAATTAATTTGGCTTAATTAGTCTTCATTGGCAAATTTCAATAATTAATTTGGCTTAAGTTTCTCGTATTGAATAGGGGAAATTGAGTATGTGTCGAAACCCTAAGCCCCCCTCTCCTGAATGGGTCACGCAGTATGGGTACGTTCCCTAACTGCTTAGCGAGGAAAGTACTAGACTAGAGTAATTAAAGACATCCATTAATTTCTTGAAGTCTTTTGGTTCTTACGTATTATACCGTCAACCGTGCCGCTTAATCAAAAACGTTATATCCCATTGACTTTTCTATTGATGTGCTGCTGAATTAAGCAGCCACTGAACAGTCGACGGGATAATACGTAAGAACCGTCTTTTTTTTCTTAATTTTTGACCCTCCTTGCCTCTTAGTGAGATTTTATTGGACATCCCCTCTCCTTCAAACTCTCACTTAATGAGATTTTCTATAATTTTTAAATAAACTTAATGTTTTTTGGAACATTTGTTTCATCTTGTCAGCATGGTGCTTAACATAGGGGAGAATGGGGATGAATGGGACAGGGAATGAACAGGACAGCTCAATTTTTTATACCTTAACTTCACTTTAAATTTTTATTATTTCAGCCATAAGATAGTAGTACCTAGCCTATTCAAAAAATTGTGTTCATTGACATCAGCTTCCATTTTTGTATAAATAGGACTATTAAATGTGTTTTCCCATACCAAAAGTAACTTTTATCATTTTACTTCTATAATTATTTATTAGAAAATAATTTAACTAAAGCTATAAATTTTACAGTGATTTGAAAGAGTACTTATGTTAGTATAGTTTACAATTTAAATGGAGAAAATCCATGGATTTTTTCCTGGTCTAATTTTAGTTTTTCAAAAATAAGTGGGTACGGGGATGAATGGGACAGTTCCATCATCACTTCATTTCCTGTTTCCAAAACTTTCCATCAATAGCTTGCTATATTCAACACATTTAAGTAATTTTTGATAAAGTTTACTAAAATAGGGTGCAAAAATTTATGTTTAAACTTGTGTTTTATGTTACAAACTCATGTGTGAATATACAAAGTCTTAATGAGCAAATAGTTGAAACTGTCATCTCAAATATGTTATGGTTAAACAATTATTCTAGCAAGTTAGGTTTTTATGCTCTATTTTTAGGAAAAGTTCCTTCAAAATGACGGAAAATGTTACTGCAGGAGAGTAGGGATTGTTTCCCGGGATCCCGTAGAATTTTTAGGTTGGGAGACACGTCCCGGAATTATTCAGTCCGTCCCGGGATTCCCTCAAAGTTTTAAATTTCTTTAACGAATATGAATATTATTATAATATGAATATTACGAGAATGAATTTATTAAAATATGAAATACTCCATTTAAGCTTATCAATAATTTAAACGAAATGTTTAAAACACATCCAGCGAGTTTACTAATTATCGTCAACCATCTTAAAGAAAAAACATTATATTAAGAAACTTTTAAATTTATTATTATATTGAGAAAACTCCCCCTGCTCGCTATCGCTCACAAACCCCCGTAAACTGCTTATGCAGGACGTTTTGGAATTGCTTCGCAATTCCCACAAATTCCAACTAGCTGAACTTTATAAAACAACTAAACAATTTGCAGTAAAAACGTCAACCAACTTTCCAAAAATGCGTCACCAAATCAATCTCCTCCATGAATAAATCTCCCTTAAAAGTTTGAATATATATTAACTCTAATTAGAGATAAGTTAACTTATCAAAATTTAAACGAAATGTTTTTTAAAATATTCAGCTTAATTATTTTTAATCTATTATAATAAAAATAACTAATTCTAATTGTTTATCAATATTCAGACCAAACAAAACCCATTATTTTAAAGTAACTCGCTAGTATAATATTCCTAGTGTTTATCATTCATATTTTTTTTAAACCCAGACTTGTTAAACAATACCGTTTAAGCAATTGAAAATAATAAGAGACAAAACATCACTCTATGTTTACAATTAATTTCGATAAAATCAGACTAAAAATTATAAATATTTGACAAAAAGTGTGAAATTTTAGTATAAAATGGCATACATGTAAGTTTTTAGAATATGTTTTTATCAATCTTTGAGTGATATTTCATCAAGAAAGTACTTTTTTAAAAGGTGAAAAAACATGTTTCATCTTAAAATATGGGGTCAATCGGTCGTTGTGATTGGATGCATAATAATATGATTGACAGTACTTGCTTTGTAACTGCGACCTTATCCATTATCTAAAAATATGGAAATATTTTAAAATTGAGAATTTTCTTGAAAAATCGAAGGGCCTATCGGAAATCCGGAAAAATCCGGACATTTTGATACCATGTATGCGTCATTTGGTTCAGTAATTAAAAAGTCTTTCTCTGGAAACCGTTCACCAAAAACTTTTTTTAGAATAGAGAGATTTTAAAATTGAGAATTTTCTTGAAAAATCAAAGGGCCTATCGGAAATCCGGAAAAAATCCGGACATTTTGATACCATATATGTGTCATTTGGTTCAGTAATTAAAAAGCCTTTCTCTGGAAACCGTTCACCAAAAACTTTTTTTTAGAATAGAGAGATATATAAACATCAAAATAGTGTTTAAATTGTGGCATAAAATAAATTTCTTGGAATAAATAACAAGTATGTTAATGAGACCCAGTCAATATTTTTGGGTATCATTTTAAATGTAAGAGATATATTTTATTTTTTAAGTAAAATACCACTAAGCACGAGTAAATCCTTATAGTTGAAATAAATGGTTCAATGTTGATATATCAAATATAAGCTGATTTTTCTGTTTGAAAGTAGTAAAATGCATTTTTTGCCATCTGTGGCACTCGCCTACCTATAAAAATTATAATTGGCACTTGGCATGATTATAATTGGCATGAGGTTGGACCACCCTGACTTATACGGTGACTTTTATTTTTGAAAAACATTACCTCATATCCAATAAAATCTTAAATATTTCACGGTGCTTTATACTTGAGCAATCAATATTTTTAACATCTAAGTGGGCAAAAATATCCAAATAACCAGTTTCCCCCCGTGGACCCAAAAAGTTTCTCAAAATGAGTGAAACCCCTACTTTTACTAGAAAAATTTCAAAATTTTCTCTGGGAGAGGCTGGGTGGCAGAAGCAGAAACACAGGTTGATGTTTTTGATTTTTTTCAAATTTTAGTGAGTTCTATCTGATGTTAAATGTGTTCTGTCAAAATAATGTCACTTTTTCCGTTGTTAAGTGGATTTTTTTTAAAAAACACACTGAAATTTGAAACACACTCCCTTAATTTCTCTACGTCCAGTTTTACAAGATCAAGACCATGGCAACCAAGCCCGGAAGAAGATTTTACTTTAAATACAACCGACCGTGAAAGCCTTTCTAGTTTTACTTCCTTAATTATTAAAACCTGGTTTAAATTTAAAAAAAAATCAACTTTAATCTTAATATCTTAAGTTTGGAAAAAACCCATTCAATAATTAAAAAAAACCCTTAATTATTGAAACCTAGTTAAAATTTTGAAAAAAAAACCCCACTTAACTGCAGTTTTGGTATGTTTCATTTAATGTTTTTCTTCAATAGTAAAAAAACTGCCAAAATCTTGATTTTTCTTAACCCCCCAAAATGAGGGTTTTTTTGAAAAAAAAATATTGGGTCCAACCTAATTGGGTCAAATCCAACCAACCCTGGGGGAGGACCACCCTGCCCCCAGCGGTACCACAAGGGAATCTTGGGATATACTTTTTTAGAAAATTCCCAACATTTTGTGTCAAAGGTAAGGCGATAAGTGGCCTGGAAAAGTGTCCCCCTTAGAGCCGTTCTGTGATTTCATATCTTTTTCTGTTGTGGTTTCATTAAAACTATGGGCAGTAGAGGTATAGTTCCACTTCCACAGTTTTGCCATGTCTCTGAAGGGAATAATCTAGTTTAAATACTCTTCACTCTGTTGAATCACTGCTGGAATAATTAGCGAAAAAATCGTTAGTGTGTAGTGTAGACTTATGAAAACGTGATACTATGATTGACCTGTGAGGTATTATAAAATATATAATTTTTTATGTTAAATTTCGAAAATGACATGAAATGGGACATTGATGAACCTTGAAATCACAGGCCTCTCCAAATTTGTCAAGGTTGTCCTGTCCGGCGGCCCTGTATATCCACTAGAACTTTTTGAGGCTGGCAGAATATGTATTTTAGTGGTTGTCAGTCATTCGTAAATCGTCACTTCGCTTCGGAGCCGGCTTTTCGTTCGTAAATCTTTCATTTCGAAGGCGAACAGGGCGACCCGGCTTTTTCACCACCCCCGCCCGGTCACGTGACGGGGTCGAGATGCGGAGGAGGTGAACAACCCTTTCTCTCTTCCACTCTCCCTTTCGTTCGAGAACGCACCCGAGCGTGACACCAACCTTTGAGGTGAGGCGCGCTGCTCACCACAGTTCACGACTCGAAGCAATTGCTCACTCTCTGATGTTTGAATCGGATGCCGCAGATGTGCCAAACTTGACCTTAAGATTGCTCGGGTTTTTTCTTCTCTCTTTTGATTTGATTTCGTGTGGCCTCGGAATTCTCTCGGTGGGAAACCAATGCCAACAGTCGGAGTGTGGTCTGGTCTCCTGTTGTGAATTTCTAGACGTGGAATTCGAAGATGGCATAAGTTTAAAAGTTTCTGTAGCCGTTCCTCATCTACTGTGATTGGTTAAAATTCTCAAGTAAAAAGAAAATCATCATCATCAATTAATTTCGTTCGACCAGTGAGAAAAGAAAGGGCTTGACGAGAACTAGAGATTCTTGTCATAAGTAACCCCCAATCCAATTCCTCTATGAATTATGTGCAATGGCTTTTGCCTTTGATTTTCTGTAGATGCACTACATTTTGTCTTGAACTTCTTAGTTACTTCTAGGAATGGTATTGAAAAATGTCAAGGAAATGAGGTAAAGTAATTGCCTTCCTCAGTTCTTCGCAAGGATATGATCGTAGTAAAGGAATGAAAAAAGAATAAAACGCTCAATTTTTGACTGTTTTGCTTATTTTTAATTGAACAGTATGCTATGATGGTGTCTCCATCCAGTCAGTCAGTAATGTTGCTCAATCTCTGGTGTCGGAGAATTTCATCCCCAAACTTTGGTTCCGACTTCTGAGTATTCTGCTTACCATCCCCCCTTAATTCTAAACAAATTTCCTATTTTGATCAATGTAAATTACAATACCCCTTCTCCACCCAAATTTAGGACTTAAAGCTTTGGGGCTCCAGGGATATTTCATCGACTTCCCCATTTGTAGCTACTCCCCTTCAGTATAGGTTCTCCTATTTTTACCTATCCTTCCTCTTCTTATTATTATCTTATAATTACCTATCCTACCTATTCTTATGGAGGGGTCTTACTGCAGATCAGTACTATAAATTGCCCAAGATGATCGCCAGTCCACTCTGGTTTTTCTTTGCATGATGTTTCCTGTTATGGATTTAAAGAAAGTGAATGAATCCCTTACTTACAAACTTGGTAACTAACAGACATATTCAAGCCATCAGCGTCGTTGTTAAATCCTTAGTCAAAGCAAAATTCAACCTATCAGTGTCAGCGAAAAGCGAATTTTCCTTTCTTTAATTGCTGGTTAACACCGAGACTGAACATGGCTGTAACCTAGAAAATTTAGTTCTTTTGTTGAATGTTATAGCAGATAGCTTCTGAAATACTGTTGAAGTTTCCTCAAAATTACACTTGTGAAGAAAATTTCAAGTGCTCTCTTTGACACAAACTATCACTCTGGTGCGTCAGGCGCGTCAGGTTCATTTTTTTACTCGTCTGCTGCGTTATCTACACTCATTGACTAATATAGGAGTGGAACTCTGACCAGTTGTATCTTAAAGTGTCCACACAGATTCCTTCGAGGGCAAGAGATTTGAGGGCCTTAAAATGCGAAAGGCAACGGGGTTTTCAATATGTAATTTTTGATCGGGCACTAATGAAATCCGCACGTGTGTTTCATCCTATAAATGCGTGGCTCCTGCGTCCGTAATCGATGACTGCACGAAACGAGACCTTGACGGCATTCCTTCACGCGTGCCGTATTTGGGTCAGTGACGCCTCGCGTGCCACTCGCGCTGCCCACCTCTTGTCAATGCGGCCGTAAAGACGACAATGTGTGTGTGCCATCCTCTCGTTTGGGAGAGCGAGCGCGCATTGTCGTTGATGAGAAACTGATGGGAATCGAATGTTAATTGTACTCTCGGACGAACCGGTAGTGTTTCGTGGGATGTTTCGTCTCTAACAGTTTTTTTCTGACATTCGATACTGTCGTATATAAGTTAGCCATCTTTTTCAGTGTAAAATAGAAGGCAATTGTTTCGAATCAGTTCAGAATTGAACTCTACTTTTTATTTTTAAGGTTATCCCGTTCCCAAGGATCCCAGACCTAAATTATTGACTTAATTTTTATTTAAAGTAGTTTAAGGCTAGGTGTAATTTTGCCACCAACTAAATTTATGATATTTATTTATATGTTATGAGCGTCATACGAGTTGCAATTTCAGACTAGACGTTCTTTTGAATTTCAGACGTTTCTTTTTGATTTTCGCAATTCTTTTGCACGTCTTGTACTACATTTGTCTTAAAACATCGAGGTAATTTCTATGTTTCAGAAAATTGTACAAAACTTGGTCACAAATATTTGTTCAAGCAATTTTTTTTCTGTACTATCGAAGATATTTTTAATGCTAGATATGCCCAATGAAATTCTTTTTTACAAATTTTTAAAAATTTAATCAGTTCCTGTTAAGTTTGTTTCTAAAACCACTAATTGGAAGTTAATGAGTTAGAGAATTCCCTATAGCGAAGGAATGATTAACATCCGGAAAGTGTTTTGAAATTGGAACATTTCGAACTCGTTTTTCCCTCACGTTTTTTTAAAAGTAGTGTAGACGGAATGCTCTAAGTCTCTTAGGCTGCGTTAAAAAATTACCCATATAAAATAGGTCCCTCGTTAATGGATGGACGATCAAGCTAATGTTGTACTCAATGTCGTTTGACGTTAATTGTAACTGCTATTAAGGCTGAAGTTGACTTGAAAGAACCCTATTTGGTTTTTATTTAAAATGACAAAAACATGTAGAAAAAATTAATTTAATTTATAAAAATTTTTCTTTAAAAGTATTTTTAACACCATGTGAACAAGAACAATATTTTAAATTCAGAAAATGTACCCAAGGACTTTTTACCATATCTTTTTCCCTCCTGTTTTAGCGTTTTCGCTCTTGCCAGTACCATCATGCGTCACATTATCACATTCACTACAAAATACAACATAGATTGGTTTTTATAATTAGAATTTCTGCATTAATAGAACTTGCCAATTTAATTGAGCTGTTTTGATTGTAATAATGACATAGGGGTCGATCAAATCGGTAAAACTGAGGTTCAAATCATGTTGTAAAGTTAAAAATTACTTTGTCGAGTCTTTTAAATTCTGCTAAATAAAGCTTTTACGAAAATAAGTTTGAGAAAAACGTAAAATTGTACAAAACCGTTTATGAAGAGAAGTCCATAGATATTAAAATGAAAAAAAGTTTTGAAAATACAAGTTATGGGCTGGTGAATTCCACCAAACTTAATTGTGAGCGTAATTTGTACTAATAGGAACCATGGGCTGTTGGTTGCAATGTGCGTTTGTTTAATGACAACAGATGATGACAATAGATGAGATGACAACATGTATAATAGCGTTGTGATGTGTGGGAAAAAAACTCCGGTTATGGTTCGATCACGAATCGGCCATTAGTGTCATTGATGTAAGAAGTACAATATTTCCGGTTTTGGTTCCAAGTGAGGGGCTGAAAAGTCCATTGTTGGAGAAGACAAAATTTGTGGAAGTGTCGGTCTGTTTGTAGGAATCCTTTTGTTGACGCTTTTTCACATGCGGCTCTACAACTTTAGGATGTACAAAATACCTTTTTAATGAAACCGGATATAAGATAGACCAAAATGTACTCTACTCTCGATAGAACTGGCCTTTGGCCTATACATATCATTTATTCATTATTTTAAAAATATCGGTAACAGGTGTCAAAATTTCAGTCTTTTGATGAATACATTGGTTTTTTCTGTCTATCAACCAGGGTTTTTACGTTTAAAACATTTTGTTTTAAACACGTTTAAAACAAAGCAAAAAAACCTTGTTTAAAAAACATATATTTTTTAGCAAAAAGTTGCTCCCTTTATTTAGGCAACAAACTAACCCTTTTCAAGTGTGGATCACTCAGAGCTAAAAAAAAATGGTGTCAAGTATAAGGCTTGGGTACAAACTACCAAATCGTCATGACATAGGCAGTACATTACTTGATAAAAAGCATGATGAATTTGAAAAATCAATTTTAAATTTTTAAAAATCATGGGTTTTCTTAGCATTTCTTTGTCGAGGGTAAAAAATCAAATAAAACATGTTTTAAACAAAAAAAAACACGTTTAAAACTAATAAAGCATGTTTTTTGTTTAAAAAAACATGTTTTTTTCCAACCCTGCTATCATCTTACACTGCAACTGCAGTGCTACTTTCTCCGCATAGACTCTAAGCCCGAAGAATGCCTGTAAATGTTGTTTTTCCTCTAGGGTATATTTGTAGTAGGGAAGCTACCAGGGTCGTCCTATTTGCTGCTCTCAATTGTACTGATATTGGAAAATATGTGCTGGCCTGCCACATTTCAGACACAGATTGTTTTATAACCGATGTTTTTCCATTTTACAACATTTTTGTAATTTTAAAGTTTTTGCGTGAAATAGCGATTTTTTTTAGTTTAATACTTTAATTTTTAGTAGCGTTAAAATAACAGTTTTTAAATTATCAATAAAAAAGCAAATTTTTATAAGTTAAAATATTTCATTTAGTTACGCAATCAGTAAATTTTATTTGAATGTCTTAATTTTAAAAAATTTCATTTATTTTATAATTAATCTAAATAGTGGTATCTTAAAATGCGGAATTGCTGAAAGCGCAATTATACAGGCAAAATAAATAGTAGATATAATTTAAAAGAAAAAATATCGCTTTTTAAACAATTAAAGATTGTTAATTTTGACTGAATTCTCGTACATTTTAATTCCAGGCCAGCAAAATTTTATCCCTTTTTTTCTCGCTTTTCAGCAATAAGGAAAAACTTTTATCGAACCTTAAAAAATTTTTCCTTTCACAAAAATAATTGAAAGTTTTTTCCTTGTTAGTATACGTTTACGCCTATTACTTCATATCACCTATTTTATGACTAAGATTATTTCGGTAAAGATGCATTTCCCGTTTTCTTACAGTACATAAATGAAAAATATTTGACGTTTACTTCTAATTTTTAATTGATTCATAGAATTAACTTCTTCTCAGACGACTACACCTAGCACATTTGGTCACAACCTTTTCCCGGTTGGTGGCTTTGAAATCACCCCCTTCTGTTCGATTCCAATTTGGTCGTGCGCGACGTTTTCTGCATATTCAAAACGTGAATTCAATTACGCACAGTGGTCTCTGCGTCACCCCACGATGACTCCTTCGAGAGCTGACACTGGTGACAAGTTCCGGGCGAACTCTTGACTGCCGATTTCTCTTGTCATTTGCTCACCCGTCTAATTCGTTTTCCTTGATTATGTTATGTATTTTTGTCAAAACGCTTGGAATGTCTTAATATTTACGTTTCTTTGAGAGAGTATTTAATTGTAATTGCGAGGAAAAGGATGATTTTTGTTCGTACAATTTGATTACAGAAAGATTTGAAGTAATTTTGTTAAGGGAAATGATGTTTTAGGGATGGAAATCTAAGACTTGTGAAATGATTTCTTAGAAACTAGTGCCATAATTCGACGTCGAATGAGGTAGTCGTTTCAGTCGTTCAAAAGATTTTTATGCTGATAAACTTACTATGAAAATTAATTAGTATTCTCCTTTGACTTTTCATCCCTCTTAGTGTTATTGTTCTGTGGCATTAACATAAAAGGTACACTCATAACAAATTCCAAACGCATAACATTTATCCTTTAAATGTTACGGGTGCTTCTAATTCATAATTAAAAAATATACGTGTGTAACAAAAGGAAAGAGCGAATTTGCTGCATTCGGATAAAGTTTCTTTATTGTTTGCCATGGATGGAGTACAATGTGTTTAATCAATTAATGTGCGTTTTTTATTAGTTTTGTTACATTGGAATTATTTTCATATGATAGTTTTTAATATTCATTTAACGTTAGAGTTTGAAAAGGATCTTTTATCTTCTTCAGTTCGCAATACAAAGTTAAAACCATTTTGTCTAACCCGCATGGAGCAAATAAGTGTGTAGAATATACGAAAAAATGACTTAATTTAGATTCATTTGTGGTTTATTGTGATAATTACCTAATTTTTGTGGGTTTTTTTTACTTTCTATTCATTGTACTAGAATATCTTGATCTTTTGACTTGCATAGAGTGAGTGGTCTTTGAACCGAGCTACTCCGTTTCAAAGATCCCGAATCGTGAAAATTGCCAACTGCGCTCTGGTTGAAAATTTCCGGTTGGTCGACGATCTTTCCAAAAAGGTGGCGTTCGGAAAAAAAGGTGTCAAAGGATCGCTAATCCTCCTCCTTTCGAATTAAAGGAGTATTCCATTTCGCATTCCAAAGCCCCTTATCGTTTGCAGACCAGCCAGGGGTCCTTTCGCTCCAAAGCACCAACTTTTGTCCACCAAATTCTCTTATATGATAGTATGAGGTTTTTTTCTCTTACTTCCGTGGATCTAAGTGTGAAATTTTCTGCTATTTTTGACTCCCATTGAGAGAGAATTTTTCTGTTGATGAATTGACTCTTTTTTAAAAACATAGATGTATTAGGGAGTTGATAATATATTTGTGCACTTGAATTCAGCGAACTGTGTAAAACAATCTATTGACACTCATGACAATATTTCGTGTTTTGATCATTTTTTACCGAAATTATCCTCTTAGTGTTCTTGAAACTTCCATTAGCAGATTCTTATTAACCCTCTAATGCCCACTGCAGAAGAAAAAATTTTTTTGGCTTTATTAATGTATAGTTTGGCCAAATAAAGTAAAAAGCCAAAAGATTTTTTTATTTAAAAAAGTTGGGGCTGAATCTGAATTTTATAAATAATACCACCGGAAGGTGTAATTATTGCTGCAATAATTTAAAAACATGCTGAAAATTGAAGCTGTATTAATGGCAAAAATTGCGTCTTTTTTCGTTCAAATTAGAGCCCACAATCAACATAGTATAGAGGCTGTTATTCAAGTTTTGTCGGGTAGCATATACTATCATAACTCGAGTTAAGACATTCGTCGTGTGAATAAAGTTAGAATGAGGGGTGAAAACCAATTTTCGAAAATTCTGAAAAAAAAATCATAGGTACTCTCTGCCACATGCGACAACTTCTCCCCACTAACGCATCATCAAAATAAAAAAAATTCTATACACCCTATAAATATAAAGGCATGTTATTTAACAGAGCATTTTCTTGATGAGTTTGTACATGTGTTTTTAAATGTTATTTCTCAAGGTCCTTTACCAAAAAAGGCATCCGTTTTTAATGGTATTTTATTTGTTTAGGTAGTTGTGATTCTTCATAGGTTTTCTGGTGCTAAAAAAGGTGGTTTCAAAGATTCGTGTTGAATCCTTTGTTTATCAATCGATATTCTAACTCACTTTTGTTCGGGTCGGCATCAATTTATTCCTTTCTCCCTAAACAATGCCATTTCTTAACTACAGAGACACCTCAACTTTTCCTCCTCTCAAATTTAAAATGCAGGAAAACTTTCTATTTCAATAGACAAAAGGACCCATCTTTGGGCGGCCAATGAGCTGCTCCCTTTTCGAGTGGGCATCTGGCGATGACACTGCTGAGGGTCACCAAAAAGTGACGCTCCCCTAATTGGCCGATTTCACCTGTGCCAGACACTTTGGAGGACCCTTCACGTCCCTGCTACGGCGGTGTGACGTTGCGTTACAACGTCAAGAGTGTTTGTTGGTGGTTGGTTCTTGTCTTCACACTCTCTTTGCGTTGGTGTGAAGTTGTTCTTCAAGTGTGATAAAAAGTTATTTGGGTCTTTGCGGGTGTTATCGAATACTCTATAATGGTTCTGTTTCATTATTATTTTTAAGGGAATAAAAGTTATTGATCCATTTGAAATTTTATAATTATATCCGTTGCGGCGACGCCATGAGAAACTTAATTTTAAAGTTGGGAGTGTACTCAACGATTTTAATGGTTGGAGTAAAATAATGTGTGTGAGTACTTTTATTTATGCGTTTTGAGTATTTGTTTTAAAGTTTTCACATTTTATGTAAATTTAGAATTTTTCTTGGTTCTTGGGTAGCTAAGTGTGTTGCATAATTTTTTTATTGTTATGGAAAAAAATATATAAAGCTTCTTGAAATGTAATTAGCTTAATTTTGATTCCTCGAATACATTTAAAAAGGAATCTATCGTATTCCAGTTTGAATTTATCCTTTGGAAAGAAAAAAAAATGTCTTATTTTACTGTTATGGAATCTTTTTAACATTGACTGCATGATTGTCGGTCGACTTATGCATTTATTTTTCTAACACTTTTTTATTCAGACTAGCTCACCTGTACAGAATATTCTTTTAATGAACATTTTAGACTCAGGCACCTACAACAATTTCAAAACAGGCTCATGAAAAATTCAATAATAGCGAGTTGAAGTAATGATTGCATTTAACGAGCCATCTACCAGGGGTAGCAAACACCCTTGGTTTGCCCTCTGAACTGATTGTAAAATATTGGGGGACAAACTGTTATCACAGACCCCTTTGTGAATCCCCACTGTTGATTTTTGGCGCCATTTCCTAATTAGTTTAGAATTGTACGTCTGCCTTTTGTTTCATCTTTTGTGTCCTCTCTCCGCTAATGAAGTTCCGGAGTTTTCAGAATCCCTCCCTCTAAAAACTAAACCTTCCATTTCAAAACCCCAATCCCCTCTTTTTAAAAAAGTTCTTTTCCATTTCCGGTCCCGAACTCTCTATACACACACACACACCGCCCTGCGCAAATATGTTTCGTTTCATGTTTTTAAGAGAAGCGTTTGGAAAGAGAAGCTTTTTTTCTTTATATTCACTCTCGTTTCCCGCATTTTCTAATTCATTATCGCTCTTGGCTGGAATCGAACTTTTTCTATCCCTTTCCAGGAGGCTCTCTCCCCTTTCCTTTTGTAACGAGTTAATGAGCTGACGGAACTCTGAAAGGGACTCTTAGAAAATCTGGATATGGGGATAGATGCCGCAGCCTAATTTTTCTTTGGATTAATGGATTTACTTTCGTTTCCCCCAGATCGATATACTTTTTTCCTATATATTGTTGAGCGAGTGAAATCGTACCACCGGCGAAATCATATTCCGCCTCTGGGTTCTTTTTGGTGACAAATACCGCACTGTTTTTCCTTATGGGCCATTGATGCAGATTTTTATGTGTTCGTTTTTGTTAAATATTGAAGAGTTATTTTGAATAGTTTTTTTTTATATATGACTTGGTAGAAAAGATCCGGATTAGTGGGCGTCAAAACGATGCTTTTCAAGTTGAATATACTTAAGTATAAAGTATTTTTAAGTAGTATTAGTTGGAGATAAAATGCTCTAACTGGAAGTCCTCCAAATCTTGGTATGATGAAGTACTCAACTCTAAAAAGTAGTTAGCAGTTAATTTTAATATGGTGAAAAAGGTATTAATATCAACTGCAAATAGGAGGTTGATGCACCTTCATAATGATAAAATAGAAAATTTGAAGCACTGTCCAAACCGTCCATTTTTTAAGAGACTAGTTCCCATTGCCACTAGAACCAAGACCATCTAAACTACTGTAATATAGAGGGTCTTGCTAGAACCCAAAATAGGAACCAAAGCTATAATTAAATTGTTAATTTAATCCATTCTTGGAATAAGTTGTACATAATTTCGTTTTATTGTGATCAAAATCACTTGACTATATGAAAAAATATTATCTTTCAAATTTTAACTTATCGTAAACTTACCACTAACGATTTTGGAACTATACTACTACTTTTGAATAGTGAGGAGTTACATAGGAAAAGTAAAATGATGATCTGGGAATCGTTTATTAGTTTTTTTTTGGAAAAATGAGTGTCATGCGCATGCGTATTAAAATAAAACATGTAAAATTATTGGAAGTTATTCACATTTCTTTACTTCATTAAGTTCCAATGAAATCTTTTTAATCCTGTAAAAACTATCGGAAAGTATTTCCAATGAATGCTGTTGAAGCGAAGAATCTTGCGTTATGAACTCATTCGTTCATAATTTGCCCGCCTTCGCTTAAAATTTTTCGTTCTCTTTTCTGCAGGTGATTGTTGCCACCGGGCGAAAGAAAAATTGCGACCTCATTTGTTGCGGCAGTCTAGAAAGTCTTTGGGACCGGGCATTATTAATAAAGGAAAGGAGAACGAAAATATTCTTTTCCATCTCTATTTAATCATTCTTGTTCTAAATCTGGATTAGGCGGCAAGTTCTAATTGAGTTTGCTTCTTAATTGGAGCGTGGATTTGTTCTCCGCAGTTTTTCTGTTCAGGCCGTCGGTCGCGGAACTTTTCGACATCCGAAAGGAAGATGGTCCTCTCGCTCTTAAAAAGATCTTTTCGTCAGCAATTAGGTTCTGTCGCCTCTCGTTTGGGATTTTGCTTTGATAAGAATGAGGAATTTAATCGGTTTTTGATTTTGACTCAAATTTTTACATGATATTAATTTGGCATGTTAATAATATGTTAATCCCAATTACTATTATTATAACCCCCAATACTATACACATACAGGTTGTTATTTGCATGCCCTCTAACATAGACTTATTGCTCATTTTCAACAAATCATCGTTGAATTTTAATTTTTGAAGTATTGAATTGGGTATTTCAGATAAATTAATGAAGTAATTTACAGTATTTGTAGATTATTACATTAAAAACACTCTATTATATTTTTGAAATAGTAATGAAACAAAGTAACAAAGAGGCCCATTCAGACTTAGTGAAGGGTGAAAAGTGTAACTTGACGTGTCACTCTTAACTCCTTCTCTTTTCTATGCAAACAGTGTGAATGAGCCTTGAAATCGAACCCTGCCTCTCAATTCATATTTTAGAGATATTCTAGTACTTATTACTAAACATATTTTTACGTTAAGCAAATCTCCATATTACAACACTTCCCCGTATGTGGTAACGGTCAGCTCGTAATGCCATTTTATTTTTACCCGACAAATATGACCCCTTCGTCACAGCACTACATCTGTTTGAGTAAAAAGTAACTCATAATCCCTGCACCTTCAATTTATAAATCCAATTCGAGTAGGCCGTAGGTGAAATGGCCATACTACTAGTTCAGCCGAATATTCTTTCCTAGAGTAAAACGTTTCGACTCACTTTGTGAATAAGGCTTTATGAAAGGTTAGGAGGTTAGAAATATCGTCGTTTAGCCGGGGGTGGCGATTTAGAGGCGTCCGGAAATTGCTTTCCATTTTTACGCCCTCTCTGAACCCAAAGTCTGTGACGAGCGTTTCCTTCGAAAATCCCCGTTCTAGTGTAATACACCTTCTCCCATTAATTTTCAAACTCATGTCTTCAAATAGGTGGTGGAATCTTTTCGCCTTTTCCCCCAACGATAGAGAAGTCTGATACCTCAAATGATTAACGATATCATAAAAATTTATATTATTTCTATAATACGAAAAACTTAACTGTGTATACGAGTTTTTGGTATTTATGTTCACTCTGATATTTTCGGGTGTCCCATTGGTGTGTCATGTTGAGGAAATACCGGAACGGACTAGAGAAGATAGTCTCAGATTAAGAATCTGGTTTTATCTTAGAAACTTTCCACTAATTACTTTCTTTAATATCCGCATGTTGATTTTATTATTCAATTAATTTCGTATTTAATCGCAACCTATGTACACAATGGATTATGAAAAAAAATCAAAGAATTTGTAATTGATAAAGATTTTAGAGGTTATATGCGGGTGCGATTTTGTGGCAATTTCACTACGCTCTTCTGACAAAAGGGAAATACAGCACACTTTTTAAAAAACTTGGTTCTACGAATGTAGCAAAAGCTTTTCGCTGAATTTTTAAAGATCGACATGTTTTTCTCGTCTTGTTTGAATGCCCTAATAGCGATCTTGTTCCGTAAAACCCCAACCTACCAACCAATCCATGGATGTAGTAGTCTTTTATAGATTATTTTTCCAATAGGGGATTCTTGCAGTCTATTCTTAATACATGACCTTCTTAATACGTGACCCCAACCTACCAACAAATCCATGGATGTAGTAGTCTTTTATAGATTATTTTTTCCAATAGGGGATTCTTGCAGTCTATTCTTAATACATGACTCCCTTAATACTTGACCCCAACCTACCAACCAATCCATGGATGTAGTAGTCTTTTATAGATTATTTTTTCCAATAGCGGATTCTGTAGGTATACCTTCTTCGCGTTATTCAGCAGACACCTGTGAACCAACCCAACCGAGAGGAAGTGCTGTTGCCCAAGCTCATATTCGCACGCGCATCACAACCCTTTTCTTTTACGTTAATTATTATAATCTAAATGCTGATATCATGCTGATTGGCCTATTTAGATAATTATGGTCCCTATCCCTACCTTATAGTATTTAGATCAGTAAATGAGTTTATTTATCAGATTTGTATATCATCCCCAAACCGTGCTGTCTAAATCCGGACCTTCGCAACTATCACCTTTGATAAGTGACAATTACCTTCAACTTTCCATCCTACATTTTACGAGCGACACTTAAAAAGCTCGTTGTTAAACACTCGTAACAACACCTAGTGACCCTATTCCTTGATGCATGCAACTTGGAATAATAATGCTAACTCACTCTTGTTTCCCTCATAGTGGGTGCAGTGTCGCATTTCTCTCTGCATATTCTCAAAACGGTTTTCTGTTTGAAAATGGGTCGATCGAACCGTTTTGTTTGTTAATTTTGAAATCAAACTTTTCAGGGCGAATGAAACTTTAATGGCCGAACGTATCCTGAAAGTCTGCTTTTAATATGAGGAGGCTGAGAGCCAGAGTGGACCAAACCAACCTCAGCAGCTGTTATTTCGAGAAAAACGCTTTACAAAATTGTAGTAATATATTTAAACTTTTTTTTGAGGTTAGTATTTAATATTTAGTTTTGATCTTCTCGTGATCAATCTCTCAGCTCCTCAATTGAAAGTCAGAATCAGAATGGACCAAGTGGCTTGATCCATTCTGGCATTAAATTTTTGTGCGATTTTAATTACTAGATCAAACGAAAAAGTGATGCCATCTTGTGGGAACTAAAAAAATGCATTGTTTTTTAACTTAAATCAATAGATGTCTCTACATTCTAATGAAAAATAAAAAAAACTCTTTTTCATTTTTTGTGGGTTTGTCCACTGGATCTCAGCTCCTCATATTAGCCCCGGATTTAACGTTTTCCCACAGTTAGGGCTCCTTCATACTCGATCTGGATTTCAGCTGAAACTGGAAAACTATAAATCACTGAACCCGCCACGCTTCCTTCTCCAGCGTTCGCAATAGAAGAGAGCGGGGTTGTTTACTCGATTGACAAGGTGGTGAAACATGATACTTAACTATCTCATCCCCTCTTTCTTGCATTGGAGAGGCTGGGAGGGGGAACGCGTGCCGAGCAGGTGCGGGTTCGAGTGATTTGTAGTCTTCCAGCCCAGCCAAAATTCAGATTGAGTATAAAGGAGCCCTTAACATATTTCGGAAGAATCGTAATGACGTTTTTATTTTGTGCTTGCTCTTAGAAACTAAATTTAACTTAAATAAGATTTTTATCTTCGTGTAGTTCCGTTGTTTCTCCTTTTAGAGTTTGTTTCCTATCTGATTCCCCCAGCCAATTTAGATTTTTTGCATTTGAATTTCTTTGTCATGAAATGGCATTCCATAAAGTACAACCTGACTTGTAGAAATGTTTGTGTAATAATTCCAAATAAAAATAATCTCTTTACCTGTCGAATTATTTTAATTTGATTATGATAAAAAGAAAATATTCTCATACGTTTTTAATAAGTGTCGTCTATTTTTAATTTCAAAGAAATTTCTTGCAATCTACAGACCAATCGAAATTATTTTGTGGTTTTACTTTAAGAAGAACACTGGTCGATACTTGAATACTTAAAATGAGGCGTTTGCTATCAAAACCAGCTCATTCCATATTTTTCTGAAATCCACTTTTTTTGCATATTTTGAAAGTTTAGGGGGTCCTTCATAACCGAAAGGGATATAGCTCAAATCCAGCTCATTCCAACCCAAAATTAGATGAAAAGGTGAAAACTGTGATCTGAACTATGAAATTTGAGATCATTTGAAAAAGTTAAGTGGATGTCATTTATTTAAAACTCGTAAAGACACAATTTCACACAACTTAATTGAACAAAAAAACTGAAAAACATGAAAAATCGTGTTTTTGCATCAAAATCAGCTCATTCCAACCTAATTAGTGTAATTACGCGCAAGGTAATGCAATGAAAATGAAAAAAAAATCAAGTTCTAGGCAGTTATACCTACAATTAAAAATTTTAAAAAATTAGCTTTAGAAATGTGGACGTGAGAAGTTTTTTTTGTCTCTCCTCTAAAATTTCCAAAAATGGAATGAGCTGGTTTTGATAGCAAACGCCTCACTTGTAGAAATGCTTGTGTAAATAATTCCGCATAAAAATAATCTCTTTACTGTCGAATTATTGGACTTTGATTATAATAGAAAATATTTTCATACGTTTTTAATAAGTGTCGTCTGTTTTTAATTTCAAAGAAATTTCTTGCAATCTGCAGACCAATCGAAATTATTTTGTGGTTTTACTTTAAGAAGAACACTGATCGATACTTGAATACTTAAAATGATAATTGGGATTTTTTTTATTATTTTTCTACCTTATCAGTTGTTGATCAATTTAGACGTAAAATTACCAGTTTTCAAGTTACGTCTTGAAGTAAAAAAATTACAGAAACAAATTGTTATTTCGGTAATATTTCTAAGAGTTGGTAAAGGTTAATCTTATGCAAAATTCCCATACTCATTTAAATTCTGGTCCATTTCTAAAAAAAGAAATAATAAAATGAATCTACACTACAGAGAGACTGGTCTACTTCACTACATTGTCCTTTTATAAAAAAAATAAGTCCACCTTTTTTAACAGTTTGATCAAAAAGTGGAAAGAATTCCTTTTGTGACACACGACACTACTCCGACAAAGGGAGAAGGGACCTGGCGTGACGTTCCAATTCCATTCCAAAAAGAGCATTCATTCATTCTATTGATTCATAATTGTTCTGTATCACTGTATCAAAGAGGACTTTCTTTTGGTTTTTCGCGCGACAGTGATTCGCGATGAATCGGTTCTGCTGTGGATCAAGTTCGTTCCGCCCGTTCGGAAATGGGAACTGCGTCACTCAAGTGGGCGATCCGCTTCTTTATTTACATTTTAATTGCTGTTTTAATACGAGTGAAGTGGGGATGAAGTCGTAGAATTTCTCTTATCTTGATGGTCCCCGGGTTTGAGGTTTTTATTGCCTTCTTTGCTGGAATCCCATGCTAGGTATGAGAGAAAAGGTTGGATTTTTAAGAAATTATTGTGAAATACGAAGTTGTTTTAGTTATTCTAAGAACTAACTGAGTAGGTGGATTTAACATGGTCGACTCTCAGTTGCGGAATTTCACAGTTCTGAGTGTAAATTGGTGGGTCAGACAATGGTTTAATTCTCCTATGAGCCCCGATTTAGGAAACTTGCTGTAGTAAATAGACACACCACTCAAAAAGGGGCATTCATGTTAAATGTTCATCGTAAAAAAATTAATGGAACACATTAATTAGTAGTTTTATTGACAGTTTGAAGGTGTCTAAAAAGTGTGTTAAACCATTAAGTTTAAATTTTTATTTTAAACTCATAAAAAATATTTTAAATGTATTCTAGAAAGTGTGAAAAGTCATTCTCCTTATTTCGAAATTTTAGATATTTTTGAGATTTTGGGGGCCACAATGCCTGGCCTCAGGCTTATGATAAATCAGGGTCTGCATGCTTATAAGCATATAGAATCACATAATTCACTCATTAAGCCCATCTCTTTTCTTCCAAACACCTGTTATATAGTTATAAATCAAGATAGAAATGCCTTTCTTTACTCATTTTCCAATAAAATTGGAAGTCGCGAAAATTCAAAATTTTATAATTTTTTTTGCCAGTATAAAATTTTATTTCTCAAGGCCGATAGTATCTCATTCAAATATTTCATGGGGGTAAACCATACCAAATCGGGAGAGACGCTTTTCCATATTTCATTGCATAGTAAAACAAAGTATTAGTGCCATCATTCGAGAAACTGACTCCATACCCAAGAAAATATTTGACGAAATAAATCAACGGGTAGCCTCGTCAAGAAAGACAATACGCGTGACAGTCACCTAAAACCTTGTTTCACCCGTCCTGTTTTAAAATATATAGCTTCCAGACCTTCTATATACCATACTCCGCCGTCTCTCAATTACAGCGTCGATCCGCATTTGCGACGACGAAGATCTACGACGTGGGGTCTAATGAGACGTTGGGCGGCTCTTTGAGAAATGATTATGCAAAGTGCATCTTTCTCGAGACCGACTGGGGTGACACTTTTTGCTGGGATGATGGAAGAGGAGGATCCTCTGTAATTCAGTTTGAGACACCTTTCTCTGGGTGAAGGATCTTTTTCGATCGGGGGATATGGCTAAGGGGGTATGAGAATGTTGTGACAATCAGTTGAGAAGTTTTCGTGATGGTTTTGAAATTTTGGGAAGTTTAAGTTAATTTATGTTGATACTTTTTTTGTACATCAACACTGATCAGCCAATTGTATCACAATGTATTCCATAGCATTGCCAGTGTTCAGTTTCTCCTTATTGACTATTTTCGTGGTGTTCTTAAAACGCCCGTTTAAAAGAAATCAAGAAATGTAATTAAAAATTTTGTATGAACTTGGTTCTCCTCCAAAAATAGTACTGTAAGTCTTATCAAGATTTTTTTTTCGTAAAATTATAGAGAGCAGGGGTGCAAAACTTGTTCGAATGCCCCTCCTAAGAGGTTCGGGGAAAATTCAGGCAGCTATGGGGAGATTTTTGCCCAAGTTAGAGAAGGAAAAAACGCAACAAGTTCAGTTGTAATTAGTTTTGCAAATAAATATTTTGTGGCTAGTGACTGTATCATACCCTCCATCCTCTTCGAAAATTACATATTTAAAATAATTAGAATTGAGGAAATTCAGAGTTAGACTTTAGAGTGGAAAACTACGGATCTACACTGAAAAAAGTTACCTGAAAGTTAGCTTTTCCCTGCTTTTCGATTGATATGCTGGAAAAACAACATTTCCTTGATAGGATGTAGGATTTTTTCTAATAATAATCGTATCGCGTTCTTGTTTAAACACATCAATGTTCTTGACATAAAAGTTGAGTCGACAAAGAAGGGTATTATTATAGGTAGCTCAACTATGAGATAAATAGTTAATGTAACTAATATTTCAAGACCAAGAGGCGTTCTTTAAAAAGAGCAAGAGTTCGTTAAAATTAAAATTTATTTTTTATGTAAAAATTATTGAATCTTAAAGAAGTTCAATAATTAAAAACACTATTTTATAATAAAATCCAATTTTGGAAGAAAATTTGAACAATATAAATTGTGAACTGGAGAAATATTGGGCCCTGAAACATTTCCCTCAACCCCTGTTAGAGAGTATGTATAAAAGTACGAAGGTTGAAATAAGCTATCCTACTGGTTTATTTTTATTAGTAAATTGCTAAAAAGTTAAGTATTTTAAACACAAAGGTTAATTTGTTATATTTGTTCTTTATAGGTGGTGATGGACGGCCGGAAGCGGCCCCCTTTCCTTCCCTCCTTCAGACAAGTGCCTCACAGGAGGATCATCTCCAAACTATGTCAGGTAAATTTTCAAATTCTAGGACCGATTCTGTTTTGTTTAAATGTTTCCTTAAAATGTAGACGTTAGTTATATCCTTAATAGTTTATTTAGCTACTTTGGTACCTCATGTTTTCGTTATTGCAACTGAATTAATAAATATAAAAATATATCATAAATTACTGGTAATGTTTTTTAAGTTCAAAATTAGGTTTTTTTTGTGCTTATGCTTGTATGATCCCCAAAACCCATTATGTTCATTTGTTTAAAGCACTGCATAACTGCATGGAAAATTAACTTCTGCTTGAATAACTGCATGGAAAAAATATATTGTGGGTCTTCAGCTGAAAAAAACTGATTTATCTTCAATTGAAATTAATCAGTTTCCCAGGAAATTATGTTTTAATTTTGAAAGATTTGTTTGAGCTCCAATTTAAAATTTAATTTTTTGCTGTTTAATTATTAATTATGACAATGTTTTTCTTTTAAATTTGCATTTCTCTTTTCAGTTCCTTCTGTTAGTCGTGTTAATGATCACAGTGGTGATAAATATTCTCTTCATTCTGGACACTAGTCGAAAACTGCAGGAAGATGTACCCTCATCAGGTAAGGCTCCATTTTCTTGAATTCAGTTTTGACCTGAAGAGCCACCTATTAATGGTAGCCTATTTCATAATCACTTGAATATTAATTTTGTTATGAACACTCTTTCCTTAAGATGAAAATGATGGTGGTTACGGTAGTGAAAAACGTCACAACAGTTTCCGTCTTCAAGAGAGCCTGCCAAAAACGCTCACTGTCGAAGTCCTCTCCAGCCAATCCAAGGTCTCTGTTTCTGTGGATGGAACAACGGTGATTATATTTGTCCGATTTAAGAAAATTCTTGTCTTATTTGATGTGCAACATATTTTGATTGATGAAATTTCTTGTTCTAATTAAATAAAAATATGAGTATTTAAAAATTGATGTTTTAGGGGGGTTCTACAGTCATTTATTCAGTCTCTAAAGAGAGGAAGAAAAACTGGAAAATCAGTACTGCTTAATGACAACTTCATTTATTGATTAATAGGACCTTCTGAATTCAGGAATATGAAGTTTCAATAACTTCATATTATTTTTGTTATTGGCAATAAATAGTGTTCAAAACTTTTAAACACTATCCTAATTTAATAAATTAACTTTTTAACTTTTTTCTGTGATTTTTGTTTTGTTTTCTATGATATAGCTAGAAAAGTATTTTAGAGAGAAAGTTAAAATTTCAAGTTAAATATTTGTCTCTTCTCTGGCTGTGCTGTGTTTAAAATCTTTGCAATTTCCATAACTTAGTTTAAAATTAAATATATTCTCCTGTAAATTTTCTTAGATCTTGGAAGATGCAGAAGATAACAAAGGAAGGGGGATCCATGTCTTAGTTCTCAACCAAGCAACGGTAAGATTCAACCCATTGTGTGTAATTTGTAAAAATTCTAGGTACTAGTAGTATTTTACAGCTGAAATTAGCTTTTTGAATTTTGAAAAAGTTTCTTTTTAAGATCTTCTCAAAATTGAGCAGAATATTTTACAGGAAACAAATTTTTATTAACTTGGATTTAACTAGATTATTTGGGAAATAACAATTTATTTTTCTTTGTTTCATTAGGGTAGTGTAATGGCTCAGCGAATGTTTGACACCTATTCCCCTCATGAAGATGAAGCCATGTCTTTATTCCTGAATATGGTCTCAGATGGAAGGATCCTCATTTTTACCATCAAGGTATGATGACTTGTTCAATCTTTCATGTCAAGCTTGAAAATTCAATCCAGATAAAATGTGGGTATTTATGAGGTTGTGTTGTAATTTGTAATTGTAGTAAAATTTCAGCTTTCATTATCCTCTTTTGGTAAGGAAGAAAAAAATTAGTGTTTTTCTTATGGTAAAGCTGACATAACATTAATATCTTTCCAGGACGAGGGTACGTTCCAGATGAAACAGCCTGCTCGAGAGTTGCTGAAGCGTCTTGGGAGCAAAAAGGCTCATGTCATTGGATGGAGAGACATGTGGGCCATGGCTACTCAGAAAGGAGGTGAGACTAATGTGCCTGAACACATTTTTGTACCTCAAGGGTGATATTTTCCAGATTTACTCTGTGTTTTTAATGGATCTAATTTTGAGTTTTCTCTTTATTGATATTAATGCTTTCAGAAAAATGTTTGAGAATATAATAGTGGTTCGTATGCTACTAATGTGCTTCATGTTTCATTTCGCTCTAGAGGTTATGGGTATATTTGCAAAATCTTGGGCATTTTGCCATGTGTTTGGCTTTGCTAGCTAGTATTCATTGCTAATGCTTGACTGTAAAGTTTACTTATCACAGTTTATTTGCGAAGTGACTACGGATTCAACAGTTTCCATTCAAAATCAATTGTATGTTCATAGTTTTTTCCAGGGTTTGTTGATATTCAGTGTAATTTTCCAGGTTTTTTACTTTACCACATTGGATTTATCCCAATGCATGCATTGCAGGAATCGTGATGTTCCGCTTTTTCCATTTTATTTGCTTTTAGTTTCATTTTGGTTATTTTTATGCAGATAACTTGAAATATGCATTCTATGTATAGAGATTATTAATCTGGCTAATATTAATAACTAGTTTTATAAAAGTTTAAAGTTAATAAAATCCCCCAAAATAAAACCCAGATAAATTAAAATTTGTTCATTGCGCTTGGGACAAACTAATCCCTGTATACAATACTTCCCTATTTCTATTTAGGGAATCACTTTTTTTGTGAATAAAGAATGAAAAAATTTAACAAAGGGAAGTGTTAAATGGTATTATTTGTTTTCATGAAATCCCTTTTATTGTTGTTTACATAAAGCTGAATATAATTTATGCATATAAAACATGTTTTATACATTAAATTAACTGTCATTGGTGTTTAAATTCAAAATATAGAATACATGCTTTATGTTAATAAATTTTGAGTTTCATACAGTGTTAAAAAATGCTGTTATTCACCAGTTGCTAATCATATTGTGTGTTGGAGTATACAGTGTTTCTCTTTGTTGTAGGCAAGTTGTATGGTGAGAATTACAGTAAGAGCCCAGAGTTCAATAGTTGGGGTGCTCCTGTGCTGCTTAGGGTAGAAGTTCCTCTTGTGCCTGTTGAGGGTAAGTTGCATTTAAATCATTAAATCGTGATTAATTACATAAAATTAAAATTCCCTTTTTTCATACAATGCATAAACTCTTGTATCATATTAAATTAATGTAATAAACTGAAAACTCTACCTTACCAATCAATGTAATATCTAATTAACATAAAAATAGATTAATAAAAAAATAATTAGATAGTTAAATAATAGATAGTTAAATAAAAAATAGATTCAAATTTAAAAAGTTTCGAAAATTTGAATCAAATAAAGTATTATAAGTAACAAAGCGGAATGATTAATTCTTAGTCCACATTAAATTTTAGGTTGAAAATTACATTTATGATCTAACCTTTTGCCTTTCCAGAGAGTGAATGCGAATGGAGTGAAAGTGAAGAGAACGTTCGTAGACGAGGGTTCTGCAACCACATTGAGGGCTATGGCAGCGTCTGCAGCTGTGTTGACCCTGCTCCTTTAGCATTCACTCCCAAACAAGTAAGTTCATTTCATCTGTTTTATTTTACAGTAAATCTTGAATTTTTGTTTCTCTATCTCAAGCTGTTATAGAATTTAATGCCTCATTTTTTTCTTTAACCCTTTATGCCCTGACGGGACTTGTAAGTCCCACTTCCCCATGTTCCAAATTCGTCCAATTTTCGTCATGTAAGGCCAAATTTCGTTTACTTCTAGTTGCAGTTACATAAACTTGACATATTTGGGACGAGCTGTGCTACTAGGGTTAATATGAAGCTTATATACTTATAGGGATAACGTATAAAAATATACAGCACAATTTTTCTGAAAAATATAATTTGGGACATAAAGGGTTAACAGTTTTATGTGATATTGACAATGAATATTATAATAGTTTATTTTAAATTTATATCATCATATAGCTTATTGTAAGGCATTGCTTGCTGATGAGAAATGATCTATTTTGAAAAACTTCTGTGCTAATTTCCTTATTTCGACAAAATCAGCTTTTAATTAAATTTTTGTGTTGCAGATAGAGAATAACCGTGTGAAAGATGTTCCTGTGGCCATTATAGCCAGTAACAGGCCTCACTACTTGTACAGGTAGTTGCTTTAATGTATTTTATTCATGTGTTCAATCTTATTTAGGCGATTAGAAGAAACCTATGAATCTTTTGAGAATGGAATTAAAGTAATATTATAATTTAAATTATTGAGTAATTTGAGTAAATTTGTTAACTATTTTACTAAAGAAGTAAGTTGTGCTATAAAATTTGTACGTTTGTTGGTTTGCTGCAGTAAAATTATTAAAAATGTTCATTTGTAGAATGCTACGATCATTACTATCTGCTCATGGATGCAACCCTGAGATGATAACTGTCTTTATCGATGGTTATTTTGAGGTGCGTTTATTTCATTTATATTTCATAGAATATACTTTATTACATTATTCTCAAGCTAGTACTAGTAAATATCATTTATACATGATTGTAAAATAATTGAAATTCTGAAATCACGAAAATGCATAAATGCAACCTAAATATATAGTTTTTAATTAGTGAATTTACTAAACCTTATTCACACAACCCACATTTTTAAGCCATCAATTATTTTGCCATTATAAAAACTGTTTACTTTAGAAGGCATAACTGTGTACATCTGCTTATTTAAACGGAACAAACCAGTCATATTTGTTTAAAAAATGTTTCAATTTTTAAAGATTTGAAAGTATTTTTTGGTTCTTTTAAATATTATTATTGTTTCAGAATTATGGGTAAAAAATGTTGCAATTTATCAGTTTTTGAGGGAGTTATAGTGTAGGTCATATTTTTATGTCATACCTCTTTTTAAAAATAAGTTTTTTACCTCCTTTTTAGGAGCCTCTTGAAGTAACCAAGCTATTTGGACTGAGAGGCATACAAGTAAGACATTATTTTCATTAAAGAAATATACTCCCAATTGAGAATGGTTTTATTGACAAATAAAATGTGTTTCTTGCTTCTCAGCACACTCCAATTGGTGCCAAGAATGCTAGAATATCTCAGCATTACAAAGCTAGTCTCACAGCAACATTCAACCTTTTCTCTGTAAGTTAGATCTGGTCTTTTTAGTTCATTTTGAAGATGGCTTACATTTAAAAATTACTTAAAAATTGGTTCTAGAAAATTTTTGCTTCAATCTAGTTTAATTTTTATCTATCCAATTACTGTTAATTGAATGATTTTTTATAGGAAGCCAAATATGCTATCATCATAGAAGAGGACTTGGATGTTTCTCCAGATTTCTTCAGGTTGGTAATCTAATTGGTCAGATTCTATGCATAACATTTTTATAAGTTTTTCTTACAAAGTAACTACTTGATCTCCAAACAAGCCATATTTTAATCTACATTTATTAAAAGGAAATTTATTATTATAATGGGACTTCTTTTAAATAAATAATTTATACAAATTTGTAATCCGAGAAGCCCTGATTATTTTTTCTTTTACATGTCTTAAGAAATTGTCTTGTAATTGGGAAAAGTATAATAGCAGATCATACTTAGTTTATTTTCAATACTGTTTTTATAGTTACTGGGAAATTAAAAATATATGTCATGGCCAAAACTGTTCACTGGTCACTATGACATATATTTACTTCCTCACTGTTCTGTGACTCTGGTAAATAGGTGCCTTTTTCCCCTAAACCTTTTCCTTTAGTTGGGAGGAGATTCTGGCCAGTTGATGGTATTGGTTGTAAAATACATGTTGATGTATCTCTCTATTCTAAAAAAAAGTTTTTGTAAATGGTTTCCAGAGAAAGGCTTTTTAATTACTGATCCGTATAACATGTTTTTGGTATCAAACTGTTCGGATTCTTTTGAGGATGTGCAAAGTGCCTTTAGAATTTCTAAAAAAATTCTCAATTCTAAGATATTTCCATTTTTCTGGATTATGGATAAGGTTGCAGTTAATAGCAAGAAACTGTCGTACAATTTATTATACCTCCAATCACAATGACCAACCGACGCTATTCCTTAATGATGAAAATAATTCCTTTCACGCTTTAAAAATGCGCTTCAAAATATGTACTTTCTAAATAAAATATTTTAAAAGACTGATAAGAGTTTTCCAGAAACTCACAGATCTACCATTCAAGTATAGAATTTCACACACCAAAATTAATTGTTTGTAAACATTGAGTGCAATGTAGATTTTGTCTCTTATTATTTTTAATAGCTTAAATCGTATTGTTTAAAAAGTCTGTTTTAAAACTAAAACTTGAATGATAAAACACTAGATATTTTGACGAGTTACTAGGTACTATATTAAATTTAACAGATTCATTGCTGAACGTTTTTGTAAATATTGAATAACAATAGCACGAGCAGACTTGATGGATATTTTCAAGGAAAACGTGTTGATTAAATTATTGATAATTTAACCAATAAATATTCTAACTTTTAAGAGAGTGTGCTTCTGGAAAGTTGGTTGACGTTTTTCTACTAATTGTTATAACGAATGTTTTATAAATAAATAATTTTAGTCAGCAGGGTTTTGTGGGGATTGCGAAGCGATCCGAAAGGCCCTGCGTCAGCAGTTAACGGGGGTTGGCGAGCGATAGCGAGCAGGGGGCGGTAGCTCCCTAGTTACATAAATATATTTCTTTGCATATTCGAAGGCTAACTAAAAATTTATGCAATTTTTCTAATTCAGATTTTGAATCAGATGATGATATTTTCACCTAAAAGGTTACTTTTTGATTAAAAAAATATATCTTGCAGTTACTTTAGCCAAACCCTTCGTCTTTTAGAAGAAGATGAGTCTATTTATTGCATATCAGCCTGGAATGATCAGGTAAGAGTTTTACATTTTCCTGAAGTTTTAGACTTTTTCTTATTAACAGCATTTATGAGTTTATTTTCATTATGTACCCAAATTTTAAGTTCAACTCTGCCCCCAAAAAAGAAAAAGCAATAATGCTTTTATAAGTTTAAGTTTGTTTTACAAGTTTTGCTGTAATGCATTTAAAAACAGTTTAAGATGTTCCCTATTTTAAATTTATTCCTTCCTCACATATGTTTTTATATTGAACACAACAAGATATCTTTAAGAAAACAATAGTAAAGTCTGGGGTTTTCCCTAGGGTTATGAGCATACAAGTGAGGACTCTGGTCTACTGTATCGAGTAGAGACGATGCCTGGTTTGGGGTGGATTTTGAAAAGAAGTATGTACAAAGAAGAGCTGGAGCCAAGGTGGCCTACACCAGAGAAGGTAAAGGGTTAAAATGTTTACACTATTACTGTTGTAATTGGATTATAAGCTTTGTGTAATTTTTTAACAATTTGACTTAATAGTCTGCTTTGCAGTTTTTCCTGAAATGTGTATCCAAACAATCTCGAAATTCATAAAAACTTGTATAATCTGATACTTTTCTTTTGTAAAAATAATTGCTTTTATGTAGAAACACTGTACAGTAAGTATCATGTAAAACTGAAAATTTTAAAGAAATAGCCTTTTTTATGTTTTGTGTATCTACAATCTTGTGTTTCATCAGCTGAAGTTTTGTTTCTTAAAGCAAATAGAAGTTCAGCTAGAAATTGACTAGCAATAAATACCAAAAAGAGTGCATCAATTTTTAGTAAATTCCCTTCTCTTGATTTTACAGTCTAATTTTTTGTCTAACATGCTATATTTATAAAATTATTTTTTGTATAGTAGTAAACCACCCGAGCATCTGTAAAACCCTAAAACTGTCATACCATAATTGGTTTACTGTATAACTTTGTACTTTGAGACATCCGTAACCATTGCATATTTTTGTTTTCTGTTTATAAAACGTTATTAATAATTTATTACAGTATTTTTCATTTCTTTTTAGCTATGGGATTGGGATATGTGGATGCGTCTTCCAGATGTCCGCAAGGGTAGAGAATGTATAGTTCCAGATGTATCGAGAACTTACCACTTTGGATCATCTGGTCTCAACATGAACTCTTTCTTCCAAGATATCTACTTTAAAAAGCATGCATTTAATACTCAACCCAATGCAGAGCTAAAGGATTTAGACAGGTAAAGTTTATTCTAATATACATTGCTATTAAAAAATTGTACTGATTTCATTTATTTATATGCCACCATAATTATTATTTGCTTTAGCTATGGGAAAAACTTTGCAACTATATTGTGTTTCTGCTCAATATTTATTGGCCTTTTTACTATCATGCTGAAATTATGAGTAAAAATCTAACAATCGCAATGTAATGTTTTATCAATTTTGATGCTAAGCAATTCTGAAATTTTGGCTCAAAAATAAAGTTAGGAATAAATTAGGTTCTACTTTCTATTAATCTGCTAATCAACATTTTAATTTTTCTAGTGTGAAAAAAGATAGTTATGAAGAGGTTATTCATGATCTCTTAAGGTTTGTATGTTTTTTCTTTAGTGAAATATTGAACTTTTTAATTAAAATTTCAATTTTGTGAGAATGAATATTAGGCTTTATCTGAAATCATTTGATTCAAAGAAAAACGAACCTAAAATATCAGGGTTCCCACGGTCCTTGAAAGTCCTTAAAAGTCCTTGAATTTTTTTAAGGCTAAATTTAGGTACTTGAAAGTCCTTGAAAAACGTTCTAGGTCCTGGAAAAATGACTTAGGTCCTTGAATTTTCACTCAGCCTCTAATCGAATTTAAATTTTTCAGATCTTTCTTTGTTTTTTTCTTGAAATTTTCTTTAAAACTACTCTAATGAACATAACTTGCGGCCAGTTTTACAAACTGACAGTGAAGAACGACTTCTCCTCTCGTTCCGATTGTATGCGGGAAAAATAACTTGTCTTGAAATACGACTAATTTTTAAATGTCTGCTAAAAAAGTCCTTGGAAAAATTTTGTCAAGGTCCTTGAAAAGTTCTTGAAAGTCCTTGATTTTCAATGTTTTCAAAGAGTGGGAACCATGAATATGAATCAAATCCTGGTCTATCCTCTTTTTTAAATCTTGTTTCCAACAAGGACTCCAGAAAAGGATTGCTATTAAAATTATAAACTGAAGTTATGAATCATTAAAATATCTTTAAGTATAGAAAACAAGATTTATTAAATATCTGAATTTTTATTTTAATCTTTTAAAATATATTTCAGAAAAGCAGTGGTGTTAGACCACAGCAAATCTCCCTGTGAAGAAAATTTCATTCCAGACACAAAAGTAAGCAGCAAGAAAATATCCATGTTATGTACCACCATAGATATTGATGCTATTAACATAAAAGCTTAAAAATATTTTTTAATAAATAAATTAAATTATTATAAATTTAATTGACAATTGTTTGCCACTATAAAATTTAACATCCAATCAATTATTTAATGCCATAGGCCACTTAAAGGTTTTGGTTACTTGGCTGGATGAAATATTCAATACAAATGGAAATTTTTTATAGGGTGAAGTGTATGTGATGTTTATTAAAATGAATGGCCCTCGAGATTTCACCACATGGCTTCAGATAGCTAAGGTATTTATGCCATTTGTGTTTTATGCATGTTTTAACAAGTTGAGTTTCTCTATTGATTTATTAATGCACAAAACTCTTTGGATATAATGTTATAATTTTAAAGAAATTGGAAGAATAAGAAATTTTTTTCTTAATGTAAAACTTTTAATTAATATTAAGGTGTTATGCTCATAAATAATACTTATCCACATTATTGTATTCTGTGTTTGTCCAATTAAAGTTGATAAAATGAGTGGATTTAAGGGAATGTATACTTTAATTTGATAAATACTTTTTTAGTGATGGTAAATCTTTATAATATTTTCAATTATATTTGCAGTGCTTCAAAATCTGGGACTTAGATGCTAGAGGTTATCATAAAGTAAGTGGTATTTTGTCCTCAAATTTTATTATCAACTGTGAGGTCTTTTCTGTGAATTTTTAAAAAGTTATGGAAGCATGTGTTTTGTTCTAACATAATGATCTTATTAAAAAGTTCTCCTTTGTTAATCTCCACCTTAGTAAACCATCCTTAAATTTAGGCCTATTTTCAACAAGCCTTCTATATATTGATACATCAAGCGGAAGGTTATAATTTTATTTCTAATAGCATATTTTATGATATTTCAAGCTTTTTTGTAATACAGCCCATTTTTAAAATTGCCTTTTTTATTTAAAATATTAAAAACTTCCTTATTATGCAAATTAACTAAAGCACATAATGATTTAATGCTACACAATGTTATTCTTATTAATTTTTAGTCCTTATACTGCAATGTGTATGCATGTATTATATTGCAATATGTATTTCAGAGTATGTGGCGACTGTTCATGAAGGGGAACCATCTGTTAGTTGTGGGAGTGCCAAATTCTTCCTACTCGTAAGTCATATATGCTTCATTTAATAAAGCTTGGTTCTTCGTGCAATAAATCTGCTTCTAAACTTTTCATATTGTTATTGTCTTAGCTTTTTCTATTCTAAAATTATCTAATTTAGCATCTTTTATTGCAGAAAATCCTTTTGTTATACTAAAAAGTGAACAAAAGTAACTTAAGATACTGTTTCTTGATTTTTTAAAAATTGTTGTTGATGATACTTTAATGTGTTTTCAGAATTAAAAATTTTTAAAACACAATAAATTGTGTCAAAAGTTGAAAGGTGATAAATTTTGTTGCATTTTTCAGCTAAAAATTCTAAATTTATATTTATGACATATTATTCTAGATTGATTACTATGAACATGAATAAATTCCCTATTATGTGATAGTCTTATCTATTAAAATTAAAATCTATGTCCAGTTATATAAATATAGAAGAAATTATTCATTAAAATTTGTGATTAACATTTATCTGTTTTCTAGGTCTTTCAAACCTGCACGAGTGACACCAATCTACCTTGAAGACCAGAAAATAGATAAAGACAGACTTCGATAGTAGCTTTCACTGACAATGAATAATGTGTGCCATAAGATAAAGAGCTCAATTTGTTGTTCCATTCCATTGCTGGACAGTGGTCAATCCAATTGGAAGACATTCCATCAGCTATTATTGGTTTCTGAAGTAGACATCCAATCCAATGAAGGATTTCCTGTCGAGATTTGCAAGGTACCTTTTGAATGGAATAAGATCACTTCCTAAGTAATGGTGATCGATACTACTTACAGAAGAATGCATGTCTCGGAGGGTTTTTTGCATTCGAAACAGGTCTTTCAAATCGTACGAGGTGTTCTATGAATGCAAAAGCTTCCAGTTATAAATGACAAGGAAAATTAATGTAGTTTCAGAGTTGTCAGGGTTTTTTTCTTCTAAATTTATAGGAAACATTCTGAAACAATGTATCCTTTGCAAGGAATATGATTGGTTTCTAAGATTCTGAAATTCTAAGGTACCTGTACCTAATATGGACACCCTAAGGAAAATGTATTTTTTTCACCCCCTTGTACACATCATAGGACTCCAAAAATGTATGAACAACTATCCCTGGACTGTTGACTATCATTATTAAAATTAGTGATCTTGTAATTATTCTGGTTTAATTTCAATGATAAAAACAAAAAATGTTTTCAAGTGTCCATATTAGGAACCACCTGTCCCTATTATTATGGACAGGTGGCTACTTATTGACCTTCTACATAGGGTGTATGGAAGAAGCACTCTTCCAAGTGATTTTAGAGGAGAGGGAATAAAAAAATATTTCTTAAAGTATATTGCAGGGGAGGGGGGAGCACAGTAAATATCTTCAGAACATGCACTTCTTAATGTTATGTACGGATGCTTTATTTAAAATTAAAAAATACATATAAACATTAATTTATTATGAATTACCTAATAAAATAACATGAAACAGATAATTATTTTATAAATTTCTGAATCTGAAGATTCACTTGCTGTACTTCCAATGTGGACATAAGGTGTCCATAATGGGAACAAGGCATAGTTTTACTTAATCTTGTAATAAATAAATAAAAATTTTTAAGCAATATACACAATAGCAAACGAAAATATGTTTTATCCGCCTTCTAAAACACTCCACTCTTTAATATTTAAAGCACTTTTACCATATCTAATAAGAATTTAAACTTAACCTGTAATTACGATCAGCACACCATGAAAACACAAATTTCCTTCAAAATGGCAAACAGTGCGCTTTTTTGCACTTTTCAGACTAAATTATCTTTTAAACTGCTTTTCTTCAAAAACATGTAGGGCCAACTCTTGATCAAGTTTCATACTTTTTAAGATATTAGGGGTGTCCATATTGAGCCCTGTCCATATTGGGTACAAGTACCTTACTAATTTTTTATTTCTATTGAATAATTTTAATTTTATAGCTAGTAAAAACACCACTTAAAGGGTTATAACATTGAATTAAATTTAAGCCTTTTTTTTTCAAAAACTTTGGTGACATGATAAACAACCTAGTTTCTCAATGGTTTCAACCTTTCTTTGCTGAAAACTTCTATCACATCACTATAATATGTAAGTGATATGACTGAAATTCGTAAGCATGGTTGATATGAAGGAATTCATTAATGGATGATGTGTAAATACCTATTTGTGTGCTAGAATGTAAATAAAATGTGTGAATATAAATGCATATTGATAGATTTATCACTAAGCTATGTATAATAAACTTTTGTACAAAATTTGTTGTCTTCATTTTTGTAATTTTTTTGAAGTGTACTTTAAAAAAAATTATTGAATTGATTCCTACTGTCCCTGGTTACACTTCCACTGTTTTCAACTTTAAACTATAATATCTAGGTATGTACATGGTTTGTTGTGAAACTAAAAAGGGGTCTTAATTAGGAACCATTGAACTAGATAACCCTTTTACTCCTAGCCATCCCAAATTCTCCATAGGATCCAATGGCAATCTTTGGCCACTGAAGTTTCCAATATTTCCAGTTTTAAAAGAGAAAATAATTTAATTTCTTCTTGGGTTACAGGAAAGGAAAAAGTTATGCCTCTGTAAAGCATGAGTGTAGAGCAGTAAAGAAATTAAAACATCTATGCAAGCTAGTGTGGTCCAAAATTTATTGCTCCCCTAAGCATCCAAATTTTGCTTGTTAGAAACAGGTTCTTAACCTTATTAAAAGTTTTAATCAACTTCTTTGCTTTACTTATGACTGCAATCAAAGGTTTGAATCTGAACTATCTCTGGTTCTTTTCCTCAAAAGGGAGATTAGTTTTTTTAGTCATATATTTCTTTTATAAAGAAGTCGGGAAATTTATTTTGGGACTAAAGGCCATAAAGCATGTATTCCTAGCCTGTCGGATTTTGCAATCCATAATACTGTGCCTGCGTCAAAAGTTAACCCAATAAGGATGATAAAATAAGTTTTAAAGTTACTGACTCCCCTGGAGTAGTGGTAGGATGCTTGCTTAGCATGCAGCATTTCATGGGTTCTATCCCCAGTTTTTATTTTATTAAAGAAAAAACCTAACTTCCAAGAGAAATTTCAACTAATCAATCCAACAACCAGACTTGGATAAAACTGAAAGGCATCTTGTCTAGAAGCCTTGCTTCCCTATTACCATCACATTTCAGTGCCCTATCCATTACTGTAGGGTAGTGTATGTACAGCAGTCGAAGTGAGTGAAGTTAAACTATTAGTTAAGCAATAAAAAAACCATTGGTTTCCAATATCTTCTAAAAAACTAGTGTGTGAAAATATAAATTTCAATAGATGTTATGTGTTTCTAGTAGGTGAGGTGACTTGTTCATTAATTAGGCAACAGTAAAAACCATTAAGCAGGCTCAATTTATTGTGATGAAATTTACATATTTTATTCTCATCTGTATTTATAATCATAGTACATGTGCAGCTGAAAACTCTCAAGTACAAAAAACATTACAATATTTTTAAATACAGAAAATAACATTATTGAATGCACACAGATATAACCTATTTTATATGCTTGATCAGGAATTTCTTTTTTGAAATTAAAGTAATCAAATCTTAATAAAATAAGAAAACTAGATTCTTGAAAACCACACACATTCAAAATTATCAGAATAACATGTATAGAGTTGGCATCTTCAAATGCTTGTTTTTCTCCCCTGTAACTTTAAAAACCATCCTTGACCCAAGCTCTATTAGATTATTTTAAAAGAATGATAGAATGAAAAATCTTAAGCCTCTTGGAATTACCTATTGCATTTGAAAAATAATGACAAATGTTTCACTTTAATGAAAGCAGCAGCACATTATCATGTTAAGTGGAAAAACATGGGTAAGTATAAGGTTTAGATTGGTAAACTAGGAAATAGATAAAGCATATTTTGAAATATTAGCTCAAATTTGGTGGAAAATTTGATATTTAAATATCCAAATCCAATGTAAAAAGTAAAAAACATTTTTGGATATATTTTGTTTGTAAAAAATATTCAGAAAAGGCAAACCCTAGTTGATGGTACTAACGTGGCAATTTGTGAAATTTTAAACTGTACAAAGAGGTAAGTCCAACATATTTTGATTTAAAGCTCAAGATAATTGACATGACTAGGTAGAAAAAATATAATGACACTAATATTTCAAAGTATTAAAAGTGTAATTTAGTAATTAAGTTTTAATTATTTACAAACACAATGCCAGTTAGCATTTGTTCTTAATACTACCGGCAAGTTTATTCTGATTATTCATGGTTAAATATATCTAAAAATATAATATTGATGGGAATTAACTCTTCTAAGCCAATACTATTGTGAGCATATCAAAAATTTCTCCTTCCATCAGCAGAAATTACTAAAAATAAATGCAATGTATGATAATATTAGGAAGAGGTAGTGTTTACGATCCAATTAAAAAGAAAATTACTAGAGATTCATTTATGTAACATGTTTCAATCTTTTCACTATTTTTGAGACTATAAACAACCAATATGATTTCAAAATCTTTCTCTAAGGTCCCTCCAAAAAAATACAACAAATTTTTGACCCTTTTGACTTCCATTGCCATTATTTCAATTATTAAGATTAATGAAAAATCACAAATAAGATTTAATCTTGATGAATATCTATTTTGTACGTGTTTTTTAAAAATCCCCCAGTTGATCAATCTTCCCAGTTGATTTGAAAAATTAGTGTTTTTATATGCAGTACCTTCATTTAAAAAAGTGTCCTTTCTAACTAATCTAAGAAGTTAACAACAAATGAGAAAGATGTGTTTAAAGTGTTACAAACTGATCTACTTACATATGTACAATTTTCAAAGCTAGAGGTATATTAACATTTATATAGCATCACAAAAAGTACATAACTGTATGTACCTTAATAAAACCACACAGAGTGACTTCAGAGATTTTATGAAGACTATAAAATCTTACTGAAAGTATAAACTAAAAACTGTGCAAAAAAAGTTTACAAGACAATAGTATACTTTAAGATCAATCATAAGCCTTATCTGATTATATCTGTAAGAAAAATACTATAACATGGAAATATAACAAAAGTATAAATATTTCTTTCAAATTTATCACAGTATAAAATTACACATGAAAAATTGCTGCTAAGTTAAATGTAAGAAATTCCATTAAAATATAACAGGTACAACTTGAAGCCATTACTTAGACTTACCTATTTTACTAGTGAAGTGTTTGAAAAAAAATTTTTGGTACTTTTCCATTATGCCGGCGCATATCTGGCCAGGCAGCCTTTTGCGTTTTTTTTGTTGGAGTTGCATATTTATCGCCGACTTTATTCTGCGCTCGTTTAGGGAAAAGTACCAAATTTCTTAATCAAAACCCAAATACTTAAATACAGTGAATAGTTTTCAAATGTGCAGAACATTGAAAAAAAAATTTTGTTACTTTAACTTAAACGTAACTCATAACTTTACAGAAAATTTATAATTCTCACAAACTTTTAATATTTATAACATATACTAAATATAAATAAAACAAACAGAATAATAGTTTTTTTTGTCAGGGCAAACTCTTTCTCTTATTTGATTAATGTGTAAAAATTATCAGTGTAATATTATTAATGTGTCTGAATGAATCAATAGAAAATATTTGATGAATACAAAAAGATAACAATTATTTCTAAAATAATGTATTAAACTGAAATTCTATTAATACATGAAAGCTTTAAACTGGAACTTCACGTGATAATTAAACTTCACGTAATACTTTCCTCAAACACTCCAGGACAAAACCATATTTTAGGTAAATATTTTAGTAACCAATAAAAATAATAATCTTCCAATAAAGCACTAGAAATGAATATCTAAAAACTACTTTACTACACTTACTAGTATTCAGTAATAATTCAAGTAATTTCATCAAAGTTTAAGAATAGGAAAGAAGAAGACGTTTTAAAAAAGGTTGATAGAATACTTATTGATGGAATATAGGATAGAGTTCATAGACAATGGAATAGGCCATTTATATAAATTAGAGATCACAAAGTTTCAGAAGTTAATAAAACTATATTTGACTAAACAATAAAACTATAAAAGATTCAAAGAAAAATATAAAACAAATATAAACATATCATATAAAAAAAATAATTCTTTCTTACAGGGCAAAAATTCAAACTACTATTTGGAATTTAAAAGCACAATATTGCAATTTAAAATGGATCCAAGGTATTACACTAAGAAACAAAATTGTAAAAGTTTAAATTATACCAAATTTTTTTGAGAGAAAAAATACTTCACAGATATTGAGAGGACTGGCCAAACTGAATATATGCCATGAAAGAACAGAAATAAATTCATGCTTATCACGAGGAAAGTAAACAATCCCACAAATTGAAAATTCACAAATGATGAAACATAAGATTGCTTTCATTTCCTTTAATTTGAAATCAACATAAAGTTTAAGTGAGTGATGACAGTATAATTGACAAAACCACAAAAGATAATTCACTGCAATAATGAGTTTCATGCATTCAAGTTTCGAAGTATAAATTTAGTTAGAACATTTCATACTTTGTTTATTTCCCCTAGAATCAATACACAAGATAAGAAGTATCAGAAATTATTTCAATATCTTACACTGTTAGCAGTCTTTCACACTTTTATGAAAAGTTAACACATTCATATATTCCAACACAAAATTTAGCTCACTTCGTATTAAGCAATTGAGAAAAAGTATTGAGATTATCAATCCAGTTTACAGAGAAACCTACAGGATACATTTTTTAAATAATTTATCGGTTTATTCATTGTTGTTTTAATAATTTAATAACCTATAATGCTTAACAAAACATTTAAACATTCTTCAAAAATTCATCAAATGTATAAAATCACGAGACAGTTTTTTATCTGATACTTCATTATTTTGAGTACTAATTTGTATGGAAGCTTGCAAAGTACTACATTTCTATGCATAATTTTTCAGCTGAGAGTTTAAGAAACAACTGAAAGCTCCTGGCCCAGTGCTTCAAGAAATAAACCCATTGGAGTTTTCTTGATTCCAATGGTCTCGATCTTGTTTGTTAGCTTGTTTCGAATGTTTCGCAACCTCATGGAAGCATGAATGAATATTACTGAAACAAAATACAAATATATAAGGCAAAGGCAGGAAAAGCTAAAATATAACCTGCACAAAATTTTTAATAAGCTAAAGCTGCTTTTATTCAGATAAGTGTAAATCTATTTCCATAAATTCATGCAGGTTGATGAAGTTTTATTAGGAAAATAAAAGTGATGCAAAAAATAAATGAAGATTAGTTCAAGATTGTTGTTCCCATAAAAAACATAGAAATAGCTTCCTCCACTCCTTCAGAAATCCTAAATAAAGACAAAAATAAAAAATAAAGACAGCCAATAAAAAGTAGGCCTTATAAATCCTAAAATTAATTACTTTCCTCCTGTTTTTAATATTGAAAATTAGCCAACAAGGTGCATTGTATAGCGCTAAAACTAGACAGTCAGTGGGAATGGGTGAATTAATAAAAAATGGACCAGCCTTGTTGGGCTTCGAGCCTGTAGCTGGTCGACAAAATTTGTATTTGTATTTGTAACAGCATAAATTTGAAGTAAAGTAATAAAGGCTACTTACAAACGACAGGCAGCATTATACCAAACATGAAAACCAAAACGGATCCAAGCATGTAGACAACAAAATATCCTCCTGTAAAAGAAAAAAGTGCATTAATTAATAAACCATTAGGAATTAGAAATTAATTAATAAGATTCTATATTTTTGAGAATTCATTATTTAAATATATGAGTTATTTGTTATAGATTGATAAAATAACATAAGACATTATATATAGGAATTACTATTATTAACTTTGATATCACTAACTGAATCTGTTTTGTTTTATAAAGGGTAACTGGGAATGACCAAGAAAACCTCAAAACAGTGACCAGTTTCCCAAATTTACAAAACCTTTTCCATTGGTCTAATCTCACATCTATCTTCTTCCTTTCTAAACCATCAGCTATTAAAACAACAGGTTTGTCCAGTTGGGAATTTAAGTAAACTCTCAATTATTAAAAAAAAGGAGAAGTTTAAAAAACTTTTTCGTATCTAAAAATAAAAATAAGTATAACCATTGCACATAAATTTAAAAAACATCCTTTCAGACATACCAGAAAATATGAGTAAGAGACTTAATACAGGGTGATCCCGTTTAAATTTAGTTGCAGATCGCTTAGAGTTGGTGACATAACAGAAGAGACCAAATGCTGCCAGCATAGCAAGAATACCACATATCATTTTGGCAGGATGTATCAATCTGCAATTAATGTAAGAAATTAGCACAGTGATCAACCATAATGGTAAGTACGGCTCAAAAGTTAGTCATCGAGTTGTTAAAGTTATCTTTTTTTTGCAAGCCTCCTTGGTTTTAAACGAAATTTTACCAATTTTATTCAGTAAATATTTCCTATTAGAAATTCTCCAGCATACTTAATGGTTTTTTTACAAAAACAGGTTGAGTTCATATATCAGTAAACATATAATAACATAGTAAATATAGTTCCCCGTTCTACTGACAATTCCTGATTAATGGTGTCTCAGTAAGTTTAGAAACCATCTTGATTTATTTGCTGCTATAGTCCTCCATCTATTGACACCAATACTTTTCAGCCGCTTTTAAATATTATCTAGAATCATCCTGTACATGGTCTGCCTCTCTTTTTCTTACTTAATTACTGGGTTATTGTCATTAGATCTTAATATATGACCAAGCCATCTTAGTAATTACTTTAAACTAAAGTTGTTTACTGTATTTCCTTTGAAATTCACTTTTCTTTCACTCTGCTTCAAAAACTCAATATTTTCAATTTGAAGGAAATAAGTTTTTCTCATTCAGCACTCTAGGCCATGTTAAATGATTGAGTGCTTAAAAACTATTGGGGGCACAACTTCGATAAGAGTCGACCAGCTGCTATATTTACCCATAGCCCAAGTTAGATCTATATAGTTGTATGTCATCATTTGAGCTATGGGTAAACATGGCGACTGGTCGACTCTTATCGAAGCTATGCTCAATCAGGTGCAATTTTTCTAAGCAGCAGAAAAATAAGTGGCACCCGGTTGTAGTACAAAACAAACTATTGCCCTTATCAAAGTTCTTTTATTTGTTTTTATGCTTATAAATTTGAAATTTAAATTGGTAGTTTTCCTGTCAATACTTATATTATGTAAGGGCTATTGGGCTAAGCATTTTTAAAACTTTAAAAACAACATTTTTCCCCAAGGAGGAACTGAAATTTCATCCCTAGAAGGAAATTTTCCGTGTAGCTATTTAAATGCAAAAAAAATTACAAACTCACCCAACAACCAAAAACACCACTACAGCCATGAAAAAGTAATTCGTTTGATAGTAAAGTAAGTTATTACTAACTCGATTGGACCATTTGTCCAAGTCCTTAAAATTAGGAACTTGAAATCTAGCCGATTCAAGTAAAAAATCGGCTAAACTTCTCATCGGTGCAATTTCTACTTCATTCGACATGTTCCTAATTTTCGCAACTGAAAAAAATCTCAATCAAGTTTTACTTTTATTTTAACCTATAGAGCAAATGAATTAAAAGTACAACAGTAACAGTCTGTTCTAAAGTAGGGTGTGAGTAAATTTGCGAATTGCAATGACTGCGATTGTGGAAATGAAAAATAAACAATAAATTAAGTTACAGCTGCAGTTAGTATTTAACAAAAATCAAATAGGAACTTTTGTGTTTTGTTATCTAAAATACATAAATACTGATTATATAGATTTTGATTATTTTAATAGAATTTAAAAATACTTCATTAGTTATAACTCAGATTTTTCTTCAAATATTCAAATACTGTTCCATTTGGCCATTTGGCATCAGAAATTCGATTTTTCTTTTGTTGTCTGCAAAATCGAATCGAAAGTGACTCATTGGTTGATTGCAGCTTTTTTGTGGTTCTGCGTAATTTTATTTCATTCACGTTACTTCAGAAGGGAAAATTCCCGGTTCTCCTTAATATTTTTCATCTTTGTGTATCGAGTATGTATTAATTGTTGATAATTTCCACTGTAATAAGAATTCTTTCTCTCTTGTTTCCTTTTCAAAGGGCGTTTGCCTTTTTCCATAAAATCAATTCTACTTATCGTGCGTTATTTGGAAAAAGTTTCGGTTCGCGTTTTTGCATTAAAAGCAGGTAGTTGCATTGTTCAGATTAATTTGATGAAATCTTCTATTGTGTAATCATAAACACATTCAACACGTAACTACATAGAGCATAGAGATCTCGTTCATTTCTTGGGATTTTTAACTATTTTTCATCAGGACTCTGTTTCAATTGCTAATGTAAGAATGAATTTTGTTTTTTTTAAATTAAAATAATCAAGATGCTAATTAATGATTGGTGTTAAATTTCTTTATTGTTAGAACAGGTTGTATGTTTATAAAAATATTTTATTGTTTTGTGTTGGTTGCCTTATTGAGTCAAATTGTTATCTTATTATTTTATCAGTGTTATCAACATGCTCTGATAAACTAACAATTCATGCACCTTGGCACCTTTCTTTGTTCAACTTTTAACTAAATAGTTGGAAGTTGAACAAAGAAAGGTAATAACATATTGTAAGGAAAATACAATATTGTCTATTCTACTTGGTGGACAGTTGAGCATCTTGACCTACTTACTAAAAAAAATTTCTAAATTTGTTTTGAAGTTTGCACGATGTTAACAGCTATGAGGCGTATTTTTGTCAAATAAAATATTTTCTCATAAATTCAATTAAAAATTGGCTTTAAGCCTTCCTTAATTGAGAGAGAAAAGTTCATCTAATGTGTTCTGAATTCTTGGCAAAATAAATATTTTTTAATGTATCTAATGTAAAACTCAACAAACTATCGCAGGGATGAATGGGACAAATTTCAAATTTTTGCTAAAATTGAAAAAAATAGTATATACATTTTTCAATCCTGTAACAAGTTTAAAACCAATATTTGAACTCTTGGTTACATTATAAATGTGTGTATTCAATCAATTACCCATTATTTAAACTCCAAGAAAAGTTTTTATGAATGCATGTATTTTGTCCCATTCATCCCCATGGTGGGGATGGATGGGACACTAGGGTGGTCCTAATTTTTCAAACTCGGAATTTCTTTGGTCGCAACTCCTAACTTTTTTCCTTAAGGTATGAAATGAAAGTATACCAAATATTTTTTAAATATTTTAATATTAACACGTGCCGCCGCAAAACGATTGAAGTTATACTACGGTAAAAGCGCAAGAGTCCGTCACCACTCAGGGAGAAAAGCCGGCTCCGGCGCCATTTACGCCGCATGACAGTAGACGCTGGCAGGAGTTCTCAAAAAGAACTTTCAAAAGCGGTATCTTCATGTATTTTGAGATAAACATGAAAACCTCCAACACTATGGTTACTGCATATATTTTAGGGTGTAATTCATTATTATAAGTACAGTAGAACCCTGATTATCCGCGGTGCGGATTATCCGCGAGGGCCAAGAAAAAATATTTTTAATGATTAGAGCAAATTTTAGCTGCGATTAGAGAGATTTTAAATGTAGAGCAAAGGTTTCTGCTGTACTGTACATATTTTAAAGTTTTACATATCATGTTTTTTGTACAATAAAACATAGTTTTTATGGTTAAATATTTTTTTCGTGTTTTCACCTCATTTTTAGTCTTTTTTCGGGTTATCCGCGATTTTCACTATCCGCGGTACCCTTGCCACCCAATTCCGCGGATAATCGGGGCTCTACTGTATATTCCAATGGAGGATTTAAGGTAAAAAGTGGACGAGGGTTGGGACAAAAAACAAAACTTAAATGTCACGTTCAAAGCAATGAAAATTAGCTTTTAAATGTAATTCAATTTAAATGTAATTCATTATAATTAAAAGCCTTACATAGAAATTTACTCTGAATTTTATAAGCTTAAGTTCAAATAATATATTTTTATTTTCTGAAATTAGTGTTAATTTATGAATTGGTGTTAAAAAGGCCTTTGAAGCTCTGTTACTGTATCCCTTGGACTTATGTACTTTTATTTAAATGTTTTCAAAAATCTTTGGAAGCACACAATCGGAAGAGACAAAGAAGAAATTCTTAAGTTTGAACTTTGAGAGCTCTTGAACACCGACCGAGGTATGGCTATAAAGATTTCTACAGTTGACTATAGCACTTTTAGAAAATCGAGAAGCAAAAATGATTAAATTTAGACAACGTTGGTGCTTTCCATCATGCTAGGTAGCTAGGTGGATGACTAAAGCAAATTTTTATTTTTAGAAACGAGGTTAATTATGGATAATCGAGAACTACAAGGATTAAAAGGTACGAGTATATTTATTGGGTCTACACTCTAAAAACGATTGTATCAAAATTGAGTAAAAAGTACTCAAAAAGGCTCCGATCCAATAAGTACTCAAATTTGAATACATGAATATGCTCATCTGAAATGTGCATACTCAAAAATGAAACATCGTCAGCTCATTTTTGAGTTCAGCTTCATTTTTGAGTATGCACATTTTCAGAAATGAGTATATTCATGTATTCAAATTTAAGTACTTATTGGATCGGAGCCTTTTTGAGTACTTTTTACTCAATTTTGATACAATCGTTTTAAGAGTGTATTTTGATGTGTAAATGGCTCACAAAGCCACATTTAAAGATTTGAAATTCACGAGGGCCTGTTTTCTACAGAGGAATTAATGAAAATATGTCTATGGCAGCATTGAAAATGATTACTCATTGAGGGTTTCTTGATGAAGGAGACAGTTGCCTTAGCCTGTTTCGATGCGATTGTCCCTACACAACAATGAGTTGCCAAAGAGTTTAAAGACAAAGAATCCACCCATGTATCAGAGTGGTCGCAAATTAGCTGTGAAAAACTGGCAGAACTCTGAGATAAATCTAGTCGATTTTGGGGCAAAATGAACCGAAAACCTTTTCCGAAGGTTTTTAAGTTATCTTCAGACTTTATTTCTAAAAATATTTTAACGTGGAACTTGTGATGATATTATCAGGAAGGATTTAAAGTCGTCAGTAATAGTCTGTTGTAAATGTTTCTGCAAAAAGGGGAATCAAGCTCATTGTGGAGTAAAACAATATTTTAACGCATAATGAGGAGCAAATACAACACCTTTAAAAAATAGTCAAAAGCTATAAAGTCAAATATTCTTTATGTTTAAGCATTTTCTGTTAAAAAAGTATTGAAATAAATAAAATAATGTATTTTAAATGAATTTTATAATTTTTCAAAGTTTTGATGTTTTTTCAGATTTTCATCCCTTTTGCGGCACATGTTAATATTTACCGATTCGGATAAAATTTTTACCAGTTACTTACTACCCCATAAGTAAAAAATTTAGGGGGTGCGACTTCAAAAATTCCGAAAAAAAATTTTTACCATTATAAGGACCACCCTAATGGGACACCCAGTGGAGATGAATGGGACAATTAAAAAAAGTTCAAAAATTTACAAAATAACAAAGTTATTTTAAATAATGCACAACGTTTAGCTTCTTACACACAACACACTTCTATTTTTCAAAGAAAAAGGTTAATGAAGCGAATCCGGCCTGCAGATTTTCAGTGCCAAATTTGGCAATAACAATTCAATGCTCGGATGCCTTCGGTTTAAAAATCACCAAATTCAGCTTGCGGGCCGGGTTTGCTTCATTTACCAAGAGAAAAAAACCAAGATTAAAAAGGCATTTAAAGGGCAAAAAATAGCCTTCATTTATCATACATGTGCAGGGACTAATGCAGGCCAATCTAGGTACCGTTTATCGGCACCTTCACAAAAACGGCACCTTCACAAAAATTATAAAGTTATTTTTTAATGATGGATCAATAGTTTATGGTTAAATTAGTCTTTAAATTGCTATTAAAATGATAGCAATAAGTAATTTAATGCTGTTTTCATTAATTTTATAGTTCCCCTTATGAAAACCTCTAAAAAATTTCACATTAATTATGAATCTTTTACAATTTTTCACAAAAATTAAAAGGATGTGTAAGTTTTTCACAAAAATGGGGGTTAACCCATTAAAGGCCAAGCATAGAAAATTTTTTAAATGTTTAATTTTTTTTATTGAAATATGCTTAAATTACGTTCATTAAGACATAAAATCAGTTTCCTGCAAAAAAAATAATATTTTATTTACGAAATAAAATGTTGCGTTTTCGCAACTTTGGCCGAATCAATGAAAAAATTTCAAGGATGAAAATTTTTTTTACAATTCAGTTTTTACACATTTTTAAGAAAATTATCAAAGCATTTGGGGTGCAAATGGACTTAGCATTTAGCACACATATACACAGTATTATTTCTGCAGTGTCTGCATCCCCTACGTGTTTTTTTCTTCTTGCCTAATTATGTAATTCAGTGGAAACTGTAGCTCGTCATGCGATGAGAACGGTCAGATCAAGTTGATAAGATAGAAGGGAACATTCTAGACCGCCTACTGTTCGAAGGGGTTTGAGGTGTTTTTGTTCATACTGACCACATGTGGCTTGAAGAGCTTGTACTCGTCAATTGAGAACCATAAAACTGAACCCCTCTCCCTTCAAACAAGGGGCGGGGGAAACAGCGGTGAAGATTTGCAAGTCATAAAACTGCCATGGGCTTTCTATTGAAACGTCTTTCACTTGCCGCTTCATTAGTTTACACCGTGAAATTCAATCACCCCGTTTGCAGTTCCAGGAAATTTTGTTGACACAGCTGTCCTGGACCACGGTATACCTATGGTATTTCTGAGTAGAGGTCAATGAGGTGTATTGTAGGAAGAACTTCAGAACACATACCGTGGAAGCGCAAGCTATATTTAAATTTTCTTTTTTAAGGTAGAAAATTTTTTTGAACACCTCAGAGAGTCAAATAGATGATTTCATATGAAATCATTGCATTTATAAAGGAAACTACAGGAAAAAGTTTGATTTTAGGATGGTATATTGCGGAAAAAACTGCAGATAAGCAAGCGAAATAAAAAGTTTGAGGACTTATAAAAGGGACGAAAATCACTCAGGAACGAATATTTTTGTACTTTTCTACATCAAATGTTACCGTACTTAAATTTTAGGCAGTAAAAGAATTGATATTTTTAGCCGATTTTACATGGATTCGGTCAAAGTTGCGAAAACGCAACATTAAATTTAGATGAAAATTTTAAAGTTTATTTAAAACAATTGTTTTACTTTTATTTTATTTATAGAACTAATAACCTTAGTCCATTATAAAAACGTAAGATTGATTTTAGTGGAATAATTATACATTTTCAAAAATGGGACTTAGTCAATAAACGTTTCAAGTTAGAAAATTGGCGTATTTTGAAAATTTCTCAAAAAATAATGGTTGCTTAAATTTAATTGGGAATATTTTTTTATGTCTTCAGAAACCTTAAAAATAGCCGAAAAATAAAATTGGAGAAAAATATGCGTCACAGTATAAAAAAATACTTATTGAAATGTTGCGTTTTCGCAACTTTGGCCGAAGATGGGTTAAGTTTAAAATCCTGGATTAGTCCCTGCTTTAAAGTAATTGATTTTAATCAGGTGACACTTACGTTTTTCCAGCGCCGAGAAAAAGTCTATCCATGCCGGGCCGAAAACCGGCTTCGGCATGCCGGTTGAATACTCCTAGCCATTGGTCCGTAGGACTCACGTGACCTCCAAAAACACGTTAACCAAATCGGCGCATTTTCGGCTTCAGTATGGGGATTTTTTCTCGCGCCAAGAGGTCGCCACGCCAAAAAAAAGTCGCTCACTTCGGCTTTTCAGAACGGGAAATCAGGGACTAATACAGGCCAATTTTAGAACCGTTTATCGGCACCTTCACAAAAAATGTACAAACAAAAACGGCACCTTCACAAAAATTATTTTTAATTATATGGATTGCTAATTGAGTATTCAAATTGCTATAAAACTGAAGATGTAAGTAGTTTATTGCTGATTTCATTTATTTTGCAGTTTCCATTAAAAATAGTTATAAAAATTTCATATAAATTAAAAAGATCTTACAATTTTTCACAAAAAATAAAATACTGTATAATTTTTTCACAAAAATGGGGGTTAAGTAAAATCCTGGATTGGTCCCTGATGTGATTCTTCCGCCAATAGGCGGAAATCCGCCAATTTGCTGAGCAAAATTAAAATCTGACGATGCGATTTGCAAAATTGAAATTAGGAAAATTTAAGTGCGATAGAATATTTTAAAAAAATATTCTCCGCCAATTTATTGTTGGAGTAATCACATGTATGATTTATTCGACTTCATGACGAGTAAAATTAACACATAAACTGAAGCAAATCCTTTTGTTCTTTCACAGTGTTTGTACGCCTCCTGAAATTCCTGAAATATGCTTTATTTTTCTTAGGGCCCTTATAACTCCTGAAAATTATATTTTTTCTCCTGAATTTACCCTCTGACTCCTGAAAAACATCTCTCCTAGAGCATATCGAAGTTTTATTATGGATTTAGTTGAAATAATTGTTTTTTAATCGATAAATTTCCATTGAAAAGTGAAATTTAACCACTTTTGTACTTCCTTGCTCCGTACTTCATTCTGAACTCATTCTAATCGTAGCATGCAAAGTCGTTTAAGGTTAATAATTATTCACATTACCTCCTGATTATTTAGTAATTTACTCCTGAAAAACTCCTTAAAGACTCCTGAATTTTACTATGTTAGATAGAGTATGAACCCTGTTTCAGCTCAGTGGTTGAAGCTGGTGTTATTTCTATTAATGCTACTCTCTTTTTAAAAACTAAAAACCAGTTGGTTTGTTTATAAACAGATAAAAACCATATTATTTTTCTGGGTAAGATCATAGGAGAGCCCACACCCTTGGTAACAAACCGAAAAAAAGTGCCAAGCCAGAATGTGTGAGATGGCGCCAAGCGATATCTACTGTATCAAAGGTAGGGTTACCAAGATGGCGCAATTGATGCCAACCTCTCCAAGGGTGTGGGCTCTGCTAGGATCCTACCTTTTACTCTTATAATAGGTCTCTTTTCTCTTTATTGCATTTTAGCTAATTTGATTTATTTTCTTTCAGAATCACTATGTTCAGTCCTCGTCTGATATTCGCTGTTGGATTGGCTTGCCAGTTAGCATATGGAGGTTAAAAAAATTAGCAGTCTTTTTTAATTATTTTGTTATATTTTTATGTGTTAAATTATAAAACTTTGCCAATGTAATCTGAATAGTGAGATTTTTGCCTGGCTAATCGTAAAGTATCAAAATATCACTATCAATGAAGTTGAAACATCCTTTTGGTGGTTACAAATGTCTCGTAAAAAACCAATGGTGCTTATGTATTATGCCGTCGACCGCTCAGCAGCTGTTAAATTCAGCAGTACATCTAAAGAATGGTCAATAGGATTGCTTAAGTTTTCGGATTCAGGAGCGGCAGGGTGCACAGCATAATATGTAAAAGATACAACTACCCCCTTGCTGAAGTGCAGAATATGTCCGAACGCCTGAAAGATGTTCGGGGGAAATTCAAGCAGCTGTGGGGAAATTCCCCCCCCAAGATAGAAAGAAAAACTAAAAAATCCAACATCATTATCTGAAAAACCAATATTTTGTGCATTGACTGGTTCAAAACCTCCAATTTCAACAAAAATCAGGTGAAAACTGCGGAGTTATGAATGTAGAGTGGGAAAAACTACAGATCTGCGCTAAAAAACCTAATTATCTAGGTGAATACCTGGATGTTGGCTTTTCCTTGCTTTTAGATTGGTATGCAGGAAAAACAATCCATCCCTGGTAGAATAGGAAATTTTCACTAATAATAGAGTAGCGTTCTTGTTTAATGAAATCGATGTTCTCAATTAAAGTGTTGAGTTTAGCTCAAATTTGAGAAAAGTAGACAGTTTTTCATATTTATAGAAAGGGGCACTTTTTGTTGAGCCAAGATTATAAGTGTGTGAGAAAGAGTATAAAGATCAATTTAAATTTATGGATTATGTGAAAATTATTGAATCTGAAAGAAGTTAAGAACTGAAAAATTTAATTTTTTTAATGAAATTTCATTTTGGGGGAAATTTTGGAGAAAAAAATTGTGTTCTGGGGAAATTTTGGATCCTGAAACATTTTCTGCACCCCTGCCCCCTTGATCAGATTGTAAAACATTTTTCATAAAACAGTGTATCCAGTGTATGATGCGCAATGTAACCTCAAATCTTACTATTTATGTAACGATCTGAATAAGTTTATTCATTATAAAATAAACGAGATAGAATGAGAGCTAAAATTTTTAGGAAAATAAATAAAAATATCATGAGTGTGTAATAATAAGAACTATACCAAAACACTATTTAGACATTTTAGACCAGGGGTTCCCAAATTTTTTTGGCCCGTGGACCCCCTGACGACATTTTTTATACCCTGTGGACCCCTTCCGTAGAGACTGTTCTAAAAGTAGCTGAAAATCTAATGTTTATACTACATATTTTTAAACCAAGCATAAATTTTGTAATTTTTCAAGTGTGTTGTCGTGCATTGATAAAAGCATTTGATTTCACACTTTGACATTTTTTTGCCATTATATGGTTACACAATTTTTTAAGGAAATTATAACATTTAAAAAGTTGAAAATAAAAACAAATATAAACTTTTAATATAGCTCACTACATTTCAAGACACAAGTTGTTTCTTTAGGCCCAACAGTCCATTTATCCTCAAAAAACAGGATCGGGTCATGCAGAAAATCTTCCATGGAAAACTCCACACAGCTGAGGAGGTTGGTCGGGCTGGCCGCATTTGAAGAGCATTTTTACTCTTCTCGTACACAAAAACTTAATTTTAACAATAAGTTTAATAGCTTATGAGGGAGTTATTCATTCCCTAAATCATAAAATTTCAGAAATAATTACAATTAATATATGGCATGCTTAAAACAACTTTTATTTAAGTTCAACTATGAAAAGAAATTAAATTTTACGTTGCAGAAATTAAGTTTTAATTTATGACACTGAAAAAAATTTGCAATAAAAAATATTTATTATATATATCGTACATTAAAAAATATGTGCATTTTACTACATATGATGTTGAACAGCATTTAAAAATTTTTAAAATAACTTACAGGGGTCGATCCAGGCGAAAATTGGGGCCGTTTTGCGGCCCCTTCACAAAAATAAACTTCGTAAAATCGGCCCTTTCACAAAATTTCTAGTGACAAAAAATTACCACTTCCAAATTTCAAACGAAACTCTTCAAATTCTCCCAAACGAACGCGATTCTCGGTTGAGAAAGAACTATGGAAAGCAATCATACAATCCATAGATCGATGAAAACAGCAGTTTGCGTTTTCAATCCGGCAACCCTATGCTCTCGGATTGTCTGTAAAATTTGTGGATTTCAGCTAAGTTTTACGGATCAATTCTAAATTTTTACGGAATCCACGTTTTTTCCCATTTATCCTTCTCAGAAACGTTTACAAATCTAAAAAATCGTGTTTTTTTGCGAAAGTTTCCATTTTTTTTTCGCGGAATGTTCTGTTTTTTCCGCAACCCATTCCTTGTAGAACCACGGGCGTCAAGAGATGTCGGCTTTTCTCGTGTCCGTATTGTAATGAAAGAAAAACCCCAATGTTAACATAGTCAAAAGCCAACATGTCCGATGTTCAGCAGAATCTCTATCTTGAAAGCTAAAAAGTTGCGATTCTTCGTGGAAGTCCTGTTTTTTCCGCGACTGCTTCCATCGGGCCTCGGCACCTAATTCGCGACGTAATTGGAATTAATCACATGCGTTATCGCGATATTAGTCTGTATTTCAACTTATGAGGATTTTCTAGAGTAGAGTACTAAAAATTTTTCTGGTATTATATCAAATCGATTTAAAGAATGTAAAGATAAAATAGTGAATCAAAAATTCTAGGTTTCACGTAAAAAATATATTTTTCACAAAAAAAATTCTATTTTCACAAAAATTATTTAATTTTCACAAAAAATAATTTCTTTTTCACAAAAAATAATCATACATGTGATTCTTCCGCCAATTGGCGGAAATCCGCCAATTTCCTTAGCAAAATTAAAATCCGCCAATTCGATTTGCAAAACTGAAATTCCACATTCTTATTTTCCAATCGTTTTATACTGAAAACTGACCGCTAGTGTGGCCTAGTACTAAATTTAAGGAAAAAATTGGAATTTTTTTTAAAAATATCGATGTAATATGAAAATTAGTTAAGATTTAAGCTAAAATACTATGAATCTAGCATATCGAATCCTAGATCTCGGGCTATACCCTATCTTAGGTCATGCGCCATAAAAACCCAACCAACCTAGATCTCGGGAAGTAGAAGCTGATGGACTCCCTCTACTTAAAATGAAGAAAAATTTAGGTATCAAATTTTTTTATATTTTCCGCCAATTTTTTGTCTGTGTAATCGCATGTATGAATAATTTCATTTTCACAAAAAATTAAAAAAACAGGCCCCAAAAATTAAAACCTGTATCGACCCCTGACTTAATAACTTCATGAGTTTTTCCATAAAATACTGATAAGTAAGTTACTGATAGTTAAGTTTCACCAAAGTAGAATCATAATGAAAATATTCAATTGTAAAAAGCAATTACTATCAACATTAATATATTAACAAACTGATATTTAAATTTTAAAAATTATTTTTAAAATTAATTTCCCGTGGACCTCTGAAAGTGGCTGTGGACCTCCAATTTTCATTTTCATGCCCGTGGACCCCCTGGAAGCTGCTGTGGCCCCCTAGGGGTCCATATGGACCACTTTGGGATTCCCTGTTCTAGACTAAACAAAGGGAAAGAGTTTATAAAAGCCTAATTTCTATGCACCACAATATTTAAAAGAAGTTATGTTACTTACGTAGTATACTGTCAACCGTTTAGCAGCCCTTAAATTCAGCGGCATGGTCTACGGCAGGGGTACAACTTACAAAATTTCCCAGATTTTAAAGAGCCACTTTTTTTTCAATTTTATAGTATTTGCTTATATATATTTGATTTTAGATTTTTGATGATGGGGAGGTTGACCCAAAATTTTTTCTGAGGTACCCACTCTTGGGTACTTTATAACATCACGTTTTAGATGACTTACTTTAGTTAACTTATGTTTAAAAAAATTATTCGAAGAAAAATTTGAGGATCTGGGGGCTCTCCCCCAGAAAAAATTTTGGAAATTTCCCCTTCAAAATAGCATTTTACCTCAGTTTTAGCCCTTTTTAGATTGCACCCTAAGAGCCCCTCTCATTATTTAAATGACAGAATTTACAAGGAAAAATAGTAAAGTTATAAGGAACAGCAAAATTTCTTGGCCCTACTTCAGGAAAATTTTTGAAATTTGCCCCTGAAAAGTAGTGTTTTTATTCTTGTTTATAACTTCTACTATAGAACTCTCCATATTCACTCCTCATACGTCACAAAATTTTCAAGGAAAAACAGCACATATTATATTCCAAAATTTTGAGAGGTGTTTGGGGGTCCTCCCCCAGAAATTATTTGGAGTTTTTACCTTTAAAAGTAGTGTTTTGACTCATTTTGATAACTTTGAGTTACACCGCTCCTTTTGAGTCACATCGATTTGATTAGGTACTTAAAATTAATTTTCTGATTTTTTAAGGGTTTTAATAATAAATTATAAATTTTTTTCGTTTGGAACTGGAGAGCCGCAACTTAACATCAAAAGAGCCACAGATTGCCGACCCCTGGTCTACGGCATAATATGTAAGAACTGAAATTATTTCAACAAATGAATAAATCAGAATAAACTGCACTTAAAATCATCGTAATTTTAAAAGATGGGAATAGAGTATATATAACGAACAACAAAACATTGACTTCAGACTTGGATAAAGTCAAAATATTTCTATGCGCAAAATTTTCTTCAACTATTCTGCAAATTATTTAAACTTCTCCAGTTCTATAAATTTTGACTTTAGACATGACAGGTATCACCTAAATATTGTGATTTGTGATAATGCTTCTTAAGCAACACTAGGGAGAAAAGTATATTTATCAAAAATATATAAGATTTTCTGCAAAATTTAAAAAGTTTACTCTTGGCATGCATCTAACTTGAATAAATTAGACCTTTCTACTTGCCATTTAAGTAGTGTATATTATTAGTATTATCTCATGGAATGTTACCATATTTAAAATATCCTAATTTCACTTTAAATTGAAAGATAATTTCTCTACAGTATTTTATTATAACCTTTATTTCCCTGAATTATCATATTCTTCTATTGTTCTTATTGTTGCTATGTCCCATTGTATTTTTTTTGTAAATATTGCTTATTTGTTTTGCTTACTTAAACTTAATTTTAATATAATCCTTTCAGCTTATGCCATGGATTGCAATGTTGGAGGAATTGTTGTGTCTTGTCCCACGGCCCTGAATTCTGATGATTCAGTGTTTTGCTGCAAAAACAAACTTGGGGGCCTTGGAGGCTGCTGTGATGTTGAAGAATTTGTGAAAGAAAAGTAAAGAAATTTTATTATCTCGTTAAATTTTTATTGGTTAAATATCTTTAGACCTGCCTCTCCTGCTCTATGTCTAGTACCTGTTAAAACTTGATTTCAACTTATGTTTTTAAAATGTAGAAAGATTATAAAAGAAAATATTTTACTCTTATGTACACAGAATCATTATTCACATTTAAATAGAACAGAGTTTAAACCCCTTCCAATATTAATGGAGACACTCCTGATTTTTCTCCTTTCCAATTTCCTCATTACCTTGCTTTTTATAAATTTTAAAATAGAATGAAAAGGGTAACAACCATGAACAGGGATGTGATTTTTCCGCGGAATTCCGCGTTTTGTGACTCTTTGTATTATGTTCCGCTTTTTTTTAACAATTTTCTTCAAACTAACTCTTCTCCGCGGAAGAAATTACATCACAGAGAAAAAAATTCCTCTTCCCTTTTCTGCTCTTCGATCTCAACACAGGGATGGGATTCTTTCGCTTTCCATTAAAATCTGACTGAACGGCTAGAGTTAAAAAGCGGGGCGTTTTCCGAGAAACGTCGGCTATTGCAAGGGAAAGAGGTCCGTGTTTCTTTCGTTCCAAAGCTCCCGTTTACTGCCTGTGAACTAATTTGTTTTTTTTCTTCCAAATAATCCATAATTTTTTTTTACTTTGCCTTGTTATTTCCAAGAAAATGACGATTTAAAGAAGAAAAAAGTTGGAAAAATCGTGATTTTTCACGCAAGTTTCGTGTTGCTTGCGAAGTGTTTTCTTCCCGCGACTTCTTTCTTGAACGGCCGCGGGTGCCAAGTTGAAGCTGGCTTCTTCTTGCGTTGTTAGTGCGATGTGGAAAATCAACTTAACAGTGGTTAGAAGCCATCAAGTCCGGTCTTTAGAATCACATTCTGCGGGAAAAGTTGGAAAATTGCGATTTTTCGCGCAAGAACCGTTTAGCACATAGTTGAAGCTGGCATCATTTCACATTGTAATTGTGATGCAGAAAAAACTTAAGCATAGTCAAAGGAGCCTAATAAGTCTAGTGATACCTTTCAGATCGCGTTTTTATCAATTTCAGTTAATGTTTTCAACTTTTCAACTAAATTTTCTTAAGGATTTCCTAAGTTATAAATTTTTACTGATAGGCCTCTTTAAAGCTAGATAAAATAATATTGCAGTGTTTAAAAAAAATCTTGTTAGATTATAACCCGTTTCAGATATGATATCAAGGGGGATGGCAGGGGACCCATCCCCAAAAAAAATCGGACTAGCTGTCCAAAACAAGTTAAAACTTTGTTTTTAAGGGTCAAATTTCAAAACAAAATTTCATGGAGGGGACCCCCACTCTCTTTGTGTTTGGATCTCTATAATTAACCACTTTTTATATGTTAAAAAAAATTTTAAAATTAAACATAAAAAAAATAAGAACATATTTTGGAATTTCCTCTTTTTTGCTTTTTGGTCAATCACATCCCTGCATGAAGGTTTTTAAGTGTATAGCTTTACTATAAGTTTCCAAGGCTCATGGCCCTATTACATCGGGGGAAACGGGTTTATCTAAAGAGAAATAGAGTCCGTTTTGAGACCCTTCACAAAATTATAATCAACAAAAAAGGACCCTTCACAAAATTCCTGTTCCCTAAAAAGGACTCTTCACTGAAGTCCAAAAACAAAAAATGGTTTAAAAATTGTTTTCAGATTGTGTTTTGATCATTTTAAAATGGAATTTTCCAGTTTTGGGGCCATTTTAAAAGTTATGAATGCTGTTTTTGTGAAAGCCCTTCGTTTTCACAAAATTCCATTTGATTTTTCACAATATTCTTAAAACACGACCCTGACAGAAAAATCTGAATGAACCCCTGGGAAGGTAACTCTAAAGATCTTAGTAAAAGAGAAATTTATGATGTGTTGACTTGTGCCTGCTTTGATTGATTTTACTCACATTTGCTGATTTTATAAATAAGTATCTTCTAAAACTTAAGTTTAAAATGCAAAATCCCTAGAGAATTTAAATCAATCACTAACTTTATGTTAAATCATAAAAATTGTATGGGGTACGAGATTTTGCAGTAAATTAAGAGGGCAAACTACACTGGTGTTCAAAATTAAGAGAATTTGCACATTTTTTCGATTTCTCCAGATCTACTGGATAGATTTTGATGACATTTGGTATGAACATAGGTTGATATAATACCAAATAAATAATCCTTCAAAAATTGTAATACACACGCATGCGCAGTAGTTATAACCGCCCGAGTTGAAAGGTATGAAATAGCAGTTCCAGAATAGAGCAAAATGTGGGGGGGAATTTAGAGCAAATTTATAAGGGGTATGACACCCTCCCACAATCATGCATAACTCCTTGAGTGATTTTAAAGCGTGAATAAGGCAGATAATAAAATTTCCTGTTCATTAGGCCTACTTTCTCAGAAACCCCGTTTTGGGGCTCTGAAGGGTATGTGGAGGGGGGTAGCGAGATGCAATTGCCTTAAATAGAGTCCCTCATACCTACTCTAAAGGGGCGAAGTCTTTGAATCTGGCTGCCCATTCCATATGGTGAATATCTTCCATTTTAATAAAAATTGCTGACCTGATGAGCTCCTTTAAGTGAAGGACTTCTATTGATTGAAAAGAAATTAAGACCGATAGAACCCCTCAAAAGGTGAACAAAGGTCTTCAAGATATCAACACATTACCTGAAACTATCAGGGTTCCTCTTTCAAAGGCAGGGAGGGATCTGCAACTTGTCAAAAATATGCAAAAATTGTCTTAAGGTAAAATTCAAAGGGTGAATATTTTCCTATCTGTTAGGTCTCGAAATCAATTAAACCATTGATTCTCGATGCAAACTCATGTGGAAAGAACTAGCATGACAGTCCTTTAATGTAGGAGAAACTCACCATTATGGAATCGGAGATTTGGTGCTCTTTGTAGAAATGTTGTTAAGTCTATGCCAAACCCCCTACATCTTTCAAAATGAGAAAATCATGGTTAAAGGTATTGTGTTGATATCTTGGAGACCTTTATTCACCTTTTGGGGGGTTCTATGGGTCTTAATTTCTTATCAATCGATATAAATCCTTCACTTAATGGAGCTCCTCAGGTTATAAATTTTCATTAAATCGGAAGATATTCGCCATATGGAATAGGCAGCCAGAATCAAAGACTTCGCCCCTTTAGAGGAGGTATGAGGGACTCAATATAAGGCAATTACATATTGCTACCCCCTCCACATACCCTTCAGACCCCCCAAAACGGGGTTTCTGAGAAAGTAGGCTTAATGAACAGGAAATTTTATTATCTGCCTTATTCATGCTATAAAATCACTCAAAGACGCATGCATGATAGTGGGAGGGTGTATACCCCTTATAAACCCATTATTTTGCTCTATTCTGGAACCTATATTTCACACCTTTCAACTCTGGCACTTATTACTTTAGCGCATGCGTGTGTATTACAATTTTTGAAGGATTATTTATTTGGTATTATATCAACCTATGTTCATACCAAATTTCATCAAAATCTATCCAGTAGATCTGGAGAAATCGAAAGAGCAAATTCTCTAAATTTTGAACTCCAGTGTAGATTGTACATTGGCAGTTGAAGATGTTAATCATTTAGTGGTGAATTTTATCCTCACAATTTCAACTCAGCACCCAATCAAGAACCACTGATTAGGAAGGATTGGTTTAGACATAACCAAGAAATTTTACCTATTCAAATCCTGAGGTACCAGAGATTACCATTTCATTGTATGTAAAATTTGGTGTGGCTTGGCTCTAATTTAATAACAGTGAAATCCTGTTACAACAAAAAAGTCATGAAAGTCCCCGACTGATAAAAAAATTTCAATTACAATCATGGGCGTAGCCAGGTTTCAACTTAGGGGGGGGCAAGCAGGGTCGACTTTTTTATGTTTGTAAAGATCAATTTTAAAGCCCCGTGAGAGAGACCCGTCAAGTTTTAGCAGAGGGTCTGGAGGTCCTCCCGAAATTTTTTTTGAAATATGACCCTAAGAACATGGTTTTAAATTGTTTTTTGGTACACGTAAACCTAAATTTGGACATTCATTTTTAGGTACAATTTTGATTTTAATGAACTTATTACAAAAAGGTGTGAATAATAAAGGTTTAAATACTAAAGGGGGGCCTGGGGTCCCTCCCCCAGAAAAATTTTGAAAATTTGACACTAAAATACTGGGTTTTAACTTAACTAACAGTAAATAAAAGTTAATTACTCGAGACTTGGGGGGGCAGCTGCCCCTCCCTGCCCCCTCTTGGCTACGCCCATGATTACAATGAAGAAATTTTACGGTCCCGTGATGTTTTAACGAGATTTAACTGTAATTGAAAGGTTAATAGAAAGATAGTGACATTACCTGTTACAAAAACATAAATGTTTAAGTCATTCCGTATTAAACTGTTTAATCACTTCTGAAAAAAACCTTAATGATTGGATCCTATGAACCTTAAGATCTTTTCATAACCTGTTTGGTTGATCATGCCTCATTGAATCATGCTGGATAAGTGCATGCCACTTTAAGTGTGTGCCACTTTGAACTAATTATCCTTTCTTTACAGCACTGGCATGCTGGTTGGCGTCTTGATAGGCCTTGTCGTCATCCTGATAATTGTAACCATCTGCTGCTGCTGTTTCTGCAGCTGCTGCCTGTGTGCCAGGCGCAGGGTCCAGCGCGGCACTGTCTACGGTTAGTTTTCCCCTTCATCACATATGTAAGCGAGATGGGATGATTTTGCTTCTCCTTATGTGTAAGGTTTCTTTTCATCTCTGGTAGAGTAGATAGACTTGGTGTTTTCACTTAATTTCCTAATGCCAAGCATGCTGCATGTTTGGGTTTAGTAGGGTTGGTATCTTAATAGCTCTTGTTTTATCAGGTTTTCTGTGGTTTTTTAATCAATACTTACCATTTTGAGCATGTGTATCCAATTGACTGTGACTAATTAATGCATTCAAGGATATTTAATACTCTAGTTTTCAGCATACTGGCTTAATGGTTTGAGTAACTGACTACTTAACCAGGCATATAGGCTTCAAATTCCTATATAGGCATGTTTTTTTCTATGTGGAGATTAATGAAAGCGATAATCTTTAAAAGAGGTTTTCAAACCTCATACATATCCTAAAATTCATAATTTTGCTAAAATATCCTGAAATGTCTGAAAAAACACAACTTTTCCTTAGCTCCAAAATATGAATGTTATTCCTTTGATTTTCATTCTTAATCCAACCTAGTTTTTCGGATATAATGAGAAAAAAAGAATATGCAAACAAGCTATTACTTCAAATTTTAAGAACATTAGTAATCATTGCGACATCTTGTCCTGAAATAATCCTGAAATTTTTAAAAATGGTATCCTGAAATTTTATTGTCTGAGGTCTTGGTTTTGCAATGTGTGATATGATTATTTATTAACCTTCTTAACTGCAGTCTGTGGGTGCTTGCCTTGCAATACTAAGTTTAATGATCTTGGTATTTTCATGGACTGAGGATTCACATGAAAGAATCAACCTAAGTTGCTATATTCTCTTGGTGTTGTTTATTAAAAACCTATCTCAGTATTTTAAAAAGTTATGATACTTGATAAGAGAGTCTTCATAAATTAATGAATCTGCATCCAAGGGAATTTTTAAAGTTACTTTATACTGCTGATGTTTTAAGGGTCGCACCCTATGCAACATGCATGAAATATGCATGACGCCCCTCCGAAATTGAAAAATGATATTTTTTCCTACTCAAATTTGTAATATTGAATATAGAGAAAATATTGTAATTTTTACTGCATTTTAAAAAATAGCTTTCTCCTCCCTGAAATTCAAACTTAACCATGCTTGCACTTAATTGCTTGTTAATATTTGTGATAACTTTAATTTTATCTTATAGCATAATAAATACTTTACTTAAGAATAGAAGTGAAAAGAGCATACTGCTGGCTCAAACGTTATGGATCTTTTTCACTATGCAAATGCATGCGCTTTTAAAAGTTAATTTTTTTCTCTTTACTAAATTTTAAATTGAGCATGTTATGTGTTACTTATTGCTTGTATTTCGTGATATGAAAAAATGCATTGTTGTGGTCTCCATTGTAACCCCATTTGCTTTCCTGTAGGGCGTCCGTTGTAGAACTATTTTCTATTTCTTGGATGCATTCCTTGGTGCGTACCAGCATTCTTTATAGGCTAATTTTATTGTCCTGGTCTAGTTAAAACATGAAGTTTACTGTTAAATCTCATATCCAAACTAAAGATTTTGTATGCATTACAAGCTTTTCAAATGTGAGAAACATGGCTTTTGGAATTTGTATTAATATAGTTTTTTTATTTAGTAATACACTCAAACCTGTTTTTGTGCGATTTTTTATTTCTGCTGCCTTTTCTTCTGCGATTGTTTCATGCGGTATATAAAAATCCCACGAAAAAGGACCACCCAAAAACATGGTTGAGTGTATTATTTTTGAGTTCGTATTCATAAAAAACTGATTGAAATGTTTTAATACTTTTGCCTTGAAAATGTAAGTAAACCCCTTAGAAAATGTTTTTTAAAAATACCTTAATTTTTTAGACTTTTTAAAAAATAAATCCATCAAAACCACATTTCAAATTTGGGTGTACTCAAATTAAACAAATATTTTTACCTCTTCATAGATTTTGAATAGCTTCAAGAAAAAGGGTTAAAAAGGGGGAACTAGGGTTTAAAGTTGACAGCTTTTGCAAATTTTAAAATTTGAGTGACATTTTCTTTGCTTTGTGTTACTGAGATAGTGTTAACAGCTCTTACAGAAGGGCACCTTAACTTTAAAATAACATCAACTATAAATTGCTAATTAAATGGTTTGAGTCTGATCACCTGATGTGGTAGCTAAAGCCAATATATTGTATTATTTATCATTCTGTGAAATCTATATAAAGTGAAAAATTAATAATATGAACAACACCTTGATTCCATACCTAAAAGATAAAATCTTTGACAAAACACAGATTCAGTAGAAACACAGCCTATTGATCTACTGAACTATTAGAACTCAATTGTTTTTTTTATTTAAAGGAAAGTAAAATTTGTGCTGAAAAAAATTGAGGTCCCTGACATGTCTTACGGCCGTATTCACCGGTAACCTGACCGGCGGTCTGGTCAGGAAACCATGGTTACAGCCTCCGATTGGTGGAAGGAAAATATTGAACTATTTTTCCACCATCAGAGGCTGTAACCATGGTTTCCTGACCAGACCACCGGTCAGGTTACCGGTGAATACGGCCGTTAACTGTTAAGAAACCATTCAAAAGCACCTGATAATCAAATACATCCAATGTTGAATATTTATTTCCCTTTCACTAATTGCCCTGTCCTCTTTCAGGTCCTCTAACTGTTGATCAGGGTGTAGTAGCCCAAACATCATTCCAACCTATGTATCCCGCCGTAGTTCATCCTCCTAGTGACATTCCCCCAGCCTACCAGCCCTCTTCCAACCCATACTTCAACAATGCCTACCCACCTGCCCAGCCTCAGGCTAGCTACAAGCCTTAAGTCATTCATCTCATTGTGCTTCTGCAACCAGGACTGTATTAAGGATGCAGGGCACTCCATTGTGCTGTCATTTTTACGTGCTTGTGAATGAGATACAAAGAGCGAGTTGATGTTTTAAAAAACACTGTTATCAAAGAATTACCCACAATACTGTTTGTACTTTTTTGACTGATTATTACTACTATAAAAAATACATTGTATTCCCTTATCTGTTAGTGCAGCACAATTTGAAATGAGGAATTAATATCTTTTAAACTGTTCTGAAAACCCATGTAGTTCATGCTTTAGAATTCACATTTAAAAGGTAAAAATCTAGATTTTTAAATGAACACTTTTTAAAAATCTTGCCTGCATGTATATGCAGAAATACACCACTGGTTTACAAGCATCTTTTCAGTTCCTAGCTACACTTGTTTGGAGACACTGTATTGTTTGTGCAACTAATGTGCCTTAATTTTTTAAAATGAAAGATGTATTTCATTACTGTTTTCAGAATAAAGATTTTATTCTGAAAACAGTTTTGTGTCATGCTAAAAAAATCCTCATTATTAATAAAGTAAATTAAGATTATATTTAATGAAGAAGTAAATAAATAAACACACACAGTGTGTTGCCAGCTTGGCTATGATCGACTGATGGATGATTATTTAATGTTATCCATTTGAAGATAGTTTAATTTAAATGCTTCAAATGATGAGGATTTTTTTGCTTTTCAAGATTTAGAAAAAATATCTTGCCTAAATGCACTTAGGGGGTCAGTCAGTATCAGTCTACTCAATTTAGTTTGGTTCTCATGGTGAAGTGTCTTAATTTTCCCCCCTAAGATTTTTATTGGCTTTACAATTCCACATTTTTATTGGTTTTATTAGTGAGTAAAATTGATTTTCTTGATATCACACAGGAGATCTGTTGATTCAATCTCAGTTTAGTTGCTTAATTGAGTGGATAGCCTAGATTGCTCAACTTTTCATAAAGGGGAAAATATTGAGTGTTTTAGTACTAACCTTTGGTCCTATTTCCAATTAATGGTCATACTTTTTTTTATGATCTGACTATTTTTAATGTGAATTGTTTTTTGATTGTGTGTATCTCTTTTACCCTTTTTATTTATGTGCATAAGTGGTTCTCAAATGTCTGTATTTTCTGTCAATAAATTGCACACTTTTCATATATCTTTCAATGTTTGTGTTGTAAGGATGGTGATATTTCATCAATATGAAGGTTTTATATTTAGAGTCGATGTGGTACTTTAGTGATTATTGAAACTATAGACCAGGGTATATTTTTAGTTGCATAAAACTGCTGTTAAATTTTAAAGTATTTTGAATACTTTGGTATGTCGGTTATTTATCCCAATACAAAATGCTAGAATATTTTGGATGTCATAAATTGTCATCAATAAAATTGTATATTTTTAATCAGTTGGCTTGTAATTTTTGGCGATATCTTTGGCATCTTAAAGTACTTGGTGGTTTTTATGGGAGAATAATAGATAAGGAAAAATATTATTCTTATTTGAGAATTACATATGTACTTGAGACTTATTTTTTCTTTTTAAAAATATAATGCCTTATTTTGCTGGCACAAACAATTGTGCTGTGTTAATTAACAAGACTTCTAACTTGGCTCGCAAAGGTAGAAAAGGTTGTAGGCATTTTTTCAAGATAGGTTAGAAAGGGCACAAGGATCAAATATACATATTTCTGCTGAAACTTCGATAAACTGTTAAGAATCTTGTGCTAGCTTCATTCAAATTTTAATAGCAATAATTCTATGTGTAAAATCATTCCATATTTGTCTAATGAATTTTTTATGAACTAAATTTTTGGAAAAAAATTGAATGTGTTTAAATCTCATAATAGTCCACTGAAAATAGAGTTGAACCTCGGACAAATTGCAATAAAAGGTTTCTCAACGGTTTTCACTTAGGAATGACCTCAATAATAACATACTAAAAATCGGCCAAAATCGGTCTGGGGGAAGTTTAATTTTTTTTAAATTTTTAAAAAATGGCCGAAAAAATATTTCAAAAAATCAAATTATAAAAATAGAGACTTATGATACATGTTTATAGGCTATTTTTCAATGCTGAATACGAATATACCATTTAAATTTTAAAAAATTTAAAATTTCAATTTTTAAAAATTAATTCAAAATTTGGAAAGTCGAAAAAATTAAAACATCGCTCAAAACCACAAAATAATTGCAAAAGAAATAATTTAAACGGTTTTCAATTAAAAATGACTTAAATAATAACATACTAAAAATGGAAGAAAATCGGACAATAAAAAATTTAATTTTTTTCAAATTTTCAATTTTTTTGGCCTCAAAAATCGACCTTTTTAAAAACTCTTGTTAAAAACGTTTGAGGCATTTACCAAGGTCATTTTTCCATGGATGTTGTAGGTATATACCTCTATAACATAAAAAAACCACAATTGGTGATTAAATCATTAGTTAATTAATTAACTTATAAAAATTAACGTTGAAAATACAGGTAGAATCTTTCAATCAAGTAATAAGGAAAATATTCAGACAATATTTGGTAATAAATCATTTTAAAAATAATTAAATTGAAAAAGGACAAAATATCTTTCAAAAAATTAAAATTTTAAATTAATTTAAAAAATTTAAATTTTTTAAAATTTTTAAATTTTGTAGTATATGCATGTGATACATGTCTCTAGGCTATATTTTAGTGCTGTTTACGAATATCACGCCAACTTTTCAATAAAATTTAAATTAACTGTGGAAAAATTGAAGCATAAAAAACAAAATTATTGAGAAAAATGCTTCAATTTTTCCACAGTTAATTTAAATTTTATTGAAAAGTTGGCGTGATATTCGTAAACAGCACTAAAATATAGCCTAGAGACATGTATCACATGCATATACTACAAAATTTAAAAATTTTAAAAAATTTAAATTTTTTAAATTAATTTAAAATTTTAATTTTTTGAAAGATATTTTGTCCTTTTTCAATTTAATTATTTTTAAAATGATTTATTACCAAATATTGTCTAAATATTTTCCTTATTACTTGATTGAAAGATTCTACCTGTATTTTCAACGTTAATTTTTATAAATTAATTAATTAACTAATGATTTAATCACCAATTGTGGTTTTTTTATGTTATAGAGGTATATACCTACAACATCCATGGAAAAATGACCTTGGTAAATGCCTCAAACGTTTTTAACAAGAGTTTTTAAAAAGGTCGATTTTTGAGGCCAAAAAAATTGAAAATTTGAAAAAAAATAAACTTTTTACTGTCCGATTTTCTTCCATTTTTAGTATGTTATTATTTAAGTAATTTCTAATTGAAAACTGTTTAAATTATTTCTTTTGCAATTATTTTGTGGTTTTGAGCGATGTTTTAATTTTTTCGACTTTCCAAATTTTGAATTAATTTTTAAAAATTGAAATTTTAAATTTTTTAAAATTTAAATGGTATATTCGTATTCAGCACTGAAAAATAGCCTATAAACATGTATCATAAGTCTCTATTTTTATAATTTGATTTTTTGAAATATTTTTTCGGCCATTTTTTAAAAATTTAAAAAAAATTAAACTTCCCCCCGACCGATTTTGGCCGATTTTTAGTATGTTATTATTGAGGTCATTCCTAAGTGAAAACCGTTGAGAAACCTTTTATTGCAATTTGTCCGAGGTTCGGCCCTTTTTTTCGCTATTTTCAGTGGACTATAAATATAAAACATTTGGGTAAGAAAGTTGGCTTATACTTTATATTAGGTTTGTACTACACACTTTGTAAATCAGTCTAAGTAATTTTTATCTAGTTAGAAAATTTGTAATTACATTTTAAGATAGTTGCCATTCATTGTTATATATGGACAAAATATTCCTCACTGGATTTGTAATTTCTTTAAATCATTGTAAAGTTGATTGTTCATGATATCAGCTTTTGATTCTTGTCATTTCCATAGATCAGTGGTTCCCAAAGTGGTTCCACGAAAAAATTTAGGGGTTCCATGGGACAAACTTTATTTCATTAAAAAAATTTAAATGGTGTAAAAAAATAAGAATGGACAGCGCCCCCCCCCTTGGACCCAAAAATGTTCTCAAAATGAGTTAAAACCTTACTTTTACCCGTCGAATTTCAAAATTTTTTCTGGGGAGGATCCCCAGACCCCCCAACGGTATCACAAGGGGATCTTGCGCGATACTTTTTGGAAAATCCCTGACTTTTTTTGTCAAAACATAAGGATGGAAAATTCCCATCTTGGCCCCAAAAAGCGTCTTAAAATGAGTTAAAACTCTACTTTTACAAGTCAAATTTCAAAATTTTTTTCTGGGGGAGGACCCCCATACCCCCCAGCTGTACCAAAAGGGGATCTCGGATCTTGCGTGATACTTTTAGAAAATCTCCAAGAATTTGAGATTTTTGCCAAAAGGTAAAGGTGATAGTCTGGAAAAGTGCTCCCCCCCCTGGACCCGTGCCTGGTTTCATTTAATATCCTATAGTATTAAATTTTTAAAAATCGTTGATTAAAAAATATTCAGGGTTCCGCGATCATTGGTAACAAATTTGGGGGTTCCACGACCAAAATAGTTTGGGAACCACTGCCATAGATTAATGCAACATCATTCATGTAAATTCAATTTGAACTTGTATGTTTAAACTTTGTGCAGAGCTTCAGTTTAAAGTCTATTCTTGTCTCAGATTGATTTTCAAGAGCTTTGCCCTTAGCGCTTTGCGATTTTTGGGAATAATGTATTATATTTTGTTTCAAGATAATAAATGTGTGTTAAAAATATTTCTGAGCCCTTTTATGAAACCCAGATTTGAAAATAATATACAGTGCAATTTATTGGATATGTTACTGATTACTGGCAATGTTTGAAAGTTTCAGACTTTACTGGTGACAGATTCATCAAAACAAGTTTTATTGGAAGATTTGATAGTTCATAGATTTTTCTTGGCACTTCTAACTTCCTATTATGGAATAAATTTGAAATTTTGATTCAGAAAACTTAACTTCAAGGTTCTCGGAAACACATTGAATCAAACACACTATAGGCTCATTCCACGCCAACTCGACCAATGGTATGTGCTCTTAGGTCAGGGATTTTTTTAAAAAAATTTCTATTGATAGATACCCACCATAGATAGAAATACCACCACAAATCTTTTCAGAAATTTCACTCAAAATAGGACCCCAGGAAAAATTTCTGAAAATAGGACATTTTCCTCCATTTTTTAATTGATGAGTTACAAAAAGTGATTTTTCTCAACTAATTTTTAAGCAAATGTGCTGATTTTGGTGCCAAATTAAAGCTTACACTCTACTCTTTCTGGTAAAATATAAAAATCCAAAATTATTTAATTATATTAATATTTAATTTCGAAAAATCGCTATTTAAAAAAATTAAATAACTCAGTTATCTTAAAACATACACTTCAAATTTTTATCCAAGAATATCTTGACAAAAAAAAGAATACCCAAGAATATCTTCCTATAGTATAAAAATTGGGATGGTGTTTGGAGTTAACGAATTTTAGAAAAAAAATATTTATTTTTCATTAAGTGGTCAATGCAGCTTTGTAACATTCTTTCCAATGTCATTAAAATGCAAAACCTAAGTATTTCACAAGAAAAAATTAACACAGTATGTATTTTCAACAGTAAAAATATGAAAAAAGTGTTTGGTGTTGAAAAATAATCTCTTTCAACATTCAATAAGCGGTCTATGTATCTTTGTGACTCTTATTAAAAGACCATTATAATGTGAAACTTATATTGAAAACGCAAGTAAGTTGCCTCAATTCAGTTTTTATTTTGAATAGTAAAAAAAGGAAAAAATTTGTACCAAAAGTACATAATTAAGTATACCAATAATAAAGCTCATTAAATAATATGTATTTATTATTTATAAATGTAAAATTATTTATCTTTTATTAACAGAAAACACCATCCCAATTTTTGTACTGTGAAAAGTATATGTCAAAATGATTCTTGGGTAAAATTTTGATAACTCTGAGATAACTGAGTTTTAAGATAACTCCGAGTTCATTTTTTTTTAAAATCGAAATGTATGAAATATTAATAAAATTAAATAATTTTGGATTTTTATATTTATCCAAAAAGAGTAGAGCTAGACAAGTTTCTTCATCCAAAATTTCACCTATGGAGCTCGACTAAAATTTCGTTGGTTTGTCCTCATGCTTAAAATGCTTGTTATGTTGCCAATATTGGCAAACTTTGAGTTAGGGATGAATCTTAGATGAATATCATCTCATTCAAAATTTCAATCTGTTTGATTCGATGACCTGTCGTATAGAGGCTCTCGTTGCAGCGCGTATGGAAGACATTAAACACCGATGTTCGATATTAAATTTTATTCCTTTGTTCTGAAAATTATATAATTTATTTGTATCCACAAAGATCACTTGCGGTGTAAAATTCATCAAAATCTAACAAAGTCCTTCATGGTGTTTCATTTTTTATGAACAGGAGTATACAAATTGAATTTTTGAATGATTTTTTAGGGTGTCGCTCCATTTTTAACTCCCTGGGATTTGATCTGGGACCCCAAATTCTATGTGATTCTGACTCGTCTAGGTGTCTACTATCATTCCTGAAAGTTTGCACCATTTCAGATACACCCTGTATAGAAATTTATTTCCTGAGGGGCCCAATATTCTTAACTCCTAAATGCTATTACATTGAGCCAATGAAATACATTTCCAGTATATTATTATTGATTAAAATTTTTTAATATTTCTATAGAAAGAACTTCATCTTGATGAGCATCGAAAAAGATTGTGAAAGAGAAGTAGAAAGAGAGGAACCCTAGTAGCTTATAGAAAAGAAATTTAACCATAAAAAGGAGTAATTTAACTACTTTTTGTACACCCAGTCCGGATTTCAGGGGAAGAAGAGGGCTTTTCCCCTTTCTCCCCCCCCTTATATACGCCCCTGACTTTTGCCCCCTCAGTGAAAATTCCTTAAAAATTGCCTGATCACAAGTAGAAAAGTCAATTGTTATTATTTTTAATGGAAATATTTATTCAATATAACATTTATATAGTTGCTTAACAGTTTTTAGTTCATTCTCTAATGAAATTAAGTTGCATCATCAAGAAACATTTCAAAGAAAAGAAACGGAAACCCGCACTTCTTTGGAACATCAACTTTGGCATAGTTTCTGTCGAGAGGAATAACAAGTTGGCGTGCTTAGACCAATTCCACCCCCCTAATCGGGTATGCGTACGGGGAGCATGCTCAGAAAGGAGTAGGGAGGAGGGACTCAACCGTAACGACCCCCCGTAACGACTCAACAACCCCTCAAACCCAAAAGAAAAGAACGAAAAGGGGTCAGCGGGAGTCTGACTGCATTCCAGTCCGCGAGAAGCGTGTGAGTTCTAGTCTATTCCAGCCCGGCCTGAAAGAAATAGCATTTTCAAGCTGCAAAAATTTCCATGGCCTCGGTAAGTCTACCCCTCTTATATTCCTACCTCTGCATTGATATTTTATTGTCCTCAGTGTCTTATGTAAATTAATCATAGATTAAAATTGATAATGCTTGTCCAAGGTAGGCCTTCTTCGTAATGAAAATTCTGAAATAGCATTGATAATGATAACAATCTGAAAAACGTAGCATCGGTTCATTTTGATGCCAATTCCATCACTGATCAGAAAAATTAGATGCAGTTTAGATAATCGTGTTAAGTGTAAATGGCAGGCGGTAACAAACGCACGTGGTAAGGCTCAGTGGTGGCTTGTCCATAGGAGCACGTGAAGCCCCTGTGAAAATGAAAGAAATCTGAATCATAAATGAAAAAGTTATAAAATCTGTTCCGACTTGTACCCTATTCAAGGTACATTTCCATGTTCCCTTCTTTTTAATAACGTCAAAAAAATATTTTAATGAAAGAAATTCTGTGAGCTTTCAAAGCTTTACGAATTTTTCGCACGTGCGATATGTTCTTTTGAGGACGGGACCTAAGTGCCATTAAACCTTAAACCAACTCCTTCGTTTTAGCTTGCCGGTAATTTTACGCGTTTTCAATACTTACGGTTATTTTAGTTAAAATTTCCTAAATTTCTGCTTGTTAAAGGTTGTTATAGAAATTTATATTTCATAACAATTTTATTTTTTATTACCATTGGAAAATACTTTGAGAGAGACTAACTAGATTTCAAAACGATATTAGAACTAGATTTTAATGGCAAATCGGAATACTTGTGTATGCATCAAGGTTTTTATTTTTTGAATTTCAATTATATTATTAGTCCACTGAAAATAGCGAAAAAAAGGGCCGAACCTCGGACAAATTGCAATAAAAGGTTTCTCAACGGTTTTCACTTAGGAATGACCTCAATAATAACATACTAAAAATCGGCCAAAATCAGCCGGGGGGAAGTTTCATTTTTTTTAAATTTTTAAAAAATGGCCGAAAAAATATTTCAAAAAATCAAATTATAAAAATAGAGACTTATGATACATGTTTATAGGCTATTTTTCAGTGCTGAATACGAATATACCATTTAAATTTTCAAAAATTTAAAATTTCAATTTTTAAAAATTAATTCAAAATTTGGAAAGTCGAAAAAATTAAAACATCGCTCAAAACCACAAAATAATTGCAAAAAAATAATTTAAACGGTTTTCAATTAAAAATGACTTAAATAATAACATACTAAAAATGGAAGAAAATCGGACAATGAAAAGTTTAATTTTTTTCAAATTTTCAATTTTTTTGGCCTCAAAAATCGACCTTTTTAAAAATTCTTGTTAAAAACGTTTGAGGCATTTACCAAGGTCATTTTTCCATGGATGTTGTAGGTATATACCTCTATAACATAAAAAACCACAATTGGTGATTAAATCATTAGTTAATTAATTAATTTATAAAAATTAACGTTGAAAATACAGGTAGAATCTTTCAATCAAGTAATAAGGAAAATATTTAGACAATATTTGGTAATAAATCATTTTAAAAATAATTAAATTGAAAAAGGACAAAATATCTTTCAAAAAATTAAAATTTTAAATGAATTTAAAAAATTTAAATTTTTAAAAATTTTTAAATTTTGTAGTATATGCATGTGATACATGTCTCTAGGCTATATTTTAGTGCTGTTTACGAATATCACGCCAACTTTTCAATAAAATTTAAATTAACTGTGGAAAAATTGAAGCATTTTTCTCAATAATTTTGTTTTTTATGCTTCAATTTTTCCACAGTTAATTTAAATTTTATTGAAAAGTTGGCGTGATATTCGTAAACAGCACTAAAATATAGCCTAGAGACATGTATCACATGCATATACTACAAAATTTAAAAAATTTAAATTTTTTAAATTTATTTAAAATTTTAATTTTTTGAAAGATATTTTGTCCTTTTTCAATTTAATTATTTTTAAAATGATTTATTACCAAATATTGTCTAAATATTTTCCTTATTACTTGATTGAAAGATTTTACCTGTATTTTCAACGTTAATTTTTATAAATTAATTAATTAACTAATGATTTAATCACCAATTGTGGTTTTTTTTATGTTATAGAGGTTTATACCTACAACATCCATGGAAAAATGACCTTGGTAAATGCCTCAAACGTTTTTAACAAGAGTTTTTAAAAAGGTCGATTTTTGAGGCCAAAAAAATTGAAAATTTGAAAAAAAATTAAACTTTTTATTGTCCGATTTTCTTCCATTTTTAGTATGTTATTATTTAAGTCATTTCTAATTGAAAACCGTTTAAATTATTTCTTTTGCAATTATTTTGTGGTTTTGAGCGATGTTTTAATTTTTTCGACTTTCCAAATTTTGAATTAATTTTTAAAAATTGAAATTTTAAATTTTTTTAAAATTTAAATGGTATATTCGTATTCAGCACTGAAAAATAGCCTATAAACATGTATCATAAGTATCTATTTTTATAATTTGATTTTTTGAAATATTTTTTCGGCCATTTTTTAAAAATTTAAAAAAAATTAAACTTCCCCCCGGCCGATTTTGGCCGATTTTTAGTATGTTATTATTGAGGTCATTCCTAAGTGAAAACCATTGAGAAACCTTTTATTGCAATTTGTCCGAGGTTCAACTCTATTTTCAGTGGACTATATAGCAATAGTTATATTATAAAAATAGTTTAATACTACACTCATGCACATGCCATACTTTTTTCTGGGCTATTTTTTAGTGCTGATACTGCAAAAATACTGTAGCTATAGTTTCAAAATTTTTTAGAATTTTAAATTTTTTAAAATAGTTTAATACTACACTCCTGCAATTGCAATACTTTTTTCTGGGCTGATTAAAATTTTCTTTATTTTTTAGTGATGATTAAAGTTATTTAATCAAAAATACTGTAGCTGTGATTTGAAAATTTTTTTTAAAATTGTTTAATGAGGAAGTTTCATATTTTTTTTTTATTTTTTAAATCGATCCTACTTTACGAGAAAACCCTAAAACCGAGATATTTTTTAATTCTGATAATTATTTATTTTTTTACTGCGGCTTAAAGTTTGCCCTCTGGAAAAGGCGGGAAAAACAGCGATTTAAGATTCGTGATGTCACTCGGCATGTCAAAACGACTACAACTCGCATCTCCTCCTAAACTATGCAGCCGGCGCTGACAAAACTCGGTACATAGACGTATCTCGAGGCGAGGACGATCACTACCAAGTTTTCCAAGTTCAAAAGTCGAATATTTACAAGTAATAAACGATTTTATGGCTAAAAACGCTTATTTCTCCATTTCTCTACTAGAGTGGATCTGCTTGACTCACTATTTTAAATATGAAAGCCTCAGGATTAAATATTTTTAATAAGAAAAGCTCTATAATTGCCAATTTAAAAGTTTAATCAGATATGAAAACACCAAAATAAAATCAAATAATTAATTTTCAAACATTACATTCTTATATTTTAAGATTTTTCCGCCTTAAAATTCAAATATTTATGGAAAATGTATTATTAAATATTTTTTATTAAGTGGGACTAATCCCCATCTGGTCTAATGAAACTAGACCAGATCCATGAGGTCATAAAGACCTTTTATGTTAATAATGAATTAACATCAACAATGTCTTATGTTTAGTGTCGAGTGACGTCAAATTTGATTTTTGAGCGTTTGCGATTGCATCATTTGTTTACGACTTTTTTCAACTTTTATTTCTTCTATATCTCAGTAAATAAATTTTTAAGGAAAATTTGGATTGCAGATTTGGATTTTTCACATCTTATATTGTATTAATATACCCCAAAATCGAAAATTTAAAAAATATGAAACTTCCTCATTCTACACTCAGGCCATTTTTTAAGGAATTTTCACTGCGGAAGAAAAAGCCCATGAATTTTTCGTTAAAGCTCTATTATTCTTTTAGATTGACATTGAGGGGGCATCGAGAGTGATGCAGGGACCCCACTATAGCCATACCAGTTAAAAGGGGATCTCGGGGTCTCCTATCTCCCCTTGGAAAATTTTGAAAACTAGAAGCAAAAAGGCGTTTTTTAGGCCCGATTGAGAAAGCAAAAATTTTAGGGAAAAGGTTTTTCATTTTAAATGTCAATATACACCAAATGAAATTATATTGGTCTGATCAAGTATTGATTGTAACAAACTTTGGTGCAGCTATCAGTTTACATTTTAGGCTTTGGAGGCAAACTTTCATCACTGCTGGGGCAAAATAGACCACTGCGGGGACATTTGGCCCCAAACTTCCTACTTGAAAAATGGCCTGACACTCCTGCACATGCAATACTTTTTTCTGTGCTATTTTTTAGTGCTGATTACAGTTTTTCCACGGGGGGACGGGGGGATGCGTCCCCCCAATGATCGGGAACATTGTTTAAAATACTATGTTTTTAACTTTTGAGGGCGACCAAAAATTTACTGAATGTATGCTTCTCCGACTTTTAATCCAGGGTTCCCACGGTCTTTAAAATAAAAGTCCTTGAATTTTTTAAGGCTAAATTTAGGTACTTGAAAGTCCTTGAAAAACGTTCTAGGTCCTGGAAAAATGACTTAGGTCCTTGAATTTTCACTCAGCCTCTAATCGAACTTAATTTTTTCAGATCTTTCTTTGTTTTTATCTTGAAATTTTCTTTAAAACTACTCTAATGAACATAACTTGCGGCCAGTTTTACAAACTGACAGTGAAGAGCGACTTCTCCTCTCGTTCCGATTGAATGCGGGAAAAATTACTTGTCTTGAAATATACGACTAATTTTCAAATGTGCGAAAAAGGTCCTTGAAAATTTTTGTCAAGGTCCTTGAAAAGTTCTTGAAAGTCCTTGATTTTCAATGTTTTCAGAGTGGGAACCATAATTTTTTATCAGTGAGGCAAGATGTCACCTTAAGAATGGAGAAATAAACCCTACAATTTACAATTTATGCATTTCAACAATGCAATCGGAGTATCCGGGTTGTAAGGTACTTCCGGTTGACAACACCTCTCATAAAGGGTATACAAAAATACTTTTTAGCAAAAATATCAAAGATGCGATTCATGAAAACCCCGAACATAGCTGTTTGCAAACTAAGATGTTAAAAATATCCACACTGTGCAGTACATGCATGCACGCGTAATGTAATGAAATAAAATGGGGTATTTTTCCTCATGAGTCGTAGAGGATTATTTCTATCTGTACATTATTTATGTACTCGACGCAAGGAATGTGACTGTGCTTGTGCAGAGTTTTGAGTTGGGACTTGTTGAAACGCTTCGTGTAATGGTGTCTCTCTCTCCCTGTGTAGCAAGTGACCACCCCGCAAGTGGTTAGGTGGATATTGTGGCTGAAGCACCTGACTCCGTCCATCTTCACGTGGGAGATCCGGGACCAGCTGCGCAGCCAGCGCGTATGTGACGAAGCCTCACTGCCCTCCGTCTCTACCATCAACCGCATCCTGCGCAACAGCGGACACGCCGTACCACTGGGGCCGCCATTCGACGACGAAGGTAACTGATGAAGGTTTTATGAATCTGATTTCTTTTATTTCCAACGATTCACTATACTCGATTGCAACTTAAGTTGAGCCTGACGTCATGGCCGCGCGGAAGTTAATTTGAGTAAACAGAAAGCTTGCTGGACTAAATCATAACCAAAAATGTCTAAAAAACGACATTTTCACCAACTATGCATGGAAGGGTTGTCCACATTTAAAATTTCCTAATTTTTTGCAACTTATTTTCTTTTTTATTGTGGTGGCACCCCTGGCGTTCCCTCGCGGCACCCTGTTTGAGAACCTCTGATTTAGGGAGTCCCCGAAAAAAAAATTTATATTATTGGGACAGAGTTTCTTTTTAAACTCGAGAATAATTTCGAATTGGAATATTCCAAACCTTTACAAAATTATTCCTCCAGTACTTCTCACTCGAGCCCATAACTTACTTAGATATACACTAGCGGAAATAAAAATCCAAACACCAAGAAGAAAAGGAGATATCAAAGTCAAATTTATTTCTATGATTGCACATAGTATCAATGTGAATTGCTTAAAAAATCAGCCTTCCAGGATATTAGGGGGCCGAGAAAAACAGGGAAGAGTGTTGTCTCCATAGGTGTCCATTACCGCCGTCACACGTCATGGTATTGAGTGACAGGGGCTCTAAATGATAAGTTGCCTCCTCAGGTAGTCCAAATTGATATGGTGCACCAACGGACGTTGCATACCGGGCTGGGTGATTTCTCCTCTTTTTCCGGACATGTGTGAGCGTTGTTTCTTACGAACGGATAGGCCAGGGTAAAAATGCAACATAGGGGGTTAAGAAGAAAGCTTGGACGTTGCATAAAACATGTGTTTGTGCAGTTTTCTCTTGAAATTTGCCCCCAGGACAGGTCGTCTGAAGGTAAGGACGGACAACCGAACCGGCTAAAAAACCTCAACGAAGCAGCTCTGGTTGGCCAAAGTACCGGTAGATCATACTGAGGACAAGCGGCAGTGGGATGGATGTCGTTTTTGCAGTAACTGCGAATTGTCCGTTTGGTCCGCATAGCTTCTTACATCTTTGTCTATAAACAAGGGACTGAAAATGGGCCTTTCTGTTTCTAATAGTGCACGAAATAAGGAAATGAAAATCCCAATTTCATGACATTGGGTTTATGAGAGAATCCTGCTTCGGTTTGGAGCACCACGACGGTTGGGTATGAGTTTTTAGACACAATGGAGAGGGCGCACTCAGGTGCTGATTTTCTAATCGTCCCACGGAGTGGTGATCCTGAGTAACGAAGTGGTGATGCATTGGATTCCCTCTCCGCAACTCCTGAGTATGATTCACCATCACCAGTACTTTTTCCAACCAGAGCTGCGTCATTGAGGTTTTGCAGCCGGTAGACTGTCCTTACCTTCAGACCTGTCCTGGGAACAAATTTCAAGAGAAACCTGCACAACCACATGTCGTATGCAATGTCCAAGCTTTCTTCTTAACCCCCTAGGTTGCATTTTTACCCCGTCTTTCCCGTTCTCTAGAACCAACCCCCACAAAACAAGTCCGGTCAATAGCCGCGTTCACAACAGCCATTTCTCCGGAAGAAAGGCGGAGAAAAACCGGTTTACTTCCACGGCTCTCCCTACGGTAGGGAAAAAGCGCGGAAGTAAGGCGATGGAATTTTCTCCGTGTCCAGAGGCCGGTAAACAACCGATGAAACGCCTAATTACGAATATGAAGGCGCTATAAAACGTACACCGCTCCTCGCAAAATAAAAATGAACCAGTGTATCTTATAGGAAATTTTACGTACATTAATTTGGTTTCGAGCTATTTTTCGTAAAATGAATATTTGTTCAGAAAATCGATGAAAAACCGACCAAAAGAGCAAAAAATTTTAGATTTTTGCAATTTTTAATCTGAAGATGACTTTCAAAATGAAAATAACCTTGAAATTCGGATTTATAGATGCAAAAAACATTCATTCATTAAAACACTGCCATAATTTAATTTATGAATTTAAAAAATTGATTGAAATTCCGCCTAAAACACCCAATATAAATTTAAAACTTTATTTTAATCATGCTTAATCATCAATTAATCCAAAACAACTCATTTTATTTGTAATATACCGGAAATAAAGCGTAGATTGCAGATAAACAACCGCAAAAGTCTGTTTGGTCTGCAAGGCGCGACAGTTTTATTATTGATCTTATCTTTGCTTCATTCCCTCCCCTTCACAAAAAATGATCATCTAAAACACGTTATTTATAGAAAATTAAATGATCTTTCACGTGGTATAAAATTTTTGTTGATCACGTAAATAGTTTTCATTTTGTAGAGGGTAGAAGCGCGCGTTTTCCTTTTTTTTTTTGCGGAAAGGCGAAAAAAATCTATGTTTTTCAGCGCGCTCTAGCAGCAAAATCATTCTTCAGAAAATCAAAGTTGAGGAGCGCATTTTGTAGGAAATTTTGTTTACTTCAACTTTGTAATGGAAAATATCTTCGAGAAATTTATAGTTTTTGAAATATAGCGAAGAATCGAAAAATGAGCAAAAAAATATAGATTTTTTGCGATTTTCGATATGAAGCCGACCCCCCACGTGGGAGCAAACTTCATAATCGTAATCAGCGCCCTCGAAAACATACAAAACCGTCGAAAAAACCTTCAAAATGAAATTTTTGAAAAAAGAACTACCGTTTTCCTGAGCTATCATGCAACTCTGCGAGCTCTCTCGCTCGTCACGTGATTCTTTCAACTGGTAGAACGAGTGCTCTTGTGAACGAGCTATCAATTTTCTAAACGGCTGTTTCTCTTCTTTACCTCTTTCTTCGGTTGAACAGGTTGGCTGTTGTGAACGCGGCTAATGAGGAGAAATCACCTAGCCCGGTATGCAACGTCCGCTGGAGTCCGAAATACCAAACCTACATGATTGGCTCAAATGTATCACGTGACAGGGCCCCTCTTTCCTATCACTCAGAAGATCCTTTCGTTTCGATCTTTCGATTCGATTCGAAGATCCAATGCTGTGCTGACGCTGAGTAATCGAATGATTCTTTCTGGAATTAAAAGTTTGTTTACCAACAACTTTTAGGCATGGAGAAAGTATTAAAAAGTGTTACAAAACCATTTTGCTTGATTTAATTACAATTTTTCGGACGCTTTTAACTTAGAAAGAAAGTATAAAAAATGGGTTTATTAACACTGCATTATATAAATGTTTTAAGTTATTTCTATTTGTCTGCATTAGGATGTTTTTATGTACTCATTTATTTAAATATACATGTGCAATAATTTGAATAACTTAAGTAATCAGTAATCGTCACATGTTTTTGTAGTAAAATAGAATGTTTAAATGGGTGGAAATTTTATAGTAGCCTGTTTCCTAGAGCTGATAGTTCTAAATTGTGCCTCCCTCACCACATTGTATTAACACATTTCAAAGGAAGATAATTACAACTTGTTAATTTTTAGTCTCCAAGAACATCCCTACAATTGATACTCATTTCAGTACCTACTTTAGGATTAGCAAATTACACTTACTTTTGTCACCATAGAGGAAAGTGACCTTATTAACCATAATGGTAATGGAAATATGTATCATGCATATGTTATATAAAGAAGTGTTTTTTAATGTAGCTTTGTTCTCTGTTCGAAAATAAACCAATGAAATTAAATCGTTGATTTAATATTTATGACTTGTTTATAAAAATCTACTTAAAAACGCATCTTTTTTTAGATAGGTACCTGGTTGGATATTATACCATTTAATACTGTTAGGGAACAAATGTTATAATGCCCCCTCCCCTTGTGGCGCCCTCTATAACCTTACAAGTGACTTATACATCGTATGAATAGCGATCTCGGACACTATTCTAGGTATCACTTACTGTCTCTATAATCAGCATAACTGTAAAGTGTAAAGAGTGACCACAATTGTAAAAACTGCGTTGGAGTGACAATGCCTCGTCGAGATGAATCTAGAATCGTAATTTAAAATTCTTTAAAAATACTTTAAAAGGGATTTAATACTACTCTCCTGCACGTGCAAGACTTTTTCTGGGCTGTTTTTTAGTGCTGATTACAGATATTTTATCAAAACTGTGGTTTGAAAGATTTTAAAATTTTTAAAATTGTTTTATAAATGGTTTAATACTACACTCCTGCACGTGCAATAGTTTTTTCTTGGCTATTTTTTAGTGCTGATTACAGTAAATATAATTAATTGCGTTGATTGAAAGGTCTATTTAAATGATAAGACTACTGATAGATCATTCAACACTATGAGCCTTTTTATGGTGACCTTAGAAATATTAAGCATGCAATTTAAAAATAAGACTGAGTAAATACTCTGAATATATTTTGAATTTTAAAAATAAATTAAAAATTAAATAAATATAATATAAAACTTAATAAAAAAATTTCAAAATTTTTATATTCATAATAATTATATTTTTTATAACCCCTCCCCTTTAAAACAATCATTCAACTAACATTTTGGTAGTTAAAATTATTTTATTTAACATGAGGTTTTCAAATCTTTTACCTCAAAAATCGAATAGGTGGCTAAAAAGTTAGAACCATATTCCAAGGATATTTTTCCATGGAGATTTTTCTTGCGTGTTAAGTTAAGTAATTTATAAAAATGAACATTGAAAATACATGCAAAAGAATTTTACAATCACAGGTCAAAGTTCAATATATTTTTATTTTGTAATCAATTACCAAAAAAATTATTATTTGAAAAAACAGATATTTTCTAAAAATTTATTTTCAGTTAAAATTTAAATTTTTTTTTATTTTAAAACTTAAGAAAATAAATTTTTAAATTACATGACTATTGCCTTAAACGTTTTTCTTTTCACATGTCTAGTTTTGAGTGAGAAAACTGAAAATTCAAATGAAATTAAATTTTTTCTAGTATATTTGAATTTTAAATATGTAATTATTTTGGGTAATTTCTTTATGAAAATTGTTTAACTATTTGAAGTATGTCTTTTGCAGTTTGTTTTGTAGTCTGTGGGGAACATATTACTTTAAAAAACAGCATTAATAGCATTTAAATTAACAAATATAGTTAATTTATTTTAGTTAGCTACTTTTGTGCTTAGAGAAGTCTCTTTATTTCAATCAATTTGCAATAACTATTAACTAACGGCCGTATTCACCGGTAACCTGACCGGCGGTCAGGTCAGGAAACCATGGTTACAGCCTCTGATTGGTGTAAAAATAATTCAATATTTTCCTTCCACCAATCAGAGGCTGTAACCATGGTTTCCTGACCTGACCGCCGGTCAGGTTACCGGTGAATACGACCGTAATTTACACCTGCCTGACTGTCATAATGATGAAGTTAACATACATACACATATGTATGGTTAGATTTTTAGCCTTTTTTCTTCTAGTAACCCATAATTTTAAAACTGGAAATTCTAAATTTAATGCACTCAATGGTAGATCATCGTTTTCATCATAAATAGGGAGTTTTTCGTTTCATTAAGTTCTTTAACTGAGAGGGCAAACATAAAGGTATTTTCTTCACCTGGAGCGTTGTTGACTCTACTAAAAGGTTCCTTTTGGTTCATCAAAGTAGTCAAGAGTTCGGACTTGTAAAATTTCATGACTTGAGAGCGAGCGCGCTTCACCGGTGATTCGTTCTACTCTCCATGCCGAGCAAACGGACGACGACTCGGCATAGTGAAGAGCGATACGACCGTACTCGGTTCGTCGTACTTTTTAAGGATCTTAATTAGTATCTCTTTGAAATTTTAATATGTTGTGCGCCTTTGATAGACAATTAAAACGGCGTATTACATTAAGGTTTCGCTTCATAAGAAAGACCTCAAATTGCGTCCGAAGGTTGTCCGTAATATCCTTAAAAAACCTTATAATATAAAATAAATCGATCAATAGTCAATGGTACATTGTAGTATATTACTAGAAGTACAACATATTAAAATTTTATTAAAATCGCGCAATAATTTATATACTTTTTAAGAGTTTGAAAAAAAAGTTCTGTTTACTCGAAAAAAACACAAGTCCGCAAATCGCTAATAAATCGATAATTATTTGTTAAAATTTTTTTTTAATTTACTTATGAGTAAAGAGCACTTGTGGCAAGGTTTTTCCAGAATTACGGGCTTACATGTTGATTCTGATGTCGTCCAGGATTTTTTGAAATAGAATGGAGTTAATTGGTCCTTAATGGGAGCGACCCGATAATATTTCTCAGATTTGAGTTCTCGATTTGTTTACTTTTTAACTTGGACTCTAGTGCCTTATACCAGGGGTCCCCAACCCTATGCCCGCGGGCACCATGGCGCCCGTCGATTGGTCAAGGTGCGCCCGCTGCTTGTGTGCAATGATAAAATATTTCAGGTTTCCATTATCCCATTAAATGGTATGCAAATTTTTAATAATTTAGCAATTAATCAGCAATTTAGTAATCATTCATTTTACAAAAGAATATTAATGCTAATTATATTTATATGTTAAATTAGTTTTTAAAATTAAAATTTTTGTGCATTACATGTTGTGGTAATTATTAACTATGTCCACCAACTATAAATTTATCTTGAAAAAAAATAATAAATGGTGCCCGCCATTCGACCGATATTCTGGTATGTGCTCTTCGGTACAAAAAGGTTGGGGACCCCTGCCTTATACCGTTGGAAAGCTTATCGAAAGCAGTTTCAGGATTTGGAAATTTTTAATGGACCCTCTCCATATTGCGTTCATAATTTAGGGTCAAAGAATTTTCGTCTTACTTAAAATTTTTCCCAAAAGTAATGCCAGTCATTTAAGATTTTGATATGTTTTAGGATACGATCAGACAAAGAATTTTATGAATCGCATTAAGGATTCGGATAATTAGTTCTTGATTTATAAATTATTCAAGTTTTTTACATGTTTCGATACTATACGGCCCCCTAATTGTCCCAGGACCCTGAAATTATATTATGTTATATAGAATGACTATAGTTAAAACATATTAAAATTTGAAATCGATAGGTCTGCAGGAAGTTCTCATTCAACTCCACATTCGGTGTTTTTAAAATTTAAAAAAATTCCAGTTCAAAAACCTACTAACCGATTTTGATAAAATTTTAATATGTGGTAGTCCTCAATGAGATACTGCATTGAAAATTTTCCGCCCCTTTTACACTTTGAACGGTTTTTTTGTATACGACCCCCTAAAACCACAGTTACACTATTTTTGATGAAATATATGTAATCAGCACTCAAAAATAGCCCAGATAACAGTCTTACACGTGCAGGAGTGAAGTATTAAACCCTTTTTAAATAATTTTTAAAAAATTTAAAATTTCAAAAATTTTAAAACCACAGTTTTGATGAAATATCTGTAATCAGCACTAAAAAATAGCCCAGAAAAAAGTCTTGCAAGTGCAGGAGTGTAGTATTAAACCCTTTTTAAATCATTTTTTAAAAATTTAAATTTTAAAAATTTCAAATCACAGCCACATTATTATTAATGAAAGAACTGTAATCAGCACTAAAAAATAGCCCAGAAAAAAGTCTTGCAAGTGCAGGAGTGTAGTATTAAACCCTTTTTAAATCATTTTTTAAAAAATTTAAAAAACCAGAGTTGCACTATTTTTAATGAAAGAACTGTGATCAGCATTAAAAATAGCCCAGAAGAAAATCTTGCAAGTGCAGGAGTGTAGTATTAAACCCTTTTTAAATAATTTTTTAAAAAATTTCAAATCACAGCCACATTATTATTAATGAAAGAAACGTAATCAACACTAAAAAATAGCCCAGAAAAAAGGCTTGCAAGTGCAGGAGTGTAGTATTAAACTCTTTTTTTAATTATTTTTTAAAAATTTTAAATTTAAAAAATTTAAAAAACCAGAGTCGCACTATTTTTAATGAAAGAACTGTGATCAGCATTAAAAATAGCCCCGAATAAAGTATTGCATGAGTATTAAACCGTTTTTAAATTATATTTTAAATAAATTTTAAATTTCAAGATCGAGAGTCACACTATTTTTAATGAAAAATCAGCATTAAAAATAGCCCAGAAAAAAGCATTGCATGAGTATTAAACCGTTTTTTAAATTATTTATTAAATATTAAATTTCCAAAACCAGAGTCACACTATTTTTAATGAAAGAACTGTAATCAGTATTAAAAAATAGCCCAGAACATTGTTAAAACATTAAAACAGTGTTTATTTAAAATTATTATTAAAAATTTTAAAATTAAAAACACCAGTCACACTATTTTTAATGGAAGAAACTGTAATCAGCATTAAAAAATAGCCCAGAACATTGTAAAAACCAACATTAAAACATTTAAAACTACGATTCTAGATTCATCTTGACGAGGCATGCATGCAGCGTTTGCTTTCACAAACCAGATCTGAACGGATGATTCTAGAATCTCGATGATTCGATCCGATTCTTAATAATAAATTAAATCGATTCATTTAAACACACAAGTTCTCAAACAACAGGAAAGACGATAGTCACGTGGTATTTTCTTAGCCAATCATGTAACACTGGTATTTTTGACCATCGGCTCTGAAGACGCTTGTCCGCTGGTTCACCATATGAATTTCGACTACCTGAGGAGGCAACATCATGATCCTCCAATCCCTCAAAATTCATTTAGAGCCCCTGTCACTCAATACCATGACGTGTGACGGCGGTAATGGACACCTATGGAAACAACACTCCTCCCTGGTTTTCTCGGCCCCCAGGGCCCGGTCGCGTATTTCCAAACCCGCACGTGTAGGAATCCCACCAGAGGCAGCACTAGCGCTCAAAGAGGATCTGGAGAATTTGGCGCAAATACGATTTGATGCTTTAGGCTCTTTATCGCTCTTTTTGCCGTTTTGGCGATAAGTCTTGGAAAGAGGTTTTACGGTATTCTTTTTGTAAGAGGGCGAACAAAAAATATTAAACAAGGATTGAAAAGGGTAATAAAGGCGATTAAATGCAATTGTTATTTGTTAACTTTAATAATAAATAGTAATATACGTTCAATTTTTATCTGAAGCTGTAATTATTTAAATAAGAAAATTTGTAACATTCAGTTAGTGTGTTATATTTTGCTGTAATTAATCTAATTGCCTTCCTAATCTAATATGTCTTTAATTGTCTTGAACTTTCAAGTAATACATTTTAGCTGGATGTTAATTGACTTTCAAGCGTCAATTTTTAAATTTTTTTTAAGTATAGTTTCCGAGTAATAAAAACTTGTGAAAATTTATAGCACGATTTATCTATAATAATATTTTATGTATAATACTTATTTTAAAATGTAACAACCTTTTAAATACTATATATTAAATTTTACAGTTTATAGTATTTTAAAATTCAGGTAAAGATGTAATAACATTTGTAAAAATTTACCTTCTAGCTCAAAGAGCTGAAAAATATTTTGATATTTGATAAATCCCCATTATTTAAGCGTTTTAATAAATTATTGGCCCCTTTAAGTTAAATTCTATGAAGACGAAACATTTTCACGGAATTAATGTATGCAGTTGGAACTGAGAATAAAAAAAAGTGACTTCCTGTTCTATTTCATTTGTTCTGAGCATCATTTTGTTTATTTTCCCTTTCATGTGTTCTTCTATAGTGGATATACGAAAAAACCGTTCAATGCAAAAACCGTTCAATAAAAAACAAATAAATTTATTACATGTGTAAAGCTATGAGTTTTTTTGTTTTTTGAACGGTTTTTGTATGAACGGTTTTTGTTTTGAACGGTTTTTGTTTTAAACGGTTTTTTCGCGACACCCTTCTATAGTAGGCTGGGAAGAAATTTTGGTCCATGCCCAGGCATTTTAAGTCTCAGATGGAAAAGTACTTAATTTTTTATGATGGGGATCATGTAGGAATGATTTTCCTAGGCTCGAGAGGGGAGAATAGTTTTCTAAAATTTGTTGGTCTTGAAAAACTGTTTTAGCTGTCGGCGCAGCGGCTCAAAAAACGGCCTGCTTGAACAGGCTTTATTCTTCAAAACTTCTTTTAACACCACATGCTTAAAAGCTATCAAAATTGCGTTAAGCTATTTTGGTGCCTAAATGGAATAAAACAATATAATTAAATGTGTACTCAGCTCTGAAAGTTTTAATTTTTTTTACATACGTTTTGTTTGAATGAATGAAAATTTTATATCACAGACTGTAAATTTATTTGAAATGATGAAAAAGAATTTTCACCACTGTATCAAATCAATATACAAAGTGATGTGAAAAAATATATCATATAAACTAAGATCGCTGAACATTTAAATATGAAATAACTTTTAGACTATAATGATTTATGCAAAAAAAATTTACCATACAAAATCTTACATTACTCATGGATACAATCTATTTTACAATAAGGAATAAATTTTTTGGATGGAAATTATATGCGAAATTTGTTACCTCTCATAAATCAACAAAAAATAACATGAAATATGTAAATTATAAAAAAATTTTATCTCTAAAGAAACTTCTATTATAGAATGTTACTTTTCTTATTCATAATAACAACTTCCTTCAAAACTTCAAATTCCTATTACAATTTAAGAAAACCTCCTTTTTTAAACATTTTTCTAGTCATGAAAACGTAAGATTCGTAAGAACGCAAATTCGTATTGAGCGCCAAATCGCCTAAGAACATAAACAATGCAAACCTACAGTCTTCAATTCTTATTGGCTTCTCCACCAAACGTCACACTTCCGCGCTAGTGCTGCCTCTGGTGGGATTCCTACACGTGCGGGTTTGGAAATACGCGGCCCGGTCATGGCAATCGCAGGGAGGACCAGGCGTATCGCAGGCGCGATCTAACTTCTCCGCCCATCACACAAAAGGGCAACCGCAAACCAGGGGGTTTCTCGGAATCTCCCTTTTGTGTGATGGGCGGAGAAGTCGAGAAGTTAGATTGTGCCTGCGATAAGCCTGGTCTTGTGCTACATCCAGGAAGGCTGATTTTTTAATCAACTCACATTGATACTATGTGCATGTGCATTGTGCAATTATAGAAATAAATTTGATTTTGATATCTCCTTTCCTTCTTGGTGTTGGGATTTTTGTTTCCGCTAGTGTATTATTCGAACCTTGAAACAGGTTGTAGAGCTGATAAAGATTAATAAATTTCATATTTAAAATAAGTATATCCAATAGGGTGGTCACTAGGGTGGGTCATTTTCCTATGGCGAAAAATTTTTTTTACAAATTCTATCTGGCACAGCAAGAAAAGGGTGCCAAATGGTCTCAAACTGACATGTCTAAAATATTATTCCATTATAATAAATCTTTTTGCCTCCGGATTGGCCTCAAATAGAACAAAAATATGTAATTTTTCATATTTTTTTAAAATTATATAAATTAAATTTTTTTGTCGATAACAGCTCACAAATAAGGGTCTTTAAAAGCAATTTTAATCACATTAGCCACCTTTATGTATAATCAATACAAAAACAACTGCCAAAGTGGCAATGTAATATGCTATCATATTAACAGTATCATTAGTATAGGCAATATATCAGTTATGATTCACCTCAGTCATGATTTAGGGTAGGTGGGGGTAATTGTCCGCATGGGGTAATAGTCCGCACGGCCTTTTGTTGATGATAATATTCGATTATATTGACTGCATCGATACAGTAGGTTCCTTTCACAACCCCCAAATGGCTGTGAAAATTTCAGAGGTGTAGCGTGTCCTTTGTCCAAAAAAATGAGGTATGTCAGTTTTTAGTGTCCTTGTTAGAGTATTTTCTCACTTTTTCTTCATATTATAGTAGAATAGTTATATTTATTCAACCCATTTGTTTTTTTTCTCGAAAGAGCCTTTATTTATCTTTGAAATTACATCACTATACTCATGTTTACTTTTGTTTTCAAAAATCAGAACCACTTTGTTGTTGTCATCATGATATGGGGTAATTGTCCGCATTGATTTTGGGGTAATTGTCCGCAATTGAAAATGTGGGAATGTTCTCAGAAACTCTATCAGAAGAAGCTTTTGTTGAAAAGAAAGACAGTCCTAAATCTTTCCAAACCTAATGAAATCCATAATGCAAGGTTTCATGAAATGATAAGTTTTCCTGACAATTTGGCCAATTTTACGTCGGTAAAAGGATTAACTTTGCAACTTGTGGAGTAACTTTGCTATATGATGTTTTATAATGTCAAATATTGTTGTGTAGTCTTCCTATTGTGAATATACCTCAATTTTGATGTTTTTGAGTTAGAATTTCTAATAATTCTCTTATTTTATTTTATTGGGATAATTATACGCGCTGCGGATAATTACCCCAAAAAATGGGGTAAATGTCCGCAATTTTTTTTTCTTTTTAAAGTTGAATATTTCTAAAAATATTTGCAGCTCAAGGCTGGAAAAAATATGAATTGATAGGCCACATCCTAAGCTTTAGATTCCATACAATAACTTATTCAAATAATAAAACAGTGGGCCACAAAAATTCAAAACCAAAAACTGCGGACAATTACCCCCACCTACCCTACCTACTTTTTTGCTATAACAATAGACTGAAACCTAGGCCCATGAAATTATACTACACTTTGGAGGGTGGATTGACTCAAAATGGCTCCTTAACATTCCCTTATGCGTTCATAAAAATTAAAATATAACAAATTTAACTGTTTAAGATAATTACAAGTAAGTTTTGAAAAGTAATGTAGCTTATTTAAAAACTTAGGGGATAATACTGAGCCTTATGCTGAAAACGGGGATCTACTGCTTTTCTTAAGAAAATGTTTCAAAATTTGACTCTTAAAATGTGGTTTTAATTTATTTTTGGACATTAGTGACTCATATGGGGTCACTTGGGATGGAATATTCCTAATATACCAAAGAAATTTCAAGGAAAACCCCAACTTTTAAACAATTATCCAAATGTTTTCCTTGGGGTTGAAATATAACCCATATAAGGTACCCACCTTCTGACATATCCATTTTTATTAAAAATTTTATGTTTTTAAAATCCTACTCAACTGGCAATAAGAGTTTCGCACATTTTTATGACTCTAGCAAGAAATTTTTGATTGCCAGTCCTAACCATTGAGATATTTTAAAATATGTTGTCCTGAAACTTGGCCAATCTCATTTTTTAGCCTATTGGCACATTTTAGGGGGGTAAGACCTAAGAAAATTGAAAGTTAATTTTTTGTAACCACCCTAATATCCAATGTAATACAAATTATTTTAAAATTTTCTATAATACTTCTGATTTTTTTGTAATTATTTTTCTTCGTTTCCATTGCAGGTATGGATTCCATGTCATGTAAAGAGAAGCTGCTAGAGCCGAGGCCTCTCAAATCCTTAGCTTTTGATGTGAAAGATTCCAATGGAAACAACTTGCTTCACCGGTTTGTGCTGAACAACTGTAACTACACTAACAATATGCTTATAAGTATCTGTGGTGTTCCATCAGTAAATGACAGGAACTTAGAGGGCTACACAGCGCTTCATTTGGCTGTGAGAGAGCTCAACTATCTCATGGTGAGGAAGTTACTGTCATGTGTTTCAACAATTGACGTGAACTCGAAAAGTTTACATGGTAAAAAAACTGCCCTGCATATGGCAGCTGCATTAAGCTCTGGTGGAGAAGATGTTGCCACTATTGTTAGATGTTTGATAAGGAGTGGAGCAGATTTGAATGCTAGAGACGATAAGCGCAACACCCCACTCATTGATTCTGTAAGAAACAAGAACTTGAAAACTGCAAAAGTTTTGATAGAATGTGGAGCCAATTTGATCAACTCGGATCAATTCGGTTGTACTCCACTTCATGAAGCTGCGAGATTAGGCTGTTTCGAAATAGTTAAGGCTTTGATAGAAGCTGGTGCTGGTGAAGAAGTATATTTGTGGAGTTGGGATAGTTATGGCAATAGGCCACTTCATGTAGCTGTAAAAGGAGGCTATTTCGAAATAGTTAAAGTTTTCATAGCATGTGGTGCAGATTTAGATATCCCTAATGAATTTGACAAGGATACTCCACTTCATAAAGCTGTAAAAGGAGGCTATTTCGAAATAGTAAACGCTTTGATAAAAGCTGGTGCAAATGTAGATACGTATAATAGAGAGCGTGATACTCCACTGATTGTAGCTGCGGAATTAGGCTATTTCGAAATAGTTAGGGCTTTGATAGAAGGTGGTGCAGATGTACATATCTGTAACAAAGAGGGTGATAATCCACTGCTTGTAGCTGTGGAACGAGGCTATATCGAAATAGCTAGGGCTTTGATAGAAGGTGGTGCAGATGTACATATCTGTAACAAAGAGGGTGATACTCCACTTCATTTAGCTTCCAAAGGGGATACGGTAGAGGAAGAAAAGTATTTGGAAATGGTAAAAATTTTGTTAGAGTGTGGTTCTGTTTTAGATTGTAGGAATGTACATGGTGATACGCCGCTTCATAAAGCAGTACATCGAAAAAATTTCAAAGTGGTTGTATTTCTGGTTGAAAGCGGGGCTGTCTTAGGGTGCAGGAATAAAAAAGGGGATACGCCACTAAATATTGCTCGGGTATCTGATAGTTTAGAAATAGTAAGATTTCTTGAAGGAAGAAACTGTGATGAAAACCCTCAGCCGAGGAAAAGAGTCAAACTGGTGTAAGTTGAGACATTTGAATATAAAACATTACTTGAATGTATAACATGGAAAGGAGACTGACTGTTTAGCCGCTTTGCCTTCTTCCTAAAATATTTTTTGGAAGCCGGATGTAGTGATGTTTTATAATCACAAAAGTTTGCGATCTCTTGTTTATAATTTCATGAAATGTTTTTAGGCCTTTTGAAGAAGAAACTATAAAGCACAATTGAAGCTTTGTGTAAATAATTTCCAATAAAATTACACGTAGTGTCTCACAATTTTGTTCTATAATATATATAATATAACATATAAAAATGCAAGGGGACTAATGCTCTGTAGGGGCTAAAGCTCATTGGCCTCTAAATTCTCAATTTAATATACAAATACACAGGTGTGCTAAAAGTTTTTCAGGGGCTAAATATCATGAAAAATAGCTTTGAAGGGGGCTTAAGATCATGAAATGTGCTAATATTTCGAAGGGGCCTAAAGATCATGAAATGGGATGTTTTGAAGGGGGCTAAAGCTCACTGTACCTTTTAAATTGCAAATTAATTCTACATAAACATGGGGCTAAATGATTTGTATAGGGGCTAAAACTCTTGAACTCCTTAAATATTAGTGAATTAATGGTCTACAAAAATGTAAAGATCAAAAACCCACTTTCCCCTATTCTGCATTGATTCTACAAATTTTCAGGGTCTAAAGATCTTAGAAGGGGCTAATGATTATGAAATAAAGCTCTTTGGGACGTTTGAAATGTAAAACTGCTACAAAAAAATTTTGAAAAGCTTTTGAATTTTTCAAAAATTTTTTTGAAAAACTTCAATTTTATCTAGTGTGAACTCAAGTCCCCTGGGGGGGTCATAGCCCCCCCCCATAGATCCGCCAATGATTATAGTATTGGGCCCTTCCATTGGGAACTAGAGATTACCTGTATTTGGTTAAAACAAATAATCGTATTAAACAAAAAAAGTTCGCGAATTTGCAAGTTGTTTCAATTTTTTTAATTAAATTTTTACATATATTACACAATCAAAGAATGAGCAAAACAAATTATGGTTCGCCTGGAGGAAACAAAGACCTGTAGAGGCGAAAGAAAAATTACAATAGGATTTACAGAAAACATAAAAAGTAACATAATATGAGATAAATAATTAAGTTTAGTAGGAAAAAAACAATATGTATAATTAATAACAGAATGGATAACTGCAACAATTTTCAATTTTGCTTTTAATGTGTTCCAAATGTCTTAAAACTTCTAGAAAACATTTTATTTCTTAGATTTACGCGCCCAATAATTAAATATTTGCAATTAAAAATCACCTAGTTTCGGAATCACTTTGAAAAGGCAGTCATGTGACTTGAATGGCTGTGACGTAACACGTGCTGAATACTAGTTGTTTCAGTTAGATATCCCATAGCGTGTAGTGTGTTTTATTATTTATAATTAATTCTTCTGGTTATTCTCACCCAGAATTGGCGCGAATTTTTTTCCTCTTACAATAACTCTTCAAAGAAGCCTAATTAATTTTTTTGGGTTGTTCTGATTGGAATAATGCTGTCGGCAATTTATTTTAAGAGCATATGTTCTCAACAATGAGAAAAAGCAAGTATCGAGCTGTGATAAAATTATTTTTAAAAGAAGCGATGTCACCAAATTAAAGTAATTCTAAGTTCCGAAATGTGTAAATGGACTCTTTAGCTTTGTTTTGCCAGTGAAAAAATAAGCGTCGAAGATTTAACTTGGGTGTGAGAGCATTCATTAAGAACCATAGTGGAAAAAGTTTAAAAAGAGCGACCATGCCGGAAATAATAGAAAAGTCCCCCCTAGAAGATAGATGAAAGGTGGGGAACATTTGTAATTGTCTAATCTAGGGGTATCAGAGGAACACGCAAATTATTTTTTGCATGAGGAATTGCACTTGAAAACACTGCTCAAGATGGTTGCCACGAATCCTAAATGCGGCACAAAAGTGCATTTTGACATGACGACTTAATTGCGATTTTTAACGCGATTTTCATAAAATAAAAGCTATTTTATGCGTCTACAGGCAAACATGAACATAACTTTGAACTTTTAAGTAAAACAATAATCAATGCAATGGATAATAGTCAGTTTTTCAGCACAAAAAAGTCCTATCGGCTGGCAAAGTCATGGCGTAATAACTCTATGATTTCAGGAAAATTCTGTCTATGAATTATAGGGGGAAGGCTATGAATATAATTGGAGAATACTTAACTAAACGGTTGCTAAGATTTTCGGAGAAAAAATACCTATTTAGCAATTCAAGGATTTGGATTAAAAATTTTTAAAACACCCATCCCGTCACCCAGATTTGGAATCTTCAAACTTATATCTCTCCCCCAAAGTGACAATTTTTCTCTCTGGACACCGTTTTTCTTCGAATTAAGAAGTAATTGTGAGTTGAATAGGGTTTTTTGACGAAATTCCAGAAGCACCCCCAAAAGAGGGGAAAATATGACCGGACTGTCCGAATAAGAAGTGAGGTAGCTTAAAAGGAAGCAATGTTAAAAAATGAACAGTTCTTTAAACCATAAGTTATCATTTTCATGGTCAGGCCGAAAATCTTTTTAACTACCCTCGTATTAAAATCATTAGATATGATTATAAGGCATGAGAGCTGTGGATTAATATGGCGATCTGAACGAATATAAGTTTCATATCATCCACAAGAATCTGGATAAAATTAGAAGAAAATATAGCTAGAACTAACATTCTTAGCCCAAAAAAAGGTTAAAACACCAAATACCATAGTATATTGTACATTACATTTAAAAAAAACATTTATGAGTATACTTAACGTGACCATTTATTGTTTGACTCAAAACGGGACATTGGTTTATTTAGGTTAATTAACAGGTAGTCAATAAAAAACACTTTTTAAAAGTTATTTATTCAGAAAAAGTCAGTTAGCTTAAAAGTTACGAATTAAAAAATATATATACCCGAAACGTTTAGTTATCTTTATATTTATCAGAGGAACAAATTTGCTTTAATATAGCTGGTGAGGATTTTAAGTAAGAATGAAACTCTTGGCACGTTTTTTTTATATTCACCTTAATTATCAACATCGCCTTAAGAACTGAAACTTGTAACTGGGTCTTCTCAGATGGCCACAATTTGTTCATCATAGAAAATACTCTTTCTACTGGAGCACTTTTTGCAGGCAAACATAAAATATATTCAATTAAAATAGAAAAGTTTTCATGCTGAAGATTGTTGGCTTGAAAGTGTTTGAAACCTTCCACCAAACGATCGAGTTTCCGTGGAAACATTTAGATTATTCCATTCGGTTACTTTCTGCGATGTAACGTAATTTTTACAAATTAACGAAAATTCGTCAAAAACTTCTGCATCTTTATTACAGTCAATATATTCCTTTTCAATTAATACATCCAGGGATTTCTCAGAAAACGGGACAATTTTGCGTCCCAGAGATCATTTCGGGGACATCGGGACTCCTAACTCTAAAAAGGGACAGTCCCGTTCAAAACGGGACGTTTGGTCACGTTAAGTATACTATATAATTTACTTATAAGGCTATTTTTCAAGGATAACCCCTCTTTTTATATTTAAGTAGAATAAGGAATCAATGCATGAAATTTTAAGCTCAACAATATTAAGCAGTATAAATAACTTAAATTTTGTTAAATACGACTTAAAACACACACAAATTCTATATTAAGTTGTTTAAAAATATATAAAATATGCCACCAAAGTGTTTTTATCCACATTTCTTGCTAAATGCTATAAGATATAAATATAATTTTTCTGGAACTTTCTTAGTTCCTTCATCTAGAATTCATTTGCAAGAAGTTTAGAAAAATCTAAAACAAATATTAAGAATATTTTATTTGGGGATAAAAATATTTTACCTTTGATCCTAAGATTTCCACAGAAAAAAATCCTATTTATAGAACTTTATATTGAACTTTATATTGAGCAGTGAAGAACTGTGGAATCATAATTTCGGAATTTTGTGGCAAATGATCCATTTTTATCTTCCACTTCTTGTTAGAATTAAGAATTACTATTAAATAAAAATAAAAAGCAAAGCAGAAAGTCTCACACTTACTATATAAACAAAACAACTAAAACTAAACAAAACAAAAGCTTTGCTAGATGAATCATGTAGCCATGTTGTCTGAGCGAGTTATGGCACCCGACACGTCACGATGGTAACAGTCAATCATAGTGCGTTTCTGGTTGCATCACTTTTCGCTCATTTTTAATTGTTAATAATAAAAGAACTAATTATTTTTGAGGTTTAAAAATGTGATATTCGGAATCAGGATACCAAATTTTACTAAGAACAAACTAAATAAAGAAAATTTAAGAGATGCTGCAGTTATCCATTAGAATAACTACAATATATACAGGGAGTATCTGAAATGGTGCAACAAACTTTCAGGGATGATAGTACTCATCAAGACGAACAAGAATCGGTATAGAAAGGGGGGTCCCAGACCAAATCCCAGGGAGTTAAAAATGGAGCGACACTCCAAAAAAATCATTGAAAAATTCAATTTGTAGAAGAACTACTATTGGTAAAAACTTAATTATGGTCTCAAAAATTGTGGTTTAATATGATCTTTAAAATTACTTCAAAAGTCTTCACTTTAAAATTTGTTTTATTATGAAAAAAGTTAAAAAACACAAAAAAATGTGAAAAATCTGCCAAAACCTTATTTTGTATTTCGAAATCCTTTCTTTTGATTTGATAATCTGAAAGATCATAGTTAAAAACCTTTAAGTCTAAAGTTTCACGTCAATACAATCAAAATTAAACGCTTGAGATCCAGTTAAAGTTTGTTTTTTGCGTGCGGAAACAGTTTTCTAGAGCCGTTTCCAGAACGGCTGTTAGCGCACGTAAAAAACAAACTTTAACAGGATCTCAAGCGTTTAATATTGATTGTATTTACGTGAAACTTTGGACTTAAAGGTTTTCAACTATGATCTTTCAGATTATCAAATCAAAAGAAATGATTTCGAAATACAAAATAAGGTTTTGGCAGAGTTTTCACATTTTTCAGGTTTTTTACTTTTTTTCATAATAAAACAAATTTTAAAATGAATACTTTTGAGGTAATTTTAAAGATCATATTAATCCACAATTTTTGAGACCATAATTAAGTTTTTACCAATAGTAGTTCTTCTACAAATTGAATTTTTCAATGATTTTATTAGGGTGTCGCTCCATTTTTAACTCCCTAGGATTTGGTCCCGAACCCCCTTTCTATACCGATTCTTGTTCGTCTTGATGAGTACTATCATCCCTGAAAGTTTGTTGCACCATTTCAGATACACCCTGTGTGTATAGTCCACTGAAAATAGCGAAAAATAGGGCCGAACCTCAAACAAATTGCAATAGAAGGTTTCTCAACGGTTTTCACTTAGAAATGACCTCAATAATAACATACTAAAAATCGGCCAAAATCGGCCGGGGGGAAGTTTAATTTTTTTCAAATTTTTAAAAAATGGCCGAAAAAAAATTAAAAAAAAAAACAAAACAATAATATAGACATGTGATACATGTTTATAGGTTATTTTTGAGTGCTGAAACCGAATATTGCATTTAGTTTGGAAAAAAAAATTGAAATTTCAATTTTTAAAATTAATTTGAATAATTAGCTATATGAACAAATTAAAAAACCTCTAAAAACCTAACAAAAACATCCAAAGAGATAAATCCAACGGTTTTCATTTAGAAATGACCTAATTATTTTAAAATCTGATGTAAATATGCCAAAGTATTACCTTTTTTTCACTTTTTACTACATTTTACCAATTTCAAAATTTTAAATAAAATAATTAACTAATTCATTGAGGGTCAATTCCACCGGTTTTCCATTATATAACTATCTGTGGACAATATCCACCAAAAAATGACCTTTTCAAAAGCCTCAAAAGTTTTTTGCACAAATTTGAAAAAAAAATGCATTTTTCGCAAAAAAAAAATGGAAATTTGAAAAAAAATTTAACTTCTTTAATTCGTAAAAATTTTAAATTTTAGTATGTTAATATTTAGGTCATTTCTAAATGAAAACCGTTGGATTTATCTCTTTGGATGTTTTTTTAGGTTTTTAGGGTTTTTTTAATTTTTTCATATAGCTATAATTATTCAAATTAATTTTAAAAATTGAAATTTCAATTTTTTTCCAAACTAAATGCAATATTCGGTTTCAGCACTCAAAAATAACCTATAAACATGTATCACATGTCTATATTATTGTTTTGGTTTTTTTTTAAATTTTTTTTCGGCCATTTTTTAAAAATTTGAAAAAAATTAAACTTCCCCCCGGCCGATTTTGGCCGATTTTTAGTATGTTATTATTGAGGTGATTTCTAAGTGAAAACCGTTGAGAAACCTTCTATTGCAATTTGTTTGAGGTTCAACTCTATTTTCAGTGGACTAATACACTTAAATTGTGTAAAGAAAATAAAGACACAGCAAGGCTTAAAATTTTTATGTTTCTGGATTTAGACGGGAAAAAAACATCCAAATTATCAATATTCTACAAATAAAATTAAATAATGATCGCTTGAAAATGTTAGCAGATGGAAAACTCTGAAATTCTATATGCAAAAAATTAAATTATATAATTTAGGAGCAAGATAAAAAAATGTCTTTTAAAAATTTCTTTATGAGAACGGGGAATATTAAATATTATTGTGGATCTTCTATTTGAGGTATGAATTTTTAAGTCGCAAATATTTTTATGGTGATATAAAAATAGTAACATTCGATAAAATGCAAAATGGCGAATAGGTAAAATTTTTAAATTTATTAAGTTACAGAGATGATCAAATTTATAATCAAATGATCAAATAAATATAATAAATGATCAAATTTATAGTTTAATAATTTGAAAATTTTGTTTTGAATTGAAATTAAAGGAGACAAATTAGATTTATTATTTTTTGATTAAATTTCGTCTTTGTTCAACTAAAAAACACAAAACTACATAATACAACTGAAAAAATTTCAAATTTGCGAAGTCTGAAATTTTAGTCTATTTTGAGGTCTGAAAAAGTGCTATTTTCACATGCTAATATCTCCACGAATATTCAAGTTATATTCATGAAACCTTTTTCTGTGAGTTCTTCACAATGTTGGCAACAATAACTCTTGTCGAAGTTTTTGCTCTATCTCCTTTAGTTTTTAAATTAATTTTTATAACTTTTTTATTTCGCCGCTAGGGGTGATGTAAGTCATTTCAATGTATTCTCCATGGTCACTTGGTATACCTCACTTTTGTTAACCTAGGACACGTTTGTTCCAAAAAAAAAAATTCGAGAAACGGACTTATAAACACCCTGTATATTTTTTCGTTTTGAGCTTTATAGCCTTTAAATTAAACTTTATTATTGTACTTGAAATTAATATTTTTATTAACTTTAAAAAACAGTATTATTTTCCACAATATCAATATTTTCGTAAAAAAATATTCTCCTTCCAAACAATTTTTTAATACGAAAATGGACCTTAAAAATAAATCAACCCCTTTCATTTTGTTAGGAGTTTTCACCTTTTAATGAAGTACCATCTATCTAATATAATAAAAGTCAATGTGGGTCGTGTGTATGTGTGTATATTTGTCTTCTATACAAATCCACAGTTTACTTCCGATCTGCACCAAACTTGGTATACCTACGTAAAAAAACTCAAGAAACAACAGAGGCTATGTTTCGGAAATTTTAATTGACCCCTTGACCCAAGGTACATAAACTAACAAGGTAAGCTCATAAGTGACATCACCCAGGATATAAAATAACGGACCAATCAATGACGAGCATATCAGCCAATACAACGCCATTGCAATGCAACAGATCGTAGATACATCAGGATTAATTGGGTCGATATTATTGAAATTCATTATTTAGTTTGTTTTAAAACTTATGAATAAAATCACCCACTTATTTAAAAAAATTAGTATAAAAATATTAAAAAAGATAATTAAAGTGACAGAGGATTTTAAGAATACTATTTCTGAATCTCAAATAAAAATAAACAAGCTGACTGGACTGTAAAAGGATCATTAAAGGTAAATGCACTAAAATTTTGAATACATCCATTATTATATTAAATTAATTAGTTTTTAGATTTTAGCTTATTGTTTTCCATATTTTCAAGTACTTGATTTATTTAGATACTGAATATTTTTTGTTTTAAAAATCTAAACTGCTTCGATACAATGGATTATTCAAGTTTGACATAGCAGAACAGCGATATTAATTTTATCATAACAAGAATGTTCTGAAAGTTTTCATGATTTAATATTTGCTTAATATTTTGTTTTCTTTGTATCAGCAGCTGTTTTAATTTCACTTATACAAGTTAGTAATTAAAATCAATAAGCAGAGAGATTGAAGCACATCGTTGTAGAGCTCAAGGTTCATATTTTTGATCGGCTATTATTGAGTTAAAATTATTGTTCTAATTCAAAACACTTGATAACCTATAAAACATGTTCGTAATAAGGAAGTTGCATGTGTCAGATTTTCAAAAACAAACAAGTGTTCCGTATGGTTTTTTGTATGGTAAAATGAAATATCTACTCAGTTTTTCAAAAAAATGCACAGGTAATTAAATATTTTAATTTAAAAGTCGAGAAAAAAAACACGTGACTGAAAACGTTTATTGTTTAAACTATAAGATGACGTCAACAATAATGCCATCAACTCCATTGCTTTACAACAATGTTTAGTATAAGATGACGTCACATCCAAACTCTTGGCGTTTTCGCGCGCTTTTAAAAAGGGGATTTTTGTTAATTTTTTTGACAATCAAAAAATTTCTCGATCGGCCTCAAATTTTGGGTAGTTGCTTATTTTTGCAAGAGGAATCGATTAAAAAAATAAAAAAAAATCATGCAACTTCCTCATTGTGTCCAGTGTTAACTGTTATAAAAGTTTCTTTGGTCCTTATTTTAAGAAAAATCGCCAAAAATAAGCATTTTCCCATGCTGTGAATAGGGAATATATCCTGGGTGACGTCATTTTCAAAAGCCACGCCTTTTTCGCCGGAAGAGCATACCTTGTTAGTTTATGTACCTTGCCCTTGACCCTTTTTATGGTCATTTTGCTGAAATAGCTTTATTTCTCTTCCACAAGAGATCTGTTTACCCCATTGTTACAAAAAAACACAATGCAAAATAACAAGTTTTTAAAGAAATAACTAGATAAAAGTCTATTTAAAAAATTCTAACACTAATCTAAAAATATAATTAAATGAAATTTAAAATTTTAAAACTGGTAATTAACTATATTTTCAAATATTTTTATTTGAAAGTTGATCTAGCTTTTAAATGAAAAGTTTCATGGAATAACATTATTGTTTTTAAAATAGTCTCCATGGAAACGAGGATGAAAAATCAAATGATGATCATATTGTAGCTTTTAAGAAAGTTGGTTAACAGACCAAAAACTAGTTAATATTCAAAACCCTTTTAACGGATTGGATTTTTTCTTAAATTGCTGGAATATTTTTTATTTATTAAATTTTATACCAAAGATATAATAAAATCATGAAAATACGATTAATTAAGATCTCTAATTGAGCATTTTAAGTGATTTTTGGAAGAATATTTTTCTAATATTTTGTCGTTTTTTATGGGAATCATGTGGTAAATGCAGAAATCGTTCAGAATTTAAAATGCTTGATTCGACACCTTTCACTCATCAAAATATAGGCGCGGATCCAGCACGGCTCCAAGAGGGGGGCACTTTTCCAGACAAGATCCCCATTGGTTTTGAGTCTAAGGGGGGCACTTTTCAACACTATTACCCTTACTTTTTCACCCCAAATGTCAAAATATTGGGGATTTCCTAAAAATTATCACTGAAGATCCCCTGGTGGTACTAATGGGAGGTTTGGGGGTCCTCCCCCAGAAAAAAATTGGAAATTAGACCGGTAAAAGTAGGGTTTTACTCATTTTGACAACCTTTTTGGGTTCCCAAGGGAGGCGCTGTCTAAAGTGTACCCCCTGGATCCGCGCCTGGAAGGTAGAAAATGAATTACAAGTTTTAAAGACAAAAATCTCCATCTCCACCCGTGCAAGGCCGGGCATATAAGCTAGTTATCTAATATAATAAAAGTGAATGTGTGTATATATTTGTCTTTTATACAAATCCACAGTTTTCTTATGATCTGCACCAAACTTGGTACACCTACGTAAAAATACCCAAGGAAAAACATAGGCTATGTTTCGAAAACTTTTAATGACCCCTTAACCCAAGGTCAATAGAGTACTACAGGTTGGCTCATAAAATGTAAACAAAGCGAGGTCGTTACGTCATAACATACCGGAAGTTGGTCTCCCAATGTTAATCCTATGAGAAACTGTGCATAAAAACCGACGAAAATAACTAACTTCTACTAATTTAATTTGTCTTTTGGCGCTTGTTACTGATAGATGATAGTTCAAAATAATTTTTAAAAATGAAATAATAGATATAACTAGATTAATTTTGTTTTTATAGGGTTTTAATTTTTACTAATATCCATTTATTCACAGTGGGAAAATCTCATTCACGGCTGTTATCTAAGCATTGTTGAAATAACTATTGACTGTTTGAATTAGTTAAGATTATAAATTTTAAAATTTATCATTTCTGTCACATTTTTCATGCATAATATCATATTATTTTACCTTTAATAAATAGATTGGTTTAGTCTAAATTACTACTTAATTCAATTTTCCTACATTATATTTTAGTTTCATATCGAGCTATCATTTCAAGTTCAGTATTCATATGATAGATAGAATATTAAATTTTTTTAATATTACATTTCTATTAGAAAATCAAAATAGTATAAATAAGAAGTTTACTATCCAGCATTTTTTTTAATTATTTGCATAACATGTTTTTTCATGACTTTATCAACTTGAGTATACATCTTCACTTATAACATTTTCTTTTTATAGTTTATATCTTAAATTATCTAGATTTCCAAAGAAGAAATATTGCATATATGGAAAAAACACAATGTCATAAACATATTGGAACTCATTCATTATTTTTAATACAGATAAAATGCCATTTAGACAATTTAAAGTGCCTTACTAACCTTAATAAGTAGGGGGATATTTTTTATTAGCTCAAATCTTAAAAACTTGATTTTTAATTGCTTTTTATAACTTGATGAAATTTGGGTCTGTAGGTACAACCTGAGACTGCACACCAAGATCCGTTACCTTTTGGCATTTTCAAATAATTTGTTTTACAATTAATAAAGCATTTTATAAGAAAACAATATGAAATGAAAAAATAACTATTAATTTGTTTAGAAAATTTGCAAACGATTATTGTGAAATTCACGATATTCCAAAGATGAAACTTATGGTAATTTAGACTAAACCAATCTATTTATTAAAGTTAAAATAATATGATATTATGCATGAAAAATGTGACAGAAATGATAAATTTTAAAATTTATAATCTTAACTAATTCAAACAGTCAATAGTTATTTCAACAATGCTTAGATAACAGCCGTGAATGAGATTTTCCCATTGTGAATAAATGGATATTAGTAAAAATTAAAACCCTATAAAAACTAAATTAATCTAGTTATATCTATTATTTCATTTTTAAAAATTATTTTGAACTATCATCTATCAGTAACAATCGCCAAAAAACAAATTAAATTAGTAGAAATTAGTTATTTTTGTCGGTTTTTATGCATAGTTTCTCATAGGATTAACATTGACAGACCAACTTTCAGTATGTTGTGACGTCACGATATTTTATGAGCCAACCTTTAGTACTCTATTAACCTTGCCCTTAACCCCCTTTTGACCCTTTTTGCCTTTTTATGGTTATTTTTTATTTTGCTGAAATACTTTATTTCTCCTCAAGAAGAGATCTGCTCACCCCATTGTTACAAAAAATACATAATGCAAAATAACCAGTTTTTCAAAGAAAGACTAGATACAAGTCTATTTAAAAATTATAACAATGATATAAAATATAATTAAATGAAATTTAAAATTTTGAAACTGGTAATCCTACTACTATTATAATTGTGAAATGTTTTTCTGGATGTTTGTTACTCTTTCACGCAAAAACTACTGAATGGATTTTAATGAAATTTTACTATAATGTAGCTTATACATCAGAATAACACATAGGCTATAACTTATAAAGAGAAAATCGGTCCTTCATTCTTTTTTTTCCAATTTTTCTTCTTTTTTCACTTATTTTTCCGTGTTTGAAAACCTGTTTTACCAGTCATACAACGAGTTAAAAATATAACATTGTTTCAAATGAGACAGATCACTAGACTTTTTCATTTACTAGATCTTTTATTTTAGTTTTAAACACTGGTTTTAAATTTGTTAATTTGTTCACTAGACTTACTAATCACAGAGTATAGAGCTCTCTACTCTGTGTTACTAATTTACTAGACTTTTTATTATGGTTTCAAATTTGTTATTTTATAAAGGCACCAAGATATTAAACATTATCAGGAACATCGGGATTGTAAAAAGTGACAAGAACACCGGGATTGGAAAATTAGCGAGAACATCGGGATGGAAAAAATTACCGGGTTATAAAAATTACCGAGAACACTGGGATAGGAAATTTACCATAAAGACACCGGGAATGCCGGAATATAAAAATTACCGTAAACACGGAGATAGGAAAATTACCGGGACCGCCGGGATTAGAAAAATTACCGTGACCACCGGGATAAGATTACCGGGAACACTGGGATAGGAAAGAGGTGCCTGGGATACCGGGATGATTTGTAATATTGCTAATTTACAAAATTATAAATGTATTTTAAGAAATATTTAAAAAAATAAATTTATAAACTCCCCCCCGTGCAAGGCCGGGTATAACAGCTAGTTAAGTATATTTTAAAACATTTTTATTTGAAAGTTCATCTAGCTTTTAAATAAAGTTTCATGGAATGACATTGTTGTTAAAATACTCCATGGAAACGTAAATCTCTCTATTCTAAAAAAAAGTTTTTGGTGAACGGTTTCCAGAGAAAGGCTTTTTAATTACTGATCCGTATAACACATATTTGGTATCAAACTGTCCGGATTCTTTTGAGGATGTGCAAAGTGCCTTTAGAATTTCTAAAAAAAATCTCAATTTTAAAATATTTCCATTTTTTTAGATTTCGGATAAGGTCGCAGTTACAAAGCAAGAAACTATGAATTTTAAAACAATTGAAAACATATTTCACTGGTTTTTTAATATTCAAATAGATTAAATAATCATCTTTCTATTTATAACACGAATTTAAAAAATATATTTTGTGTTATTTTTAACAATATTTATATTTTTGTTGTTCAAAGGCTTTAATTGTTTTTCAAACGGTTTTCATTATATTTTAAACTTATTTATAATTAATTTATTTTTTATTTTTTAAATAACAAATTAATATTTTTATATTTATCTTTGTAGTTGTGGCAACCTAATCATTACTATATTTACAATAAAATATACACTCGCTTTCGGAAATTTTGAATTTTGAATTTATTTTTTATATCCTTTTGCAAGTATGTTTTTTAAGGTAGTAATATGTAACTCTTTATTTCATAATGACAAAACGCAAACAACTAAATAACACGGGTGAATGTTTTAGAAATAAGAATGAAAATGTTGGAAGTCTTGACATTCGGTGTCGTTGCTATGAAAATGACACAACTTCGAAGTTTGTTTCGCATGAAGATAAAATTCTTAATTTTTGCGATGTTTAAGATAATTACTACATTTTTAACAGTCAATCATTACAAATTTTAAGAAAGTTAAATTTATTCCTGAGATATTTCAATGCTTCCCTTAATGTATCTGTGTGAAAAAACATTACCTTAGGGAAATGGGTAAAAGAATGTTTACATTGCTTTGTTGTTAATTTTCTTGGGGTTCAATTCCGTTATAGTTCCCGCTAAATATCGCCAATCTCTTTCGAACGCTCAATATTCAAATGTAAACCAATTTTTCTAATTTTTAATGATAAACTGAATAGTTATAGATCTAATTAAACACTTTAATCTATGAATTCGAAACAATTTAGCAATATTTATACTTTATAGTGTCCAAAAGAGATTAGTGATATTTAGCGGGAACCTATAACGGAATTCAACCCCAAGAAAATTAACAGAGCAATGTAAACATTTTTTTACCCATTTCCCTAAGGTAATGTGTTTTTCACAGATACATTAAGGGAAGCACTGAAACATTAAGGGAAGGTTCATATTTAGCGGGAATTATATATGAACCTTTCTTGGAATTATAAAGCGATCCGCCAATTCATGTTACCATAAAGGAAATGATAAAATTCCACCACTGAATAAATATTTGCCATTTTTGAAAGAATACCACGGAGAAGTACTACCCCTATGTTAAGAATGTTTTATAAAGTGAGTAAGTGCAGTGAGCTGGGTTTTGTGGGGAATTGTGAAGCGGTCCAAAAGTTACTGCGTCAGCAGTTAACGGGGGTTGGCGAGCGATAGCAAGCAGGGGGCGGTAGGCCCCTAGTGTAAATAAAAAAACCAATCATCTATTGTAGCTTCAAGAAAGTTGATTTACAAAACAAAAATAATTTAAAATTTCAACTAGAAAGACTTTTTTCATAAATTGCAAAATGGAATACGCTTTAGTAATTGAATACTTTCACAGAATAAGTTAAATAAAATCCTGTATGATTAATCAAGGGTTTTAAATGGGCATATTTTAAGTAATTTTGGGAGATTTGTTTCTAATTTTTTAGGGGGATCAAGCGGTTACATGTAGAAATCGCTCAAAAATTATAATGCTGGACAACGGATGGATTTTAATTCCTTTCACCCTGTAAAATAAGGTTTAAAACGTATTGAAAATTTAAAAAAAGAAATCTTAAATCTATAACTCTACCCGTGCAAGGCCGGGCATATCAGCTAGTATTAAATACGCTAGCAACCTGCACGCTGTACCTGTCGTCGTTCTCTCTCTCTCCACAGACAATAAGAGACACACCGGTCAATAAGGAAGTTGCATGTGTCAGATTTTCAAAAACAAACAAGTGTTCCGTATGGTTTTTTGTATGGTAAAATGAAATATCTAGTCAGTTTTTCAAAAAAATGTACAGGTAAAATTAAATATTTTAATTTAAAAGTCGAGAAAAAAACACGTGACTGAAAACGTTTATTGTTTAAACTATAAGATGACGTCAACAATAATACCATCAACTCCATTGCTTTACAACAATGTTTAATATAAGATGACGTCACATCCAAACTCTTGGCGTTTTCGCGCGCTTTTAAAAAGGGGATTTTTGTTAATTTTTTTGGCAATCAAAAAATTTCTCGATCGGCCTCAAATTTTACGATCGGCTAGAACTACACGTTCGTTACTGACGTCAGAGACAATTCGCTTAACTGCGCAAGCTCCGGAACTTCGTCTCACGGAGCTTGAAGGAACGTGAACTGGAGCAAGTTGTTGATGTTGACAAATAAACAAGAAAATTCTGATTTTCTTACTATTGATAATCGTAATAAATCATTTGGTTTTGAAGGAAAAGGTAAGTTAAAAATCACTATGTTCCCTGAGGTTTCCTAAATAAAAAAATTCATTGATTGAAATGCAATTTTTTCTGAAGTAGCCTAAATAAAGCTTTCATTGACTGAAATGCAATTTTTTTCAGATTGATGTGCCACAAAAATGGAATCCATAATATTTGAGAATTGTGGAAAGAGTTTCAAAGCCAAGTACTCTGCTGAAATTCACAAATTAAATTGTTTGGATGTATCAGAAAGTCTCTTCACATGTGAGTGTGGTAAAAAGTTTGCCAGCAAGACTCACTGTTAATTACGCTCACAAATGAGTGTGCCAGGATCACATCAAAAATTATTTGGAGCAGATAAATGATGTTTTACAGTATGATTGCCTAGAAGACTGTTTCTTCAAAACAACAACACAGAAAGAATCAGTTGTATAGTATAAATGAAATTAGGGTTCACGTTCATTAAACTATCTCAATAAATAGGTATTTTCTTACTCATTAAATAATTTTTTTTCTCAAAACATTTTGGTTCAATTCCATTAAAGGTCCCACTAAATACAGCCATGCTCTTTTGGTCATCCAAAAGTAGAAATATTGCTAAATAATTTCAAACTAATAGATAAATATGTTTAGTTAGATCAATAACTATCAATAAAAATCAGAAAAATTTGTCGATATTTGAATATATGGAGCTCATAAAAACTTGGTGATATTTAGCGCGGGACCTTTAACTGAATTGAACCAACATTTTCTATGTTTGCAAATGGGTCGCTGTCTTAATGCTCAGTTAGTACCTGCAAGAATTTACAGTAGAAAGAGTGTGATAAGACTTGCTCAAAATGAAAAACAAATTAGAGATGTAAGTCCTGATAATTTTTACTCTTGGAAAAATCTGAATTTAAGGTTTTTTAGCCAGTATTGTAATAATTGCCTTGTTATTCTTACTGAATTATGTGGGATTTCAGAAAGAACACATAAAACTGGGTGAGGTTTGTTTTTGAATGATTCTTTGGAACATCCAATAACAAACTTTTCTCAGTTAAGTCATTGTTGCTGATTGTGTCATCATTAGAAGAGTGCCCAACTGAAACATCATTGTGTTAATGTTTGGCGATACACTCAAACCTGTTTTTGTGCAAACCTTTTATGTATGTTGGTATTTTTATGTCAAACCGGTATATCAAACCAGGCTTATGCCTGTAGTTGGTCGACTTAATTTGTATTTGTATGGTTTAGTTGAATAGAACTCTGTCAGACCACGTTGCACTGGTATGCATGTAATCGGGAATATCCACTTTGTTTATCAGAGGACAGATATATTGTGCAATACACCAGTTGCTTCAAAACCTTCAAGGTGGAAAGATGTCCATCCTCTAAGTAAAACTGAATTACCTCACAATAGTACAGTTTTATTATTATTTTAAGTATCACATGCGAAAACTTTAAAGCGCTCTAGTGAAAAATATTCATTTTGCATATATGGCAGTTTGATTTCACAGCGACGACAAGTCTTAAATTTCTGTGAGGTTAATAACCTGTAGGTATTTATTTTGTATGTTATTATAACTAATAATTAATTAATGTTCATTAATAATTTGCCAATTAAGAATTTGCTCCATGAAATATTTTTCAAATAGTCTGATTGTCAGTCTTAAACTTAAAGACAGGATAATGTTTTTTCATGTTTATGCTTTAGTACTTATTTAAAGTATTTGAAGATATTTTAAGGCAAAAATTCGTTGGGTAATTAAATTATGTATATATTGTAAATAATATTCTTTTCAGTCTAACTTGACGTATTTGTATATAGTAGTTTTTTCATTGATACACTGTATACAGGGTGTTTCGAAACACCGTGGAAAACTTTGAGGTGTGGTAGAGGGGGTTTCGAATAGGAATGGGGGGGTCGTAGATACACCTATTTTTAAATATGCTTGTCTAGGTCCCCTCTACCACCCCTCAAAGTTTTCCACAGTGTTTCCGAACACCCTGTGTAATATTATGTTCATCTGTATATAAGTATGTAGTAATACTTCGTAATTAGAGCGAATGTTATTCTGAGTTCATGGTGGACAAAGCATTTAAGGGGCCATTCATTAATTACGTAAGGATGATTTTGGCAGTTTTTGACCCCCCTACCCCCATGTGAGGGTACGTAAAATTTTTGAAATCCCTCCCCCTATTCTTACGTAAGATTCCATTTTGTTTTTCAAAATAATAAAATGTTAGAAAAGCATCAGTTACACTAAAACTCTCTGTTTGACGCAAAAAATAAAGTTGAAACCAAAAAAATTAAAGCTTCGATAATATACCGAGATCGTCAGTATTTATAAGTTTTTCTGGGGGATTAGAATAATTGGAATTTCTTTACATTAACTTGGAAAATCTTACATAAGAATGAGTTTAACCCTCCCCCACTCCCGAAGTAAGGGTATGTAGAGATTTTTCCAACCCCCCCTCCCCCTCGGGACCCTTACGTAATTAATGAATGACTCCTAAACTGATTGGATAGTATTGGTGAATTCCAATGTTCACACATAATGTATATTAATTTCCTCGCTCATTTGCATATAAATTTTTCCATCAATGTAATTTGCTTTCCTTTCAAAATTTGTGTTAATTCAAGTTGCTCTATAAGTGCATTCAAACAATAAATTTTATTTTTGTGCTTTTTCTTGATTTTTATTGCATTAGTTTTTGTTTTTTGACATCACTAAATACTGATTAATTAATTTATTTAAAGGATTTTTAAATAAAATAAAGGATAATGAAATAAAAACAACTTTTTAGTAAACCACGGAAGCATAAATTGCGCATTTCATGTTAGAATAGTATAGAAAGTGAAAACAATGTCTGATAAGAGTGCAGCTGGTTTCCTTTTTTTTCTTTTTACTGTCAAAAGGTTATAAAATATTCAATATTTGTTATTTTGCGAGTTTTTGTTTTGAGTACTCTTTTTTTTTAATTTTAAATCATAACGTTTTTGAAACAATTTTAAAATAAAAATTTAGGAATACAATTGAAAAATAAAATTGTGTTTAAATTACATCAAACTAGATAAAGAAATTATTTGTGAAGTATTTTTAAAATTAAAACATTAATTACTCATTATTTATAGAAGAGAAATTAGTACATTTAAAGAGAAATAGAGTGGGTTTTTATGGAGGTAGTTGGATACTTTAAAATAAAATTTTGCAAAACCTGTGTGCATTTAAAATAAGTTTTTTTAACTCAACAATAAAATTCAATCATGCATTGAAAATAAGTTTGATGATTTTTCTGTATATTATATATTATCTCTATAATATATTATCTTCAAAAATCGGATCGTGTTCTTTCAAGCTACGTGAGACCAAGTTCCGGAGCTTGCGCAGTTAAGCGAATTGTCTCTGACGTCAACGACGAACGTGTAGTTCTAGCCGATCGTCAAATTTTGGGTAGTTGCTTATTTTTGCAAGAGGAATCGATTAAAAAATATGAAAAAATCATGCAACTTCCTCATTGGCGGGGCTCATTCAGAGAGCTCAAGTGGCGCCTCCGACAAGCGGTACCAAATTTAATCGATTATGTAATATTTGTTTAATCGAAATCTTTAAAAAAAATTTGTTGACGAAACTTGCAATATTCGATTTTGAAAGTAAACATGAATTGTGTGTGTGTGCGTGTGTTTGTGTGTTACTTCAGGACTATTGTTTTACAGTTTTTTTTAAATATTAAAATATTTAACTTTTTCAGCAATCCTTTGGATTTTAATTTTTTTGAACTATGTGAATCAATGGAAACGTGCAGCTTTCTGTGCATCTTTTGTATAGATCGACCCAATTACTCTAATAGTCCAGTAACTTTATACATCACCGCATGCGTCAAATCCGGTAGTTCTGATTTTTTGCAGACTTGTTTATGATGTTGGCCTAATGAATAATCCAAGTTTTAGACCTCGAGCGCCGAACGCAACTTTGTCAAAAATCGAAAAAACCGCGGAAAAATCGAGTTTTTTTCAAATTTTGGTAATTATAACCCTAAAGAACTAGTTTTTGAAAAAAAATTCTAATTACAAAATTAAAGAAAATAAAATTTCCTACAAAATGCACTAATCAACTTTGATTTTCTGAATAGTGGTTTTGAAGCTAGAGCGCGCTGAAAAACATCGATTTTTTTGCCTTTCCGCAAAAAAAAGGAAAATGCGCACTTCTACCCTCTACAAAATGAAAACTATTCATGATATCAACAAAAATTTTATACCACGTAAAAGAGCATTTAATTTTCTATAAATAACGTGCTTTACATTGTTATTTTTTTAGAAGGGTGGAGGGAGGGAAGCATAGATCGATAATAAAACTCTCGTGCCTCGCAGACCAAACGGACTTACGCGGTTGTTAATCTGCAATCTGTGCTTTATTTCCGGTATATTACCAATAAAATGGTTTGTTTTGGATTCATTGATGACTAAGAATGCATAAAAAAATTAATTTTTAATTTTATTTATGAAATATTGGGTGTTTTAGGCGGAATTTCGATCAATATTTTAAATTCATATATTAAATTATGAGGGTGTTTTAAGGAACGATTTTATGTGTTTTTTGCATCTCTAAATCCGAATTTTAAGTTTATTTTTGTCTTCAAAGTCATCTTCACATCAAAAATTGCAAAAAATCTCAATTTTTGCTCTTTTGTTAGATTTTTCATCGATTTTTGAAACAAATATTCATTTTATGAAACATACCATGCAACCATATAAAAGTACGTAAAATTTCCTATCAGATGCACTAGTTTATTTTTATCTTGCAATGAACGGTGTACGTTTTATAGCGTTTTGAATTGTAGCGATTTTTTTATTTTTCTACAAAAAAGTGGTGAACGCTCGATTTACCCCACTACAGCTCTACTTAAATACAAGTAACCGGCAAATAGCTTATACCACATGAAAGTACATTTAATTTCCTACAAAATGCACTGCTTAACTTTGATTTTATGATGAAAGGTATTGATGCTAGAGGGCGCTAAATTATTGCTGTTTCCTGACTCCACACAAAAACAGGAAACTTCCTTTTTTCAAAACGCTATAAAACGTACACCGTTCATTGCAAGATAAAAATAAACCAGTGCATCTGATAGGAAATTTTACGTACTTTTATATGGTTGCATGGTATGTTTCATAAAATGAATATTTGTTTCAAAAATCGATGAAAAATCTAACAAAAGAGCAAAAATTTGAGATTTTTTGCAATTTTTGATGGGAAGATGACTTTGAAAACAAAAATAAACTTAAAATTCGGATTTAGAGATGCAAAAAACACATAAAATCGTTCCTTAAAACACCCTCATAATTTAATATATGAATTTAAAATATTGATCGAAATTCCGCCTAAAACACCCAATATTTCATAAATAAAATTAAAAATTAATTTTTTTATGCATTCTTAGTCATCAATGAATCCAAAACAAACCATTTTATTGGTAATATACCGGAAATAAAGCACAGATTGCAGATTAACAACCGCGTAAGTCCGTTTGGTCTGCGAGGCACGAGAGTTTTATTATCGATCTATGCTTCCCTCCCTCCACCCTTCTAAAAAAATAACAATGTAAAGCACGTTATTTATAGAAAATTAAATGCTCTTTTACGTGGTATAAAATTTTTGTTGATATCATGAATAGTTTTCATTTTGTAGAGGGTAGAAGTGCGCATTTTCCTTTTTTTTGCGGAAAGGCAAAAAAATCGATGTTTTTCAGCGCGCTCTAGCTTCAAAACCACTATTCAGAAAATCAAAGTTGATTAGTGCATTTTGTAGGAAATTTTATTTTCTTTAATTTTGTAATTAGAATTTTTTTTCAAAAACTAGTTCTTTAGGGTTATAATTACCAAAATTTGAAAAAAACTCGATTTTTCCGCGGTTTTTTCGATTTTTGACAAAGTTGCGTTCGGCGCTCGAGGTCTAAAACTTGGATTATTCATTAGGCCAACATCATAAACAAGTCTGCTAAAAATCAGAACTACCGGATTTGACGCATACGCCCCCATGCTTTCAGGCGACAAAGTTACTGGACTATAATATTATCTTTGAAATTAAGTCATTTTAGGTCCTAATTATTGAAATAAGTGTAGAAATGCATTTGGTATAATAAATATCTTTTAAATCTCTCTATTCTAAAAAAAAGTTTTTGGTGAACGGTTTCCAGAGAAAGGCTTTTTAATTACTAAACCGAATGACACATATTTGGTATCAAAATGTCCGGATTCTTTCCGGATTTCCGAGTAGGCCCTTCGATTTTTCAAAAAAATTCTCAATTTCAAAATATTTCAATTTTTTTAGATAACGGATAAGGTCGCAGTTACAAAGCAATTACTCTCAATCAAATTATTATGCACCCAATCACAACGACCGATTGACGCTATATTTTAAGATGAAACATGTTTTTCACCATTTAAAAAAGTACTTTTATGATGAAAAAATATCATGGGTGCAAAGGGAGTCTGATATTACTTTACGCAATAGCTTATATAGGGGGCGAAGGGGCCCCGTCCCCTCCGAAATTTGGACAAGGTATACCAAAACAAGTTAAAACCCAGTTTTGGGGGGGTGAAGTTTTCAATTTTCTGGGGGAGTGCCCCTAAACCCCCTTTTCTACTCGAAACTTTATTGTTCACACCTTTTTTTAATATTCATGAAAATCAAAATCCTACCTAAAAGTGTATGTTTGAAATTCGGATTAGATGCACCAAAAACTAGTTCAAAACCCTGTTTTTAGGATCAAATCTAAAAAAGTGTCTGGGGAGGACCCCCTTTACTTGGAACTTCATTATTGACAACTTAAGCTACTTCGCCGTAAAAAAATGATTAATCTCATTTCAATAAAATGTGTTTCATGCATTCTTTTGTTTTTAAATTAGTTTTTCTTCCTCACTTTTCGATAGAAGGAATTTTTTTATATGGAACTTGCAAAAACGTGAGAAAAAATGTGTTTTTACAGTTATTTTATTCGAAATATCGGGGTTTTCGAGTTATTGAGAGTATTACTTATTACCACTTATTACAGGTTTCTATTTGATGTGCAAATAATTTTAAAAAACTTAGGTTGGATATTTTGCCCAAGATATCACCCTGTTCAATACTAACTGATTGAGATTATGTAGTAGTGCATCCTGCCATCGTCCTATTTTTAGGACAGCTTGAAGTACGGTAAAATTTGACCCCCTGAGTAATTTTTTTCACCAAATTTGTTTTGATAGTTTTAAAGTAAAGTGTGTAGCCGCAATAAATTTGGATACAATTTTGCTCAAAAGCTATTTATTCTTAAATAATATTCTTGTTGAAAATTCAAGAAAAAATCGTCATTTTGAAATTTAAAAAAAAATATTAATTTAGACTTGCATTAAAAACAAATTTGTAGTGATACAAGTCTGTGATATCAATATGCATTAAAGTTTTATCAAAATTGTTCAGTATTAGGGAATCGAACATTTGTATTTTAGCTCATATTTGTATTTTAGATCAGTATTTGTATTTTAGCTCATTTGTATGGCAACATATTTACTTTGTTAATCTTATAAATAGCACATGGAACTAGGAATATAGGGAACTGCCGTGGTCTATCTCTCCAATGGATTTCCCAGACGCCAAAGATGGGTGACATAGAGGGAGCTACGTGTGCATATTTGGTTGATCAGAGGAGAGAAATCGATGGGTAGAGACATATGCTTGCTCACTAAAAGCCGCTTTGTCTTAGTTTTTTTTCATGGTGCTTGATTGATAAGTTACATGCGGAGCGGAGGAGGACACAGCTCAGTGGAGGAAACGAACTCTCGCACGTTCCTAAGTTAGTTACATGTTTCAGCATATTTTCTACCTAGCGATTTCATTTTTTCTGCTGTTTTATTTCAAGAAGACGAAGCCGCGGTTCTACCAAGCCAACCAACCAACCGCGTACGTAGCGCCCCCTAGGTCACCCAACATTGGCGCCTGTCAAAGTTGATACGGCAGTTCCCTATCTTCCTAGTTCCATGAAATAGCAGGTGTATTGTTGTTGTTGATTTGTAATAAAATGGAAGCATAGCCAAACTGCGTGGTGTATTTTTCAAAAATATTCAAATTAGTTTTGGTAAAAGTGACATATTTATACTGTCCTATTTTTAGGACGATGGCAGGATATAGGTTAACCTCTGTACGAATTCTTATTCGTCCTGATGTACCCTACCTCCCCTAGAAGTTATGAAACTCCTCCTAGTGGATAATACTATTCTTTGACGATAAAAACACGACGGACCAGTAAAATAAACAGAACTCCTTTATTGAAGACCCAATTAAAATAAAATCTCTCTCTTCTGTACACACTCTCACTGACTCACACAATAAAACACTCCTGTATTTATACAATTCCTTGCACATCAATACACTTCAGTTCCCTTAACAATTTCAGAAAAACACTTTATATACAGAGGCTTTTCTTTCGGGCTCGAACACCTTCTATCCATCAATAAAAAAATACAGAAAAAGAATCCGAAGTGTATATTTGGACGGCCAAAACGGCCAGTGGCGCATGCGCTGTAGGCCTCGTGATTACGTAGCAGTCTCGGCGCTTAGTGATTGAACCAATGAAACGCCGAGCTGTAGCCTAGCCGTGGAAATTAGAGTAGAGTTTAGTTGAAAAAAGCCGTCCAAATATACAGTGCCAAAAGAATGTATCCATAGCGATAACAAATATTGCTTTAATTTCAAGATTTACTTATTTCCATAAGAAGAAAACCGTTTATATTTTCAGTTTCCCTGCGTTTTATTTTTCTCCCTTTCTGCATAAGAAAAATCTCCGCGATTTTCCTTAACCATCTTAATTGGACCAGTGGCGTTCCTAGTACCCCAAGCAGTGTCGGCGAAACTGGTTTGCGAGGCCCTAAATACCAGATTTAATGAATTATTGTAAAATAATTGACATTTTTTATAATTAATAGTATTATTAATAGCTTAATTAATTATAAACTTAATTAATTTTAATTAAGATTAATTATAATTTTAATTAATTTAATTATAAAATGTAGTACTTTAGGATAATCTGAGCAAATGGCAATTTTTTTTCACAAATCTCGTAAAATTATACTATTAATTTCAGAAATGAATATTTAAACTGATTTATTATTGCTTTTTTTAACTTTTTATTACTTTAAATGTAATTTCAAAATTTTGAAATTTACGAATTAGTCCATGGCCTACGTTAGTCCGATTGGATCAAAATCAAGCCAGTATTGAACTAAATATTTTATTTACAACAAAAACTTCCAAACGCCAGTAAATAATAATGTTCTAACAAAATACATTGGCGAATAGAGAAATTAATTTCGGGAGGGGCCCAATATTATTTTTCAGACCCCTCCATAGATAAATTTATTACCTCCAATTCAGTTTTTTATACATATTTTGTTAGAATTTTACATACAGGGTGATTCTGAAATGGACCGCCAAACTTTGAGGGGTGATAGTACTCATCAAGACGAACAAGAATTGGTATAGAAAGGGGGGTCGCAGTTACACCGTTAAAGAGCTAGGTCCTAATGTAGTGCGAAAGCGTTACAAAAGGACGTTTTGCCAAGGCCCGTTTAACGAAAAAAAAACATAATGAAATGAAAAAATTTATTGCATGAGGTACAGCAGTATCCGTATTACTTACATCATAAATTTGATAGAACTTGGACCACTTTCTAAACCGTGGGGTGAGTTTTAAAACGTGCTCTTAGTCAAACAATGGAGTTCCATTAATGGTATATTTAGAAAAATGATGATCGGGGAAGGAATTTTCAATGATCAAACAGTTTCAATGATCCATGTTACGATCATTGAAAATTCCTTCCCCGATCATCATTTTTCTAAATACCATTAAGGAATGTGATTCTTTGACTAAAAGATTAATATTGCACTTTTGAAACTAACTCCGAGGTTTAGAAAGTGGTTCAATTTCTATCAAATTTATGATGTAAGTAGTACGGATACTGCTGTACCTCATGCAATAAATTTTTTCATTTCATTATGTTTTTTTTTCGTTAAACGGGCCTTGGCAAAACGTCCTTTTGTAACGCTCTCGCACTACATTAGGACCTACCTCTTTAACGGTGTAACTGCGACCCCCCTTACCGCATCAATTCTTGTTCGTCTTGATGAGTACTATCACCCCTCAAAGTTTGGCGGTCCATTTCAGAATCACCCTGTATAAAAGAGCTTAATCTACTAAAGTTATGAATGATTTAGTCTCTACTACCAAAGGGGGGTCTGGGGGTTCTCCCCCAGAAAATTTTCAAAATTTTGACAAAAAAAAACTGGTTTTTAACTAGTTTTTACACACCTAATCCAAACTTTGGATTTAAATTTTTAGATAGGATTTGCATTTGAATTACTACTAACAAATATAAAAATTAAATAATAACTACCAACATTACGTTATTTTTTTTTAATCCGAACTTTGGATTTAAATTTTTAGATAGGATTTGCATTTGGGTGAACTTATTGTACAAAAAAAAATATTAAAGTAGAAAACGGGATTTGGGGGTCCTCCTCCAAAAATTTTTTGGAAATTTACCCTTAAAACTGGGTTTTAACTTGGTTTTGATACCTCGACCTAATTTTGAGCGTATATTTTTAAGTAGGATTATGATTTTGATGAACTTATTATAAAAAGTTTTATACAATAAAGTTCTAAGTACAAAGGGGGGGTTGGGGGTCCTCCCCCAGAAATTTTTTTGAATTTTGACCCTAAAAACAGGGTTTTAGTCTGTTTTGGTACCCTTGTATAATGTACTAAAAGAGGCCTAACGATTGGACTCTAAAAAGGCCTCGCGCTGGAGCTCCAAAAAAAAGCTTCGCACCTGGGCTCCCCAAAAGGCCTCGCGCACGGGCTCCAGAAACATGAAGACATGAAAAAACTATATTGAAAACACATTACATCTTTGTAGCTAAACACGGATTCAAATAGTTTAAATTCTTGCGAGGCCCTTAAAGTGCGAGGCCGACGTCGCCGACTCCTTATTACGCCTCTGAATTGGACACTCAGTTCGGTAGGAGGATTACTTTCAAACCAGCGACGTCACAAATCTGGACGCAAAATGAGAGCTGATGCCCCCCCCCCTGACTGGACTCCATAATCAACGTTAAGTTCCTTTCAACTGCACAGTGACTAGTTTTGCACACACCCCTGTCTATGTCTATCCTTATCCATTAAAATTAAACCACCCAACCAGACTTTATAATTTTTCCATAATTCCGGTCGCATACTGAATTACATCGGCTTCCATCATGTCATTCATTTCACATGTCCACAGATCTCTCCGAGCGTGATCGCATGAATTTCAGTGGCCGTGGAACACAGCCGCAACTCGAAACCATGCTCGCTTCCACGTGCCTTCCCCCGGCCCAAAGCACGTGCGGCAGCTCATGTTCTCCATCTTCATTCCGAGCCGGAAAGGAAAATTTGTTGTCAATAGCATGATTCCGATTGTCGTTTGTTGTTTATCAATCCCACCGAGCCAGTGTTCAAACAATGTCCCTTGCGGAGATGATGGATAAAGTTTATATTATGGAGAAGTGAAATATGGGAAGTTTGCAGAACTTTTCATACCTCTTAGACTGTTTCTTAAGATGTTTTTTTATTTAACTTTCCAGCAGGTGCGCTCTTTATTAAGAACACGAAAAGAACGCTCGTATCTTCTAGAAGACAAAAATTGAATTCATATCAGGTCTTAGAATTTTTGAAAAGACAATTTGTTAAGAACCAAATTCTATCTGTACTACACTTAATATTTTTTTTCTTCAAAACTAAAATTCTCATAATTATTATCTTTGAAAATGTGTTACGTATTTTAGAAATTATAGTGAAATGAGAGTAATTTAAAACCAACCCAATGGATGAACTTAATAAAATATTGATTGTGATACATAGTTTTCAGTAGAAGATAATGGATAATTAAACATTCTAAATAAAATATGCATTAAAAAGTATGGAATTCAAGGGATTCTTTCCTGAAAATTTTTAGGGATTAAACCAAATGAAAAATACGTTAGGGGACATCCAAAAATTATGTGAGGTCAAAAAGGGGGGAGGGAGTCAAGCAGAATCTCCCCAGGGGGAGTAAATTAAAATATCACGTCAACTTTTACTTAAGAGAGAATATGCCTTTTTATCTCTTATCTTTCTTTAGCAAAAGTTTTTGAAAAATCACAGTCCAAACAAGGAATCATTAGCCAGTCAGTTGGGATAATTACAAGCATAAGACCATAGTTTTGATTTGAACATAGATTTGAATAAAAATGATTGCAATGTGTGAGGTGAGCGTTATGTCGACAAAATGAAACAGAAGTGGCTAGAACATAACAAGCATTTTTTTATTTTAAAAGTTATTAAAGTTAAAAGTTATTATTTTAAAAGTTATTTATATATTTATTAATCTAATTAATATATACTAATTTTATATTTATTTTTCATGGAAGCAAGGAGAAATCATTACGAATTCAGAAAAAAATAGTTACTCTTGTAAGCATTAGTAACCACCTGAAAACTTAACTTGATAAAAATCGAATTAAGGTATTATAATTTAAATGTGTTCTTAAAAAAATACAGTTTTTGGAAAATTTTTCATGCTTTATTTAATTAAGGCCTTAATATATGATTAGCGTTCTCTATTTAGGTTTCACTTGCGTTCAATGTGTAACAATATAATTTCAATTCTATTCTCTGTTGAAAAACACATGCACGCGCTTAACCACAGTTGATGACAATATTTGAGTTGAAAATAGTATAAACCTACTATATATCACTCAGTTACCTGAATCAACAAACTATTCTGATCCAAATGATCTTTTCACGTTTGAAAAACGCGAGTATTTTCTTTTGGCAAAAGTTCAACCCACAGGTGGTTTTAGAGTTATGCTATCTACCTTCATTCCAGTACCAACATCAATTAGTTCTATATTCCACAAATTTTATGAATAACAGCCTTCAAAGTAAATTTCCTTAACCCTTTCAATATGTCGGGACATGATGTCTCATCAATAAATTGAAATATTAGATTGTAACATCGTTATGGGATCGTTAATGCGTCTCTTTTAGACCTTCAGACAGCAAAGTTATTTCATCGTAATAATCATTTGAAGATAAATAACTGTTCTCGGTAATGGAACTCGTCAAGGTTAGCTAAGTTATGCCCCCTTAGAGGGGCAAGTTAAGACTCCAGTTTGAAGAACTTTCTGCTCTAAGCACTGGCGCACGCGCCTTCGGCGCTTCTACCCCGAACGCACTAAAGTGGTTTTTTTCACCGTATTGGAAGGTTTAAAATATTATTTCAAATTAAGTAGGAGATAAATTTGACTTTCATTTTATTTATTCATTTGATTTTATTGACTGAAAGTTTCAATAAAAAATCCAGTTTGTTGAAATGTTATTGCAGTTAGACACAATAAGGGTAAACTTAGATATTTAGAGAGTAACCACTTCTAAGAAAATATTGATCATTATGGTAGCAACTTTTAAAATCAAATTTAAATGTAAATTTGCATACTAACTAAACGTTAATGTTTCAATGAACTAACTTATACATATAATTTATTTCCATTGACCTGGGACTTCCCAAACCACGAATACTAATACTTTTTTTCTTACAGTAATTTTCTAATGAAAAATTTGTGCAGGAGCCATATATGTTTTGTTCAGACAGTCGTTCACATATAAAGAAGATTAGATAAATTTTGTTCTCAAAATAATAACATTTCTCGATGATATAAATTAAGAGGGCATCTAAAATTTAAAAAGTGGAATTTTTAAATTTTAAATTGGATCATAAAACCATTTTAATAAAATTAAGCAAAGTTTGAAAAACCTTGTAAGGATTAGATACGTATTTTATATCAAAATCGTAGTCATTTTACTATCAATATATTTGTTAAAAATACTTGTATACCTACTTGTTAAAAGTATAATACAAGATTTCGTAAATAATAATGAAATAATTTATTGAATTTTAAAGCCGCGGTTTAAAATTGTATGTGTTTGTGGTTTTTTATTTTCTTTCTGTTATTTTCTATTGAATTTATAATCAATTAATTTCTATTATACACCAGAACGGGATTTTTGTTTCCCCTTGGCGTACCGTATATATTTTTTCAATTTTCAATTTTTATTCCATTTTGTTAATAAAGATTTGATTTGATTTGAAAATTACAAGCTAGTCCTGATGGATGTGAAAATCTTAAAAAGGGAGAAGAAAGGACTGTTAGATATAAGAGTGTTACTAAAATGGATTAAATTTCCTTCACTAAAATACATGATTTTGAAAAAAAAATTAAGAAGAAAATATTTCAAAACAGATTGCTCAGTATTACTTTTTAAGAATTTTTTAGTTTTCCTATTTGATATTTAAATACCTTAATTCAATATTGAACTTTTTAAGAATATTTAACTTCTGAAGGTATTTCAAATTCTAATCAAATAAAAAAAATCATTTTCGCTGTAACAAATAGAAACAAAGCATTCAGCAAGACTTTTAAAAAATGCCCGCCAAAACTTAGTCAAATATGATCTACGTGTGATAAGTTACTACGAAAACAAAATTACAAATGGAGAAATGGACGAGGAGTAAGAAGAATGTGATTATCAGATAGACAAGTTATTTTTTCTGTACTGCATCGAAACGCGCGACGCTACTTTACAGGCAGAGGGGAGCATTAATAAATATTTGTGAGATTTCATAAAATTTCTGGAAAATGATATTGAACCTTTTCCTATTTATGTGGGACTCACGTACAACATTTTGAAGACCCTATACCCTAGGATGATAAAAATTGTTTAAACATTACATTATATTATTAAATCGCCAGTTTGAAAAAGGAATAAGTAAAAAAACCGACAAATTGACTTTTAATGTTCAAATATGTCTCCTAGCTTTGCTTTACACATGAATGGAAATAGGGAAAAACAACTACCCCCATGCGCAGATATATCCCCTTGAATTTGCGAAATCGATTTCCATTAATTTAATTTTAAAATTTAATTTGGAATTGTAAAGCTAATTTGGCTTTCTGTTGTTATTCTTTTTGGTGTAAACTAAGCCAAATAATTTATTTTTTTAATTTAAGTGTTTTTAACTTTTTTTTTCAGGGAATGTTAGATTCCCCATTCATATTCACTTACTTTATTGATACTGCCTTAATGAATCAGTTTCATGATAATTTTGTATTTTATTTGTGTCTTATTTTTTCTACATATTTCTCACTTTTGCGCTGTGGAGAATAAGTCCATCAACTTCTTTCAACTAAAAATATTTTCGAATGTATGATTCAAATGTTTGAATCGTATTTGATTCGCATTTTATTGCTCTGTGTTCTAAATAGGGTCCTGAATATAGATTAGTGGTTATGTTTCGGGCAAAGTGATTAATTGGGCATTATTAATAATGTCCAGAGTGGAAGCGGGCAAAGGAATAAATTTCATTGATAAATGCCATTGAATTTATCACATTGCCCTCCTCCACTTTGGGCATTATTAATAAGGCCCGATTTATCACATTTCCCGTAACAGTTGTTCAACGAAAATTCTATGACTTATACTGTTTTTTTCTCAAAACTTGGTTTTTGGTCAAACTGACGTGATTCCATTTACCATTATTGTTATTTAATGCACTTTTAAGCTTACATATATTTGCATTTTATAAGCTAAATGCACTCTTATTTTGATTATTAAAGGCGAAATCATTAATTGTATTATGTTATTTAATTTTTAAACTTTGAGCATGAGGGTTATAATATAACCATAATATCTTGATATTTTTCATAGTAACTATTAGAATGCAAAATATATCCGGCAAAATTTCGCAAGAACTTTCAAACGGATTTGATCTGCGTTATTTAAAGTGAGATAGCTAACTTTTTCCTTTTTTTATTAAATTAAATACAAAACTTAACTCCAATCCCCCCCTGAAATAGGACATTTAAAAAAATAATGACTTAACATTTTAAATAAAGCGTCTGAAAAATTTTATCTGATATTACATGCAGATACACAGATGAGCGACTGTTACATTCATAGACCAAAATCAAGGGAAAATATCGTGCAACTGATGATGAAAAATATTTACATTATATATTGCTCTCTACACAATTTAGGAAATATTGTAATAAAACATGCAAGATGTATTAGGATGATATCTTTTATTATTTAAAGAATACAAATATTTGAATGTTTTTGAACTTTATCTTCTTTATAAATCACATCAATGTACACTTTCATTTTTTTATATCTTCTAATTTTTAAATCTAAGTGGAAAAACTAATGCAAATAGTGTCAAATTCCATGAACTCATTTTCTTCGAAGATTATTTTCTATATTTCACTGTCACTCTTCTAATTGAGAAAATTTTCGCAAACTAATTTTTAATGTAAATTTTATAAAATTTTGAGAATTGTTTATATTTTCATTGCTATTTTGAAAATCTTCTGATAAATACAGTTTTCTTTTTAATTCTATCATTTTAATAGGTAGCAATGCATTAATGTTTCTATCTATGCACCTACACCCACATGATATGTTAATATTTACTATTAATAACTTTTCCTTAGAACACAGTTCCTAAAAATAGATTCATAAACTTTCTTAAGAAAGCAAGTTTTGATCTGATCTTTTATTTATAACTTAATTTTGCATTTAAAATTTACTAACATTACAATCTTAAGTAAAAAATTCCCCCTCATACCCATTTTTAAAACACCCTTTTTAGAGAATTATCTTGAAGAATTCAGAGAAAATCTTGCGAACTTTTATCCTAAATTTTTAAATAATGGAATTTTTTTCAAGTGTCTTTTAATACGAAAGTGAAGGTAAAGTTATTGATAACTTGATTATAAATGTTGCACATAAATCGCCTTACCTATGTTTCACAATATATTGTTTTATAATTAGTTTTAACATTAAAATGTTATTATATTTATTTCATTGAACCAAATTAATGTTTAGCAGAAATTTCAAAATTAGAAAATAAATTTAAGAAAAGATAATTTATAAATAATTAATGATTAGATAATTTTGGAATTTATAATTTTTGAAAGAATAAAATTTAATTTTTTTCATATAACTTCTAACGCTTTTGTTTGTGTATCAATATGATTTTTCGGGGTGAAATTTTAACAATTACAAAATAAAAAATACATTCTATCAACTAAATTATCATATATAATTTCATAAAATTTAATCATTTTTGATATTAAAGAGTTCGAAAAACATCTAGTTCCCATTAAAAAATTTATTGCTGCTTTTTGTAAACTTGTAATTCCACTCACTAAGGTAATATAAAAATATATATTTTCTAAGAGCACTGAAAATAATCAACTTTTATGGAACTCTATTTTGTATAATTTGGGGTGGTATTTTATTTTGAACTTTTCAAGTAATTAACATTTTTTATACTTAATAGGTTATTACAAGAAAAAATACCTGCAAAAATATATACGAGGACACAGATACTTTGTTATCTGTCAATGCTGTTCCACCGCTGTTACAATCGTTGCATGAAAGCGACAAACAGTAAACAGCAAATTGGTGAAGCATATATTAAAGACATTTTAATTTCTTTATTTTAAAAGACAATCTTAAAATATTTAGCTTTTGTTTATCACACAAAGTACCTATTAGAGTTAAGTCAAAAATCTAAATATGTGTGTCATATAACATAAAAAATATTTTTTTTAATTCTTCTTATATAAAATGCTAATAAATATTGTCTTGAATTAAATTAAAAATTATCTTTGGTTTTTATCAATGTTATTGCAAAATATATTTTACTTTGAAAAGTTTTTTAAGTTTTTCTTTTTTCCTTTCTTTAAAAAAAATTATGTGGTTCAAATTTGATTGATATTATATTCCAACATCAGTTTGATCGAAGAAAAAAAAACAATAAAAACTTTAACAATTTAAGTAATTCTTATTCGGTGAAATTAAATTTTTAAATTCATATTTCAAACTTTATAATTTTTGTACAAAAATGGTTAACATTATTTTAAAAAAAGAAGTTATAAAATTAAGTGCATAATTATTTTCTTGGTTGTGTGACCAATTAAAGAAAGACTAAAGGATAAGATTTTCTACTAATTTAAATTGAAATTTTTGAAGGGATTCGGGGGAGAATCCTAACAACGGGGTTTAACTGAATCCAAGAATGAATTTAAAATGAAGGTAAGAAATTATGAAATGTGGTTCCCAAATTTAAAAAGTCCGCCGACCACTTAGCTCTAATGAATAGTACAAAGTTTAGTACCTTCTTCAGTACCTACCATTCTGCACCATCTACTACCTTCACCATAATGAAATTTAAAGACTGAATTTAAAAATAAAAAAACACATTAAAAATTATACGTTTTATGTAATTTTTTAATTACCATGTTTTAATCATGTCAGCCCTTAAAAAAAGTTAGTAACAACTCGTATTTGCTAATAGTTTATTTTTCAACTCAAAACTGTTTTTAACACTTTAATTTAGACATCTTTATAGCTTGCCCTTAGTCAGGTTATAGTTAAAAAAATTTTTGTGGTAATTCTGTAATTCCTATTTAACACAGAAAAGAAAACAAAGTCAACAAAACTGATTCTATTCCCTCCATCTCTATCTAATTTTAAAAAAATGTCAACGGGCAATTTTTTGACCTGCCACCCCCTTTCACGGACCACTTTCACAAATAAAGGGCCACATGTGGTCCGCGAACCCTCATTTATATTTGTATATATTACATATATATACCACGGACCCTCATTTGGTAACCACAAATTTAAACCTAACAAAATGCAAAAGCGGATTTTATCTCCAAAATTCAGTTGTTATGAAGACACCATCCAGTTTTCTCCGCACTCTGCGATACGATAGCTATTAGAGAGAGGAGACCCAAAGGTTTCTGATTCCAAAGGTAGACATGATATCTGTTTATAAAGACACTTTGAATCCCTTTTATCAGGATGTTTTGGGGCTTATTTCCCTGGAACATCACGTTTCTGCGTTCTCTTGATAATTCGGAAAGCTGATTCGGACTAAAACGCGTGGCATGTGTACTACAATTTTATCTGGAGAATACTTCGCTGATATCTCCGGTTAGATAAATATTTAAGTGTACACATTTTTTTTAAAGTTTTGGATAGCCCTACTCAAAAAAATAAATTGCTATGTAGTATAAGGATCCACAATTACAGCTATTGCTTTTAGAAATAAAATAGAAAACCTTTTTCTTGTAAGCTGCTAGTAAAAATGCTAATAGGATATTGGGATATGTAAAAAAACTGTTTCTTAAAGGTTCGAGAATAAAAAGTTAAATATGTTCACTCTAGAGTAAAGAGAGATAAGAGGGGATTTGGTTCAACTTTTAAAAATGATAAAGCAAGGGGATGCAGATGGACTAGATTTCAATACGGGTAATAGAACGAGGGGTCATAGATTCAAATTCAATAAAGTAAATTTTAATCGGGATTGTAGAAAAATTTTTTCAACAGGGTATAGTAGATAGATGGAATGCGTTACCTGAAACGATTGTAAATTCAAGTGGGGTAAACGAGTTCAAGAAAAAAAATTGACAGATTGCTAGGCTTATGCCTGTAGTAGGTCGACTTTATTTGTAATTGTATTTGTTTGAAAATATTTTTGTTTTATCATTGCAAATTTTTTTATTTTATTTAACTAAACAAAATGCACACAATAATACAATGGGAGTGCCAAATAAAATAAAATATGACATAATTCAATATTTCATTCTACAAATAAAGTTTATATAATGAAGTTGAAAAAAAGGATAAATAATTAAATATATCCACAAAAACAGGGCGCTTATAAATAACACTGGTCAACACACATTTTGGTACTGGATATGTTAGAGCTGTTTTTGTATGTATTAATGTATTCCTCCTGATTCAGAATATGGCATCCATTTTTACTTATCAGCTCTAGTTTTAAGATATTCTAAAATTACGTTTTTAAGACTTTTACTCTATTTTCATACATACAAAGATGTCTTAAAAAATAACAACCTTACTCTCCAAAGCTTTTCCTATTCCTTTGGGTCCCAATATATAGTGGGTGAAGTTTAAGCCCCCTAAGTTAGTTCTAAGGGGTAATTTCAAAAATTTAAACTTTATTTATTTATTTATTATTATTTTTATATTTGTTTTTGCTTTTATTTTAAGTGTATTGTTTTTCTTGTAAAAATTACTTACTCCTTTAAGCCCCGTGCTATACATTGTGGTTCACGGGGAGCTTTTTGTTTGTTTAAATTTAAAAAAAAGGAGTACCTATATAGCGCCCTAAAGTTTGAAAAAACGGTCTTTTTTTAGAATCCTTTCAAAAAAGGTTTTTGTGTTTGGTATTGTGATAAAACTGGCTGATATATGTTTTTTAGAACTTATTTAGACAGAATAAATTATTTATAGGGTAGACTAGGGATACTTGATCTCTAGGGATACATGATCCCTAGCCAAAAAATGCACTAAAATAAAATGTCAGATCTTTGAAATCCGGCAACAATTTTTAAGTTATACTTGTACACAAAAACTGGCAACACTACATCTTTTTCAGTCATTTTATTTCAGCGCAAGAAGTGATTGCTTGAATCTTACATGGAAAACTTTTTTCTAGGTATATATGTTATTTTGTGTATTGTCTGTAATATGCAACTTAAAAACTTAAACTAAGTGTAATTTCAAAGTATAGGATGTCTTTAACAATTAAGTAATTTCATTAGTGAGCATCCTTTGATTATTTACTATTAAAAATGTATGTTTGATGGATACTTGATCCCGTTCTTTCGAGGGATACATGATCCCAGGATCAAGTATCCCCTTCGAGGCATTCTGTAAGAAAGCACTTCAGTAGAGGATCCTTCTTACATCTTACATGATGAGGTTGACCAATCTGAAGTAGATGATCCTTCTTTAAATAAAAATGATTTTGTTTTAGTTAGATTTGCCACAAAAAGTAGGGTTTTGCATTATGTTGGTCAAGTAGAACGTAAAGTTGGATTTTCAGAATTCGAAATCAACTTCTTAAAAAGAAAAGTACCTCACTCAACCAATTTATTTTTCCTGAAATAAAGGACAAAAGTGTTGTAGAGGAAAATGATTGTGTTAAGTTGCCTCCTCCAGTTAGGATGAGTGGAACTTTAAGAACTGCAGCTGCAGCGTCAACTCTAATGTTTGTGTTTGACTTTTCTGATTTTGAAAACATTTGCTAAGATTTCTTTTTTTTCCAAGTAATGCTTTTACCTGCATACACCTCCACTTTTATTTTCAACAAATACAATTATTGTTACAAGAAGTAAATAAGATTTTATAATTTTTATTGCAAAGTATTTGCATTATTCGTTGTAGTTTTAGCTCCATTAATAAAACTACTTACTATTTGTGTACAATTTTCATGTTTGTATTGTTATTAATACCTAAGAAAATGAATTAAAATTATGGTTATTTTTAAAAATAATATTTAGTAAACGAAATATATAGGTAAATTGCTTGTATGATGAATAATAACGTAATTTCTGAGTGGGATCAAGTATCCCCCACGAAGGGATCATGTATCCCTAGGTGTTGGGAAACTTGATCCCTTTATAAAAAAATTAAAAACTAATTTTACTGAAAGTATCTGTTTACTTTCTAGTAATTTTTTTGTCTTTTGGGTAGAGGATAGTGTTACCATTGTTCATGCCAAAAATTTCTGAAAAGTGATGATTTAGAGCTGAGAAAAGAATTAAAAACCAAAGTGGGGATCAAGTATCCCTAGTCTCCCCTACTTATAAACTGTATCTCATTAGACCTATTTTCTAATTTTAAGGTGAATAGTAGGGTCATTTTGCTCAGAAACGCTTAATTTAATACCTATAAGGGTGGTTGAAACGAATAAATTTGGATTTTTTAAGAAATAAGTTCTCAAAATAGGTATCCTTTGATGCAAAACTGATAAAGATCAAAGAAATAACAGTAGAAGCTGCTCCCGAGCTTTCAAGCCTTAAAGTTTGAAAAAAAATCCCTTTTCCTTATCTTTATCATATGCAATTCCAGTTTTACATCAAAGGATATATTTTTTGAAGACTTACTTCGGAAAAACTCGAAATTTATTCGTTTCAATCACCATTATAGGTATTAAGCGTTTTTGAGCGAAATGACCATTGCTTTGCCTTACCTTTGCCTACTTTTCGCCTTGAAAAATAGAAAATAGGCCTTATAAAGCACTTATAGGCACTTTTAAGCATAATTTATTCTGCCTAAATATACAGGGTGTCCCACGAGAAGTGGCCCAACCCCTTTAACTTTTGAACCCCTACAGATATAGTCATGAAAGTGGGGTCTAGGTATACTAAAGTGACCATGCTCTATCAGATGAGATAACTTTCAACGCCCTCTAGTGGAAACTTTAGGAGTTACAATTTTTATTTTAAAAACTATTTGAGGTATGTGAAAAAAGTCAATGACTAAGTTGTAGAGCAGCATCGATTCAGTAGGAAAACTTACCTTAAGCAGAAAAATATCTTGAAATAAAACCATTAACACACACGCTCAACTAGGTTGAATTTACGTAGTTTTTACGTCTTAAGACGCTCCTCACAAGGCGAAAATGAGAAACTTTTATTTTTATGATTTAAGTAAGTGACTAAAAGTATTCTTAGTTCATTAAATTGAAAATTTCTTATTTTCGCCACGTGAGGAGCGTTTCATGACGTAAAATCTACGTAAATTCAACCTATTTGAGAGTGCGTTTTAGGGATTTTATTCAAGATATTTTTCTGCTTAAGGTGTATTTTCCTACTAAGTCGATGATGCTCTACAACTTAGTCAGTGACTTTTTTCACGTACCTCAAATAGTTTTTAAAATAAAAATTATAACTCCTAAAGTTTCCGCTAGAGGGCGTTGAAAGTTGTCTCATCAGATAGGGCATGGTCACTTTACTATACCTAGACCCCACTTTCATGACTATATCTGTAGGGGTTCAAAAGTTAAAGGGGCTGGGCCACTTCTCGTGGGACACCCTGTATAAGTTCTAAAAAATATATATTAGCCAGTTTTATCCCAATAGCAAACTCAAAAATATTCTTAAAAAATTTTGAAAAAAAACACCGTTCTTTCAAACTTTAGAGCCCTATACCTGGGATAGTAAGGTTTTTATTTTTTAAGACATCTTTATATCACTTATTGTATGAAAATAGAGCAAAAGTCTTATAAACGTAATTTTAGAATATCTAAAAAACTAGAGCTGATAAGTAAAAATGGATGCCATATTCTGAATCAGGAGGAAAAAATACAGCAACAGCCCGACAAAATACAAAAATACAAAAACAGCCCGACACCTTTGTAGACAAGTGTTCAGTGTAATAGCTAATTTTTAGCTACTAAATAACATGTTAAATTAAAAACAAGTATACAAATTAATATAGAGATACTTACTACATAAATATAAAAGAAATTATCGATATCATCCCCAAAGAACAAGAACTCCCTTAAGTTTCTTTGAAATTGATATTTAGATGGACTATATATGGAGTATGAATCAATATATTTGTTAAAACAAACCCAACAATACACTTTTAACCTTCCTACCCTCTTGAAAAAATAGTCACATATTCCCCTCGTGGGGTCTCTGAGGACCCCATGCGTAAAACATGCCTATGACTCTAATAAAGGTTAAAAATTCCTTAAATGGAGAAGAATTGTCATTTTTTATTTCTAGAAAGATGCTTCAGAATAATTTATCCAATTTTTTTGGTATTTTTCTCATTTTTTTCGTCTTATTACGGCTTAATTGGGTTTCTTTTGATACACGTTTTTTATAACATCTGGACCTTCAAACAAGAATTAAATTACAGAAATGAACTACATTGAAGTTGTTTTACTTAAAATATTTATAATCACACTGTTTAAAGCATACTAGTTGATATACCCGGTCTTGCACGGGTAGAATTTAGTAGTTTATTTTAAACGATTTATGAAGCTGCATAGATTCTCTATTCTGCATTATCAGCTACCTGTCACCCCAGATTAATTTATTTAGTATTATGAAACATGTAAAGTTTGGATTCTTCTTTTTAAAATTGAAATAATACAAAAAAAAATGATCGGGTCAGATTTCTTAGTGAAATCAGTATCTCGCTTGCTTATGTAAGTTTTAACATAAAATTGTTTTTTTTTCTTGATAATTCTTCGAAATCACATTCTGGACTTCCGTAAACACTCATAAATATTTGAAAGCATTCTTATTTTTCAAAGAAGACTGAATATAAAAACCTATTTACAATCAACCATGAATTTATATTGTTTTTGTAAAGAATGTGTTCAACAGGAAGTAATGGCGACAGTTGTCTGAGTTTTTTTTGCTGCAACTGTTAGATACTCAAAAGATTTCTATAAATAGCATATTTTTCTTAGAATGTGAATAAAAAATTTAAGAAATAGCGAGGGATTCAATGTATTTAGCCGCAATCTTCTTTTTGTAAAAAAAATGACAATTTCTACGAAAATATCTTTCTAATATTTCTCCAAACGTTCTAAACAAACATGCAAACCTTTTTTATCTATAATACAACAAAAAATAAAATACTAAACTTTATTTGATACTGTTTTACCGCCATTCATGGCTGGGGTCTCAGAAGACCCCAGAGGGGGAATATGTGACTATTTCTCCCAAGACACTTAAAAATGGAATAATAACTCCAAAATTTTTACCCATTGTAAAACTTTGCGTAATTAAGGAATAGTAGCATCGGAAATTGTCAAAACAAAAATGCATGGGAGATATCAAGCGTCAAAGTGCGTCTGGGGTCGAAAAAGACCCCAAAGGGGTAGGAAGGCTAAAAATTACGTAGTTGCTAAGTTTACGGCCATATTCACAGCCTCCGAGTTAACATCAGTATAATTTATTTATTTATTTAGGGATTTTTTTATTTTATCAAGTAAATCACACTTTATTTTTTTATTATAAAGCATAGTATTAATATTTAAACCCTTAACAGTGTCATCCGAACTGAGCTCGGGCAACCACTACGTGCAGATTTTGTGATGCCCGAACAGAGTTCGGGTTGGAGAAAAATTAGCGTTTCGTTTTGTGAATCGCAAACTGAGTTCGTTTCGATGATGATAGTGATTTTTCTTCGTTTAGAGATTGGGAGACATTATGTTTGGATAATCTTTCCCCTAAATTGAATAAGATGTGTATGTAATCCAATGCTTTTTTATGTGTATGTTAAAATAATTAATACACTTATAATTTCATTTAAATTTTGATTTTTGTTATAAAAAACTATTTTCTAACTCTAATAATAATATAAAGAACAAAATTAAACAGTCAAAAAAATTTCCATTCTTGGTAAATTTTTCTAAAATAAATGTCACTGTTAAGGGCATTAACAACATTAACATTAAGAAAATGGCATTAAGAAAAACATAAGAAACATTACACTAAAAACAAAGAAATAACATAAATGGAGCACAAACATTCGTAATAGTTTAATTTCTTTAAACATAGGTATCTAGCAAATATCTAGAATACTTTTGACTTTATAGATTTATCTTTTCATTGCTCAATAATTTAAGTTTATGAAAGTGGTATATTTAAATTATCCTAATGCATATTTTTTAATAACAGTGAAATTGCGAGTTAGTTATGTAAATAGAAGTTAAATTTAGTTAATATCTTATATCTGCTAATTAATAATGAAAATTATATTTTTTAAGTTGGTGTTATCGTATATTAAGTTAACTAAGGATAATTAATGTACCAACATAATTACGGTAAAAACAGCTAATTTTAATTAAATTTTTAATGAAAGGATGAAATAAATATTTTTTAATGTCGATAAAAAGTCCATTATTTTTTTATTCCCACCTTTTATGGAAAATGTATTACAAATACAAATACAAATTAAGTGGACCAACTACAGGCGTAAGCCCAGCAAGGTTGGTCCAGTCTTTTTAACCCAAACTACCGGAATCCCAGTATCTGTCAATTTTTCTCTTGAACTCGTTTACCCCACTTGAATTTACAATTGTTTCAGGCAACGCATTCCATCTATCCACTACCCTTTTAAAAAAATAATGCTTTCTACAATCCGTCTTAAATTTGACTTTATTCAATTTGAAATTGTGACCCCTTGTTCTATTACCCGTATTGAAATCTAGTCCATCTGTGTCCATTTGCTTTACCATTGTAAAAAGTTAAATCAAATCCCCTCTAATCCTTCTTTTCTCTAGAGTGAACATATTTAGCTTCTTAAATCTTCCCTCATAACTTAAACTGGATATACCCTTGACCATTTTAGTAGCCCTATGCTGAACCCTTTCAATTGATTCAAAAGATCCTGAAGTGGAATTAATAAAATTATCGCTCAAAAATACGAATAATTTTGATAATATAATATTATAATTTTGATAAAATTTTTCTAGCGACCAATTTTTATTTCATCAATATGATAAAATTTTTTTATTATAAAGTATATTATAATGGTTTCTGCAAATCATTTGTAAATGAAACTCATTTTGTACATGAAAGAGGAGGGTAAAAAAAGAGACAAAAAAGGATAAATACTTTTCTTTCAGAACAATTTTAATAGGGTATTCACTTATGATCTGAAGATTTTTTATCTTATGTAATATGGAGGTTAGGGTGGTCCTTATTTGTATGGTAAAATTTTTTTTGGGGAATTCCGGTGGTGACGCCCCCTAGTTTTGTGTCACTATATAAAATAATAATGTATGCAAAATATCAGCTCATTCGAATAATAAACACCCGTGCGCAGTTGCCTTGAAGTTTCAAAAAAATACTGATTTTTTCACAAAACATCCCAAAAACCATAGATTAAACCCTCCCATCTTCTTCTTGATTTTTTAATGAGAATCTTATACAATTATTGTTATAATGTTCCAGATTCCATTCTTCTATCACCCCTATTTCGGTAGTAAAAATTTTTTAAAGTTAAAATAACTCCTGTAAAGTTGTTTTTCCTGCATTTTAAAAAAGCTAATAACTCCAGAACCATACAACTTAAAAACCTGAAATTTGTGCCATTTTGTTTGTAATTTTATTACCTTTCATTTAATGTGCAACATAACTGCCTTTCTTTAAAAAATTTTCTTCAAAATAAAAAAAAATGGAGAAAAAATTAAATAAAAAAAATTTTTGAAAAAAATTTTTATTAAATAAATTTTAAGTTTTTCCACTCCCAAAATGAACATATCTGCCAAATTTCAAGTTGAAATTAAAATTTGATCATGTAGAAAAAAATAAAAATTTCCGAAATTTTGGCAGGTCCCTAAACGTTTCATGTAATTTAACAAAAAAAGGTGTTTCACTCATGGGGATTCCAAAAACTCCCTTGAGGGTGTTCATACGATTTTTACCATGCAAAAAAATTCACTTAAATATCAGAAAATACAACTACTAGCCGATTCGGTACAAAATCTTACAGAGCCCTGTCGGGTACCAAATGGTAGACTGCGTTGTGCGTAGTCATCGGGGTATGATTTTATTTTATTATTTTATCTTTAAACACTTTTAATTTCATTTGATTTGACATGTTGGAAGTGAAAAAATAACGTAAAAATTTAATTCTAAGGGAAATTCAGGTAAAATATAGGCACATTGAATTAGGTTGGAAACTAGCTCTGTAGGATTTTGTACCGAATCGGCTAATAGCTGTATTTTCTGATATTTAAGTAAATTTTTTTGCATGGTACAAATCGTATGAACACCATCAAGGGAGTTTTTGGAATCCCCATGAGTAAAACACCTTTTTTTGTTAAATTACATGGAATGTTTAGGGACTTGCCAAAATTTAGCAAACTTTTATTTTTTTCTTCATGATCAAATTTTAATTTCAACTTGAAATTTAGCAGAAATGTTCATTTTGGGAGTGGAAAAACTTAAATTTATTTAATAAAATTTTTTTTCAAAAAATTTTTTTATTTAATTTTTTCTCCATTTTTTTTATTTTGAAGAAAATTTTTTTTTAAAAAGGCAGTTATGTTGCACATCAAATGAAAGGTAATAAAATTAAAAACAAAATGGCACAAATTTCAGGTTTTTAAGTTGTATGGTTCTGGAGTTATTAGCTTTCTTAAAATGCAGGAAAAACAACTTTACAAGAGTTATTTTAACTTTAAAACATTTTTACTACCGAAAGAGGGGTGATAGAAGAATGGAATCTGGAACATTATAACTATAACTATATTAGATTCTCATTAAAAATCAAGAAGAAGTTGGGAGGGTTTAATCTATGGTTTTTGGGATGCTTTGTGAAAAAATCAGTATTTTTTTGAAACTTCAAGGCAACTGCGCACGGGTGTTTATTATTCGAATGAGCTGATATTTTGCAAAAACTATTTATTTGTATGATGGAACAATTTGGGGGGGCGTCGCGTTAAGATTTCCAAAATTAAAAAATAAGGACCACCCTAATGGAGGTTATGTGTAAGCATAAAGTGGTAATGGACTTTTATAAATGATAATTATCCAATATTTCAGACAATTTCAACGGGAGTGGATGATTATCAAAGGGATACGAATTGCACTCTTCCAAATGCAAATATTTGGTGACGACAGAGAATAAATACTTGTACAAAAAATACCTCACATAGAAAAATTGTTTTAAAACTATCTGGATCCCCTTCGTTCAGGGCTAAAAAAGGTTTTTTTAACATAGATGAAAGGAGTTCCGTGATCCTCCGAAAATTTTATATTTTTATCACTTTAAAATTATCATTAATTAAAAGTTGACTGATGACATTTTGTTTGTTGTATAAAATTTATGGAAGGTATGCAATTTGGTAAATTGTATAACCTACTAATATTGTGTCAGTTCAAAATGATTTAAAGTATTTCAATGTGTCAAAGATTAAAACTTATGTTTGGTAAAATTCAAAATTGATAACTAAATAAATCTCAAACATGGGAAAAGTTGCTCCTACTCGACTCATGGAACAGTTCATGAACGCTTGGAGGGAAGGGAGGGGTTGATTATATAAGTGACACTTTGTGACGAGGTAGAGAGGGGGGGTTTAAGAATTGTGATATCACACAATGAAAATAAACAAAAGAAATCAAATAAAATTTTTTTCTGAAAAATGTAGTTAATGAAATTATTATAAAATTCATATTAACAAAACAAGAGATTATTTTGAAATTGTGGAGGTGCACTTAAACATGAATAAAAAAAGCATTAGTTCCAGATTCTTGCCAACTTTATTCTAAATTATTTCTTGTAGCAGAGCGTGATATGTGGCAAAGGGGGTGTTGTGAAGTATGACACTTTGTGACATAGGGGAGGGAGGGAGGGGATCAAAACTGTTGAAAAAAGCGTGCCATTATTTATGGATGGTCCCCATGCATGCTTCCCATAGCTTTCTGCGTTATCAGATATATCTTATCTCAAAAGTATCATTCGAAAAAATTGTTGAAGCTTGAAGGCTTTAATATTCTTAAATAAAACTATATACTTATTTAAAAAATTTGTTAATTGGTCAGCAACGGGTCTTTCAACGGCCTAAACCTTCTCAATGATGACAGCATGGATGGCCCACATTAAGAGATTTTTCCCTGTTGGGGAAAATTTCATAAATTTTTTGTTAATGCTCCGTTGCTCTTTTAGATTGACGTTGAGGGCGCATCAAAAGAGTGAAGTAGGAATCTCTCTATAACTAGAGAAAGCCATACCAGTAGAAAGGGGATCTGGGGATTTCTCCTTAGGGAAAATTTTTAAAACTAGATGCAAAAAGGCGTTTTTAGGCCCAACTAAGACTGCAAAAATTTTAGTGAAAAGGTTAGGATTTTTTTCATTTTAAGTGTCAACACACCAAAGAAATTAAAGTGGTCTAATCAAGTATTGATTGAAACAATTTTTGGTGCAGTTATGATATTACCTTTTACAATTTGGGGGGGTAAACTTTCGTCACTGCGGGGGCATTCGGCCCCAAACTTCTTACTCAAAAAAGGGCTTGCAGCATGGTTAGCGTTTCCGTAGCATGGTTAGCTCACACTGTACCGATATTGCGGTTTTAACCAGCTGTACGGTCGCACTATGCCATTCATTCCCCTTTGGTTCCCCAAATCGCAGCATCAGCCGCCACCACTTCCAACCACGTTCTGGAGTCGCGTGATGTTGTGTGTGCCGCTGACGTCACGGCCAGACACGTGACCCAATGGAGATGCAACAAACGATCGCAGAAGCACTCCGAAACCGACATCCAGCGGTTCTTCTCTCTCCGCTGCTGTCAAATGCGCATTGTGCTGTTCTTTGGTGTGTGACTCTCTCTCCCTTCTCGAAATTGTTTTTTTTTCGAATGTTCTAAATGGATACCTTAGCGTGGGAGGAGCCCATGGGGCACAGGATGAAGGTGGAGAGGTGAGTGAGAAAGGATTTTACTCTCTGTTCGAAAAAATGTGGTGGGTGGAGGAAACATGTGGGGAAGGGGGGAAACACAGTACAGGGGGTCGATTTTTTTTTAAGAACACACGTTTTGACAGTTACATCACCAAACGATTTTTGAATAAATTATATCAAATACTTACCTGTGTGGAATGGAATGTATGGATCATCTTTCTCCTTAAGAGATGGGTAAGAGATGCTTGGGGGTTTTGTTTATTTAGTAAAGTATCGATTGTCATGTATATTTATAAAACATCAATTGCAGTGAAAATTAAAGTATTAAATTAAGGTAACAGGAACTTAAGAACAAATCTAGAATAGATCCTTTTTAAGCCTAACAAAATTATTCTTAATAAGAGGACAGAATTAAGTTTTTTCAACTAATCATTTACTATGATTTATATACCATATGACAAGATGATTTTATCCACTGACATGTTTGGTTCTTATGTTGTTGTTGTTGTGTTGTTGTTATTAATCTTCATGATCTAGCAACAGCTAGATCAAATCTATGAGTCCATGCACTCTGGCAAAGTCAATCACCAGAATTGGCCAGAATCACCAGAATTGGTTCTTATTGAAATATGCTTTAGAGAAAATATACTTTAATAGTTTGAATTTAGCTCTTTAAAACGTTGCAGTGCACTTTATAGAGTTAATATTATTTATATAAATATGTTATTTCATGTAACACTACATTTATTTTTCTTATATTAATGAATTTTAGTTGTCCAGATGTATATAGGGGAAGGTAGTGTACCTCTGACCTATTTTCACTTTTGACCCCGTATCTTCTTATTTATTGAAAATAAACTGATGAAACAACTTTCCCTCGATACTTTAACCTTTTTCATACACAACATATATTTCTTTCGGAAATTTAATTGAAGTATTTCATTACGTAATTAATGAAATAAAAACAAAGGTTCAAGGTGTACTTTGGTTTCAAAAGTAGTGTACCTTGGACCTATGTCGAAAGTTTGTTTCTTATTTAATGGGTGTAAGCCTTCTTTTTTTTAGAAATTTGGAATTACCAGATCAGATCTAATCGTGTGAAGTCTAATTGGAATTATATATACGAGCTTTCTGAGGCATTTTTTAGCCTTAACTTTTTAAAACATTGATTTTGATCACAAAAGCGTCTATTTCACTTAAAATTAGCTTTAGCCATGAAACAAAATCCTACCCTGCTTTTAAAATAAATATACAATGTAATAAAAGTCAGCAGAGTGATTTTGTCAATCACTCAAGGTATTAAAGTGTATTTTGGGTTGGTCCAAGGTACAACGCTTTCCTTAGGTCCAAAGTACATCACTTGATCATTTACTGAAAAATATCTGAGCTTCATGTTCAGTTTACCTCCAGCCCCATTTCAAACAAATAATATTAAAGCTGAAACAATACACTTTAAGGTGTAAAATTCACTGCAAAATAGAATTTGTATTTTTTAAACTAATAGCTTCGAAAACTTACTCAGAAAACTTACTTTTAACGGGCGAAATCAGTTTTTAACCTATCATATCTCAAATTTTAAACTTTTTAAATAAAAATTTAGTTAAAATAAGAGCTCTGGTTGTAAGGATGCTAACTACATGTCTAAACTACAAAAAGCTTAGCTAGAAGAAGTGTAGGACCGAGGTACATTGCTTTCCCCTACTATGGATTGTTTTTATATTTTTTAAACTATCATAGATTTTATTAGTTAAAATTAATATTTTATGTTTCATATTTCTAAAAGTCATAAAAATCGACATTTAATTTTCTTACTTACTAATCTAACATTTTATGAAACGCTACAACACTTGCATTTTATTTACGCAATTTAAAGGTTTTTCATCTCTTTATTTTCCCATAATCAATGTAATTAAGTAACTTCTTCCAATTAATCGGCTAGAAATGTTTTTGGAATGAAAGAAACATCATTTTCCAAACATTTCCAATACTTAAAAAGATTGAGAGCAGTTGGTTTATCTAAATTAGCTCCAAATTGATAATTCAAACCACTCTTCACATACACTTGCCTTCATTTTACTACTTTAAACTCTCGAGTTGGTATCAGTTTTACCCATTCGCAGCCTTAAATGAAAAGCTTCAGATAAATCGACCGCGAAAACTTCTACTTCCTCGATTTTTGTCAAGTGTTAAGCGATGTCGGAACGACCCGGTAATCGAAGCTCCTGTCACTCCTGTCATCAAATAATTAATTGCTGATTAGGAAAAAATCTGCTTTAGATTCACCCCGTGCCAAACCTTGAAAGTTTTTACTTCCAGAACGAAATCTCTTTACTTTTATCCGCCTTTTAGGATTCGCAAACACCATTCGCTGCTATTGATTATTAGCCTTTTTATTCTTTCGCGACAGAAGCACATTGCGGTACACGTGACATGCTGAAAAGCTGCTGGTAAGAAACTTGGCAGGGCTCCAACAACCGTTGTTTACGGTTAATAGTTAAAAAGAGGAAAATAAGTCTGTCCAATTAGAATTGATTCATCTTACTATATAGTGCACTTAACTTCAGCGAGTTATCTTTAAAGATTTTTTTTCAGCCTTACGCAACCCATATGGAAGAGAGGTTTTGGACTAATCTTTTTCGCGAAATATAAATTGTTTGCCATTAAGTGCAACTGGCCATTGAGAGCAATTAGATGACATTCACTAGGTCCTTCGGTGTTTGCCCCCTCCCCACACACAGTCTGTTTGAGAGCAAATTTTTCCCTTATATCAGCCACTGATAGACTTACTTCACTGTGAACTGAAATCGTCCTTCACCATCATACAGTGGCTGAAGGTTTTGGCATTGACGAGGTTTGATTGTGTTGTCGTGTTTGCCTTCTGCTTTTTCTGTATATCATTAGTTAATCAAGCATTTTATGTAATTGATTTAAGTCCTGATTTTCTTTAAAACCTACTTTAATTGATTGAACCAAGGCTGCTTTTCAGGTTCACGGAACTACATTTTAATGGGTAAATACTCGAGGCAGTGAAGAGATGAATTTATTATAAAGATATCTTATAAAAAATATTTACATTAAGATAACTTTTAATTCTCTTTTTGGGTTTAAACTTTGGTCAGAAATAATTTTTGGCAGTGTATTTTGTTAAGTATTTATGCATAAGCTTAAATATATTTTACAGAACCTGCTCTAGTATTTATATAAAAAGCTACTTTTATCTCGCTCTTTCTGGGTGAGTTATAATTATATTCTGAAACAGGAAGAAATTTTTTTCTGATCATTAAAAGTGCTTGTAATATCAAAAAAGAAGGTTTTCTCTAATGTGAAAAACTTCTCTAAGATTCCACTCCGGATTATATGACCAGGGGATTTTCCTTTTATAGGCTCCAGTTAGAAAACTATTTAAGCTATGCCAAGGTATGCTTTAGGGCTTGGCTCGTGGTAGGGTGAAAGTGGAGGAAGAGTAAAAAATGATCTTATTGTTACAGTACAAATAGATATTCTTCCAATTCTACTCCGATGTACAATGTACTAATGTACATTTTAACACCATAAAAATATCTACATTTTTTAATACAAATAGCTTTAAACTAAGAAATGAAACATTCATTTTCTTTGTATATAGTTTAAGTCCATGTAGTACGTAAAAATTAAAATATTCTCCTATAAAAATCGCTTCTTAAAACCATTTTTATCCTGACGGTACTTATAAGTACCGCTTTGTTCAAAGGTAACCATAGATTCGTAATCTGACCGCTTTTCCTGACGGCACTCAAAATGACTCGAAGAGTGTAGTTCTGAGGACTGGTTGGAGATGGCAGAACCAATCAGATGTCTTTCTTCTTTGCATTGTAGCGATTTTTTGTTTATTTAATGATGCAAAAATTCAATTAAAAAGTTGTTGGTAAGTTATTTCAGGATATAAAGGGTTAAGCAAGGCTTACTTCTTATGGAAGAAAACGTGTTGGGCATGGATTTGAATAAGTTCATTTAGAAAATAATCCCTTCCAATGTTTTCTCCTCCTATCTTCTTCCAATTTCAAAACCTCCCAGTTCCCAACTTAGTCAAAAGCCAACGCAGGGTTCAATCGTTGGTGAACGATGACACGAGAAACCATTTGACTCCACATTCAACTTGATCCACCCCCACTCTGGTGTGACGTTATGGGGACGTTTGACATTGGATCGGGCGACTTGACACAATTCGAGCGAGCCGTAAAAATTGAAGGTTGTTTCTCGGTGACCTACTGCTCCCGAAACCCGTTTCGGTTCCACTTCCGCATCAAGGCCTCACTTTTACCTTTGGTCCCTTCGCTTCCCCCGCTTTTTGAAGGTCAGGGTCGCGTTTTCAAGATCGCCTATTGTTGTTTATGTAGGCTCTTCTGTCCGTCGAGGTTTATGTATTCGTTGTTCCATTTTAGGACTTAATCGTGAGGGGTTTATTTTGCCTATCAATTGTTTGAAATGAATGATGCCTTTGGAGTATGGGGATTTGGAATTTTATTAATTCATTTTCCCCCATTAAATACAATGAATTTTGCATTGTTCTTTTTTCAATATCATTGTATGTTAAATTATTATGCTGCATACCTTTTGATGAAAATGGTATTTATTCAATTATTTAAAAACTTGATTCTAAAGATGTTTTTATTGCACCGGAAAAATTTAATTCAGTTTGGATCAGCTCAATTGGGAAAAATATCAAAATAAAAAAATTTAATAACATATTAACGAAGTATTAGGAATTTAAGATACATAAATTCTCTATTTTTAATAGTGTATCATATACATCAATATCTGCATTATGACAAAAATGTAACAATTAAAGTAGTTATAAAAGACGGAGAAAGAAGTGTCAAGGAGCGCTAAGTTCATCAAAGAATTATTTCTATAAAATTTATTAGTTGTCTTGTTAAAGATTTGGGATGTATCATGAAAGTCCTGAAAACATTATAAATTTCCAAAGATAATATTTATTTTTTGTTTAAGGAAAAAGTAAGTAACTATTATTGATAGATATTTTAAGTTCAAAGGAATATTTTTTATGACTTGTAAGTATTGTAGTAATTATAAATAGCCACATGGCTATATGCGTAAAAAAGGCCTGCAATATCAAATTCAAACCAAATGCTTAAAGATAGACGCTCGGAATACAACGTGAAGACTTATAAATTTATAACTGCGTTGGCGAAGAGCTATTCACATATGTTCAAACAAGTTAGCCAAGGTGTTTATACAGCTTGAGGTATAGAGCACGAGCTTTCACTCATGTCATGCCGAAACGCCCCCTCTAAAGTGGAATTTATCCTTGAAAGTTAACTAAAGGGGTTTTTAAAAAGTTACGCATCATCGACCCGGAGACAGTATTAAATTATTGTTATTTTAGCATATCAAACATTTGAAAAACATATTAAAGTCTTTCTAAATCTAAACTTATTGAGCGTATGCATTTTATGCGCTAAACGTATGCGGGTTTTTTCATCTTGAAACTGGGAAATATGATCACATGTGTGACAAGGACACATAAGAAAATTTAATTTATTAATAGAAAAAGTTTTGAGAGTTCTCTCCAATTGTTAAAAATTTGCGAATTTATTTTTACTTTGTCACCAAGAAAAAAGAGTTAAATATTTAACTCTCTTTTCCATCATCCAAACACAATAACCTTTTTAATGAACGACCAACTAATGCAATGTTTTATCACTAAAATTATCACTGAAATTTAAAGATAAAATTTTCAATGGAACCACAGTTTATCACTGACACACTCCCAGAGAGGCAAAAACAAATCTAATACATCCTCAAAACCACATAAACATCATTTCATCGAGAAAACGTCATCTCGAATTATTTTTGTCACCTCATGAAACTCCTTTGCGACTCTTAATCACTAGGATGTCACCCAGTCTCAAAATAATTCGCACCTGTGATAAAAAATCACATTCACGATCATTAAAGTCGGAACTTGTCGATATTCTTCCACGTCCTGAGGGACCCAAGGTCGCTCCATGATAAATGAATGCGTTTCGTACCATTAAGTTAAGACAGGATAACTCGAATGACAAATATGCCTCTGATAATGACTCGTTGCGAGCAATTTGCTGGCTGGATAGCCAAATTTTTCTGGTCAAAGGAACAGGCTAGAAGCTGTACTTTCTGTATTGAATGCTGACGAGTAACTCACATGCCAAATCACGTTTGTGTGGTGAAATACCAGTAGTTTCTATCCGTGCTGTACTGTAACGACTTCCTTAACTTCACAAAAGTTTCAAAACACTTATTATAATTGTATTTTATTAATCCTGCTACGAGTTGTCGCCTTTTTTATCCTTCCACAGTTGCAACGTCAGTTTTCTTAAATCGAAATCGTAATTTCTCTCGTTCCCCCCACTTTTATACTAATTTGTATGGAGGATGAGGTATCACGTGGTATGCATTGCAAATCTAAGGATGTTTTCAGGTTGGAGCACATATCCCTTTAGAAAAATTCAGATTCTATTTTGAATGTAGTCGAACTTAAAAATTGATGTGTTTGTGTGACTAACTAGGTTTTTTAGTTATTTTTACTTATAAGTTTTGGAAAAGAGAGAAGTGAAAATAGGTTAAGGTAGTAAAAGTTATGTTTTATTTATTTTTTTCCCAACCTATGTGCTATAGATTCCATTCCAAGCGTAGAGTATTGAATATTGTTACTTTCCTCCAATCATACTATTTTATTATTTCTCACTACATTGTAAAAAATTCATCTTTTTACTCTAAATTTTCTATTTAGAAATCGTTCCGTATGCATAGAAAACGTCTTTCCGTTAATTCTTCCACGAATGAATTTCGATTTAATAAAATCCCCACTAAAAGAATAAAAATGAAATACAAGTATGCACATTGCACAAGTCAAAATCTTTCGTGATCGTTAAAACAATGATTATCTTCCTTTAACTGTGTGATCTTATTAATACTTACTATTAGTAATAACGGGTATTACTATTGCCCGTGGCGTCAAGTTGTTCGGGTCTATAAAAGTCAAACTTAAGATTGGTTGTTATATAATAGCTCCCCCTGTTCCTTCTATAACTAGACAAAAAAAATTCTGAATTTCCTCAGATAACGGAATGTCTCTCTCCTTAAAAAAAGATATATCCTTAGAGTACAGAAATTCACAGACAATAAGGTTGAGTAACATTTCTACGTCAACTGGATGCCAATGAGATATCCAACCGTGCCAGTACTGTCCTGGTCTAGTAACTCACCTCTCATTTGCCAACTCGCATCGTAACGGTCTTCCTTTTCCACTTGAGCAACAGTGTCACGTGGCTCACGTCGTGTTGTTGCTGCCATCCCAGTTAACTGAATAAATTTATTTTCAAAGTTTCAAGTTGAGAAAAACAAAGTTGAAGGCTCCACTTGATTAACGAGGGTTCTGTATCAGAGAGGAGCTCTCTTTTTTTTGTGTGTGCGGAGGGAAAAACAAAGAAAAGGTGGAAGGGGAGAGAGATATACGGTAAAGCTCTCCCTCTCTTCATGCGAAAGTGAAATAAGTCAAGGTTTGATGAAGCCTGTATCGGTTTCGCGTCTCAAGTTCAATACTTATCTGAATAATTTATACTCCGTTACATGAAAGAGGGAAGGTTAATCCGGAGGATATCTCGAGATTTTCCAACGGGAATTACTTGCTAAGAAGTAGCTCTTTATTTCAATTGTTTTGACTTGCAGGCTTTATAGGGGGTTTTCTAACTTGATTTCGCGTGCTTTTTCGTGATTATGCTTAGTGAAAATAGCCATTTTGTTCCTTAAAATCTGTAGTTTACGAATCGTGATGGTGGACATTTCGGGTCTGCGCCAGGGGATGGTGAGAGGCGCAGAAGTGGAAAATCGACGAGTTTCAATTTTGTGTTGTTTGGAGTCAAAATGGTTCCTTTTACTTTTTTAATTTGCTCAAATGCCCCATAATACGAGAGAAGCGAGGGAGGACTAACGGGACATAGAGTTTGGAAAGGATCAGTTCACTCCAGTAGAAGGGGTGGAAGGATAAAGTGGAACGTAAAAATTGGTAAGCCTATTTTCTCTGAGGCGCAGGCTTATAGTCGTCCATTAACGTAATGAAATGTGCCATTCTTTTCCTTATTTTCAGGCGAGAAATAATTGCGATAGTAGAAATCTGGCAACGCTCACTAGGGGTAGGGAGAGGTGCAGGAAAAAATTACGAAAATCAGCAATATCTCCTGAAAAATAATTTCTTTTCTGCACCAACTGCGGTTGAATGTTTTGTAAATTGACACCAAAAATGGGTAAAATGCATTAAACCTATTTTCGAACGATTCTTCTACTTAAAATAGGGCCTGAAAGGTGTAGAAAAAAATAAGGGGAAATTCTCAACTTTTAAGTCTTTTAAAAACTTATTTTTACTCGTGAAGAAGCACTAATTTCAGGCTAATTTTTCCCTTTATACACTTAAGAATACGAAATACCATCGTTGATATCTGGGACCTGCGATTAAGGAGGGGGGCAGGGGCAGAAAAAAATATTCCTGTTTTTATACTCTTCGTGGGAGTAAAATTCAAAATTTTCTACTTTTAGTAGAGTCATAAGTGGTGCAAATAAAGAAGATAGATACCTGACATGTCTAACAGCCCGTTAGAAAAGAGTTCCTCCCATTGGAAGGTGAAATGGAAGGGTTAAGCGGAACATGAGGAAGTATATGGGATGTTTTGAAAAAAATTGTGTCTATTTTAGTGAAATAATGTAGAAATCTATTTGAGCAGGTTCTATGTAATCTGTAGAACTGGAAATGCGACAATAAGTAACTTTCATTCTCGACCGAGGATAATAATTGGGGCAGAAAAAAGTTAAAATTATACTTTACTGAGAAAAAGAGTATTTATCCTGTTTAAAAGGTTTTATGGACTGAAATTTTTGATTGGGGTCACTCAAGGTGGCCTATCCTGAGAAGCATAAACTCATCTTTGGGGGTTGAATGGATGAAATGGAATACTAATTCGATTTTTTGACAAATGGCGTGAAATTTCTTGGAAGAGAGTGATAATAAACAAATCGATTCCTCTTTCCAACTCTCTCGAATGGGTTACCCGACAATGAAATTTGGGAATCAAGACAAGGGTCCGTGGTCGGCGCAGAAAAATTTTATACATTAAATTTTAGTTTGTATAATTGTGTCTAAATAAGATAAAATATCCCTAAAATAAGAAATTTCATAGCAGATATGAAGGAGACCCATGTTAAAACTGTTTCTTGGAGGGTAAGAGGATAAAATAGAATATTAGGGGGTATAACATTTTACTATTTTACTAAAAAGTGAGTATTTCTCGCAAAAATTGCATTAAAAGGATTCGATTTTCCAATTTTACTCCATGGAATATGATACGTATAAGATAAATCTGTAGTATTAGGCAGGGGAAGGTTAGTTGGGCAAAAAAACCTGTAATTATTACAAAATTAAGACAAAAAACTTTATAATATTCTAATTTTTTGAGAAATAATTAAATGTCTTAAATTTGTAATAATTACCGGGTTTTTTTGCCCAACTAACCTTCCCCCTCCTAATACTGCAGATTTATCTTATACGTATCATATTCCATGGAGTAAAATTGGAAAATCGAATCCTATTAATGCAATTTTTGCGAGAAATACTCACTTTTTAGTAAAATGTAATACCCCTTAATATTCTATTTTATCCTTTATCTTTATATATCTTTATATATTATTTTTGCGGTTTATTTATTTTTACTGTTAAGAAAATATTAAAAAAAAGTCATAAAATGTAAGGGAATGGATCAAGTTGTAAAAATATATTTGGTATGTTTATTTTACGAATATTTGGTATGTTTACACAAATTTATTATCACGCCTCTTTTCGGACTTTTGTTTTATAATTTATGCATAACACTTGTTTCTTTTCTCAGAATACGATATTAAATAGGAAACTTTTTAATGTTCGACGTTTATATCATTGAGTTTAAATTTTAAATAGTTTTTACTTTCTGAAGATCCAGATTATAAACCAAAAGGGTATGAAAAATGTTTTTGCTGCTCAACAACCTAAAACCTTTTAAAGTTTAATAAAAAAATATTAGGGAACGGATCATTCCAATTAAAATATCCCAGTGTCATATTATAGGGTCAAACAAGCACCTTTGAATTTACTCTTAAAATTTGAAGCTTGTTACTTTTTTTTAATTTCTCGTAAAAATAACTATATTCTTATCTTAACATCTCCTCAAAGCGTTTTTTTATTAAAAGCCCAGAAACTTTTCTCTAATTCAATCTCTGCCCCTCTGGGTCTTGAGGTTCACATTAATATATCCTGCTCAATTAATTTTCACAAGCGGGGGGTAAGAATAACCTGGGCTGTTTTTTAGAGGCTGAACAAAAGTTGAAACAAGGTTAAATATGTTCCCCCTTGATTTTTTTGCTTTAGTTTGAGTAGTTTTGAGGACTAAGATTTTAATGATGATTCAGGAAAGAAATGCGAAAGGAAACTGTGGGAAAGAACTTGACAAAAGTCAAAAGTTCACTTTAGTTTTTTTCTTATGCTTTTAGTTGTTTTATGAAGGAGAAATTTATTGGGACATGTATTTTTGTCTATAAATTGAAAAAATAGTGCTTCAAACCTTTTTGAATAAGTTAAAACTATTAAAAGCTTTATTTTGAATTTTTAGCATAAAACTATATCTTGATAGTAATAGTTGCAGTTATGAAATAACTATACAAAATAGTATAAAGTAATAATGGTAATGTAATACTTTTGATATTTATTAGTACATATATGAAATTATTATTCTTAATTTAAGTTTATACATTTTTTTCAAGAACTGTAAAAATGTAAAATAATGCTTTATAATATTGAATAGAAATATCTTTGATAAATGTCTATAGATCATAAAAATAATAATTGATAATTGAAGAGTTTCTGCTAAATAAGGTAGTTACAGTTTTTCAAGTTTTAAAAATCATATAAAATAATAAATAAATTATCAATCATAAAAATACCACATTATAATTATTTGTAAATATTAACCTTTTTATGAATTTCCATATAATAACCCATGATAGTAATATTCACTTATAATAAATATAGTATTTAACCCATTACTGCCTGACGTCCCTTTTTAGGGACGTTTTTTAAAAATACTCCTATTTCTACAAAAATTTTTCCTTTGAATCAAAATTTGCACTAATGTATCTCTGATCTTCATAGAACATAAAGAACACAAGAAAAAAGCAGAATTAAAATTTTTTTTTACTTTTTTTAAAGTTGGAAGATAGAATTTTTCAGAAAAGTGCTTTTTTAAAAATTTTAAATGAAAAAGCTAAAAAATCCTAGTTGTTATTTTAAAAAATGTTCAATGCCGATATATATTACTGTTTATACATTAAATCAGTTGGGGTGTTTTTTTATTTTTCCAAAATATTTTATCTTGACCTTATTTTGGACCCTCGAAAAGCGTCCCTAAAAAGGGACGTCAGGCACGAATGCCCCCGTAGTTTTCCCCATTGTGAAATGCTAGTGTTTCCTTATTTATTTTATAAAAACGCGTTCGATTCTTATGAAATGAATTAAATAACTGATATTTATAAAATTGCTTTCCTTTTAGCTAATAAATTCATTATTTTTGTTTATTTTTTTTGGAAAATACTGTTATTTCTGCTAAATTAATGGAATAAAAAGTATTAAATTATAAGGAATTCATTAATTTGTATTAATTAAAAGGAATAAATTAATGATTTTACTATATTTATTACTTATGAAAATATATTCCGGTTATAATTTAATTAAAATTTTAATAATTATTAGTTATAATGACTTTTTTACACTAAAATTTCCAAAAAAGTCACTTTTGAGATAAATTTTCGGCTTTTTTTCTAATTAGATGTCGCTAATCATTGTGTTCTATACTGCAGATCAATCTATATCATGTGGCTTGCTAATGCACATCCCACTAATGCTTGATTTTGGGGGAGAAATTTGTGTTCCGTACAATAAAATTAAATAAAATGAAAAAAGTATGGGCATTTGAACGACTTAAACTTCTCAAATTGAGATATTCTGATGGATTTGAGGTGTGTAAATGTAATTATTACTTAATATTAGGTAACATATAAACAAAGAATGCCTTTTTCAATTAAAAATCTTAATTAATTTGCAATTAACATAGATTTGGGAGGAAATAACGTGTTTTAGAGCATAAAAAATGCTCAAATTACGTTAATTAAGGTTAATTTTACAGTTAATTGGATAAATATTTAATATTTTTTGTTCATATTCATGTTACAGTATGGTTCCGATCACTTTTTCTGGACTTGAAAAGGTAGAAGTTGTTTTTGAGGCTTTAAAACAGTTTTCTACCATGCGTTTAGTATAGGGAAAAACCACGGGGGCATTCGTGCCTGACGTCCCTTTTTAGGGACGTTTTTTAATTTTGGTGTAGAAATTAAAATTTTAACCTGGAATTTTTTTCACTATTTTTCCAGTTGTTTTGGGGCTATTTACTATGTTTTTACCAAATATTTAAGAAAAATAAAAAGTTGGGCATTAATGGGTTAAATAATACATATTTTTTAAAATAAAGATTTTGTATTTTTATGTATTTTATTATTATAAAGATAAGCATAAATAATTTAAAAAACATAATATGTTTTATTATAAAGACAATTATTAAGTTTGTCATAAATATAATTAATTCCTTTAAAAAATTAGAACAACAGAGTGAGATAGATTAAGGGTAGATTTCAGGTAAATGGCCTGAGGAAGATCGGCTTTAAAATTGTACCTCAAAGAAAATATAAAGTTTATGGGAACGCTATGATAACGTGGTCACAAACTGATGCTTTTCTAGGCATATCAGAAAAAGATATAGAAAGTTTCAAAACTTTACGAGCAACAGCCTGTAAAGATTTAAAGACTTTAAACTTTTAAGTTCAAATGTAAAAAAAACTGTTGATAACCTGTCCGCGTGATTCCTTATCATCGTGTATTAGATACACTTTCATACAGAAGATCCTTTTTTAAACTTTTCAGCTTGGAACATGACGGCTATAACTTTTAAAGGATTACAACAGATGCCAATTTACTGTAATTAATTTATAGGATGATCAGAAACACTATAACTTAGTACTTGTCTTCTGCATCAAAATGGGCGGCACAGTTGTACAATAATTAAAAATATCAACAATTTATTAATTTTGAGAGATTCTCTTCAAATTTATTTCAGTTGAAATTGACTTTGAATATTTTTTCTTTCCTAATTATTTTTCTTTGAATAATTTACTTTCTGTTATTTTAATAAAAAAACGTTAAAATGGAAATTTTATAAATATTTATATTTCCCCCATTCCTAATCATTAGTTTAAAACAAGTGTTGTATCAGCATCTGCAGATCTAATATTTTATTAGAACTCATACATGAGCACAATATCAACAAAATATGTGCAAGCATGACCAATACTTACTTGATCCAATATGCCAATATATTCTCTAATCGATTAGGAGAATGATGAAATTTGATTTCTTCTCACGAACGTCTTAAATGAATACAAACATATTTTACATGAAGAAATAATCTTAAAAATTATTTTAAACTAATAATAAGTAATAAGAAATTTAAGAAAATGTCTCATATGATGTAAACTAATATCTTTGATATAAATAAGATGTGATAATAACTACGATTTACCGAAGAATATCTATGATTCTTCATTGATAAGTAGATTTGCTAATAATATCTTTGTTAAATATATTTTTTGTCCCCTATGACATAAACTAATATCTATATGACAAATTTGTTTGATACATAAACATCGTTAATCCCATTACAAATAACAATGATTTATCCATAATGTGTTCTTAATCAAAAAGTGTCTGCTAAAAGGTAGCTATACAATTTTTCAAGTTTTGAAAACCAATATGGCATAAATAGTTATCAACCCAAAAATTCCCCAATTTAATTCTTCGTAAAAATGCCCTTTCTCATAAATTTCCATTAAAAATCTATAAGAAACTGTAATTTTTGTAATCGTAATGCGTGAAAATATATCCCTATAAAAGTTTAGTTCGTATGTTAAGTCATAAAATTGATGTTGTAATTTACGTGTAAAAATATGTTCATAAAATTTGGGCCAATTTGGCCCCTTAGTGGGCAATATGTTTTTTTTCTCTTTCGACTATTTCCCTTTAATGTTTTGTATTTTGTAAATGTTTCAGAATAAATTATTATTATTATTTTTATTATTATTATTATTATTATTATTATTATTATTATTATTATTATTATTATTATTATTATTATTATTATTATTATTATTATTATTATTATTATTATTATTATTATTATTATTATTATTATTATTATTATTATTATCATTATCATTATCATTATCATTATCATTATTATTATTATTATTAAAATAAAAAAACATTTCTCCACTCAATGTCATCTTTGCAATGTGTCTCTACATTTATGTCTACAATTTCCACATATCTTTTTTCTTAAACCAAACCTGCAAATCCCCCCCAAAAATCATCTTCCTCGTGCCCCCATTTCATCCATACAATATATAACTAAATAAAATATAAATAAAAACTGATATTGATTCAACAAAACGAATGCCCCTACCATTCCTGCTCAGCACCGTCACGTGCACGCCTCTTCACTCCACTTAGTCCCACTCCACTCCAAGCCACTCCATTCCTCCCCACTTATCCACCCGACCCAAGAATTCCTCTTAACAGATAGATAGGGGTAAAACTGGAGAAAGTCGGAATTAAACGGGGCAACGGAAAAAAAAGGGGTTGACCCACCTGCACGCGCGTCACGGGCAGACGGATCGATGGCCAACCACGTGACACCATCGATCCCCACTCTCTGGACACTCTCCCTCTCCAATCCAAAACCCCTTTCGACCCCGGTTGCCAGAATATCTCTTCAAAACGTCCCACTATGGCCACTGCAGTCATCCTTGGAAAACGGGAATTTCCCATTCGGCTATTTATAGTGCCTGACCCGGGAGCAGTTCCGGATGGAGCCGGATTTCGGGATACGTGGGCGAAGAGGGGCGTTTTTCCACCCCTGACGATTCTTGGAAGCCCCGTCTGGAGAAAAGATTCGTTGGATGTTGTGATGTAATTGGATATGAAGATTATATTTAAATAATCGGGAATATTTTCTATGAAATGCCATTGAGAAATTTCCGTGAAAATTGAGGCAGTAGAGAGAGTGTTTATAAAACAGGAAGCCTCTAAAATTTATAATTTTCTCCTAATTCACTTGAAACTTAGAGTGATTCTTCGAAACCATGCGCATAATTTCTCGTGTATCATATTTACTGTATTAGATTATTTTTAGTATAAATATAATAGGTAGAATAATAGAGTTGTATGTTAGTTAAAGTAGAGACTAAAATTTAACTCCGATTAAAATAACTCCAGATTTTACAATAAATTACAACTTTTTTCTGGTGAAATTATGATAATTTTTTTTAAACAAACATTAAGTAAATTCTTATTAAACTTTTAAAAAATTAATTAAAAAACAACAGTAAACATATTTTTATTTTATTACGCAGTTAATATTTTTCTTATATGCGGTAAAATGAGGCAGTTTTGGAAATCCCCTAATTGGGAGTCTTAAAATAAAAATAGTTTTTACTTCTTCAATTTGTGCGTACCTAATAAAAATTTGAGATGGCTTTCATTTATAATATATAAATTTTACGGGTTTAAATTCATTCTACAAATTAAAATCAATATTTTCAGGTTTTATTTCCTTAAATTAACGCTGGTTAAAATCTTGTTTCAATCGTATTGATTTAAGAGATATTATATCATTCGATAAATTATAAACTTTATTTTCAATTAATTTACATTAAGTTTATTTAAAAAATCCAGGTTGTATAAAATTTAAATTTCAGAACGATTCTCGTATACAATTTCAATTTTATTTTATTTATTTACTTTTAATTATTTTTTAAACACATATAAATGTTTATGTGTTTTATAAGAGATATAAATAAATATTTATAAGAGATATTCCATCTGATTTAGTTTTAAGTTACATAAGTAACGACGATTGATGAAAATCATAAATTTTCGTATCAATAAGGTTTTTAAACTTTTGACATCATCACACATTTTACGAAACAGATGTTAATATCACCTCTCATTAATAATTATTATACATAATTATTAAAAACAAGAACCTAAAAAGGAACAAATTTAAACACGCAAACGAGAATATTTTCAAAGCCAGTTTCCTTTTAAGAGAGCCTATAGCAGTTTTTATATAATATTTCCGTCAATGAATAATTCATTCAATACTTCATTTGTTAAAAGTCTACAGTTCATCTGTCTATGAATAATTCATTTAGCATTGTGAGTAACAATTATTATCAACCTAATCTGTTAAAATAGCTAAACGTATCTAAATTTGCGTTTAGTAGTAAATGAAATCAAAAACCTTCTATTTAAACTCCTCAAGATTAATTCTATTATTAGACAATTACTACAATCAACTTAAATGGTTAGCCTTATTATTCTTCAAGGAATTCAAACATATGTTTCAAAGGGTTTAAGTTTTTTTTAATAAAAACTCTTAAAAAATATATGTGTTAAAAATGTTTTAAAAACACTTTGATAATTAGAAGAGACATGGAGTCAATATTTAATAATAAGTTGTACCTATTATTAATATGATTTACTGATTTAAATAATATGCTAATAATAATAATAATAATAATATATAATGCTAATACAAAATACATATTATTTAACTCTACAGTTAAACTTTATGTTTGAAATTTACTAAAATGTGGTTAAAATTCATTAATTAATTTTAATCAAAACAAAATGAAATAAAAGCATTATAGAATAATGTTTCTCATATAAATCTTTACCAGAGTTCATGCTTTTGCACTCATTTCAGACGTAACTTAATAAATATATTATGATGGTTTTATCAACATCTCAAAAGGTTTCAAGTAACTGGAGTTGAAAACAACATGCGTTTCCTCACATAACCTTGAGGTAGTTGGATTTCAATTTGTAATACTATCCTTTTCATGTAATTTTTCCGATCCATCCTGAACTGTTCCAAGAAATTATAGAATAATTTACTTTTATATATTGTTATTTCTACTGACAAGTACATGCTTTATGATATGTTGTATTAAATTTTTGGACTTAATAAGGACTATTTTTTCGGTTTGATTAAAAGCCAATTTCTAAAACTTTGAAGTATGAGTTCCAACATTTTAAACTAAGGAATTTTGAGGTGTAAAAAGTTAACAGTCTAATGTCTAAAACTAAAGAGCATAATAGACCTTAACTGATGTTTTTTACTGCAAACTGTTTTGGAGTAAATGCCCGGATACAATATTTTACCCCATACAGTTGTAATTAAATCAATGCTTATTATTAAAAGGTAACCAGAGAAAATTCGTCAAAATATATTTTATCCTAGAATAATTATACAATATTTGAATTTTCTTATAAAAAACTTTAAACTAGATCTAAGCATTAATTATTAATATTCAGCAAATTAATTTTTTTACAAGATCAAATTAAAATGTTCAAAATTCCAGGAAGTATGGTTATTTCAATTACGACGCTAATATAGGATTTAAAATGATCTGCTTTCTCGTCTTCATAAATTTAAAATTTTAAAGTTACAGCTGACCTGATATTGATAACATAAATTCACATGTCTGGCAAATCCTGTACCCCGACGCGTTTCAATTGTGCAATGCTCGAATCCTGCCAACGAATGATGAACAGGCACTTTCAATTTAAAGATTAACATGCAGGTGGGAAGAGAAAAAAATATTTGAAGTATAACTCCGAGTTGGTTTATTTGTAGTTTAAAAGTTGTCATTAGTGTTTGACCCTTTTATGATTTTGCAATTTCATGCGAAATCACCCTTGAAAAAGATGAACACAATATATTTATATTTTCTGCACGTTATTTTCTTCAGCGGAAGAATATGTGAAAAGTGCAAAGTTTCATAATTTTAATGAAGTACTACTTTTGTAACTATTTCCTTGGTGTACTTTCTTTTTAATCCGCAACCCTTTAAGTCTTGATCACCCGCCTGGAAATATTGGGAGAAATAAAGTTTTGATTTATGATTAATACGTGAAACTATGAAACTATTTAACAAAATGACTGGTAATGGTTTCAATGCCATTTTCTTTAAAAATTGTATTAAATGTGTAAATCCTAATTTACTACTTGTAATATAAAAAGCTTCAAAAGCTACAGTTTCCAAAATTTCTATTTTCAATTACTTATAGTTAGATCTAATTAGAATATGCTTGTATAGTTTGGGATCCTCATTATGATATTTATATTAAAATGATTGAAAAATTCAGAATATTTTTAAGACACTTGTTCTTTTACTGAAAATGGATATTGTAATACTTATTTGCCAAGCCAGATTTTGAGAGAAAATTTTGAAATTCAAGATCTGCAATCCAGGCGTAAATTCTTGTTAATGTTATTTTTTCATAAACTTTTAAATAAAAACATTGACAGCAATACTTTAACTCAAAATATTTTTATAATAGTTCCAAGGCATTCTGCAAGAAATAAATCTTTAAAATTTTTTGGAACTAATATTAGGACTGTCACAGATAAAAGTTTTTATATTAATAAATTTTGCTCACTCTATAATTTGTATACGAATCGTTTGGATATTTTTTCTATGTCTTCTTCAGTTTTTAAACAAATCTGCATGTCCTTAATTTTATAATTTTTGCATTTGTTTATTATATTCTTTTGTTCATGTTGTCTGGCTTTTGATGGTTGTTGAGTGTTCTTTTTTGGGATTTGTTCTGTTTTGGACAATGTAATTGGACCGAAAGGTCTGTTTTGTCTTAAATAAATAAAAGCATGAAAAAATAATCTTTTTACCCCTAAAAATATGATTTTTAATGCGTTATTTTGCTTAATTTTAAAAAGTTTGACAATTATAAAGGCATAATTTTGTCACAAAAAGCCCATTTTATCACCTTGTTTAGAGACATATAGGTGAAGACATTTATGGATTTTATCCAACTTAGATACCACTGAATAAAATGCTCTCAAGAGATAGTTTTCGCTTAAAACTCATTCGAGGAATCTTTCGAAATGCTACATCTTTTGAAGATTCTCTACCTGTCTATTCCATGTGACTTCCTGGTCGGAAGAAAAGCTCAGCGTGTCGCTCCCTCTGATGCAGTGACATCTTGGGTTACGTTCGGGAACTTCGGTGCGACCTCGGACAGCTTGCGAAATCAAAAGAAGGTTGGGGTTAGTTAGAGGCGGCTTTTTTTTCGTGTGTGTTTTGACGGTTTCTTTCGCAGTAGGATCTGTCTTTACGCAATTTTGGTAACCCGGTTGTCAGAGGCCTTGTTATAAAGTAACAGGGGCTGCGCAATTACTTCCGTTTTTTTTATTTCGCTTGATGAATCTGCATTCTTTTGTAGTGTCTACAGGGGTTTCATCCAGGTTTTTCTGTCAGGGTCCTGTTTATAGAATTTTGTGAAAAGTTAAATAGAATTTAGAAAAATCAAAGGAATTATGTACAAATGAAGGGCTTGTAGTACTACAACCACAGCATTCATAACTTTTGAAATTGGCCCAAAATTTGGAAAATTCCATTCCAAAATGATGGAAACTCATTTTAAAAACTGATCTTTAGAATTTTGTGAAGGTCCCTTTTTGAAGATTAGAATTTTTGTGAAGGGCCCTTTTTTGGGAATTGGAATTTTGTGAAGGGTTCTAAAACGGACCCATTTTCTTTCTAGATGAACCCCAAGCTATATCCATTTGTGTTATTCCAAGTGTTTTAAGTAAAACCGTTTCATTGTTCATGTTCAGTTCATCCTATTTCAAATATGATAATCAGGAAAAATGTATTAATTATCACTTCCTAGCTATCAAAATGTAAAATTGATTCACATACGAAAGCGCTTCCGGTTCAATTTCAAAAGAAAAATGTTAATTAATCCTATCAACTAAGATGTTTTTATTTCATCAAAAATTATCTATTGCCTTTTTTTATCGTTGTCATAATTTTAGGTGATTAAAAAATAAGCAGTAATGACCATTTTGAAAAAAATCAAGACTTTTCCTATTATACTTTTTTTGGAAGAAGGGAGGGTAAATCCCCGTAACCCCGCCTTGGATTCATCATCATAAGATTTGCTTAAAAATGTTTTAACAATATAAAAATAAAACGCATAAATAAGAAAAAATTCCAAGTCATGTGTGAGCCGGTGTGAGCATTACGTAAATGCTCACGAGACTACGTAGCAATTTTGACGAGGAAAGAAAAATGACTACGCATTTGAAGATAAGAACGTAAGTCAGTCACGTTCTTTTAAATAAAAAAAATTATTTAAGCCTTGGGAAATTCAACTTAGCCCTTTCAAGTTTAAATACAAGGTTTTCAGTATTTTATTTGGACTAGAGCTGGAACAGGACAATCTTCCAGAAAATAAACAAGAGTTTCTCTAGATGTTATCTTTCTTTTTTTTAGAAGTATCTTTTTGTTTTCTTCTTACCCTCGTTCAGTCCCCCAATTTCTAATTTTTTCTCTTTCTTGTATGCGTGGATCCCCCTCTCCTATTCTGTCCTCCATTCAAAATATGGATATCTTCTCACTATATCATTCTTTCCCTTTTTTTCATTCTCTAACAAGATCTCTCTTATTAAATATTCTACTCTTCATCTTTATGTCCCCTCAACATATATATTCTTCTTCATTCCCTTATCTTATTCTCGATTTCCTAAGATTCTCCTATTCTATATTCTAATATACCTTATAATTCCCTATTATTCTAACTCTCTTCTACTCTTTCTCTTATTCATTCTCTTGATCTCTTACCTTTCTCACCACAATTTCTTCCTTTTCTTCTTTATCTCAGAAAATAAGTATTCATAAAAAATACCAATCCCTCTATCTTGTCCACTCTTTGCAACATAAATTGAAAAAAAAACCTCCTTATAAAAAATTAGGCATCACCTAGAACTTCTTTCCTATCGCGGTCAACTCCACAGAGGGATAAAACGGAGAGTTATGAGGGGAAAACAACCTCCCTCCCCTTGAAAAAACATCGCTTGGATTCCCTCGAGAGAGCGTCCCAAGGCCGCTTCCGGTTGCCAATGGCAACGCCAACGTGACTAGGTCACCGTCACTTGGCTCGACCTTGTTTTTGCTGCCGACTTTGACCCGCGCCACATTCCCTTCTCCGTTTTGACGCAATAATGATGCCGCATCTCTACCATTGTTTTCTTCGAGGGAATGAAAGGATTTTCGGGGTGCACTGGAGTCACGTTTGTGGCGGCGGTGCACGTTTTCTCTCCATTCCTCCGAGGAAGCTTACGGGAAAAAGGGGTCAGCCGTTTATTACGTGGTGGACGTTCTTTGCGGCGTTTCCTCCTGTCTCTTGTTTCACCATTATTTCTGTCACGTTTTTTATATTGCCACTTCAGTTCTGACTCTGTTCCATTCCGGATTTATTGGTTACAGTTTTTTTTCGATTGATGTATTTTTTTTATCAAATCCGCTTTCAAAAGAGGTCCATGACTTGTATCGGGGAGTAATTTCTTGGGTCAAGGGGGTATACACGTGTGTTAAGAAAGTGACGGGGTTGTTAAACTATTTTTTAAGATTATTTTTTGTAATCAAACTAATGTTTACCCAATGCAACTAAATTAATGTGTATGTTACAGGCATAGGATCAATACTGGTTGATAAATGTCATTGAAATTATTACATGGCCCGCCTTACAATTCGGGCATTATTTAAAATGTCTAATTTATCACTTTGCCCGTAACACCCACACTCATTTACTAATACTAATTTGACTCGCATTAATATACCAAAAATAGTTTTTTAATCTCTGAATCCAAACAAATGATTGTTTTATACGTAGTATACCGAATTATAAATAAAAAAAACAAAGAAAATTTTGAATATACGAAAGATTGTTTGGCCTAATGTGTGCATAATATACTATCAATAAAAATGCTTTATTCAACTAAATGCTCTTAATTATAATGACTGACATTTTATTTTTGTATTTATGTTGACATTTTATTGTTGTTATTTGGCCCTGACAGAATATTTAGTTATTGATATATATTTTTTTCTACTTTGCAAATCGATTTTTTGTTCTGATCTACTACAATAATACAACCTCTTGTCTTATAAAATTTGAACACTCTTAAAATATCTTTTATAGTACTATTAAAGTTATGGGCAATGTGATAAATCCGGGTATTATTAATAATGCCCGCGTATTTCGGGCAAAGTTTATGTGGCAAAGTGTTTCGGGCAAAGCGTATTCGGGCAAATACTCATTGATAAATGGCATTGAATATATATATCATATTGCCTGCATCACTTCGAGCATTATTAATAATGCCCGGTTTATCACTTAGCCCGCAACATTTGTACCCCTATCAAAAGAAAAAAATATTTATAGACTATTTTCGTTCTTCCCATTAATTGCATATTTAAAACTCAAAACCTAAAAATGGCTCATATTCTTTCCCCAACCGGTCTCATTTTGCTCTCTCCTCCTTAAAAGCTGGCTATTTTCACACACGCCAAAGTTCTTCATCAAAACGGAGAGCTGGATTCGAAAGAACCATAGGTTGTTGAACTTCTCTCGCGCTCCATGATAAGCGTGCCTCGGCTTCGAACAGAACTCCCACTGCTTCAGGATTTTGAGATCGAGTCGAGTTTTGAAATACCACTGATGCCTAGAAAAATGTTCATAATTAGGATATTATATAAAAGTTCTTTAAATATAAAGAAAAAATTAGTATAGTGGGTAAATTTTAAGGCACACAATCAAATAATATTTTCAAAGGTATTGAATTTCCTTTTTAAAATATTAATGTATTAAATTTAAAAGAATATTCTAAACTCTAATAACAATCCCTTACTTTTCTCTTGTAGGTGAATAAACTCTCTATTTCTGTAAAAATGTAAATTATTGTGGGATTCTGGCTTAATTTATTGAATTTCATTTTCTCTTCAGGGGGGTTTTGGTTTGAACGGAATGTATTTTGTTCTGTGTTTTGTACCGGTTCCTTTCAGTTACTTTAAGAGGTTCTAGATAACAACAATAAAATTTATGAGATAAATATATAAAAAATGTATAAAAAATTAATAATAAAAAAATAAATGAAATCAATTATTGAGTAGAAAAGCTAAATCTTTCGGACTAATCATTCTACATAAAATGAATAATAAAAAGTTATAGGTAAAATATTTTTTCCACTCCAAAAAAATTCAAAAAATTACCCTCCAGTATATATGTACTGCAATTAAGCTTTCAATTTCAGAGAATTTTCATATTTTTTTTCAAATTATACCAATCAAATTATACCAAAAGTACCAATGTTATTTAAAATTCCCAGAAAAATACGCATTGTGGAGAAAATGGAGATGTTTTAATAGATTTTTGAAACATTAATATTTTATATATTCCACATATTAGGCATTAATTACATTATTTTGTATGAACTAACTTTTGTGTAAGATTTTTGAGAATCAAAGGTTCCTATTCTTGGGGTACTTAACAATTGTAGTAAAATACCGTAAATCAGTTGTGGATAAACTCAGGAACCGAGTCTATTCGTTCCAAGTGAGGTCAACAACACAGGGAAGAGCCGCAAACGCCCTCGTCGTGTTTGCGTTGTTACTCAGATGTCATGTGAGGCGGAATTTTACTCGCCACACCGACGTTTATTAGTGTAGGGTTTGTCACATTTGACATCTCCTAACCTCCGCCACAGAATTTCGGGTAATTCGGTGCATTGAACTCTCTGGAGAGATATATTCGCTTGGAAGTAAGTAGTTGTGGCCAATTCGTATGGATAGATAGTGATCAATAACGCTTCATGCCATGGAATTACTTGCTTTGTCGGTATGGTCAATGGATATTGAAAGCAGAAGTTATTGGTATGGCAGCTGCTAGCATTTCATTTTTAACTTTTAAAATTGTATGAATGTGAATTTTTTGCAAAATTTTCATCTATGATACTAATATGACCTGTTAACACGAAATGAGCATAGAAAAATTTTCAAAATTATTTTTGACAAAGAGAACATGATTCGTAGTTTTCAAAATGTTAAAAATACCACGAAAAGTCCCTAGCCTGATACGATTTAAATGCTTTACTACTGTAACTCGCATGATATCTCTTTCATGTTAAATTTAAAAGCACCCGAACACCCCGCTCACCTTATCTTTTAAATTCGTGTAATGCTTTCTATCTGTTTGTTATCTCTAAACTTAACCAATTTGCCTACTCATGCATTTAGTACGTAGAAGTGGGATGAGAGTGATGCATTCTGTGAATAATTTCCATGAGTGTTAAATTGAGATACTAAGAATGAATGTGACCTAAGTTCCTCCGGTTAAAAAAAAACAAATTTGCAGAGTTTTTTTGGCTAGAAATAAAGGTTCTAAAAGCAAACCCAGTTATACAAATGCGTTGAAATTTGCAGTTCTGCACTTCGGCTGCTGTCTTTCCAAGCAGCCAAATTGTAGAGTGCCATGAATGTTGCTCTGTTTTTATCCAGGATGTAGCAATACCCCCTCTGGTTGCAAGTTGCGGTTTTGGGATTCCATTGAAACGAGTTTTGAAGGAATTCTGTTAAAATCGAAAACCTATTAATAGTCATGAGTTAAACTCTATTTTTTGTAGATAGCACTTTCCCTATTTTATATCACGCTACACGGTTATAAACAGTTAAGTTATATGTTTTATTAGTTTGATAAAATTTTTACCTATGATGAAAATTTGTATTTCAAATTAAATCATTACTTTTGCACGTAATATAGTATTAGTCATGTAGTGTTTTTCTTTAAAGGGTGTATGGTTTTTGTACTCATAAATTTCAATTCGTTGAGAAAAATTTAAAATATCATGACATTATAAGATAAGTAGAGGCAAATTATTCTCACTTGGTAAAGAAACTAGGCTAGGAAAACTTTAAAATGGATTTATATTACCCTACTGGCTCGCTATGTTAACCTAAAGAAAATGAAGCGAAATAAATTCCTATTTTAAAAATTTTTGAGTCATAGTTTAAAAAGTCGATTAAAAACAATAAACTTGGTTCTGTATTCAAATATAGATCCCCGCTCAATATAAGTTAAATTAAAAATATCTACAACACATGGGAGCCAAAACTGCTTCTTATCTCCCCAATTGGACCGATTCCATACATCGACGTGTTATAATAGCTTTCAAGGAAAGCGGATGAGTTGTTGTAACAGGTAGCAACCACTCTTCATCCCTGTCAAAAGAGTGAACGAATAAAAAAAAGTCATGTGTTCGGGTCTACGAACTGTCTGTCGCGTCCTTTGACCCTTTCTGCCGAAATGCGGTCAAATGCCCTTTTCTGGGACAAAGTCTGACGTCTTCCTTGATAGTGATTCTCAAAGGATTTTGCTAATTATTGTGGGCAAAACCGATGCTTTTGTGGGGAATGAATAATAAGGATTCAAATTTCTTTAAGGTATTTTAATGAATTTATACCCATAACCCAAAGGATTAACAATACCATTAAAATATATGGTTGCATGAAATCAGTGAAATCATAGTTACATTTGTTGATTGGAAGAGAATATATCTTTACTGATTTAGGTAGCTTCACTAATTATAGGATGGTAAACAATTATCATTATAACAATTTATAATCTGATATTATGATATCGATAGTTTACGGTTTATTAGGCCTCATAGGATAACTCATTAGAGTCGTAAATGAATCCAAAAATAGTTTAAAGAACAATATAATGCATGATGAAAAAAGATTTTTCCAAATCATAGATCTTAACATTCTTTTATAACGCTTAATCAGTATTATCATTTCGACGTACACGTATTTTTTATAATTTTTTCTCAGTATTTAAAAAGATTCAAACAGCTTATTAGTACTGCTGTAGCCGGCCGCAAATATCACTAATCGTGTTTCATAGGCAACGTTTTACAAATCTCAAATAACAATTTAGTAAAAACAATTTAAAGCCACACTGTTAGTTGAGCTATTTTGCTTAGTTTTCATTTGATACTTGATTATGCAGTCACTTGGATAGTCAAAAAGTACCGTTGTGTTTGAGATATGTCTAGCTTCCTAAATATCATCATTACATAAATTATACATAAGAAATATAATCGGTTTACGAAAGGAACTAAGTCACTTTTGGCTCAACTTTCTCTGTGCGAGCGCACGCCAAATTCGGCGATGTACAACCGCTTCATTTTTCGCCATGACATTTCATCAACACACTGATCCCTATTCAGTTTGCCGAGATTTTGGGAATTCACTTTTTTGTTGGAGTCGTTCTACAGCTTTTCTCCAAAAGTGACTTAGTGCCTTTCTAGTGTAAGCCAAATATATACTCGAAAAGGTGAAAAGAACGCTAAATTATCCATTTTAAATATTTCTCGAAACATTTCCCATCATCAAATCTCTCATCAGTGAAACTCAACCACATATGATCCTCGCTATAGACTTCCATTCATCCAGCCCATAGCGATTGATTTCCCCGAGAGCTCCTCAACCTCACACTCCCTTTCTCTCTCCCTCCTCCCGGATGAAGGATCATTAGAGGGTGATGCCGAAAGGGGTGTTCCGCCCTGGATCCGCGTCTCGCTCTCTCCACTTGCACTGCTGGAATGGGGACGAAGATGCCTCCCTAATGACGATTCGCTGCTGATTGAGCGCTGTTGTGGTGTCGACGGTTCGATGAACCGGCTGACATTGATTCGCTGTGTTGTGAATGGTGGACTTAATTGCCGAGATGGGTTTGTCTGTGTTTAGCGTCTGGGATCGTTCATTTTTTTCTCAGGGTATCTTTTCAAATCCCGGTTCTGTCCGGTAACTGTCCCGTTAAGTCTTAAAGGCCAAAGATTGGTAGTATCGCCAAAAATTGCAAACCGACCTATTGAAATAAACAGTTATATCAATGGCAACGATAAAAATTTGGCTATATGTATTTGAATATTTGGAAACCAAAACAGCTTGGATTTCTTAATGAGACAGATAATGGAATTAAACCAAAATCCTTTAGCTACAAAATTTGTTGGCCTGGAGAGGATTTTGATGGAAGACCCTCGGAGAGAAGCTTGAGACTTTGAAATGGGAATGGCATCGAAAACAACTTACCTAAAAATAGAATATATTGAAGAAGTCGGAAGGGATATTGCTCCCCCATGAACTTACGTACCCCTCCCGCGATGTGTCATTTAGGTTTTATAGCTTTCTAATGAGAGCATTATTTAATTTTACTATAGAGAACCATCATTTAATTTTACTACGCACTCTATCTGTTGCAATTAAAAATTGACAATATCTTTAATGAGATAATAAATGCATGGATTATTGAAAACATGATGGGATGCTAATAAGCAAAAGTATAATGTTTAGCTGTCCATTTTACAATGACTGTATGAGAAGAATGAGAATTTATATAAACTTTATATAAGGCTATAAATTTGTATTTTATAAGATTAGATTACTTTATAATAGATTATATATAACTTGTATTTAAAAAATATTTAAAAGACTGAGAGTACCCGAGCCTAAGTAGTCTCAAACCTGCCTTTTCATAAAATAACCAACATTAGTTATTTTCAGAAAAATAATTAAAATTAATTCATTCCACTGTTCTTATCAAATTTTCAAGAAGGCATGTGCAGTAGGAAATTGAGCAAACACATCACTATCAAAACAAATGCTGTAATTAAAAAAAAGTAATCACATAATCTCCACCATCTTTTAAATATTCAGTAGAACAAAAATATGGCATTTCTCAAGGAACCAAAATAACCTCCGGTGAATCATTGTTTCGTCCATCTTACGAAATAACTTCCGAAAAACCCACGCAAATAAGGATATTGCCTGAGTAGCATAGCTTGTGAGCTAGAAAAGCCACATGAAAGAAAAACAAGAGACAATGGGGGAAAACACTTCCAATGGAATGTATACCGCTCCTTGTGCAATTATACTGGAGTCAACGCTCCAAGTGAGAATCCACCGAAAATAAAAGAGGCCTTCGCCCCCTCTTCATTCGAACAACCCCAAATCCACCCTCATATCAAAAGAGAAAAACACAAACACACAACAAGTCAACTCAACTTTCCATCCGCGTGATGTTCCACTTTGCGCCGGGTCACTCAACTGCAGTCACGGTCAGGGTTGATCGACCCGATGGAATAAAAAAAGATTCCCCAAAACTGGGTCATTGTGTTAGGCGAAACAGAGGCCTAGTTTACACTGAGAATGGTGAGTTACTACTGAGCCCAGTGTTTGAAATCTCTTCGGAAATATTGTTGGGGGTTTCGTCAGCAACTGGCTATCTAGTAACTTACCTGTAACCACCAACCTCTCTATCCCTTTTCATGTCTGAGGTTAGTTATTTTACATTTTAGACATAGCCTTTTACATTTTAGACATAGCCTTTTGCATTTTAAGATGCGAAGCAACTTCTTAATTAGCAGAAATAAACAGACACATTCTTCTTAAGCACAATGCCGACTCCGCTTTTTATTTGAACTGACTTATTTTAATTTGAACTCACGTAACAATAAAACACGAGCACAATACTGTTGCCATCAATGGTGGAATATTTAAACAAAAACAACTAACACACTAGTAACAATTATTTTCTTTAACAAGTTACTGTGATAACTCTCATAGATAACTCTAGTTAAGGGGTTTGGTTAGGACACTTCTTAAATCCAAATTGTGGTGATTGGTTTAACTAGTACTTATTTGCAATTCAAACACCCTCATATTTAAAAAGTTACCCAATTATTTCTAAAAAATACTCTCCTTATACTGAGAGACGTCTGAGAGATGGACTGAGACGTCAAAAAAATTTCGAGAGGGCAAGTTCTGAAGACAGAAGACGTTAGCATAGAATTTGTATATGACACATATTTTTTCTAATTGCCAAGTTCCGCAAGGAAAAATGTGGAGATACAGAGATTTAATGTGATCACTTAGGGGGAAAATTTTCCTTAGTCTTTTTTCTTGACTAGACAGTCCCTTGCTGGATAGCCAGCCATTATGGCTTTTATTTTCAATTCAGTGAGTTACTAAAAAACTTAGTGAAGTTTCTGAACCTTAAGTCACAGACTAATCAGGCTATTTGTTTAAGGCTCATTTACACTGTTTCACTTTCAATGTTCATCAAGAGTGATTCACTCCTGTGAATCGCTAGTTTGCATTGAAAAGTGAAGGAGTAAAGAGTGAAACGCCAATTCACATTTTTCACTTTGAATCATTCCTCAAAATGGACACAAAAATTGATGTCTGAATGAGCCTTTACAGTTATGTCCCCTTCTTATTCTATTCAACAAATGTTTGATTCGTCCTAACAAGGACGAAACCAGTCCATGGCTGGAGGCGACGCTTGAGAGTTGGAGTTTACGCTTAAATGTTTGATTATTTTGGAATAGCATTGTCATTGTCAACAATCGACTAGCAAAAGTACTTTTGCTGTTTACTCGCCCTATTACTAACCATCTTCAGCAAAATAGAATATCTCCATCTCTAACAAGACAACTACTGTCTTGTGGTCTTGCTCTCTGCCTTCCGTCCCGACGACAGGGACTGACTTTCTTTGGGCTAATGGGGATGGACGCAGAGGTTGAATGACCGTGGCTATTTCGGATGCGGTGGATGGACATGAGATCAGCAGATGGCTGCTGCGGTGTGCTTAACCCAGTTAGAGTTCCTCAGCACTGTTTTGCATAAGAAAGCGTGTTTTGATTCCGATAGGTGATGGATGGTCCCGAGGTGCGTATTGGATGCTGTCAGGAATGCTCGGTTCTAAATATAAATGCGGATGTTTTCAGGTGTAATTAAGGTTGTCAGTATTCTTTGGTTGTGGTCTACCCGCTGCGGGATAGATGTTTTGTTAGTCGTTTTTTGTAGTCTGAGTGAGTGGTTAACTCTGCGGCTGAAACGAAGAAAAAAAGTGTTTCTGGGAAATCACGTTTTGTCTGTTTTATGACCTAGTCTTTGTATATTTCAGGATTTTTTTCTCGTTCCTTTGAAATGAAGTTTGTTTTTCATTTCTAAATCTATTCAGATTGATGAGAAAGGAATGATGTACAGACTTGTTATGGAGGTCATAGAAATTGTAATTGGGACCAAATCTCCTTCCATTTTTTTTAAAGATTCTTTGTTAGGATAGTCCTGCCATATGTTATTTTTGTGCAGTTTAAGAAAGATAAGGTTGGGCTGTACGATGTAGGCTAGAAAAAAATTGGGGGGAGGTTAGATAAAAATAATAAGTTGTCACTTTCTTGGTGAAGAACAATAATTTTTATTATTTTAATTTAATAATTTTGAGCAGTTTTATTTCATAATAACATTAGACATCCATATCGTATGTTGACTTTTATGAGGATAACGGTTTTGAAATTAAATATGATAAAGAGTAGTTTAAGAAACAACAATAAATTCTTTAATAAGAGCATCTCCCTGGTGAGAAAAAAGGTATTCTTATCGAAAAACATATTCATAACTTGCGAAATTGTTCAAACAAGCAAAGGAAATTTAACTCCGTAGCCGATGTTTTTAAACGAAATCATCCATGTTTATTCCTTTTCACCTGAGGGCAAAATTCATTTTCCTTCCACCTCTGAAAGTTATTCAAAACGGAAGTTGCCCCGCGGTATAGGGCGAGAATGACGTAAAACGCTAGTTAATTTTAGCGTTAAGATAGTTAATAAGGTAACCTTTTCACATTTCGGGCCAATTCTTTATGCAGTCTGACGTCTTTCCTTTAAGCAAACAGATGCGGCTCTGCTTTGTGACCGAGAGCGCCCTCGATGGCAGAGGTTAGTAATCACTTTTTCATTGCCGCAAGGCGTCATGATGATTAGCTTTAGGGAATGAAAGAATTCAGAGATGTTTGTCAATTTATATATCTGGATGTTATACCCCCATAATTAATAAAAGAGCATAAATTAAGTAAAATTGACGTCATATCTAAACTTTACCTTAGGCTTGCTGTGTTAACCCTGAGCGTGTGTGTGTGGTTTAAGTTGTTTGAAAGGTTTTTTGTGTCTATTACAATCGTTTTGGTTACCTCATTTTCGATTTCAAAACATCTTAATGATCTCAATCAAGTTTTTATTTTGCTCGTTATTTTTGTGGTGATGTCTTTTTTTTCAAAATAGAATCCTTATGTGGGAAATTTTTATGTTTACAAACATTAGGGAGCTAAAATTTTTCTGGTTGAATTTTTTTCTATCCCCTTTCTTTTTAGTGCTTTTTAATTTTAGTTAACCAATTAAACGCAAAATAAATTGACACTTAATTCTTTTCTAGTTATTCAAAAAAACACATCTAAAAAGAGAACCGTCGATTATCTTTTAAAATCGTCAGAAAAACTTTTAAACCAGTTGAATGTCTGTTATGCAGGTAATTAGGCATACTTGACTTTAAATAGTTCTGTACTTAAAATTGGGTTCATTTATACAAAATAGGTTAATTGTCTAATGTGACCTTTTTTTGCATGCAATTAATTTTCTGTCTTATTCAGTATGTTTTCATTAAAATCAAATGACATGTTCATTTTTAAAAGTTTTTTTTAGCTTTTTTCAGAATTTAAATCAAGAATCAATTCAACCTTGTTATTAATATTATTCCCATTTAACAATTACAAAATACTTATGTGCACATTTTTTTACAGAAATTTAAATTTCTCAACGATATCAAATGAGGAAGACGAATTTGGCTTTTCTAGGAAGAAATCGGCCAGGGTGAGTTGTTCATTTTTCTTACAACATTTTTCTTAAATGTTTGATATGCACAAGACAATTTTTTCCACGTCTTTGGTGACCATTCAAAAACACGTTATAGTGACTGAGTACTGAAAAACGATTCTCAAAATAGCCCGAATAAAACAATTACTGATTGTTTTAATTTACCAGTATCATTTATCGAAAAAAAAAATTATTATTTGCGAGGGTTAATTTAAGAAAATAATTGGTGATTTACAATGCTGAATCTTGAGGAAGTAAGGGACTATTTAAAAATAATTTTATCTCTCTTTGTAGTGATCACACTTTAATCCTAAGCCACCTGAGATCACGATTGAATCCGATGGAAAATTTGCAGCGGCTAGGACTGAAAGAGTAAAAACTTTTTTTTTCACTGCTGTTACAATAAAAAAGATGCATTTCTCTGATAACTAGTTTCTTATTATCAAGTAGATTTCAAAATTGCTAAATTTGAGTTTAAAATTAGAATATTTTAAAATTATGAGGATTTGGGTAGTAAAGATATACAACTGGTGATATTAAATGAAGGAAAGGCTGGATATTTTGTGTCGTCTCTCAGTGGATACAGAATTAGAAAAAGCTCTGAAAACAAAGCGTTTCTTTCCCCGGAATTTCTCTGTTGACTGGAATTTTTCAATGTATCAAATACTATCGTTTAAATTTAAACTTTATTTATTTATTATTATTTTTAGTTACCTTCTCAAAATTTCAAAATTTAAACTTTATTTATTTTTAGTTTTGTTTTTGTTTTATTTTATGTGTTTTGTAGTGTTTTTCTTGTTAAATTTAACTATGTACTTACTCCTGTAAGCCGCCTGCTATACAGTGTGGTGCACGGGAAGCTTTTTGTTTGTTTAAATTAAAAAACTATCGTTTTGTGCAACTTTAGGGAACTTATCAATCGGAAATATTATATTTATTCAACTACATATTATCTCTCTACAGAATGGTGTCTAATTTTTTCACTACTTCGGAAGTTTTAGTGGGGTATATGTCCTAAATATTTTCGCAGAAAAAATCGTTGTATACAGAACAATCTCAGTCAACAGAGAAATTCCGTGGAAAGGAAACTGACAACTTTTTCTGCCAGAGCTCTCCTGTCTGTGTACGATTATTTTTGCTGTGTATTTCTCATTTATGAACGCAGTTTAAAAATTCTTCCTCATAAAAAAGATATGGACGCGAAGGAAAATGCTAACATAATAAGGATTGTTATTAAGGGGCTTCCTTAAGGGACGGACATCACAATAGGACGTCAATTGAACTTTTTTAATGAAATTAGGGCGATGATGACGTCAAGAAGGCCGTGTGGAAGGTCGGCCTACTCTTTTTCGGCAGGTACGAGGCCGGCCGCACGTATGGATGGGTCTCCACGTGATCGGACAGTGATCCCGGGCCCAGGCCGATCACGATCCGGTAGTGACGCCCGTTTTTGGGGTCGCGCGAGAGTCGTTCCTCCCTGCGCCCGATTCTTGGGATGGGAGGTTGTGAGCAACAGGTTGCTGGATTTTTTTAAGTTCGTGGGAGATGGAGTTGTTGTTTAACACACACACACTGGGTGTTGACATTGTTCAGATGAGAGAAGTGTGCTATGTTTGGGAGCTATTGTAGTGGAAGAGTTTGTTAACCTTTTAGGGGAGCAATGCTCTCCATAACCACTAGTAAATCGGCCCATGAAGGCGGGTTCAGTATTAAAATTAACTAATATCCCGAGATAAATTTTATCTAACCACAAAATATTTTGGGCAAGGGTTCGAACTCTGAAACCTTATCCATAAATCATCTAATAACCGTCTGCCCATGAACCTTTAAATCTATCAGTATTTTAGAGGTTGGTCAATTTTGTCAAAGTATTGCCAGACAATTATTTAAACATTTTTTAAATGCTGATTTAATTGTTTGGAATTTAAAGCAACATTTGGTTCAACTAGCGAAAATAAGTGTCATTTGTAAGACAATAAGTGTAGATTACTTCAGTGTAAGTATTTTAGGGGTTAGTATTAGGAAACCGAAATATCAATTCGAAACTTAAACAGTACAATTGTGCTTACTCTTGGATTGAAAACTGAACTTTCAGTACAAGTTGTTACTTTCCTCAATTTTTTTGTCACAATTAAAATGCTTATAAAAGGAACCAATCAAAAGTACGTACTTAAGAACCTTATCTAAAACATTTCTGAAGCAAAACGTTGATTAATTTATGTTGAAAGACGGTTTTATTTTAAAGGGTTGCACAGTGCACACATCTTTGATAACATAAGTCTTGGGAAATATAAACGACCTTTTATCGATTGGAAATCTGCCAAAAACTTAAAATTTATGAGAGTGCAATTTTCATGAATTGTGCCCTTATCGAGATTAAATGAATAATCAAATATCAATATAAACAATTTTACTGCGAAACTCGCACTGGGATCTAATGTAAGACAACCGTACCTAAAATAAAACTTGTACTGGGTTTTTGCATAGTTTTTGCTTGTTGTTAAGAACATATTTAGGAAGTAAAGAGTAAACTTTTATTTAGTTTGGAACTATTTTTTAAATTATTCATCCCGTTTATTTAGATTTTACAAATTTTTTTTGAGCAAATTATAGTTCTGAATTTTTATTGACAAACCCATTTATGGTCAAAAAGTGAAATTAACTTAAAGAACCCCTTTATATCTGATTGTGAACGTCTTCAGTTCAGAAATTACGTGGCACAGTTGAGAACTGGACTGTGGAGATAGAAAAGTGGTTCTTAACCAGTATTTCCCGGAACACTGTCAATCCCATGAGCATGGAGAAGGATAATTTTATCGGACTTTATTACGATATTCATTCACATGAAAGTGTCCCTCAATGATTCTGAAAAGACTTAACACCATCGCTTTAACACGATGCCCGATAGAAACATCTTCGAAAACTTCTCCAAAGTATAGCAGTACCTCAATTTAGTAGTCAATCTCAACCCATACTCTCCCACATAGTTAGGCTCAAAACACACTGCGCATGTATAGTCGCTACTGCAATCAATCTCCATAAAAAAAAGGATGGAAAAGGCCTAGTCCCCTATCTTGACAGGAATAAAGATTTCTGTCAAGATAGGGGGAGTCTCAGGCTGAACTCCATGCTTTTTCCCCTCTTTGAGTGATTGCTGTCACGTCTTATGGTCGCTAGGTCTGACTTGCCTCTTATAGTCTATCGAGGCTGAACAACCAAACTTTCTACAAAAACTCCAATTAAGGGCACAGTCTCCATTTAAATTTTCCGCTCGACCGCTCATTTGTGCCCCTGAAAGTGAATAAGCCTCATCACCATCCTCTCTCTTTGCTCCACGGGTCGTTGCTCCCCGAAAGTAGGTTATACGAGCGGAGGTCTCTCTCTCGCGTGTGTGTTTATTTTGAATCGGGGGTATAGAGAGAAACAAGTGGTCGAGAGACCGTTGCTCCCGAGAAGAGCAAGGACCTGCCGTCGGGGGAGGGTGGTGACGCAACGGTGTGGGGATTTGTCGTCTCCACCGCGTGGGAATGACAGGAAGATATATTATGTCTTCCTATAGGAATTGCGATGGTGGTGCAATATGGGATATTGTTGCTTTTGTTTGGAGATACTGCGTTTGTTACTTAACTCCGATGATATAATTCAAGGGCAGTGACTTGTGACTTCATAGAGTTGCCCCGGCAACGTCTCCTTTTCTATCAACATTTTCTTACTTGATCTGTCGTTCTCTTTTTCTTTCTCATTTTCTCCCTTGATTTCTAACTCTTCAGTTTATATACTTCTTAACCGCTATTAATTCATTTACCTTATTTATGCTCTCTTCTTATTTTGAAAGTTTTTCAATGCAGTGTCACCTGTTAAAAATGGTTGAGTTTCTTCCCCTTAAGTTTTCCCTTCTTATATTCATAAGAGTTTGGTTTAAATAGTGTCAGCTGTTGAAAATGGTTGAGTTTCTTCCCCTTAAGTTTTCTTAACAAGTTTTTAAAGGCTAAATGGGGTCCCTTAAGTTAATAGAATTAATTATTAAAGCCCTAAAGATTATACCCTATTGGAAAATTTTTTTCTGGTGTTCCATAAACCAGTATAATTTATACTGGTTCCAGTATAATTTGATACTGGTTTATGGAACACCAGAAAAAATTTTCTGATAGGGTATTAAATTAAAAATAGCTTATTTTCTGTCTGCGCTGAAACAGCTTGTGACGTCATGCGTACTATCATCCCGCTTAGAAAGAATGAGCTATATTTTTTTACAGCCTAGAGTTTCGATGAAAACAGTGTTTCCCACATTTCCAAGAGGCACATGTGACGTCACATTGTAAGGAGCTTTCTGTGATAAAATATGTCATAATTTCCTAAAAAAGTTTGTGGGAAAGACAAGCGTATTTTTAGAATCAGGAGAGAATTTTTAATTCATTAAAATGGAATATTTAGAGTTTTGAGAGATGCTGCAATTCCTCATTGGTGGACGGTGGTCTACTTCTGGAGCGAGTACAGAAATGCCAGGAAAGTTTTGGTTATTAATAATTAAAAATTGTATAAGTAATTTTTAGTTTTGCTGTGATGAGATGTGTGATGTGAAACGGTTTTAACAGCAATTAACAACTTTTTAAATTAATTAATTAATCAAGATGGTAGTTTTCCCAAATAACATCTTTAAAAATACGTGCATCATGTAGTAATAATTTAAAAGTTATAAGTAATTTTTTCTTTGGACCTCGATAAAAGAATTTAAAAAATTAATTGGATCACACGTAAAATTACTTGACAATCCCTTTGCTATAATATGTTTTATGAGCTTTAATTATAGCCTTGAAAAATTAAGTTTTATACCTTTTGTAAACTCTATCTTTTATTAACTTTCATATGTGTAATGATATTCCACCAAAGTAAGCAATTTAACACCCTAAATTATTAAGTATGTAGCGTATAAAGAGTAAAAATATACTCTTTAAAAATATACTCTTATATTTTTACTCTTTATACGCTACATACTTTATAATTTAGGGTGTTAAATTACTTAATTTGGTGCAATATCATTACACATATAAAAGTTAATAAAAGATAGAGTTTACAAAAAGTATAAAACTTAATTTTTTATACTAATATCATTTTGTTTTGGTTCAAAAAAAGTGTTGGAGGTTAAATTTCAACACCGTAGTTGTTTTATTGATATTTAACATGAATTCTATAGCACGATGGAAATATTAGCAGTGTTAGGTTGGTAACTTAAGCAAAGTTTTTTGTAAATAATTAAAAAAATCGCTTGCTAAATAATATAAAAAGTGGTGGTTGTTCTATATTATAGCATAGCTAAAATGGTAGATACGGTATAAAATAATTTTGAAAAATGTGTTTCCAAATTGAATTGCAAATTTATATACTATATTACTGTGGACAAACGCATTTAAAAGTATTCAGATAATATAATACTTTTCGCGTTCAACTGAATTAAAGTTGTAAAGCCAAAAAGTTTTATAATTTAGATTTATTAGTGTACGAACATCGAGAACTTCGCCAAAGTGCAAGGAAGCAAACATTCAAAGATAATAAATTTTGAGGCCGTCGACAGTTTTTTTATCTAAAGTTAGGTATTTCTTTCAAATAATTTCAATTTATCGAACACTAATTAAAAATTTAAAACTCGGCGTGGATGATATATGCCGATGCACTTATTTATCCCTTTTTAAAATTGAAATACGACCACTGCACAGAGAATAACATTAGGCCATTTGAAAGAAAAGAGAAACGCAGATGTTGTGAAATGGCTGTCACGCCGTTTCAGGATGACCCCCAAACCCCACTTCTGATAACTCTCAATGAAAAAGAATCCGATTCCCATAACACAGTCAACACCGACCTGGTCCAATTTCAAAATGAAGGGCACCGGAGAGAAAAAAAATCGTCGTCTTCCCACCCTCCTTCCAGAACATTCCACAATAAAAAAAGAACACACACTTGTGCGCGAGGAGGGGGATCCATCCCTCAGAAGATAATGTCCCGTTATTATTATGATTTCCCAGTCCCACCAGCTAGCTTGCCACATTGACCCATTTTCGCTCCCAGGTACTGTTAGTCACATGAGCCTCCACGTGTCGTGCAGGGAAAACAAGCGGCGGCCAGAAGCACGTGCGCTTTGCACGTGACGCAATCCTCCGCCGCGTGCGTCACGCCGCGGAAAAAAGGGATGCGCGGCGGCTGCAATTAACAAAGGGCGCAGAGAAGGACAATGCTTTTGATGGCAGATTCTTGTAGTTTTTTTTATTTATTGTTTGCGGGTGATGTGCTTTGGTATTTTGCGCTTTTGATGACGTTGGGATGGGTCTTCTCACGTTGCTGGGTTTTTTTGAGGGGTGATTTTGGAGAGGTTGTTTTTGTGAGTATTGATCGAAATGTAACTAAAATTGGTGTTGCCTTTTTTGGATGTGTGCCCTTTTCGGCTTAAAAGGGTTGGATGGAAATTGTGGTGCTATTTATCTCGTCGGTGTATTTATCGATAAAAGATAAGCTCCTCTTACGAAAACTGCGAAACATAATCAGTTATTAATGCAATGAGAAAATGCACTTGCATTTTGTCAGATATCAAATACTATTATTTATTAATTAGTTTTTGCTCAATAAATATTACCTGTGATAAAATTTAGTTTTCTTTTTTTAACCCTTGTATTACTGAGAAATTTGAACGCTATGAATAAAGGATCTTTTTAAAACATATTCTCTTGAGAAATCGTAATATTTTTGGTACTTACGCACTATCCTCATGCCAGTGATTTATCGTCAAAGATCTTACTGTGTTTATCAACTTTTTTGAATTGCTTGATTGAGTTCTTTTTAAAGCCTTTACTTGGAGCTACTAATGACCAATTGGATTGTTTTCGGTTTCTTGTTTACGTTTAAATTTTGAAAAAACAGCGAAGCTTGACATTGGAATGCGGATAATGCAAAAGTGCTTTTTTAAAGTTTGAATTGTGATAGCTCTAATATTAAAATTATTAATTTGTATTATTATATAAGAGTAAGACCATTAAGTTGATGTTGGGATACCTATTTCATTGACATCTTCATTGATAAATCAGGGAGGGGGTCCTTATATGAAATTTTCAAAAAGTTATCATTAAGAAAAAATGCTTTAGAAGCTGGAAAACCTAAAACCTTGTAATAGTTGTGTTTCTAAATAGAGTAAATAAAAGGGGTTAGATATGTAAATCCTTTTTTTTGCGGAGAAATTTGGTCTTTTAAGATACATTACTTGGTATATTATTATTTTTTAATTAAATTTAATGATTGTGCAAATAAGTATTCATTAATTTTGCCTGAATTATCTTTAAAAATGGGAAAATCGTATTTAGAAATTAAGAATAGCATATTTCAATTTGGATTACATTAATAATTTAATCAGAATTTAAATTAAATCTCATACTTTGAGATTTTTTAAATTCCTATACCAAAAATGAATTCTACAAATTTCTTAACTAAATTTTATATTAAATACAGTTAATTTCTTTGGGATTTAATAACACACCCTTTAAAATATAATTTTATTTATTAAAGGCTTTATCTTACGTTTACATGTTCCAAAGTAAAATATTTTTATTTATTTAATTAATGTATGTTAAATTTACTATTAATTTAACTTTTTGCTAGCTGTTTTGCTGTTTATTATTTGTGGTGTACATTTTAAGAAAAACTTTATCCACTCTGAGTCAACTTCTGTCTGCTGACATCAAGTAATATAAGTTCTGAAAGAAACTAGGAAAATATACGCTGAAAATACACCTCCCTGGTTTTTTTCTAGGGGTGACATCTTGTTATTCCTTTCACTTGTGGTGGGTGGCTGAGTATTTTTCTTTTTGAAGAAGATCCTGTTCTTTCAGATGTTCTAAGAAAAAGAGCATTTATTTTTAAAATAATAACTTATTTTGAGCGAATCAGGTTTGTATTTTTAGATTGGGGGAGAAGCTCCAAGATTTTGAGTCTCTGGAAGTTCTTCCTGTATTTTGTTTGAAGACTCGATGTTGTGGTGGAATGCTCTGTGAATTTTTTGTAATGTTCTTAAAGGTAGAGAAAATAGGGCGGAAAAACCTGAGATTTTATGTTTATACACTTTTCATTTTGAGATTTATTACAAAAAATATAATTCAACATAGTTTGATTAAAAATAACATTTTAATAGACTTAAATAGAACTTGCATATTAATCGAGCTTCAAAATTTGTTTTGAAGATTTATTTAATCTTCAAGGGAAGAAAATGCCTTTAGTATTTTTGAAACAAGTTTAAAATATTTATTTAAAATTTTGATCTTTTCTCAGTGTTTATATTCGCGCTGATACAAATTTAGGTAACTTTGCACCACATAATCCTTTTTCGAAGTCAAACAAACGGGATTATAATTTTTTTTGCAGTTACTGTTACTGAAAACCAACACGACATGCAATTTACTATGCTGCCAAAAAATTTCCTCTCCTTTCAATCTAACTCTTCAGAAACACCAAAATTTTGGGGGAAATAGTTTTCTTCCCCAATCAAAGGAATAAGTGAATTACGCCTTAAAGACATGCACCACTTTATTCAAAATAATGTACCATCATTTATACTTAACACTCCATCCCTATCTCACGTATTGCACACAAAAGATAGCAAAACAAAAGACACATAAACTACTCCAACACAGATTGAACTTTATTATTTCTCCATCTCCTAAAAGATCTTCTACACCATAAACAAAAATACATCGTAAATAATACATTTTTCCCAAATACATCGTACAAACGGAGGAGAAGAAAAACAACAGTTCAACTTATTATTTCTCGTCAACTCGTGCGAGTGTTTATCGGGAATTTTTGATTTAGAGAGTGGCGACACTTTTCCCAGCACACTTATCAGCGTTCGAACTTTATTTTGCCTATAAATAGCTTTCCACGACAGATGTCAGGGTGGAGTTTTTATCAGGATTGTTTACTGCTGGAGGAGCAGAAACCTCACTTCCTGACTCGTGTACGTGGGACTTCATTACTCTTGGGTGTTTTCACGCTATTCCTCACGCGGGATTGTTCACGAATCGTCTTTTTTAAGCCGTACCGGGATCTCGTTTTTTTTATATGAACATTTTCCCTAAAATTCCTCTACTTTGGGGAAATATACCCCCTCGATTTATCCCACATCGGAAAAACCTCAGAAGATTACAGTTCCGTCCATTTCTTTTCTATAAAGAGAGTAGTTGCCGAGTTAACTAATGCCTTTAAATTTTACACTACTAAGAAAAAAATGAAATAGTAATACCTAATGCCATCATCTCACAAAAAATAAAGATTGCACAGGAAAGAAACCATAAATACAATCCAGATTTTCCAAATAAATATAATTACCAGTAGATCTTGCTGTCTACGGTATAGAATCCTTTGAAATAACCACGGGACATAATGTATATCCATAGGTCGTATGAAAATGTTATTCCTTGTCAATAGTGTACTATGGAAACTTTTATTAAAAAACCGTATAACCATTTAAAACATCTGCTTTATTTCCTTGAAATATTTTGTTTTTAAATATTTTCATATATGCTCTAAAATTCTATCACCTGGTAAATAATAATTGGTCATTGTGCACTTTTGTGTGAATATCCAATATTTATACTCTTTTTGTATAAATACACTTCTATTAATGCTATCTGGCTGTGTTCTTTCTCTTGTATTTTTCTCTCAATGTTACAATCTGACGCTTAAATATGGGTTTTCCATTTAACTATAACCTTTCAAAAAACATTTAAAACTGAAATGATTAAAATAACTGAATTACACGAGCCATTTTAATCCTTATAAAATGAAGGCAAGAGAAAAAAAAATGCATTAAAATAAAAAGGATAAAAAATTATAAAGTGGCTGGAGTAAGTAATTTTTTTTTGGTGGTAACTTCAGAATTTTTTACATGCGTAATCAGCCAAATTGGCTAGATTTTTGCAAAACTGTGTTGATTCTGAGAAACCCTCAACTGATTTCATTGATGGAGCGTCTCTCTCTCCCCCTTCTGTTATGAAATGTGTTTATGAATCCCAGTTCATGTGAGGGGAGTAAAATTTAACACGCAGATGCATTTTAACCTTTGGTTAAAAAAAGCTTTAGCCATTTAAGGGCTACACTGCAATTTTAGAGAATAATATTTGATTTTTTACATTGTAAAAACACTTTAAATTTGAACGTTGCTAAAGCGATGCTGCTAGATTTAAAGTTAAATAAAACTAGCAGAATCACATGTTGGTAAGTGAATGATATTAAAAGTACACAGGTGTCATGATTTAAAAAAATAAGAATTCACAAGAATTTAACTGGGCACAGGGGAGGCCGTTAATTACAGAAGGCTATAATCTAGGAGATCTTTTTATGATAGCTAAACTATTGATATACGCAGTGTTATTCTTAGGATTTTTTTGGAGGAGTAAAAATACTCCTCGACTTTTTTAGGAGGCATGAAATTCGTTTATGAGGAGGGAAACACCGGAAATAGCATAAACTATATATAAAGACACAAATTTTTTATAAAAATCAAACTGAAATATAAAAAATGAGGATGCTATTTTGGTTTTTAACAATTATAGCCTTGGTTAATAAAAGTAGAAAATATTAAACATTATAAATAAAATTAATTTATTTTACATTAAGCATTAAAAATAAAATATTTATTTATTACAAATTTGAGTAGAAATTTTTTTTGATTTCAGTGGGGTGCCATGCATTTTTTAAGCAAAACGTTTATTAAAAATTAAAAGCGTGAAAATACGCCTGGCTAGTTTTTAAAAAGCATATTTCCTATTTTCAATGCGTGAAATACGCTCTCAGAGGCGTAAAATTATCACTGGATATACGTAGGTACTATTTGAAGAAAGTATCGATCCTTGTCGTTAATACACATCTTGGTACAAAATCACAACTTTTAGTGACTATACCTTGGACTGGTTCAGGAAGAAAATACCCTGGAAGAGAAAGCTAGAGACTTTCGGGGAACTTTTATACCCGATTTATTAAAAACATTCTTCACCCATTAAAAAATGAAACTATCCTGAAAAGTTTAGGGGGGGCATTTCTCCATCTTGACTCCCCGTAAATCTTTCCTAGTCTAGGACCAGCTCTTTAGATTAATTTTTACAGCTTTGTCTCTCCTTTGGTCCAAAAGCGACATGAATGTTTCTCGGAATTCAGGCTTTTCCGTTGAGAAGGGCGGCGCAGAGGATGCTGCTATTTTTCCGCGGAGCCATCACGTGCTGTTTACTCCTTCGATCGCCTGACGTAACCAACTGCGTACTGCCTCCACCACTCTGCAGAACGTAATGTTCTGGAGGGATCCCGTGCCCTTGGGAGCGAGAGAGCATTCCACGACAGTTTTCGTTCGCTTTACATGCCCTCAATTCCGAGAGGGGACTATCTCTTCAAAATAATTCCAAATGCGAAAATATTTTCAATCGACTTTAAAAACCCGTTTTTTTTTTCAGAAAGTTTTTGAGCGCATTGAAATCATGCAACGAAAAAAAACCAATTGATGGGGAATGATGAGACGGACGTTTTCTTAAATGATGGAAATAATCAGGGTACAACGCTAACGAGAAATTTGGGTGTTTTTTAAGAAAATATTTTTTATTGTGAGCGAAAATATTTTTGAATTTATCACGAGAACGCCTTTTTTTCTCTTCTGTGATGGATCTTTCTTGACCAAAATGTAATCTTCCTGATTGAAGGATGTAAATTGTTGACAGCTGGTTATCTGGAGATATCTATTGAAAATTGTTTTTGAAATTTATTTTGTACTACAGAAAAGTCTCGGTATTTCGAGGTGGTCAGGTCAGGACCGAAGTATTCTCGAAGTATCAGAAACTCTAACCATCATAAAAATAAATAAATGGAAATGAAGAATTTTTAAATTTTGGAGTGTTTAATATTCGAATAAAAAACCTATCGTATTAAAATGAAAAATTCGTCTAAAAAACTATAAAAAATAATTCTTTCACGAGTTGTTCCTGAAGTTTTCGTTAAATATCCTTAGTTGTTTTAAATAATTTTCCTAACTTTCTTATTTTGCCGCTTGGGTCGCTGTAAGCCAACTCAATGAATTCGACATGGTCACTTACATTGAGGTACACCTTACTCAAAAACTCAAAAGACCCTAAGGTTGGTTCCAAATAAAAACCATGTAACGGACTTTTGAAACACCCTGTATAACGAATTCACTCCTCTTTTAAAATGAGGTAGCTTGACATTCATTTGCGCTTGCTCGAGGAGTTGTATAGATACAAGACTCGTGTGTTATTCATCTGCTTCTTTTTGCTCTTGGCATGGGTACCCCCGTGTCATGCCAAGCTTGCGAAAGAAGCTCCTGAAAATAACATGCAGCTGTCTGAAGCTTCTGGAAGAGGAGTCTCTATTTTGGATCGCCGGAAACTTGTTGATTGCGGATTACCTGTCACCTTGCTGTGAATGTGGGTATCGAATGTTCTTACGTGGAAAACATATCATCATCTTCTTTTCTTGTTCCTGGTTATGAAAGAGACGAAAAAGTTCAAGAGTGTGTCTTTCTATTTCCCCATTCATTGAAAAATGTCAGTAAAATTTTACTTTATTAAGAAGATTAATTAAACAAGATTTCTGTTATATTAGATTCGGCATTTGAGCCTTTTTTGTGTAACGGAATGTAATTTGGTGTATCTATTTCTATGATCTTTTAAAATGTTTTTCAAAAGCCCATTTTGTTATTCCAAAACTCCTTCAAATGCTAATTCGACTGGCATCATTGTTCTCTGTATGTTTTTCCTTCCCTTATATTTTTGTAAATAGAATGAACGAAGGATATCACGTTTCACACACACACAAAAACATTTCTTTTAAGCATGCCAGCGAAACCATTCTCGTAAAAACCATTTATTGCGATTCTGCAGCCTCAGAAGACTTTTTTTACATAAATTTACTTATTGCGGTTCGGAACATTTTTCGACATTATGAAACCAAATCAATAATTTGATTGATTGTATGTAATCACATTGGACAGTGGTTTCTTTGTGACAAAAAATCTTCCTATTAAAGAATGATTTTAATCGATTCTTCCAATCGATCCTAAGAGAATTCATAAATCACACATGGAGGGGATCAATGAAACAGATCTTCCTCCGTAAATTACCAACGAAGATCAACCAATCCGAAGAAAATCATTAAAATCATCACAAATCCCACATAATGGATAATCAATGCAACAGTTTTTCCTCCGTTAATCACCAACGATGACCACCAACTATATACAATCCGGAGAATCCTTGAAATCTGAAATCAAACATGAAGATGATCAATGACCAATGCGACATATCTGACTTACGACAACCAATCCCAAGAGAATCATTGAAATCCCTTGAAGATTATGACAATTGCTGTCAATCCAACACGTGACTCCACGACCATCCCATGGCCGAGCGTTGAACCAACCCTTCCGAAACCACCCCATTACATTACATTCCATCCGCCACCTCTTTGTTTTCCCCCTTAAGGAGAGAAAAAAACGTCGTCCCGTCCATCCCTCCGAGTGTCCTTGCTGGTGGGGTTATCTGATGCCGATTCCCATTTCGGTGTCACGTGCCGTCGCTAGCCTCGTGATGACCGTATGCAAATCAAGGTACCCTCTACACTACACGCTGCCTCGGGGTGGGTCCAGTCTACTGCATACAGGTGTTTTTTTTGGGAAGCTGAAGGAGAAAGTGGTAAATTGAACTTGGTTAGATGGTGTGAGAGGATTTTAATGCCAATTGTTGAGAACAGTGGTCTTGAACCTCTGTATTTCTTTTACCTGTGTGTAGAGGTTACTCAATAGTAAAAAGAACAGATTAATCAAAGATATTATAAATAGCGACTGAAGCGAATGTGATTATAAAGTGTATTTTTGAGTCTTAAAAGACCTTCGGATATGCATCTTACCACATGCCTTCACTGTGACCACACTAAAAAGAGTTCAACCTTTCACCAGTTTAGTGGTGAAAGGTTGGTCAGTTCACCACAAGGTTGAAATATTTTTTAACAGTACAAATTCAAAGGGAAAAGTTTATATTTAAATGCTGTTTATTTTACAGAGCTGGCAACTATTTTGAATTTTGAGTAATCATTCCGTATTTTGTCAGAAAATTACGGAAGCCCAGACAAACTACGGTAGTAAAACTTTTAAAACTTAAAATTACGGAAAAAAATGGAGTTTTTAAAAACTTTTCTACTCCTATAGGTACAATATTATTAAATATCTTTAAATCTTACTTAACAAACTTTTCATATTTCACAACATTCGCAGATTTTCTTTTACTGCAGTCCTCGGAGTTTTCCTTGCCGAGCACCTCTCCGTAAAGTTGGCTTTATAAACGTTCTGCTTGCGTTGCAGGAAACTTGAGGGAAAGGTGACTTAAATTCAATTCAATAAATTAATAGTGACTTAAATTCAGAGAAACTTCATGGAGCTTTCAATAATTTTTTTTCATTAAAATTTTTGAGAACTTCCTTTAAAAAAATATTTTAGTCACGCAGTTTCTTTTTTTAAAATTTTGCAGCTTTGCTACTTTTTGAGTATTAATTGGAAAGTAATAAATGAAGTTATTTTATGCGAATAATGTACGTAAATAGACTACTTTATTTTTTGAAGAATTGGGGGAAAATTCAACGATCTTTTTAAGAGTTCTTAACCTTTTTAAGTTGCGTAACCCTTATTTTTTTAGACATATGTTAATGGAAATAGCTAATTCTAAATAAGGAATATTACTTAATTTTTTCATAGTATTGAGACTGCAGAATTTTACAGGCAAGGAAAATAAAACTTAACATTCAATTGGTTTGGATTTAGAATGTTAAACGGAATTAAGAAGTTTTGAAAGCTTAAATTTTCTATTCAAACATATAAAAAAGAATAATTTTTTCCTACTTAATTTTTCTATTTCATTCAGCAAAATAGAAATAAAATATTTTGACTATTTAAGTTTTCTATTTTAAATAATAAATCGAATTAAAACTATTTGACTGCATAAAATATTTATGTAACTAAATTTCTTCATGGAGGTTGTGGTACTTAAAATATTTTTAGTAACTTTCTAAGCAAAATTAAAATTACTATCCTTAGTATGATTAAAAGAAAAGAAAATTTTGCTATACATGTCCGTCTATATTATGATTTTTTTTATCCTTTATTATGAATATTTTATCCGTTGATATTTTTCACAAAAATTCCCTTCTCCAGATGGTAACAAAATTTTCGGCTTTTTTGAAGCACTCCTTTATAATTTTATTAGTAATTTTTTATTAATTAGTAATATTTTTAGTAGTAATACTTTTTTAACCATTATTTTAGCTTACTTTAAATCAAACCATTTCAAAAGGAAAACCATAATTTACTTCCGACGTTTTTAATTACTTCCGATTAAATACAAAATAACTCTAAACAAACACTTCGTGGTCGAAAACGTGTTTAAAAACCAAAATGAAATTTTAAAGAGCAGAGAACGTGATCTATGGTATTTCTACGTGAGGAACATTCGAAACTGTCCCGTTATGGCCGTTTATCTCTAAGAAAATTCTACCGGGTTGCCAAATATTGAACTTTTAAACATAAAAACACAACCATTAACAAACTCTTAAAAAGCAATTACTAGTTTGCATTTTGTTACGCACAGACATTTTAAAGTAGCTCACGTTTGATATAAGCTAATGAATGAATAAGACGCAGGTCTAGACGCCTTTTATACCTCGAAATATTTGAAAACAGTTTTCGTTCTTATTTTCATTACTGCTTTCTCTTAAAACCAGCTTCAAACGAATTTTCAATGGGAGATTTTCGGATTGTCGTTTATTTGATTATCATCACCAAAACCAAAGCTTTAGTTTCATTTGATTAGAACTTTATTGTTATAAGGATGGATATTTTAGGATGTTTGTAGAAAAATGAGGAAAATGGGTTGCCATATTTAAACCTTACTTTTCAACAATCAGTATAAGCTTAACACTGTCAACCTTTTAGAAAGGCTTTATATTGGTGATGATTTTAGTCTTTATTATCTTTTATTCTTTTCCAAAGCGTTAAATATCCAATAAGAATGACATCGTAAGTAAACGAAAAAGAAAAATAAGCACAGGCAGAAACAGAGCAAAATCATTGCATTAGTTTAAAAAACAATTACGTTTTATACATTTATATAATAACTATAAACGTGTGATTAAAATTGGATTTTAAAATAAGAAAGTTCAAAAACCTAATTCAAAGGATGAACTCATCTCTTATTTTAAGTGATTCTGTGTTAGTCGAACGACTCGTTGCTAGTTTTCCATGCAAGATTCAACAATCATAGAAAGAACTTATTTTTCGTCGCAAAAGGATGATTCACTTAACACTTACGTTATTAGTTGCCATGGTTATTGCTACAACGATTGCTCGCGACCACGCAACAATGTAAAAGAACCATCTCTTTTCAGGCACTGCCTACTGATATATTCAGCAAACACATAGTTATTTGCATGAGGAAACATTTTTTTCTGGAAGCGAGAAGGGAAAGTTATAAATGCAAAACAAGCTGTAGATCGGCCTCCAAACGTATTAATCCAGTTTTGAAATTGGACTCCAAACAGAATTATATCGTTACCACCACGCCAAAAACACGAATCTTCTATTAATTACGAATGTAGATTCGCGTTTTTGGCGTAGTGGTTAACGATACAGTGAACTTATTTCTCTAATGTGGATAATAATCATCTTTTTAAGACTATTACACTATAAAGTATAAATTTCTAGGAATTAGGTATATTTTTTCCTAGCCATTGGAATTCAAACACAGAAAATTTTATAATAAAATAATGTTTGTATGGTGTGTGAATGCTTTTCTGTTTCCAGCTCTTTTCTATATTTTATTTTGTTGCCCCTTTAAGAAAATTGTATTTATGTATAAGATTCAATACTAATTTAACATTTTAATTAATATTTTTATTAAAAAACTAATGAAAGTTGAATTTCATTGTGAAGTAAGTATTTTAATTGATAATTATACGATTGTTCTCTAAATTTAATAAGTTTGAATTCTTAATATATTCTTGTATTTATATATAACTCTTGTATTTAAATTTATTAATCTAAGCTCCATTTTAAATGACTATATAATAATATCAGTATCTCTTTTGCCTTTAATTTTTATCTGATATGAATAGCAAGTTTCATAATGTTATCATCATGTTTACCATCATAATTATGTTATTATAATGTTATCATCATAATTATGTTATCATCATGTAATTATGTTAGGCATCATTAAGGTTGTCCCTAAATAAATATTTGATTCCATATATTTTTAAACGGATTAAATAAATTCTGATCTGATAAATCATGAAAAATTCATAAACTCAGATTCATATTTTCTGGTTTCCTTTTTCAGAAGAAAAAATAATAATTGCAAATTATTAAAGGGAGGTGAAACAGGAGGCGTGTTCTAAAGCTGGGTAAAACCTTGCCATACATGTACTAGATTAAACGTGGGAGGGCTTCAAAAACCACAAACGAAAAGACTCTTCCAACTTTCTTATCTTAAAACCTGATTACCAATAAAATTTATAGCTCGAGTGGGTTATTCCAGCGACACTTATCCTAAGTGTACAATAAATGCATCTATCAAGTTTAAAAAAGTCTGATGAAAATATTTCTCATTTCAACATCAAACAAATAAACGTGTAACTTCTCCACTCAGATCTTGAAAAAAGCTTAAAAAATCCCCCCTTTCGTAACAATATAAGATTTTCTAATTGTTTCCCCACCTTGGTCCTGTCTCACCTATCCGCGTGATTCTCCCCTCGTCTCCGCTGACCTTGGCGGACCAGGCGGCACGTGCGCTAAAACTTTTCCTTCGCCACACCATAATATCTCTGCCCATCATGCTAATGATAATGAGGCGGAGAATGTTGCAACGGCAGTGTTTAATAACGGTGTGCCACATTGGAGGTTGCGTTGCGGGAATTTTTTCAGGGTTGGGGGCGATTTCAAGTACAGTTCGTCAGGTGAATTGATATAGATATGCTGCAGTTGTTTAGTTTGAATAGTGTGACAAAAAATACCCCCTTTTGTTTATTCTCTCATTATCCTTTTTTTTTGTCCTGCAAACATTTCTACAATTCTCATTCTGATTCTTTCATTCCTTCATTATCTTTCATTAATCTCTCACATTTACATTTTCTCTTTAACACAAAAAAAACTCCATTCTGCTTTTCATTCAATATTTCCCATTCTTTTCTGTATTCTTCCTTTAATTTTTACACTCTCTTCTTCGATTTCTCTCATATTCTCTCTCTGTAGCTCTTTTCTCTCATCTTTATATTCTTTTTTATCTGTATCTTATTTAGGGAGCTGTTTAGGAAGCATGCATTAACGGAAAAAATAATATTTCCTTAGTGATCGATTTAAAAAATCTAGGAGTAGAAGAGACATTATCTAAATTTATTGTTCGACTATATGTTTTAAACTTTAGTATAGTGCAAATTAATTCATGATACAAAAATAATAATTTACTTATGTAGATTGTGTGTGTGTGCGTGTGCGTGTGCGTGTGTGTGTGTGTCAGGTGGTGTAGCACTGTATAAGATGCTATCTTTAAAAATATTTCTCCTTTTGTTTTTAAATATAAAGTTAAGTATTGGAAATTAGTTTTTTTATTTTATGTTTTTGTAAAGTTATAAAGTACACTCAGTTTTGTATGAATAACGTACCAACAAATAATTAAATTTCATATACGGTACTAGAGAAGGTGTTCTAAGCCGTATTAATGGATTTGTTTACTGACTCTAGTGTTACGCAACTAGGCAAAGCTGTAAGAGAAAGCCTCTTTTAATCGGTTTAGCCCAGTTCTTCCACGAGCGTAGGGGACGTTCAAGGTCCTAATTCAAGAACAGTTGCTACGAGGTTCTCCTTTTAATGACTGGGCTTCTTTGACTGGGCGGTGCAACTAGAACTTCGTTTAACGGCTGGCAAGAGGCTACAATAATGATATTTTATCACCCAGGGTAAAAAACGTGAAAAATGTCTCAAGATCCATTGGTGCAACATTTTGTGATATATTTTATCTGCTATCGTACATTTCATATTATGTGATAACGGGAGTTTCATTCGCTTAAAGACTGCTACAATTTTTTTGTGAAAATTAAAACAGCAAATTAACGAATAAAAGAAGTTAAAATTGAATAATTATAGATATAATATTTTAACTAAAATTTAAATTGAGTTGTACTTTCAAATTAATCTATACTTGTACCATTTGAATAAATTAGATGGTTTCAGCACACCATACTCCTACTTTTTGAAATTTGAATATGTATAAAGATATTGGTGTGCATTCTACATTTTTGTGGTTAGAAGTAAATTATTTCATGGATTTTAAATGTTGGATATTTTTGTCTTAAAATTATATAACTCCGTCTTAAAAATTTGTTAGTTATTTTTAATTTACCTTTTTATGTAAAAGAAATTAAACATGTTTGTGAAAGCAGAAATCCGAGTAATACTTGATTCTTTTTCCAGAGTATCACAGACCTTTGATCAATATGGGAATATAAAATTTATGTTAGCCACTAGCTATAACAAATATTTACCTTCAAAGATTAAATTGAAGAATTTTACTCGCTTTTTATCCGTGTGGGGCTTCTTTTAGAAAACATTTTAAAGGGAATTTTAGGGCATGAACTTCCTTTTTGAAATTCAATTAACCTCTTTACGTTTATAAGGCTTCCATTTATTTCTCCTATTGGATTGACTTTTTGTCTTTACATACTTTATTTCGAAGAAATATAACACAAGCTTATTTTACGAAAGTAGTGTTAAAATGTATCAAAATTTTTTCAATTATATTTTCTAATACATCAGTTTGTTTAGATCAGTGGCGGATCCAGAGACAGGTTTGGGGGGGGGCGATCCTATTTCGTGAGTATTCAAATAAACCTATGTTTAGGGACTTAAAAATAGTGGTAATTTCTAAGGTATCCCCCTTACGTACGTTAAGTTTTAGATCAATTACATGTTAAACTTAAATTTGTGTACATTTTCTGGCAAAGTTTTTATACCATGTACCAGCTATACCCAGTGATAGGTGTCACTGTAGTCGAAGTGACCCATTTTGAAACTTTCTCAAAGAGCATGGCATTTTGCAAGGGCATTGCTTCACTGGGGGAAGAGCATATTTTATACGCCATTGGTCATTGTTACTAGGGATAAACTCAAGAAGAGATTAGAGTTGTTATTACATCAGGAAGAAGTAAAAATGGGGGTTCTGGGGTTCCCCCCCCAGAATTTTTTTGAAAATAGCCCTTTAAAAATAGCCTTCAAATGAACCTAATTCATTCTTGGATTTGTTCTGATCAGATCAGAATTCTGCCCTTGGCAATTTTTTAATGAGTTAAGGTGAGCATATTTTAAACAATGGGTAAAACAAGTATAGAGCTGTGATAAAATTATTTTTAAAAGAAGATACACAGTAAGTCCATATCTAAAACAAAATTAATGAAGGATTGATCGCTGTATTTTTGTTGAATTTTCAAAAAAATTTTCAGCGTGGTTTATGGGGGGGGGCGATCGCCCCAATATCCCTCCCCCGTGGATCCGCGCATGGTTTAGATAATATTAAAGTATTTTTAAATCTATAGGTTACATCGGGTTTAAAATTTTCTGTTTAAAGAAATGTTTCTTTTAACATTTTGCATCCATCATACATTAATAGGGTGGGTTTTATGTGAATAAATATCTCTACTTTTTACTGCTTTCATGCGTATTTTTTCAGTAAAGAAAATATCTGGATTTCAATTTGGGATACCAACGAAACTTCAGGATAACACTTAGCTATTGAGGAAGCCTGATTGGGATACGAGATCATAGTTTTGCTGCTTTTTAGAAGCCCTGTAAAAACCTCCGTCTTATAAATTTGAGACTATTTATATAAATTGGTAAATGAAGAACTTCTCGTAAAATGATTAAGCCTGATAGTTTTCCAAAAACTGGAGGAAACTGGAAACTAAGATAGGAAGCCAAGCTAGAAAGAAAACATTACACGTTCTTATACTTGGCTATTGCAAAAAAGAGAGAAAACTTGTCTTCTTTTTATTCTCTGACAAAGAAGACTGATGAAATTTGAATGCATCGTTATAAGGAATATACAAAAAATCCTGTCAATGCAGAAATCGGTCATCAAAAACCGCTCAATAAAAAAATTTATTACATGTTGAGTTTCTTTTTGTTGTTTTTTGACCGGATTTTGTTGACTGTTTTTTGCTTTGTCCGTATTTTTCACGACACTGTTATAAGATATTAACTTGGGCTTTGTATCAAGGAATCTTTAAATTGTCTTATATTAAATTGTCATCTATATTTTTATTAATGTTACAAACAATGATGTTATAAACATGATTTCGTTTTTAATTAAAATATGTCGTATGGGTACTGTTAAATTAATGTTTTGTTATACTAATGCTAAATTAATTAATTAATGTTAAATTAACCTTAAATTAATGTCGTATAGGTACTGATCTGTAATTTTTTAAATTCTAGTCATTAAATAGTAAGGCATATATGACTGACTGTAGATTTTAATCATTCTTTGGGTAATTCAATTTTACACTTTGAAAAAAAAAACAGCGAAAGCGTTTTTTCTTCTTCAGTTAATTGGTTAGAAAATAAACAAATCAATTTAAGGAATTTAAGATTTTTTAAAAATTCAATTTAAATTTTTTCACTAAATTAAAAAAACATTCACTATAGACTAAACCCTTTAAAAACACGCTCTAATTTTAATAGTAAATCATGACCATTAGCATTTACAAGAAAAGTACTTACTGCCTATGTATAATACTTGAAAACTACTTAACGCACCAGTAAATAAAAGAAAACAACCACTAGTAGACTATTAACTAATAATATATTTGTACTTTGGGGAAAATGACAGACATAATAAATAAAACGTATTAGTCACCCAAGGGAGCAATTCCGTCCAGGTAACTAAAAAGGAGACAATTAAATGTGGAAATACAGAGAACAATAAAAATTGCAAGAAATAATAGGTCATCAAGCATAAAACACAAGAAGAAAAGAAAATTTTAAAAAGATAAAAGATTTAATTTAATTTAACTCTGCAAAAAAGAGAAGCAAAAAAAGCAAAGGAAAACGTAAACAATTTAATACATTTATTTAATATCTTTGTTCTGATACAATTTGTCAGGAAACATGTAAGAGAGAGAATGTCTGAAATATGATGACTTTTCTCATTGAGCTAAATTCTCAAGCACTCAAGAAACAACCGTTAGAATTTTTAAACAATCCTCAAAAAATGAAACACTAAATTATTAAATGAAAAAAAGTAAAGCACACACACATTATACTATATACCCACAAAAAAATAATTAAATACGCGAAAATAAAAAAAAACATTTTAAAAGATCCCTGATATGGATCTCCAAAGGCCGAATGGAAGTTTTGGAAAGGTAGCAATGGTTCCGAAACCTTTGGGATCTCCATTATTCTCCCCTCTCCTTATTTTTAATAGCATGTAAATTTCTGAAAATTCGCTCCCCCCACCAATGGAAATTATCGTTCGACGACGAGTGAGGTTCTTTCCCAGAAGAAGCCTCGGAAGAGGGCGAGTCCTCGCGGCACGTGTTCAAGGTCTGGAATCGCGCCAAGAGTTGGCGACGCGGCGTCTTTCGTCACCCCGCTCGCACGTGGACACGTGAGCCTGAGATCCGGCCGTCACGTGCCCTCCGCAGCCGCATGCGGGCAGGGCACCAAGGACGGACAGATCAGCGCGCCCCTCGCACGGCCAAGGCTCGCTTCCAGGGAGCCAAGTCGATCATTTATATTGTTCGCTCAATGGCTCACTGGGTTGTTGATTGTGTATTGACAGCTCTGGTCTCCGATTGTTTGCTATGGATGTGTTGCGACGAAGGCCGAAAAATATCGTTTCTCGTACTGGGAAAGGAAATTTCTCGCAATATGAAAGGTTTTTTTCGGTAATGTTATGAAAGCATGGGTGGTAAATGTTTTTTTTATTAAATAGTATAATGAGGAAGTTGCATGATTTTTTAAATTTTTTAATCGATTCTTCTTGCAAAAATAAGCAACTACCCAAAATTTGAGGCCGATCGAGAAATTTTTTGATTGCCAAAAAATTAACAAAAATCCCCTTTTTAAAAGCGCGCGAAAACGCCAAGAGTTTGGATGTGACGTCCTCTTACAATAATAGGCATTGTTGAAAAGCAATGGAGTTGATGGTATTATTGTTGACGTCATCCTACAGTTTAAACAATAAACGTTTTCTGTCACGTGTTTTTTTCTCGACTTTTAAATTAAAATATTTAATTACCTGTAAATTTTTTTGAAAAACTGACTAGATATTTCATTTTACCATGCAAAAAACCATACGGAACACTTGTTTGTTTTTGAAAATCTGACACCTGCAACATCCTTATTGTGGTGGCCTCAAATGTGGAAGGAAGAAGGCATCTTGTTTTGTTGAATAATTAAATTCTTTAATAAATGCTCCAACATAATTATGTTTACAAGCAAAAGAACATATTTAAAAGTAATTCCTCTTTTCCTATTTAATTTTTAATAGAAGTAGTCAGGTAAAATATTAATAAGGTAAATTTTGAGACTATTCTGGAGAGTTTGAGACTTGTAGATACTTTTTTTCCACAGTAACAATCGAGTTATTTTTTTTAATTGTTCAAGGAAGACGGAGTAGCTCAAAGTTTTACGCTTTAAAAACAATCAAATTTAAATTGTTTAATTAGATTTAAGTATCTTGAAAGAAAGTGATTGCTGAAAAACTGCTAAGGAAGCATGACTGTTCGTAAAGAAGCTAAGAGGAAGAAAGTCAAAATTTTATTTCTTTTTAAATAAATTTGTTGAATTTAAATAGTTTATTCTGTTTGAACTGTCTTGAAAGTGCATGCTGAATAACTGTGAAGAAAGTTGAATAACTTTACGCATGGTTTAATATGCAATTCATCTTTGCAAAAGTGGAGCGTGATATGATTTGGATCGAAGATGTATTTTTCTCCTTTCGCTTGAATATATACGTCGAATGCTAGACACAAATCCTCACTAGGTAGTATAAGGTTAATAATTGTCTGCAGACATGGGGAATAGTGTTCTTCATTATTCAAATCAAATGTTGTATTATATACTTTTACTTTTAAAATGGTGTTGGTTTTTGAATGTATTGAAATCTGGATAAAAAAAACATTAGGTACTTTAAAAACAAAGAAAATTGACATGACTTGGTCTTTTCTCTTCCATTGCCAAAGGATCAGAGCCTAAAACAGAGGGATATTTTGTTCAATTCACTTAAAATAACTTTTTTAAAGTATGACTTATACACTGAGTGAAATGACAATTTCAAATCTAAGTAAACCAATGTTTTTAATTTGATATGAAACTCTTTGTTTCAACTATGACGATCCAATTCTTTCAATTTTGAAACAATAGAAATACTCAGTTTTAAAAAATCAATAGTCGCCACTCGAATTATGCTTTGCTTTAAATTATGTTTGAAAATTCAGTATTTATAAATATTCGGGAACTGCTTTAAAACTTTTAGCCCCAAAGTTGCGAAGTCCCACCCAATTTACAAATTAACTTGTCTCATTATAGTGACACTCGCCTCACACCGATCAATATAAATACCATGCACTACTTAAAAAGATGAGCATGATACTATCATTTTTGAGGAATCTGCATATTTTTAGAAATGAGAATATTTCTGTTTCAAATTTGTTTTTGAAGCCAGTTGATTATGTGACTTATTCAGATTGGAGTATTTTTACTCAGTCTTGAAAATGTCATTTTTAGAGTTTATGAGTGAAGATATAATCCCAGCACATTGAATAAACCATTCCCCTTTAAATGTAATTTGATATTAAGAATTTCGCCACTTTGCCTGACTCTGCGACCTCTGTACTCCTCTCCTTTTTTAATTATGGACATACTTCCAAACAATCCGTTTTGCAACTCCCTCTATTGCGTGCGCGCGTCCTCAGGGCTCTGTTATCGCAAGAAGGCGAAAATGTGTGAGGAAACGTTTTGAGGCGTCTGTGCACGATAACTGCCTCCTCCAGTCACACGCGTGCTCTCTCTCTCTCTCTCTCAGATTAGAAAAGTAAAGAAAGAAAAAACTGCTGATCGAATATGGGACAGGGACGGGGCACTGTTGCTTTCGCGGTTGATCTGGTCTGTCTTGTCCTTTTTCGATAGGTTTTGAAGTGTGTCATGCAGGGTGAGAGTTGATATAGCTGAAGGGTGTGATGGGGTTATCTTGAAAAGAATATTTTTTATAGAGATGTAAATTTCGTGTTGTATTCTTAACAGATTTGCATTAGAAACCAAATAAAAAATTTTACAACTATTTTTCTAATTTTCCTAGCTGAGGGTAAAATCAGATTACTATTATTATGATAAAAAATTGGTTAGATAAAAAAATGTAGCCTATATAACATTTGTAAGTTACAAAACTTCAAAATTTTTAGATATTGTAAACAGGCTTTTCGTTGTTTTGTCAGTTATTATTATCTACACGGTCTTATTTAGTTATAAATGTCAATAAAAATTCTAATTTCAAAGCAAATGTAGGTATGTATTTATTCAGTCACCAATTCATTTATTTATCATTATGCCTTCTAATTAACCCTTATGTATCACTGATTGGTGTTACTATTTTTTCTTGCTTTCAAAATGTCTTATAATAGTACTAGAATAACTTCCTCGTTTGTAAACGATAATTTTTTTATGTAAAGGTTGAATAGTATTCCTATTCATCATTCTTCAATGTTGCCCATTGACACACATTCAGATCCACATCCTTAGAATTCAATGTATCCCTAGGAATTAAAAAAACGTACCAAAGAAACAAAATACGCTTCTGCGCACAAGATTCTTGATACTGCACTTTCTATATCCTCTGTAGAAATGTAATCGAATCCTTCTGGAGCTAATATTACACTTGTCCTTTACGTTACTCTCGAAATCCTAAGCTCAGAATTCCAAATATAGCTCATTGAAAGAAAACTTGAGATTAAATTCAACAATCGATGGAATATGTTAAAATGAGGAATACTTCTTCTGAATATATTATTCAGTGGAATTGCAACACGGATTTTCGATTTGTTTATAATAAGAAATGTTTGAAAAACTGGTGATCAGAAGGATTTTTCAAATTTCTTTCAAAATACATCATGCATACTTTTTATCAATAAATAAGCAAAGAATACGGCTTTTATGTTTGCAATTTATAAATAAAATAATTTTAATTCAGTGTTTCAAAATATTTTTATGTTGACTATCATTCTAAGTTTAAAAAACTTTCTTTATAGACTTTTCACAAGTTGTAGAAACATAGAATAGTGATTTTGACATTAAAAATTTACTAATTAAGTTAATTATAAGTTTGTGTCTAAGGGAAAATTGATTGCCTTTGGAACCACCAGTAAATTATTAAGACTAATAAAAAAAACTGTCAAAGCTACAAAATCTTCCTTTATGAATAAGTAATTGAAAATCGAGAAATTTATTAATGGAACTTTGGGGTGTTAGCGTAGATGATATATTTTTATAAGTTAAACTCAAAACTTAATTAGTGCCTTATTCAAACAATTATTATTTTTCCGCTTTAGTTTCTATTCTGATTTTACTTCCTCGAGTTATTAATAACACAACATTATTATAATTATTATTTTGATCGAGTTATCTGGTTAATTTAGTTTAGACATTTTCTCACAGTAGCCAGGGTTCCTTTTACAGAAAGAGGTATTAGAAACAGCTTGTTTTTTGCCTGCATGTGTTTTTCCCCAGATTTAGAACGCAACTATCTTGTACAGATCGAAATGACGTGGGTGTATTTAGGTCGTTTCTAAAGGCCTTCAAGTTCAGATAGTCACGCAATGCACGTGTTAAAGTTGGTGGGAATATTTCTCTTTCTTTTTAGACAATAAGATAATTATAATTTAACCAGCATAATAACTATTTTTCTTTGCTTTTAAGTTTGTTTTTATCTTCAAATCTAATTAGATGTAATTTCGATTTAGGTAATTTCTCTCCATTGAGACTCTTCAAACTATCTCTCATTTAAAACTCTAAAACTTTTCTCTTCTAATTAAAGGCTTTGATGAATTCATGAAAAATGACATTGGTCCGACTAATGTATAAAACAAATGCTGGATGGGGTAAATAAATTACGTTTTTTTTTAAACAAAGAATTTTGCGTGCTGATTAGTTACGTTTTTTTGATTAACATTCATATTAGTGCAAAACAATGACTAGTTATTTGAGATTATGAACACGAGAATAGCTGAGAAGGAATTTACGTTAATATAAGCTCTCAAGATTTTTTTTAACGCTGTCCAAGAATTTGTAAACAAAGGCGAACAATTGTCTCTCTATTCTAAAAAAAAGTTTTTGGTAAATGGTTTCCAGAGAAAAACGTTTTAATTACTGAACCGAATGACACATATCTGGTATCAAAATGTCCAGATTCTTTCCGGATTTCAGAGTAAGCTATTGGATTTTTCAAAAAAATTCTCAATTTAGAATTTCCATTTTTTTAGATTTCGGATCGAAGTCGCAGTTACAAAGCAAGAAACTATGAATTTTAAAACAATTATTACACTGGTTTATTAAATAAATATATTACACTGGTTTATTAAATAAATATATTACACTGGTTTTTTAAATATTCAAATACATTAAATAATCTTTCTATTTATAACACGAATTAAAAAAATATATTGAATTATTTTTAACGATATTTATATTTGTGTTGTTCAAACGATTTTAATTAAACTAATAAATAAATAAAATAATAAAAATAAATTATCGAAGTGTCTATTTGCACGGCCCAAACGGCCCGTGGCGCATGAGCTGTAGGTCTCGTGATTACGTAGCAGTCTCGGCGCTTAGTGATGGAACCAATGGAACGCCGGGCCGTGGACATTAGAGTTTAGTTGAAAAAAGGCCGTACCAATAGCCAGTGCCATAAATTATTTTATCTTTTATTTTTTTAATTATAAATTGATTTTTTTATATTTATCTTTGTCGTTGTGGCAACCTAATTACTATATTTACAATTTTTTTATTAAGAAAATTTAAAATCTCCCCATGCTCCACAGAGTATAACATGGGGCTTACAGAAGTAAGTTACAAGCTCAAATAAAAACAGTAATCAGTACAAAACAACAGAATCAAAAAACACTTTCAACAAAATTAACAAATAATGTAAAAGTTTTTCTATTGGATATCATGGCAAAAAGAGATGCTGGCCAATTGATGTACATTTTTCTCAAGGCCAATCTCAAATCAAATCAAATTTAATTGTAAATCAAAGTATTTATTTACAATTAAATACAAACTTGCTTTCGGAAATTTTGAACTTTTGCATTTATTTATTATTATTACAATGGTTATTATTTTTATATCCTTTTGCAAGTATGTTTTTAAAGGTAATAAAATTAAACTTTTTATTTCATAATGCCAAAACATAAAAAACTAGATATCACGGGTAAATGTTTTAGAAATAAAGATAAAAATCGAAAATGTTTGAAGTCTAGACATTTGTGTCATTGCTATGAAGCTGACACAACTTCGACGTTTGTTTGTCCTCATGAAGATAAAATTCTAAATTTTCGTGATGTTTACGATAGTTAAATTTTTCACAGACAATCGATAAAGATTAAATTTTATCAAATTTTAGGAAAGTAAAATTTATTCCGGAGATGTTTCAGTGCTTTTTAATTGATCTGTGAAAAAACATTACCTTGGGGGAATGGTAAAAGACTGTTTACATCGCTCTGCTGTTAATTTTCTTGGAATTAAAGGGCGATCCACCAATTCATGTTGCCATAAAGGAACTTAAAATTCCGCCACTGAATGAATACTCGCCATTTTTGAAAGAATATCCCGGAGATGTAGTACCCCTGTTTTAAGAATGTTTTATAAAGTGAGTAATAGCAGTGAGCTGGGTATTGTGAGGGTTGCAAGGATTGCAAAGCGATCCAGTTTCTGCATTAGTAGTTAACAGGGGTTGGCGAGCGATAGCGAGCAGGGGGCGGTAGCTCCCTAGTTTCTGAAAAAAAGCAAAAAACCTCTACATATCTCAAAAATTCAATTACCCGCAAATTAGCAAAAGAATTTTTGCAAAATAATAGGTGTCGAAACCTCGTTCTTCCATACTAACCTAAGTCCACTCTGTTATCTACCAAGTAAAAGAAAGAATGAGAAAAAAAGCACATTGAACTCATTCACCGTTCACCTGTCCCCTCCCCCAAAGAAAAAGCGTCTGCGAAAAGTCGCACGCGCGACATTCAAAAAAGCAAGCGGCGATATCCGCACCTACCTCCGGATCCAAAAACCAAAGATACTACAAATAAAAAAAGAGCCAGCCAACCTTCCCGGACCTCGTTTGTCTTCTTCCCCGCGTTGGCGAGAACCGCGGCCCGCTGGCAACCCCGCGACGCTAAGGGAAGCCGAAGAGGAAAAGTGCGGGATTCTGCCGTTCGTTTTCCAGTGCTTCTGTTGTAGATCTTGCTTCTCCTCGGTGCATGCGTGCTTACCGATACAACATTGGCCGAACCCGGACACTCTCCTCTCGGAGTTCTGTGCTATTAACTCTCTGTGTGCTCACGTTGGATTACCTTTTCGCGAAGTGAGTGTGCCAAGTGTGCTCCTCTTTGGATATACTATTCGGTTTTTTTTCTTGCTGCAGAAACATATGATGCATATTTGCATTCGTTATTAGTGCGGTGTTGATAAGTCAGACTTGTCTGATAAAGAGCTGATTTGGTGGTGCAAAAATTTTTTTGCTCGTTCAGTGTTTTGAAGGACGTTTATCACGTGCGGTTATCACACTACTTCTCAATGATGACACTTGAGAAGTTAGTTCTTTGAGTGCTTCTTCCGACGATGCATCCAAACAAGTGGGGGACAAACATCAAAAAGGTTCGTAGTGTGTTTTTTTCATAGTAGAATATCTAAGGTTAGCTCGGGTAAGGTCTGATGTTTTATATTAGTACGATTCAATTAGTTTAATGACTTGTTTTTTTAATGCGAAATGTTGAGTTCCGGTGTTGGTTGCATGACAGAGAAGCTTTGTTTTTACATAAAACGTGGTTGCTTTGAAGGATGTTGATTGCGCAATGCTTCTCTTAGAAGTTTACAAAGAGAATTTACGCAAAATTTTAAATATTTTTTAATATAGAATTCTGTTAGAAATTGTTAACTTTGAGACCAGGTATATAACGCTCAGGCGCGTGCCTATTAAAATTTTTGTTAAATATACTATATAGATATTTTATCTTACTGTTGTCGAAGTTCTATTGTAGTACTTCAGTCAACAATTTTAATGCACTCTCTGACCCCATAAAACGCAAGGTTGGGGGGAGGGGTTGACTCGGGTTGCCCAATTTTAATGCAATTATTTTTATAGATAATGTCACAAAGTTTGATTAAGATTATTATAAAAGTTTTAACATCAAGTTATTTTGTTAAAATATTTTCTCTTATCAATTATTATTAATCCTTGATAAAATTGGGTTAAAAAGTGTGATCTTATTTCTTATTGAAAATATTTATGTATTTATCCATTTTTATTAAAAAAAAGTTAAAGGACGTTTGCCTAAGTAGTGGATTTCATGAACAAAAGAATTTTTTTTTGGAGACAGGAATATATTCAAATATTTTTTATGGTTTTGCTTCTAATTAAATTTCATCAGGTTCAACATACGTATTTTCAAAGGTTTGAAACATCTTTAACTTAACGAGATTATAAAATCAGTCGTAAAAGATCTATCGGTTACTGGCATAATATTTTAACTTTTTATACTTTCCCAGAAAATATAAAAAAAATTTTATTAAAATTATGATATAAAAAATTTCAGTGAAATTTTAAAAACTTAAATTAATTTAACAAAAACAGTTATAAACTTAAGGTTAGTATATCTTTAGCATTGCATTACAACCCACGAGCAATCCTCTTTATTTCTTGACTGTGACATGAATATTGTGGCAGTAGGCCAGTCCATTAAGGATGCCTTCTATTTAAACTAATGGCGTAGTCTTCTTTGAAAACAATGTGTAATTGATGATAGGACGAAAATTATTTATAATGTGATTGGGTGGGGTTATTATTCTGTATTGGATTATATAAGTGTTATTGGAAGTTGGAGGTAAACAAGATATTAATAGTTCATAGTTTAAGTTTTAACCAAAGTCCAAATACTACCAATGTTTTCGTTTGTGAAGCGTTTATTTAAATGAGACTTTTTAAGAAACCAATTAAGTTTGATACCTATAAACTTAAATTTTGTTATGAAATTTATTAAAATGCAAACATCATATTCTTAAAAGATAAATGATTTATTGTTAAAGTAGAATAAAATGGTAAAACAAAAAAAATTTGAAAGTTATTTTAAAGAAGTTTAAGTAAAATGTTTTTACCGGTAATTTATAATTAACTTCAATGAGGATTAGGTAATTTCATGGTTAAAGAGTAATTATTCTATCCTTGTTAAAAAAAACTTGCTTCTAAAGCTAAAGAGATTTTAAATATAAGGATCTTAAAATTTTTTTATCGTGAGGTTAGGTGTAGTATTACTATTAGTGGAAATCAATAAATGTAACTTTAACTCAAGAAACTGTAACGGGAATTACTTTTTAAATAGCATAATAGGACTGTAACCTGGTTTCTTACAATATCGTAGTGTGTATTTATTTAAAAACAGTCGACTTGTTGTGATATTTGAATTGATTTTTAAAGTATTAATTGTTGGAAATTATTGATTATCCTGTAACAACTATTTTCTTGAAATCGCTTATAGTTTTTTATTTCTCTTCATCGATATCTTTTACACCTAGACCTAGAACATAAAGAAAATAGCAAATTTCAAAGCCTTAAAGCACATTAAAAACCGATTGTTCTGAGTTTATTCCTCTTTTTAGGTGAACAGGATGCATTATGTAACCTTTCTTTATCAAATGAATTAATCTCTGTTTATGAATAACGTGACTTGCCTTCTTTCTTCCCTTAGAATTTTAACAATCTTTTGAGGATAGAAATTAAGAAATAAGCTAGTATCGTGTAAACACGGAATTCACCGAAATTTTTCATACGTTTTTGTAACAGAACAAGGAGAAATGCCCCAAATTATGACCAGGATTCTTAAAGCGGGTTTGCGTATTATTTTTTTTCATCTGTTTCTCGTATTAAGGGAGCTGGCTAGAATAAAAGTGGTTTAAGTCCACCGAACGTAGAATGGAATAGTTGGAGGTTTTCAGTTATGGCACCTCTGTTACTCCTATGGAGAATCCATTTCTAGGGTTACTCTTAAAGGATTATTATTGAGCTTATGATTACACCAAGGGATAAAATATCTAAAAAAGAAACCATAGTCCATTCATATCTCAAAATTAGTACTTTCGGACTCAGCTCACTATCATTCTGAGCAGTTCAAGTGTTTCTCCTGGCAGTGCTTTTGCACCGACAAGGCGATATTGCGACACTCTTTCCAAATCGGGAGCTGGAGCAAACGCACTTGGGACTGTTGCACTTCCACCCCTTATCTAACTCGCTTTTGCATACAACTGCACTCGGAACCGATAATAACAATAAAAAACAGCAACCACAAACCGATAAAAGAAGACTTCGATTTCTCCACAACCCAGCTATTATCACCGCTAATCTCTCTCTCTCTCTCTCACCCTGGCTTTTCGAATAATAATAAAAAAATCCACGTGATAACCCCTTTCGTCCGAAGAAGTGATGACGACACTCAGATCGGGAAGAGAAACGTGAGCAAACAGGGACTTCGAACTCCGGACGATTGAGTTCGACAGAACTGGAGCCCGGCTGAAGTCCGTCTTGTCAGCTACAGCTGATAGGCTTTTGCTGTCAATCAGCTGCGATTGTTGCAACACTGTTGGTTCGGTTGTGAAAGCAGCGCTTTTTGCAAGAGTGATGAGTGGCCTGAGGGAGAGATAGTTGGTCAGGGTAGCCTTGTACGATTTTTTTTAACTTCTGAAATGACTTCACGTTTTGTCTGAGTGATGAGATGGAATTGAGGCCACTTGTCATTCTTGATGAGAGCGAATGGAAGTTTAAAATTGATGTTATGGATCTTCGTGAAAATAGCGAATAATTAATTAAACTATCGATTTTCTTCGTGCGAATTCCGTTTGTACTCTTTTTAAGTTAGTTTCTGGTCATATGAATTTTCGTGAACGGATAACACGGTTTATGAAGATTTTTAAGCATCTCAAGCTTACATTTCTAGCATTTTGTATTGCACTGACTAGTATTGCATTTCTGATATGATCTGGATTTTGTACTAAAACATGACGAAGGTGGAAGTTTTTTAGTTACAAAGGAAGTTACGGTATTTTGGGATTAACGCCGGGCGAAAATTTCGCTTATTAGAGGGCTTTGTCGGCAAAGTTTTATAAATAACACAAAAATCTACTGTAAGCAACATATTTCATTTGTTATTTATTTTGATACATAGCTTATTTTTGACAATTTCTCAGAACACTCGGAACTTGCACCCGTATTTTTTGTAAACATTTCATTAAGTTAAAAATATATCATTTATGCATCATATTAAAGAAATAGGACTCAAGGTTTCGCTTTTTAATAGATTTACAGCCATATTCACCACTAACTTAACCTAAGGTTAACATGGAATCAAACCTTCTGATTGGTAGTTGAAAAAGGGAAACAAGTTTTAAGCCAATCAGAGTTGTCGAAAAAGCTTGATTCTAGGTTAACCTTAGGTTAAGTTAGTGGTGAATACGGCCGTTAGAGTGATTAAGTTCAAAATTGTTATCAGCTCATGTATCCTTTGTTTAAATTTTGAAAAATCCTTCAATGGCCATTCAAAACTAATCAAAAAGACCCCTTACTTTAGTACTATTTATGGATTATCTTTTAACTGGAGATTGCTTTGCGTAATGTTCTTCATTTTAATAACTTTACGACCATACAATCAAGACCATTTCCTGTTTAACATACACATTAATCTGCTATCAATAACCATCCATCAACACACAGGAATCCTTCAAGTAGTCGACCCCCAAACCACCTCACCATCCCTCACGACACATGACGTCACCCCGCGTCCTTCCCCACACCACGAAACCATCCGGCATATTATAGCAACTCGGCTCTTTCATCACACCATCGATTCTCGTGCAAGGTCCCTACTCCAGAGAGGAAGGCCGCTTAGCATTGTGCAGCGGCGGGGAAGGCCGCGTGACTCTCTCTCTCTGTCCATCCTTGGAGTCCGAAGCGAAGGGGAATTATGACTTTCTTCTGTTTACCTCGAAGAGTATTGTCTGGTTACGAATGATCTGGAAGGACGGTGGAGAGTAGAAGAGAAAAAGAGGAATGGGAAGGAGTTATATTTCTGGGATGTGATTGTTTTTGTCCTCTGGGAGGTGGAGGATGTGACTTTGAGGTTTTTATTCGTGTCTCTCGGTTTCTTTTGGGAATGGTCGTGACAGGTGTTTGGACAATTGAGTGGGAGATTTTTGAAATTCTGTGGTTTTTTCTTTTTTAATTTGGCATTGGAATTGAAATAAGGGAGGTTATTCGTGTGAGCTTTTGTCTAAATGGGGAATTTTTTATTCGGAAGGGGATGAAAATAGCGGATAGCATAGAATTATGAATATATTCAATGTTTTGATTTTTGTTGGAGGGGTATTTTGAAATTTTCAGTGTTGGGGTGTCTTCTTGACTGTTCCGAAACGATGCATGGATTTATTTGACTTGAAATGCAGATTTTTATTCAATTAGATTAATTTCAATTAGAAATTTAAATTTTGAACGTTTTGTTAAAACAGAGCCTTTATCAAATAAATTCTTGTATAGATCAAAAAGTATTTTTACCAGAAATTATTCAAATAATATACTATAAAGATCATATTCTTTTTAATGTTTTCACAAAAAGTGTATGAACCATAGTAATCAATAAAACTGCTTCTGTTAAAACGAACTAATTCCAAAAGAAATTATAACCTTTTTACCATTCTGTTTAAACTTTAACCCTTTCAATACGGCAAGGGATTCTGAAAAGTGCAATTTTTGCACTTGTTTGAGCTCCTGGGGGGCAACTGCGATGATATTTCCATTAGATCATGATGTGTTTGGAGGCACAATGGAGCATTTTATTATATACCTTAAAGTTTTTCAGCAACTGGGACATAATGTTGCCTCAGTCGTAATTTCAAAATTTTTCCACAGTGGGACAGCATATGTCCCAGCCGGTGCGAAAGGGTTAAACCATAAAGGTTTAAACTGCTTTCTAAAAATGGCTGGAAAGATTTAAACACAGAAAAGAAATGTCTGAAAATAGACATTTTTAGAAAAAAAAGTTACTCAAAAGTGTTTTGCTGATTGTTTTATAAGTGGGTCACGTTCTCATTGTTCTAACTGTTCCTTTTTTATTTGCAGGACCCAATGTCTCACCGAATAATAGAGAAGCGTCGCCGAGACAGAATGAATAACTGTCTCGCTGACCTCAGCAGACTCGTACCCACAAATTACCTCAAGAAGGTAAGTTCTAGAATCTCCTAAAGCTCTTTTCGTAAAATTTTAAAATGCAACGTTGTCGAAAGAGTTCAAATTTATCGCAGTCTGTTTACCGAGCTCCCTAATCTTTTTAAATTAGGTTGTTAAAGTAGCAAAGTTTGTTAGAAAGGAAATGTTTCATTATAATTTAATTTAGGACTCAAGAATACACACATTGATAGGTTCTGTGTTATAAAATGCACGTTCTCCGCTATTCATATGTTTAAAGGCTATAATATTGCTTAAATGTTATAGTTTTTCGAAATGATTAGAAAACTCTAAGAAAAAAGAGTAGGCAGAGTAAAAATAAATTATGTAAGATGCTCATATAATATGGTAGTCTTATGAAGTTTCAGTTTTAAAATAATAGACTGGTATGGTTATATCATCAGATAATGATAGCAGATAACTAAATATTCGTTATCTGAAATAATGAGAAACAGTTTTGTGTCTAGGAAAGGTATTTCCTTGGTATTTTCATGGTTCATATATAAATTTCCGCATGCGAAAGATTCTTTTCTACAATTTCTCCTTTCTTCATTTCCAGGGTCGTGGGAGAATAGAAAAAACAGAAATAATAGAGATGGCCATTAAACATCTCAAACACTTGCAAGCGCATCCTTGCAAAGATCCAGGTAAGAATTGAATATTATTATAGTATTTTCACGACAACAATGTTTATGCAATAAAAATGTCCTTAAGGCCGCGCGTTACATTACTTAAACAATAAAAACTGGATTTTGATTCTATTTTGGCATTGAAATCAAATTCGGATTTATATGTATATATTCCTGGTTTATAAAATCATTGAATGAATCTAATTTGATAATCAAATTCTAAAAAGCTGCTTTATATAATACTCATCCTTCGTACCCCCTTTATACATGTTATACAATTTATATTTGTATTTAAGCATTTTATTTCATTGCTTTTTCAAGAAAAGGATTGTTATTATTATTCAAATTGATTAACCTTCGAGAGACGGATTATAAAAGTTACTTTAAAAATAAGTTACTCTACGAATATAACTTTTGCGCTTAAGGGCATAAGCTGTTAATATGTGATAATAATACTAATTAAAAACAAGAAACACTCACAAATTAAAAACTTAAAGAAAATTAGATCTAGAAGTACAACTTCCATCATATCTAAATTATTTCAAAAACAAATACAACATCAATCTTTAATGTTAGCAAAACCAAGCTACATAAATTATGAACTCTTCCCTAAAGTTTGCTTTTCCTTCACAGCCAACTGCGAGGTGGCGAAAACGACAGAGCAGGACCACAAACGACAGTACCGACTGGGCTACCACGAGTGCATGTCGGAGACAGTGCGCTTCATGGTGGAGTCCGAGGGGTTGTTCTCAGGGGACTCCGTCTGCGTCCGACTCATCAACCACCTGCAGAAGCACTACGACAAAGTCGCTGGAGGTGAGGACCATACATTTATTTATTGTTTTGTGTAACCCCGTTTCATGAAAGGCAATGGTAGTTGACTTAAGAGAGCGTTACGGCTTTTATGATGGGCGGGCGGTAGGAAGTTTTGAAGTATTCCAAAACACTTTTCCTTTATAGAAAACTTACCTGGTGTTTTAGCATATTTAAAGGTAACACTCATATTAATGGCTTGCAATGTAGATAGGTTGAAATTGTTTCATTCAGATTAATTCTAATTAACTAATCGAATGTGCACCATAAAGAGATTGGTAAGTAATTATTGATTAAGTTTAAATTTGTTATATGATAAGGAGAAATGCCTCCCTATTTCTTACTGTGGGTGAATAGAAAATATTTTTTAGCAAGTACAAAGGTGGGTGGTAGATATAAATAGGTTGATTTAACTGCCTATACTGACTTTTAATATTGCTTTTAGAAATGTCTTCAATGAAAATTTTGTCTCTTTTACAGGTTTATGCTACACACAAGCCCTGGGCATGATGCTCAACGAGGACACCAAATCCACAGTCCAAATGGAAGTGGACACCCAACTCTCCAACTCCAACAACTGCTTCCCCACCCCGGACTCCAACAGCGGGCCCCCGCCCCTCATCGAAAACGGCTACCCCTCCCCCTTCCAGTTCGAGCCCCACCACCCTCACTCCACCCCCAACAGCGAGTCCTCTGTGGTCCAGCCCCCGGAGCTCAAGCAGGAGGAGGTGGTGGTCGCAACGCCCACCCCCGTCAAGGCCACCAGCCAATTGCGGGAGATGCTGCAGAACCCAGGACTGCCCCCTAAGACCGCCCTCGCCCCGCCTCCCGTGGCGGCCGAGCCTCCCAAGCCCGAAGAGGGCTGCTACAAGTTCAAAAATAACATCAAGCACAGGTTCAACAACGACTTGCGCCACAACACGTCCTCTCCCACGGACCTCTTAATGGGGGAGGAGGACCACAACAACAATAAGATCCTCCACCCCTCATCGGACCCTTACGGCAGCTTGAGGCACGGAGGAATAGGTCACGCGTTCTCCCCATACCCCGGTCACCACAACCACCACGAGAAGGTGGACCAGCCATGGGAGGCGAGTTCGTCTCCGGCTGAAACGACAGCGAGTAGCTCGTGCGGGTCCAACCCCAGCCCTCCCCCGGCGAGGTCCTGCTGCAACGGTAGCAGCAGCGGGTACAGCACGTCTGGGGAGACCCCCAACGCCCCCGTGGCCCCTCTAAAGGCCTCCCCGGCCTCCTACTCGTCCTCTTCCCGCCGCACACCCAGTCCGCTCCCCGGTGTCCCCATCTTCGCTCTGCACCCCAAAGGAACTTTCTACGTCCCCCTGACGATCGAGGCGTCCCTGCTGGTACCTTACATGTCGGGGGTGGACACCCTCGCCCCGGTGTTGCACCCCATTAGCATCTGCGTCAACTTAAGCTCGCATTCGCTGAAGGTGGAGGGTCCAGAACACCACTACACCCGGCCTCATTCCTCCTTCCTGATGGAAAAGTTCCACGACAGGTACGTGTATGCTGAGAAGCCCCACTACTACCCCTCGTCGGCTAGCCCCCCGAGGACGTGATGAGAACACCTTCCGTGACTGTGACTCTTACTCGCACCCCCGTGTTACTCTCTTCTCTCGTACAAGTCGTGATATTGACTCCTCCATGATTGTGATCCGTGCCCGCGTTTTTCGGCTGTGCTGAAAACGTGCGACTTGCGACATGACATTTTGGACTTGAAAAATACGTTATTCTGGAAGGACAAGAAGGAATCTGCTGAAGAGTAATAATAGTAATTGGAGTAATAATATTTAGCTGAAGATCAAAGAGATGTCATAACTTTTATTTTTCTCTTATGGCGATTTTTTTCTTCAATTAACCATTTCTGTCTTTTTTTACCAAAAGTTTGATAATTTTTAAGCTTAGGACGTTTATGAATTTCTTCATAAGGGAGCGAAATCTCCAATCAGGATGTTGCGAAGATCTTAAAAGGCCAGGCAAAGTTTCTTCATTTATACGTCTATTCGAGCCTAAATTATAACTATTTTTTAGAAATTTATTTAAATGCAAAATTTTACTTAGATGCATCAAATCAGTTGCACCTTCTGGGTATAAATTAATAAAATCCTAAAAACGTTTATCCTGAAAACACATCCTTTTTTTAAATGCACTCAGCAGATTCTTTCTTGGAAGCTCTTCAGAAGTAAACTACACACTCTTCAATGTAATGCAACCAAACAAACAAGCACTGGAAATGCTTGTTGCCGTACCTTCAGTTATAAATATGTAAATAAATCGAAAATACTGTTCTTGAATCAACGTGTTTTTGTTGTTGGTTATCTGGTTGTGTAATCAGAAGGGGACGATCAAAGGGTATGTCTGCCTCAACTTCCAAAGCTACTCAGAAAACAATTCTGCTCACGCTGGAAAATACAAGGCAAACACTACTGTGAGTGTCTTTAAAAGCAACTGGTTTGCTAGCAACCCTCGTTTTTTTCATACCCTTTGCTTCTTTTCCTACACTTTTCCATTTAAGTTGCTCATTCTAGTTTTTTTCCTTGTCATAAGATGCAAGAACGGAATAGTTGATGAGCAAAAACGATACTTTAAGTTTAAGGTATTAAATAAAGTAAGAATACTTGAATCTTGAATTCAGCATATCCATACCTGAAGGTATCGGATTTGTTTATCTCTAATCTACTGGCAGGCCAGTTGCTTGTACAGTGTAAATCATGCCTCCTAAGAGAGGTGAGACACAAGATACAAACTTTTTCATTGTTTATAAAGCCATCTGTATGTCTGGATACATATTAAATGTTTGTGTTGGTAAAGGTGTCTGACATATTCCGTATGAGCTCAAATCATTTTTATCATCTTAGCTTTGAGCAGATTTTGTAAGATTTTCTTCATTCCACTATTTAACATAAATTGTGAAGAGTACCAGTTCGTATATGCTTAGAAAATTATATTTAAATAAATCCCCGATTCTTACAAAATATGGGAATGCCTCTATTTTTTAAGGTCGTAGATCATTTAGAAATATATTCATTGTTCAACTTCACTTTGATGATATTCCTGCACTAACTGAAGAAGAGGTTTCTAGGTTATTAGAAAAGTTTTATCTACCTAAACATATTAAAATTAGCATACCATTCTTTGCTAGATCAATGTTGAATAAGCGAATAGGTTTTCGCACCTAAGTAACGATAATTGAATCGTCAGTTTGAAGAAGGGAATAAGTCCAAAAATCAAGTTTTGAGAAAATCGAAAAAAGTAATGGAATTTTCATTGTATGGACATCGATTTCACAACTTCAAGGGGCGATATCTCCCTATAGGGGTTAGTTATTTTCCCCCTCTTTTCACCCATGTGTAGGGCAAAGCTTGGAGATTGTTTTGAGCACAAAAAGTCAATTTGTCATTTTTTGGACTTATTCCCTTCTTCAAACTGACGATTCAATTATAACAAAAAAAATCCATTATTTTGGTTTAAAATAGTGTAATTGCATGGTAAAGAAAATTCATAACTAAATACACCTAAATAATTGAATAACGTAAATGGAATAAAATATACTAAACTTTTTGTTAGGTATACTACTTCATTTTTAATAATGTGATTGAAAATTGATTAACATGGTTTATAACTTATTATAAAAAGACATTATTTTGTGCATTAATGATATCTACAATCTATGTAGAAACTAATTCAGTTAGTGCAGGACCATACTAAAACTCTTACAGGTTGGCTGGGCCACACAGAATTAATGATACAGGGCTTGGCTAGCTTTTTGTACAAATTTGTTTTAAGGGTGAGTGTTTAAGTTAATAGAGTGTTTGGAAAGTGATGACTTTTGAGGGTATCCTCAGGTTCGAAAATATACTTGTGATATGAACTGAGTAGTGAGAATATACGTAAAGAGTTTGACAGCATTACACGTGTAAAGTGAATTCCTATGCTTTTTAAAAGACATATAAGGGAGATACTGTGTGCAATGCTTGATACACAGACTGTTTTCTCAGTAGGAATTTAATATTACCGCCAAACTTGCTTATTAATATATAATTTTAGCAATTTATCGTAAGTCAAAAGTTAAAAGACATTTTTCATGTTCGTAAAAGTTGCTTAGAATCGTATTTTTCTAAATACAGCTTACAGGATATTTAAAACGTGAAAGCTCAGTACTCTTAAATATCACCTATTTATTTATTACTTTTCGAATCGTTCTGTTTATTTATTATAAGGAAACTTTGAAGCATTCTTTCAAGTTGAAACTTAAATTAAAAATTTCAAGTTGTACTATACTTATTCATTCAGTTTCAAGTTTAAAAAAGAAAGGTGTGTCTCGTTTCTAACCGAGTTAATATTATCAATAATATCACAAGAATATCCCTGTTAAATAATATTGAGAAATAATAAAAAAAACGAGTAAATTATTGTGACGAAATTTTTTCGAATTTCATTGTTCATTGCATAAAGTAAAACTCCCTACTTTTCATGAAAGTGCCTCAATAAATATGTTCGTCGTGGAATCGAGTTGTAACTCGATGAAATCTTGCACACTCTAGTTACAAATGTTACTAATCGATATGGAGAATATCAAAATATGTTCATTTTTCATCCCAGCTCTTATCTTGTTTGTAAAATGTAAAATATATATATTGTGTTGGAAAATGCTTGTAAAGAATGTATCGACAAAATAAATATACTGTGCCATGTAAAATGTTGTATTTCTTTAGTTTGTTTTCGACTTTGGAAATTTTTAGCAAGGGACATCATATTAAAATTGATAGTTCAAAGTCATTTTTTTCTACACTAAGGAGCTACCGCCCCCTGCTCGCTATCCCTCACCAACCCCCGCAGGCTGCTTACGCAGGCACTTTAGGAACGCTTTGCAATCCTCACAAAACCTTGTTCACTTAACTTTCTCAATTTATAAAACATTCGTAAAAAACAATTAGCAGAAGAAAAAAAACAACTTTCCAAAAATACGTCACAGGTCGCCTCCATAAATAACACTTTCTTAGATCTTGTTAATTTTTTTTCTAAAAATTAAATTTAAAAAATTAGTGTTCTAATCATTTGTGAAGCTTTTGTAAAGGTAGTTTCACAATGAATCTTGTCCATGAGTAATGGAAAACCAGCGAAATTTATGCTTAAAAATTAATTTTTTAATTAAATAATTTAATAAATTTAAGTTTGTAAACCGTAAAAAAGACATCCTTGTATCAGAATTCCTTTAAACAACATGCAGATTCTATTCGTGTATTACAATATTTTCAAAATAATTCCAAATATCTATTTATACAGGCATATAATACATGTTTATAAGTTAATTTTCAAGTTTCTTGCCAAAAAATTTTGTAATTTTGCAATAAATTATGAAATGGAGTTCAAAATATATTAGAGATTTAAAAAATATGGATTATCTAAAACTAGTCTCTACACCTTGAACAAATTCCAATTAGGCGATTTTTTAACGATTTTCACTTTAAAATTCTAGTATAGATATTAAGTTTCAAATAACGCATTTCTTCTTTCTTCTTTTACTACGTAAATTGAGGAAAAACACAGATCTATATCGTATTTGTAGCAACTCACGTTGGTTTGTGATAAAGGCATGAGTTAAGGAATGGAAATTTTTCTCCAAGGAATATTAATATTAATTACCTCTAACTTTACTTTTTTGCAATGGTATTCTATTTAAATGAGGATTTAATTGACAATTTGTCAGTTCTAACATTATTTATTCACAAAGATTTGAGTTGAATTCAACAAATAATAAAATATATATGAATTCAATAATTCAGATATAAATTTTTAAATTTATTTAAATTAGTCTTAAGCCTTTCTTCATTTTTTTTATTAAATCTGTTCTATGTGGTGTTACGAATTTGACATTTTAATAAAATTAATATAAGGAAAATAACTTATCCATTGTTTAAATTCGTAAAAGAACCACTGAGAAAATATTTTCTGAAGCACCAGTTAACATTTCAAAGCATGGAAATTTGTGTAATATTTTAGTAAATAAAATACTACTTATAAAATTCTTCGTGTTCAACACAAAGAAGGGTATTACCTAGTATAAAATGAGTAGGTTTTGCTGTCATTTAACTTAAAAAATTACATAACTCATTATTACTTACTTATAAATTATTTTTATTTCGCAGTCTTCTTTACTTTATTTACTGTTCAAATAAAAATTTTAATATTTACTTAGGGTTGAATTTTTTTCCTCGAAAAGTAAGCAAATTTTGATTTTTCCGATGAAATCGATGAAATCAGCCGGCAAGAGTAAGAGAGGTGAGAATCTTAATGACTCTAAAGAGTAAAAACAATTATTTTAAATTTAATTCCGGAATAAAAATTCACTCTTTAATGCAATCAGTGATATTCATCTGTCTTACGCTTCAATAATGTATGATACCAATCTGTGACACCAACTTAATCACAAAAAAATGGGTCGAGATGGGGAGAAAAGACGATTCCATTAGTTCTTCCACTCATATATGTATGTAAATTGCTTTCTCATTAATGGAGATGAAAAGCCCCTCCTCATCTGTGCTTGCTAGACTAATGAAGTTAGCAACAGCTTATAGCGAGCGAAGCGAGAAAGATTGCGAAGCAATCTTAGGTGTTGGTGAGCGATTGCGAGCAGGGGTCAGTAGCCCCCTAATTATTTTTATTATCTTACAAAAAATTTCAAGTACAAATAACGACGACCAACTACACTTTACTTTTGAAAGAACTTTTGGAGCATGAGGTGAAAGTGGATATATTTGCTAAACAAATTTTTTTCAAAATATTTATTAAGTTAAAAAATTAAACACAAGTACAAGTATGTAGATATCCCTTTATACTTTTGTATTTTTTTAAAGGACTTATATACGGACTTATTAAGGACTTAAAGGACTTATATATTTAAAGGATAAATATTATACTTTGAAAAGGCATACTAAGAGTAAATAAGGTTATTTATGCTAAATACTAACTACGACAATTTATCAGTATTCCTTAACTCCCTGACACTATTCCGAAGTATCAAAATGAGACTTCGGTATTTATTTAGCATTACATCACCTCCTCAACGGTATCGTGTTGATCGCTGAGCTTGCCTTTCAAGTGAATGTCAAATTCCCACTCCGACTCACGTTTGCGGTTGCACTCAGCGTGCATCTCCCATTCCCTGCACCGACGGCAGCAAACGTGACCGATCGGGAAACTTCCCGCCCCATAGCGCCGGCCTTGGTTACCGCGTGACATGGAGAGGCAGCGCGGACTAGAGCCAGCGTCGGACGAAACCCTCAGTGGCTATCGTGGAAAGATGAAATTAGTAAAACGGATTTGAAGAAAATGTGGTTTTGCCTTGGGAGGTTTCCTTGGTAGAGAAAGAATTGGAGAGAGATTATGAAAATTCTCATTGGAGATTTTATGTCTTGAAAATCCATCTTTGAACAGAACCGAAACTAATCTACAAAATCATTAAAGATAAAAACTTATGCTGAGTCAATTAGATAAAAACCTAAAAACAACTAAAGACTAGCTTGTTTCCACCTTTTAATATTGTGTTGTACGTTATAGTTTTTAGGTTTTTATCTATAAAATCATTGGTGCAACATCCCATGGGGGACCTACAGTGCAAATATTAGTTTCATCAAAACAGGGGTTTTTCAATTTTTCAAGCAAAAATTGAAAACTACTTAAAACTACAGTTTAAAAGTAGCTTCTATATAATGAAGACCTGAGTTTAAATTTCATGGTGGAAACTTCAAAATTTGTACTTCTTGTACACTCTAAAATATTTAATTTTCAGCGCCTTTTTCATGCTGTTGCATAAATCTTACTAAAATAGCAAACTTCTTCTAAAAACTTTTTTATCCAAAGTAGCCATTCTGTAAAGCTCTTCTGCACCAGTGGCATAGCCAACAAAAATTTCGAATTGAACTATTGAAATTTGGTTGAATGGGGTAAAAATTTAATTAATAAAGATTGAAATTTCTGACTCTTAAGGGAATTGTTCCGAAATCACACCTTGGGTACGTACGCCTTTGAAACAGAGAAACAAACGTTCTGAGTTACAGAAACAGGCACCCTCGCTTCTAAAGGGGAGAAAGGTTCAATGCTCCTTCTATCCCTCCTTTCTCTATACGCTGGTGTGTCGTCTTGGAAAGAGCTCGCTGGGATGGGGTCCTCCTTTTGTTTTCTACCATTGGCACGTGGATGGTGGCAATCCCTTCGTTTTCAATAACAGTAAAAGAACGTAATTGGCGACTGCGTCTTTGTATTGGAGCATTTAAGAGATACACACAATTTGCGTTGGAAATAGAAATTCCCAAAAATGGAAGTTTTCGACTACTGTTAAAAAACTTTTATAAGATTGTGTTGAAAGAGAGTCTGAGAAAATGAAAGTATTCAATTCAGTTATGACATTAGTAAAATTTTCATTTTAAGGTACACTTAAAGATTGAAGAAGACTGGATGCAGTTGATGATTCTGTATTATTTGTAAGGGTATAAATAGTTCTTGAATATATTGTGGTGAAAAGACCAGAATATATTTAATGGAAGGTGATTTTTATCTTCTTTCCACGGATATTATGTAATTTTGAACTATTCAATGACTAATTTGAAATAAAGTTTCAATGATATGGAAAATTAAGTCATTTCACACATTTCATTGGCAGCCACAAAGAAGCATTTGAGAAAAACTGTTCTTTTTACTCTTCACGGGTTTCATATAATTTAAAGTAAAAAGGAAAATTATTTGAGCCTTTGTGTGGTTTGAGAGAAAGGGGAATCGGGTTTTCCCATGGAAAACTAAATTTTCTGATTGAGGGCAAGAGGAGGGATGACTAAATTTTTCATTATAAACTCCTAAAATATAATCTCTTCATTAATAGTTAAATTTAAAGTTTTTATCAAATAATTTAAGTCGAAAAAGTTCTTTATTTTAATAAATTAAGCGGATTAAAACGTTTTTAAAACACAAAAAAATTCTGCAACGACAAATATTTTTTACTGACTCCTTATAGAATCGTTTTTTTAACTTCACATATTAACATTTCTAGCAAATTATTACAATCAACAATTACAGGGTTTTTCTACAAGTAAATCCAATCTCTGTCATCTTCTTTGCGTAAAGTAGATACAATAAAAGGCTAAATAACTATGCCCCAATGGTAACTTTAAAAATTGGTGATTTTATATCCGATAAAAACTTGATTATTTCTGGGCATTTTTTATGTACTCCAAGCTGAGAATACGGCTGTGTAGAGGTGGGTGGACTTAATGAAAATCCCAAGTATACAATATTATATTTAACCATACGTTCAAGAAAATCTGAGTTTTTAGGCTGATTATCGCATCGTCTCAAAGAAGAGTCAGTTCTCGACCATCATTTATTAATCGAGCGTATAAAGCATGATGTAGGAAATGATGGTGCGTGGAATCAGCTGTATCACATATTAGGATGATGCGGGCCTCACGTTGATGGAGATCCGCACGTGTCGGAGAAAGAAGATGTCAACGAGCAGATTCTTTTTATTTGGACAAATGCATAACCAGGTGTAGTGTAAGAGTCTTTTTCAAATATCACTTCCATTTTCCAGAACAATTTGTTTTTATTTTATTTGTCATTATCTCTTTTTCGTTTTCTTACACCAGTGTGATCCAGCCATTAGCTACCCGAGGGCCAAACAAACTTTTTAATAGATAGGTGAAGACCGGAGACATTAAAAGGGAGAAGTCAAGATAATTTCAACAGCAGAACATTTATTTATCCTATGATGACGCTTTTCACTTTAAAAGAAATTCACATCGAGAAGATCGAGAATGCAGAAACTTTGACTGGATCATATACTACATATCGTCGTGGAAGATGCAATACAGCACATCTAACATCGGAAAAAGACACAGTTTGATGTAGTTGTCGATTGTTTCAATGGGCAGTGAAATAAATATCCAAATATGGTTTCGTATGGTTGCTGCTTATATCGAGTCTAAACCAACACTAGCATATTTATTCATAACCGAAGTTAAGCACTTCCAGGTACGGGCAATACTTGGGAGGGTGACTACTTCGGACATAGCTTGCTAATAGAATTTCGTATTCTATTGCCCACATCGAGCATTTTTTTGCTTTTCAGAAAAGAATATCCATCATTTCTATTAATTTTGTCACAAATCATAGATATATAAAATACACATTATTAATATTTTTTTGTAAATAGGCACTTTTTCTGTTATTATCAGAATTAATTGTTTGATTACTTTAAATTACAAAACTGAAAAAACTGTATACATTTAACTTACATTTTAATCACAATAAGTTTGTAGCAAGTAAGGTACCGAGACATAAAATAAATAATGCTTTATTTACATTATTCGGGAACTTTACAAAGCTAATTAAAGGAAAAATAGGTAGTTATAATAAAAAAATTGAAGATCCAGTAATATATTTTTTAAATTAGTTTAATAATATTCGGAGGAATAGTCAAAACAAAATCGCACTCAAAATAAACCAATATCTTTCACGGTTCATATCTTTAACGTTCTCAAACGGTTTGATCGAGATTGATTCTCTAAATAAATACTACGACAGATTATGAAAGATCGGCAACTTTTTTTCTGATCAATGTGAAAATGTGTCAAATCACTGCTTACTAGAGCTATAAAGATGTTTTAAAAATGCTTTTAATACTTTAAGGTGTGAAGCCAGATCAAGTAATCAAATATCTAAGCATCAATTTCTGAAAAATTTTTGGTTTACAAAAAAAGCACAGCCATATTAAAACCGCCAAACAAAGTCGCGAAAACTGTTTGGCGAGAAAGAGGATTGACATACTAAAGGTTCTTCAAATGTTAGATGTGCGGTATTGCATCTTCCACGACGATATACAGGGTGGTCCTAAACTCGTGTTACAAACTGGGTAGGGTAAGTAGAGTACATCAAGAAGAACAAGAATTGGTATAGGAAGGGGGTCGCAGTTACACCGTTAAAGAGCTGGGACCTAATGTAGTGCGAGAGCGTTACAAAAGGACGTTTTGCCAAGGCCCGTTTAACAAAAAAAAACATAATTAAATGAAAAAATTTATTGCATGAGGTACAGCAGTATCAGTACTACTTACACCATAAATTTTATAGAAATTGGACCACTTGCTAAACCGTGGGGTGAGTTTTAAAACGCGCAGTATTAATCTTCTAGCCAAAGAATGGAGTTCCCTTAATGCTATTTAGAAAAATGATGATCAGGGAAGAAATTTTGAAACTGTATGATCATTGAAAATTCCTTCCCCCGATCATCATTTTTCTAAATACCATTACACTAATTTAAAGGAACTCCATTCTTTGGCTAAAAGATTAATATTGCATGTTTTAAAACTCCCTCTACGGTTTAGCAAGTGGTCCAATTTCTATCAAATGTAAGTAGTACGGATACTGCTGTACCTCATGCAATAAATTTTTCATTTAATTATGTTTTTTTTTCGTTAAACGGGCCTTGGCAAAACGTCCTTTTGTAACGCTCTCGCACTACATTAGGTCCTAGCTCTTTAACGGTGTAACTGCGACCCCCCCTTTCTATACCAATTCTTGTTCGTCTTGATGTACTCTACCTACCCTACCCAGTTTGTACCACGAGTTTAGGACCACCCTGTATACTACTGATATACTACTACCGGAAAACACTACATATTTATTCAAGGCGATATATTTTCAGCCAAAATTTAAACACTTTTTTACAAGATGTTCATATTTATTAAAATAAAATTAAAAAAAATTTTTTTTACTAAATTCATGATTTGTTATTAAAAGAAGAATTATTCAACAGTAAAAATAAAACCTTTCTTTGGAAATTAGAAAACTATCAGTGTTTTGAAAATGAAAGAGCAAGAAATCTTACAGGTTTTAGTGATTTACAGGTAGGAGAGTTGTTAAATTAGTTAGTTAATTAATTGTTAAATTAGTTAGTTATAAAAATTCTATTTTATTCATACACAAAGAAGAGGGGTTGAACAGGTTGGGAAAGTTGAATTTAAAAATTAGTTCTATTCAGATATAGACAACTAAATCCCTGTAATGATTTCTGATATTTCACTTAAAGATGGAATATTTACATTGTATGTATCAAAGTTAATTAATGTATACTGATTTGATAGCTCCTTTCTTTTTGAAATATTTTTTTTATTAACTATTAGCCCTTGTGTGAACAAATTAATTTTACTAAACCTTACATAGCTTTATAGCATTATTATTTATTAGCATTTTTTTGCAAAGTTGAGTTTCTACTGATGCCATTTTAATGTATTTTTTTAGTTTTAAGACAGAACACCTCAATGGGTATTTAGGGGCTTTACACTGAAATCTATTTGAAAATTCAACGAGTAAAAATCAGTCTTTAACGCGCCTCTGAAATTTGAAGTGACAAGCGGAATGAGAATTTAATTTTGTGGTCAAGGGTCATGAAAATATCTTATGGGTCGGACCACATTATTTCATACATCATAAAAGTTTCTAATTCTCCGTCATGTTATCTCATTATAAAGGGATAATGAAGATAATAGAAGAAGGAAACATTACTGCAAGTTAGTCTTAAAGAAATATTTGATTATACATCCTTATGATAATATAATTATGTGCTAGCTCCTTCCAGGGCTTTAAATAAAATAGGTTATTTGAATGATATAGCTCCAAAAACATTGTTTTCTTTCAAATTTATTGAGCTACATCATATTGGCATTTATTTTTAATTAATAGGTCATCCATTATTTACTCTATTGAAAAGTTACTTTATACTCTTTATTTTAAAAAACCAAGAAATATCATTCCAGTAAAATCCTAATTTAAAATACAAAAATCGGAAGCCAAAATTTATAAGAAATGAAGCAAGCATTATAATTTTAAGGAAAAGGAGAGAAAAACGGTAGAGACGAATTTTTGTAGTTTAAGTAACATAAAAAGTTATCTCCTATTGATTTTGGAAGTTGTGAGACATATTTGACCTGGGATACACATAGAAGATGCTTTTATGATAAGAATTAAGAATAGAACGATACTCAATAAGGCATAAAGTTCACGACACATTTTAAAATCAAAACATTTTCCCTTAAAATACGCCTATGTTTAGGAATTTCATTATCACATCCAGAAAGAACTTTATGTAAACAAGATAACTTGTTTTGGGAAAAAGAATATGTTTCTTGTATAATTTTCGAAAGCATTTAAAAAAAAGTATTTTTAAAGTTTTTGATAACGAGGTTTTTATATGGCTGAGTTTACAAATGACCTTGTAGGTTGCAACACCATTTATCAAAACACCTACGAGATAGGTTAAAACCATCTTTTATCATAACAGTAAGTCTGGTTGGAACCAGTTGAAATTCATATAGAGGAAGCATGAATGAAGTCATATATGAGTTGAGTACAATCTCAGAGTACTTCATAGTTTAATTAATTTTTTCTGGAACTCACCTATGGGTCTGCACGTATATATTCTACTGTTAATTGTGACCACGCAATACTAAATTATTATTAATAATTAGTTCAATGATAAATTTATCTTAAAATTAGTTTAAAAACCCAAAATATGAAAAGTTTAAATTAATTATCAATGATTTTTAAACCTCTCCTTTATTTCTAATTGATAGTTTAATATAATTAGCTAAGTTATTTTTTAAATAAACTAGGGAGCTACCGCCCCCTGCTCGCTATCGCTCGCCAACCCCCGTTAACTGCTGACGCTGATACTTAAGGATCTCTTTGCCATCCTCACAAAACACAGCTCACAGCACTTACTCATTTTATAAAACATTCTTAAAACAGGGGAACTACTTCTCTGGGGTATTCTTTCAAAAAAAGGGGAATATTCATTCAGCGGCGAAATTTTAACAGTTCCTTTATGGCAATATGAATTGGCGGATCGGCATTTAATTCCAAGAAAATTAGTAACAAAGCAGTGTAAACTTTCTTTTACCATTTCCCCAAGGTAATGTTTTTCTCACACAGATCCATTCAGAAGCACTGAAACATCTCCGGAATAAATTTTACTTTCTTAAAATTTGTAATGATTTTCATTGATTGTCTGTGAAAAATGTAGTAATTATCGTAAACATCACGAAAATTTAGAATTTTGCTTCATGAGAACAAATAAACATCGAAATGTGTCAGTTTCATAGCAATGACACGAATGTTCTGACTTTTTTATCTTTATCTCTAAAACATTCCCCCGCCATATCTAGTTTTGCGTTTTGGCATTTTAAAAAAGTTACTTTTTACTACCTTAAATAACATAACTTGCAAACGGATATAAAAATAATTATTATTGTAATAAATAAATGCAAAAGTTAAAAATTTCTGAAAGCGAGTTTATATTTTATTGTAAATATAGTAATGATTAGGTTGCCACAACGACAAAGATAAATATATAAATATGAATTAATTATTTAAAATAAAAGATAAATTAATTATACATTAGTTTTAAATATAATTAAAATCGTTTGAACAGCAAAAATATAAATATTGTTAAAAAGAATCCAATATATATTTTTTAAATTAGTGTGATAAATAGAAAGATGATTATTTAATGTATTTGAATTTGTTTTAAAATTCATAGTTTCTTGCTTTGTAACTGCGACCTTATCCGAAATCTAAAAAAATGGAAATATTTTAAAATTAAGAATTTTTTTGAAAAATCGAAGGGCTTACTCGGAAATCCGGAAAGAATTCGGACATTTTGATACCATATATGTGTCATTTGGTTCAGTAATTAAAAAGCCTTTCTCTGGAAACCGTTCACCAAAAACTTTTTTTTAGAATAGAGAGATTATGGATAACTAGAGTTTTAAATTATTTTAATTTTATATTTAGTCGGGGTTCAATCTTAAATTAGCTATGGAATAACTTGTAATTTTTATAGTAATAATCACTGATAAAAAAACAGTTCAACCTTTCACCAGTTTTGTGGTAAAAGGTTGGACTGTTCCACCACAAACGTGATTTAAATTTAGCTGCAACCGAAATTTAGCGAAAATTTGAACCATATTTTATGTGCTTTCGTGCACCGAAAACTTGATAAAAAGCAACAAAAACAAGTTTTCGGTTCTTGAAAGCACCGAAAGCAAGTTGGACAGTTGACTAAAAGAAAATTATAAAAAATAAAAAAGGGAACATGTAACTTATTTTGGAAATTTGTACCTTTCATTTGGTTGACAATTAAAGGTGTAAGGCTAGATTAACAATTGAAAAAAAAATTCGTTTCATGACGCAGTATTAGTTTTAATAATCATAAAATTTCCTTTTTAATTAGGCATTTTAGGGGGACGGGCAGGGCACCGGCACCATTGGAAAATTTTCAGATAGTAGAGGAACCGCCTTTTCTCAGTGTGACTTCAGTTCAGAAGGAAATAAATTCCCACTAGAAATAGACTTTTTAATAGGAAAGTTATTGTCATGCTGCCATCTGTCAACTTTATTAAATATTATATTTCCCCAACTTATTTTTTGATCAGATAAAAAATTCGCAATTATGAGAACATGAATGTAAGCAACAATGTGTAAAAAATAGTTGTGGCATAACTTTTTTTCACAATTTGATTTTTCGCAATTGGAATTTAAATATCATGAATACCTGTTAGGCCGAAAAAAGAAAATAATAGCTTACTTTAAATTTTAATAAAAAATCAAACATTGAAATTTAATGGAAAATTAAAAGTATGAAATTTAATGATTGCAAAATCAGATTTAATCTTGTCCTTAGAAATAAAGTTATAGTAGGAATAATGTATTATTGTAAAAATAATTTATCCATACATCAAAATAAACATAGCAATAGTATTTAGATTATTAATAATTGTGTTTATTAGTTCATTGATATAGAATGTGGTTATAAAATCCCAATTTTATATTTCAACAGTAATATTGGTAGATTGTATAGGAAAGGGATTAAAATAACAAGAATTTGGTACAAAATTAAACTCTCAGATAGCACCACTGAAGCAGAAAAATCTTCTCATTGGTCTCTATATTTTAATACGAAACGTAGAAAATATTTTAATAAAAAATAAATGTAAGCTAAAAATGTGTTTTATATGGGAGAAAACTAGAAAACCCATACACGCGAAAAATATTTAAAAAATTGCAAATTATTTATAATTATTAATTTCATTAAGGATAACATTAAATTCATTAAAACTACTTAGTTTTAATAAAACGAGCTGTTTAGTTAATGTTAAATTAATTATACTTTTGAATATAAACTTTATTTATAAAAACTGAAAATTTTTGCCTCATATTGAAATTTTTCATTGTATTTGTCTTCCAAAATCAGAAATCTACAAACGTTTTATGTGAGAAAAAAGAATATGAAACGACATAGTTTCAAAAAACATCTGCTTTATTCTAAAGATGGATACTTTTTGGATGTTACGTAAATTGTTGTATTTTGCAAAAATTAATAGTTTAAGTTTATTTAGAAACTTTTAGTTTCAAAACTTTAAAACCTTTTACCTTGAAAGATGTTGTATTTGACACATTCCCAATAATTAGTAATAGATAAATTTTAAATGTTACACAAATTACAAAAATTGACGACAAATTTTAGTTTCAAAAACATTTCTAATATAATTTTAAAAATAATTCGCTGGCACACAATGCGAGTCTTTTGAGGGTCCTAACTAAAAAAAGTGCATTTATATAATTACATAAAATTAATTTACTTAAGTATTTGAATATAATTAAATTAAAAACATGCCAGATTTCAGTTAAATGTCTAAAATTAAAGTTTAGATAATATTTTTTCTTAAACTTAAAGAATATTAAATACATAGGTTAGGGTCCTTTCCAGTTATAATTTCTTTTTTATGTTTTCTTTTACTTAAATGACATTTGTGAAATTTCCCAAACAGATTTCCTTTCTGTTTCATTCTTACTCTATATTACAACTTGAATTTTAAAAATAAATCAAAAATTTTTCTTAATCAAATATGATATTAATATTTATTTTCTTTGAAATCTTTCAACATTATTAAATTATTATTGAGCAAAATAAATTCACTTATAACCTTTCTTACTGAATTACGAATCTGGAATCTATATTTACAAATTGAATTGATCAAAATAGAAAACTCTTAAGTATAGTAAGTAAACACTTACTAGCTATTATCTATTATATTATTGTTTTAACTTGTATGTATGAAAAATTACCGGGAACATCGGGATAGGAAAAACTAACGGAGACACCGGAATATAAAAAAAGGTGCCTAGGATACCGGAATGATTGATAATTTTCTGATATACAAAATTAGACTTGTATTTTTAGAAAACTTCACCCGTGCAAAACTGGGCATAGTTATCTATATAATCGTTTTAACTTGCATGTGAAAAGAAAGCGAATAGGGGAGAATAGCTCAAAGCTAGTATGCTAACTTTAAAAGATCAAAAATCATAGTTAATGTTTGATTGTAATTACAAATTTAATTTTAAATGATAGGTGAGTTATCAAACTATAAAATAAAAATGCCCGATTGCATTGGGTTGGGCCAAATAATCATTCATTGCCAAACTTAAAAATCCGTCAAAAAACTGATTTGCCCGAATATGTGGCCTTAAGCGGGTATCCCCCGTAAAAAAGCACTACAAGCTAGATAAATCTTATCACAAATGTATCTTTTTAGAAGTAATGTTGATAATATGGACGGATTTAGGAGGAAGGCTCTTGTGGTCAAGCTAGAGACTTTTGGGGGCCATTCTGTCCCTGGAAAACATTGTTTACAATGAAAAAAAATATCCTTAATAAGTTAGGGGGAGGCAGTGACCCCCGTAATCTCCCATTAGTCCTCCAATGTTTGAGACCTTAATTACGTGACTAACTGTCTTAATTTTTTTTCATGCTATCTCCCATTGCGAATAGCTACCCGCTATACCCGAAAGCTCTGTTCTTACTTTAAGAGAGGGGTAAAACCTCAAAAATATAAATAAAAAGCCGGTTCTTTCATGGTATTTTAAGTTATATTGTGTCAAAATAATATAATATTATCAACAATATAAGTATTGTACTATAGGTTGTGACTATTCAGAAAGAGCAAATCGTGAAATATTTTAACAAAATCGACATTTTTCTTATATTGCTCCCAGTCACCCCATATTACAAATCTGATGCTCTGTCAGAGTTGATAGAAAGGGTTGACGTGGATAGGTTATGGCATAGTTATGGGAATCCCGGCATACACAATACACATATTTTGACACTCGGGGTACATCCAGCAATATACGAGCCCCTGCCCGCTTTGGGTGACATACCAGCTTTGTGCGACTCTCCCCTATAGTAATCTAATAAATGTTACCAAATTAAAAACCCATTTTTTATATGTGTATCGTATTTCAGCATTATTATTACCACTATTTTGATTTTGCAATTAAATAATTTTACTGAGAATTTTTACTGTATTAAATACCTTTATGTTTGAAAGAAGAAAACTTATTAAAAATCTAATTTGCTTGAATAAAATGGAAATTATAAACCAAATAATTATATTTTTGCAAAACAACAACAACAACAAAGAAAACCCGAAAAATCTAATTCGAGAATCTACACGAGTTTATCAACTTCATAACTGCAAAGGTATTTCACATTATTTTAATGTTTAGCAGTGAAAATCCGTTTACCGACCATTTATCTACCGGAATCTTCTTCGCTACGAATGCATTATTGCCGAAAAGCAACATTTATGCGAAAGGATTGTTTTACAATCATTTTCTTGGCTCAAATTTATTGCAGTACAAGTAAAATTAGTTCAATAAAAGTCATTAACAGATTATAAACTTATCTATAATATTTTGTTGTGTTTATAAATAAAAAAATAAATACATTTGAAAAATCTAAAACAATGCGGTTAAGATATACTATCAAGTAATTACTCTTCCATAAAAATAATTTTGCATTTTTCGATAAACCCTATTGATTATTTTCCATATAATATTACATTAAAGAAATATTATTGCAGATAATGATATATTAAAGAAACTGAGTATATCGACAACTCCAGTCAGTTTTCTAAAGTTTTTGTAATTCACGAATAAAAATTAGCCTGTACTAATATGGATTTTTATCAGGGTATGTGTATTTTGACAAGTAGTTACCTCTGGAATATTAGTTAAGATTTGTGCTTTATAAGAATACAGTGTGATTTTTATGAAAAACAACAAAACACATTTAAATTAGTTATCTCCAATTATTTTTCTCAAATTTAGCTTATTCTTTTAAATTCTAGGTATAGATTTATAAGAAGCATTATTTTTTGGGTTACGTAAACCTTGAGAGGAAATTTTTAAATGATCCCTTTTTAGTCAACCTTTCGGAGCCCTACATCTAATATTTGGGTTCAGAGTTCTACTTTTTGAATGAACAGTCAACAGAAGGCGAAATCAAATCATTGACAGCTACTCCGTTTTTTATGAGATAACTAATGTCTGAAGATCCAGAAATTTTTGGTTGATTGCCAACAAAATATTTCCCCCTTTAGTGAATGAATGGCGTTGAGTGAAATGACTTCGAAGTTTTATTTCCTGAATTCCAGTTTAAGTTCAATTAAAATATATGAAATTTGTCCAATTATTTCTTATCTATATAAGTATTTTTGGTATTTATAATATAAAAAGAATAACTTAAACGATAATGAATTCTTTTATAACTTCACAAGAATAAATAGGATAGTCATAGTGTACCAGTTAAACCGCAACCTCCTGTTTTCAAACATATTAGTACCAAAAAAATATTGTATCAATTTTAAAACATTTTCAAATTTTTGTATGCAAGATTTCTCCTCTATGGTTTTTCCACTCTAATTTACAGGTGAGACCTGCATGGATGATGGATGTAGAGAACATTTTTTGTTGAATCTTACTGTATATCAGGTTTTGGACCAACTACAGGGTGTCCCAAAAAAGACTGACACATTTTAAAAATTTTTAATTAAAAAACTAAAAAAGATAAAAATACGCGGTTTATTGCATCCTATTCATAAGACCTAAGAATTTTATGACACAAATTTTCGTAAATCATTGTTCCCAAATCCCCCGACATGGCATAAAAGTATCAATCTCCCCATAGGAGATAATGGAAAATAGTGTTCCCACCTGTCGGGGGATTTTTGAACTACGATTTACGAAAATATGTGTCATAAAATTATTTGGTCTTTAGAGTAGAATTCAAAAAACCGCTTATTTTTATCTTTTTTAGTTTTTGATTTATTGATTTTTAAAATGTAATGTGTCAGTCTTTTTTGGGACACCCTGTAATAAACTATGAATAATCCATTTTTTAACTTCCAATGATTTTTCAAGTTCTTTTGTAGCGTTTTCTAAAAATTTGATAACTTCTTATGTCGATATATCTTCTGTAAAAGTTCTCATATCTAGAAATCTTATCTTATATCTATTTATCTTCAAAACCTAAAATGCGCTCTCATAGTAAAAAAGAAGCGAGAGAAATTTTTTTTTATAAAACTTTGATAATACTAAGAACTTTTCTTGGAATATACGTATGTATCATGGGGAAAATATTATATCCAAAAATGCTTCATACCGAATATGGTGCTCCACTTTTAAACTATTTTCAACACTTTTTTTTTCATTTCTAGATTTCTTTGTTCAAAAAGCAGTCTACATTTCATGAATATTTTTATCCCCTTGACATTTTTTTATATTTATTTTTTAATCCTTTAATGTGTTTTACGAAAATCAAAACAATAAAAAATTTAAAATTATTATGGATGAATAAGATTGAATAACTTAGGTTAAAGGTAATTAAGAATGTTTTTTGGATAAGTACGGTGGTTCTCAAACACTGTGTGGGTGTGCCCCCACGGGGGTGCACAAAACCAGTTATAACCCTGTTTTTAAAGGTCGAATTTCAAAAGATTTTTCAGGGGGGACCCCTAGATCCCAATTTGTACATGCAACTCTGTACCTTACTCCTAAGAAATTCTTTCAAACTCCTTTGAGGATCGTGGGAATAATTTCTATTACATACTAGGGAAATCCACAATTTTTCATATGACAAGTTTATCAAGATACCGATCCTACTTCTTAAAAGCTACATTTTTTATGGGCTTTGAAATATTTTCATCTTTCTCGGAACAAAAATCCAAGGTCTTGCGATAGGAATTACTAAATCGCTTAATCCATACTGAGTCCATCCAGAAAAAAATTCCCTGAATATGCAAATGGTGTGAATATACAAGGTGTTTCAAAAGTCCGTTTAGTGGCTTTTATTTGAAACCAACGTGTCCTATCAAGGACACGGAAGTAAGGTCTACTCCTAGGTAAGTGACCCTGGAGAATCGATTGAGATGACTTACAGCGCCCTTAGCGGCGAAAAAAAAAGTTAAAAATATTAATATAAAAACTAAATGAGATAGAGCAAAAATCTCAATGAATTGTTGCCAACGTTATGAAGAATTCACTGAAAAAAAATTCATGAAAATATCGTGAATATTCATTGAGATATTAGCATGTAAAAATAAAATTTTTCAGGCCTCAAAACAAGTCCGTAAATTTGCCAATTTTTTTGTTTTTTTGATTAAATTTTGCCTTCATTCAACTAATAAGACACAAAACTACACAATAACACAGAAAAATTTTCAAATTTATGAACTTTTTCTTTTTGGAGCCCTGAAAAAGTGCTATTTTCACATTTTGAGAATGAACTTGCTTTTTTTACTTCCAGTATTCAAAGTAGTATAGCGACAGGAGTATTTTACGTTTTATTTAGAAAATCAATTAATAAAAATGTTTGTTTCTTTCATTCAAATTTATAGAATTACTGCAGAGTTAACGGTTCACTTAAGCATATAAAGACAATTTTTGGTAAAAAAAATGCAATCTATAAATAACTTTTATAGTTTTTAAGAATTTGAAAGTGTATTAGAGTGCCCCTTGTATTAAATCGACCCGTTTCATACTACATATTCTTATAGCAATTTTTTAGAAATTATATTTTTTGCAAGATCTTTTATATTTTTGATGCATTTCTCTCTGTAGGGTGGCAGCATCCCTTGTCCATATTACAACAGAACAGGGAAGTTTTATCAATATGCAGGTGCATCAAAACAAAGAAAGCTCTTTTACGCTCAGCATATCAAAAAGTAAACAATCGAGCCTTACACTAAGCTTTTCCGACCCGGATACTTGTAACAATCCTGCCAACAAAGCATATCCGAATATAATTCATGTTTCACCTCTATTCAAAGCTCACTGTCGCTTTCCATTACCAGGAATTCCATCTCACTTTGAGGCCTTTTAACAAAGGTTGGTGTAGGGTGTACACAATTGCGCTCTTCATGGGATTTCTAATGGGATTTTCAACAGACAGTTACTGCTCTTAACATGCGAGTTACTTGCTGCTCAGCTAATGAAATAATAATCGCATAAAATCTGCTCCCTTATTAGTAAATTTACCCTGAGATGTGTTAGTTCTTAGAGAGTCGTGACAATGCACGAAAGTTTTGAAGGGCTGAATATATCTGCTTGTTTGCTTGTTGCTTGCTTTAGTTGGATTTCTAGAGACTGGATTTTATTCTGCCTTTGTAGACAAAATAGCTAGTGTTTCTTTCGTGAAGGAAATGTTTTTCTTTTGTGCATATTTTAAATGAGAGATATTAAGAAATGGGAAAACAAGAGCGAAAGAGAGAAGGGAATAAATAGAAAAGAGAATAAGATAATGAACGACCTTGTTATTGAGAGAAATAGATTCGTCTCGTTTTTTGTCTTGTTTGGACATATTAAGTTTACTTCTTCATGCAGTTCATATGTAAAGTAAACTCGACATATTTTTATGAGCTGTGATACTAGGGCATTGAAATAAAGAGAGATATGAGAGGGAATAGAGAAAGAAAGAAACTCTATATAGAATTCTCTAGAACTCTATATAGAAAGAATATTTTCTCTACCGACATCCTAATGTTGATAAGTTGCTAGGATAGCGCAACCGACTGTTTTTATTAGCTGAAGAACAATATTCTCAAAGTCCAACCTCTCTCTAGTAATCGTGTTTTAATCAATCAATCAGTTAGCAGCAACCGAGAGAGAAAAACAGTGACTGGAAAGTAAGTAGCTCGCACATGGAAAGCCAGAAAGCTTTCAATCTCCCTCTCCGGGAGGCCATTTTTGTGAAGTAATAACTGTCACAAGTATAATTGGCTGCTGCCCAATGAAAAGTGATGGAGAGCCGTCTATCTGATGGTCACTGTCATCGACCATCCCAACAAAACAAGGATTAACTAAAGATAAGAAAAGTTGCTGGACCGGTCAGTCGTTTAAAAAGCGCGTCAAGAGTCATTCGGGTTATATGCTATCTGATTTTGGAAGTGTGTGGTCGATTTGTTTCCTGTTCTCAAGGTTTGATTCTATAATTTTCGATTTGTTGTAGAAAATTTGAAATAACAATGCAGTTTCAACTTCTGGTGTTTGCCGTCTTGGTTGCGGGAGGTAAGAATGATTTCTCTGTTTTTTTAAATATTTTTTTTACAGTAATTAATGACAGAAAATGTTGTTGATTGATATACCTTAAAGTCTTGTTTATATAAATCAAGATTAATATAAATTATTCTAAGCAATTCAGGAAATAAATAGAAAAAATTAAATGTTAATAATGTAATTTCAAAATATGCTATAATATTTATGTTACACCGGCATTTATTCCATAATTTCGACACTTTTAAAAAAATGTAAAATTTCTAAAAAAATTTTTTGTTTGAATAGATTTTTAGTTGGTTTTGGTGTTTTTACGATGAACTTCTATGAAAGTTGTCAAGAAAATATTTAACTGATATTTAAAAAAAAATTAATAGGACTTCCTTAAGAATAATACCGTCTAACTAATACCGTTGTTGGAAACCTAAAAAAAAAACGTTTCTGTATGGCTGAAGCCACTATTATTGATATATTCTTCACTCTGAATATCTAACAAAAATATTGTGTGCTAAATCGAGTCATTATATATTCTATTTATTTAAAGGACAAATAATTCATTTTTATTGCTGGATATCATACACCAATTTCTGTACTTATATTTATGAAACGATTGGACCTTCTCGTTGTCATTATTATAATTTTCAGGGGCGTAGCCAGAATTTTCCTTTGCGGGGGGATCCATTAAAAAATCATTTTTGAATATATTTGAATTGAAGTTTTTTTAAATTATAGAAATGTGTGAATTCCAAATTTCTCATTACTTTTAATTACTTTTTTATGTAAATTGTAGTCAGTATTTATAAGAAAAATATCTTAATTAAGTACTTAATATTACGTTAATTTAAAGTTCTCATCAATAACATAAAAACATTTTTCATAAGTACAAAGAAAGAGTTTTTAAATGGCTCGTTATTGTAAAATTTTCCAGCAGAAAATTTTGGATATTCACTCATTAACAACAGTGTCGTACTAATTTTTGAGTTCCAACCGGTACCTCAGTCTTTTGTTTCTAGGATGAGATTTATTTTTGGTATAATTAACAAGGTAACCCTCGAGAGAACCTTTACATTAATAAACAGAAATGTGAGTGTACAGCTAGGAGGTGTGGGTGTCTTCCCCCCAGAAAATTTTGGGAATTTGTTAATTAATAAAGTTAGTGTTTTAGCTCATTTTGAGACCATTTGGGTTTGATCCAAAGAGGACCGCTCCTTGTAAGCCACATAATTTTCAAGAAAAAAAAGTACATAAATAGATGTGTCAAAATTTCGAAGTGGGGTTTGGGGGATCTTCCCCATAAAAACTTGTGTGATATTCGACCTTAAAAAGTTGTTTATTAAGTTTAGACCAGTGTTTACCAACCTTTTTCCGTCTATGCCCCACAAAAACCTTTTTAAATATTCCATGCCCCTATGTCTGTTCTTTTTTTTTCCCAAAACCCTTATTGTAAAGTTAATAACTTCTGGCGGTCCACGCCCCACCTAGGGGGCTTTTTTTATTGAAAATTTTAAAATTTTCCCCTAGAAAACCATACTTCCCCCTGGTGGGGCGTGCGCTGTTTTAGACCGTTTGGATTAAAATGTAAAAGCATCGTCCTTTGAAAGCTCGCAAGAATTTCAACAAAAGAACAGCATAAACATTTACGTCAAATTTTCGTGGGAGGGGTTTTGAGCCCCCAAAACTCCTCTCATATGTTTGGTTCTATTTGGTGTGCTAGGAATACATATTATAGTTTTCAAAGAATTCAATTTTTTTTGTCTCATCTACGGCTGTAGGTAGGAAAAATGTTAAAGCATCTAAGCCAGACACTTAACATTTTGTTGAGACGTTCCTCTGCATGTAAAATGCAACATTTCATTCAAAATTAAAATTTGCGTTATAAAAAACCAGGAGTGATGAACGGAACAACTTAGATAAATTTTAATTCAACTTGAATTTTTTTACTGAGATCACCCCTGTTTTCTCTTAGGACAGAAAAGCTTTAAAGCAATTTTTTACTATAGTGTTACAGAATATACAGAATCATATACAGAAATAAGAGAAGAAAATAATATATGGATTTATCACCTCTGAGATCTTTTTTATCTATGTTGGCAAAAAAGTTTTCAATATCGTCAATAGAAAAAAATGGTTTCTGTTTAATTAGTATAGTGTTTGGATTTCTGTAGTTTGAATGAGTATGTTATTTGAATAGTTTGGTTTCCGTTCATGGCGTTTCGTTCATAATAAGCGGATTTCCCTAAACTGGCGTAAATAATAAGCTGAGTCCACAGTACCTTCGTATTCAAAATCATATTTATTTAAGTATGTAAAATAAACTGTTCCACAAATTTTTAAAAAATAGGAAAATGGAAAAGATCCCACATGCTGAATGTGCGCTAAGCAGCGACATCCAGACTTATGAGAAATGTACTTAAAGTAAGAACGAATTTAGAATAGAACTTAAAAAATAGTAGTTTTAAAATATCTTTCCTTACAAAGAGGGCAACGGTGTTTACAACGGATATATTTGAAAAGTGAGATATATTTGATTTGGTATCTGGGTGTGATCCTCAGTGTTGGTGAGTTGGGAATTCTTCAATTTTTCTCTTAATATTATTGTTTGTGTTTTATTTATGGGGCCTTCGGGCTTCGGGTCACTGCAGTCTTTGGACTTATGTCCGGGGGCAACAGAAAAGGCCCTTTGGTGGATTTCCCGTCTGGGGGTGACCCCTGATGAAGTCCTCATGGGTCTATACTTTCATATTCAAAACGGATACCACATTATTTATCTAAAAGTTAATTAACTAGAAATTATTCTTATTTTATGGTCCATTTTGAAGGAATACAATTAATAATATAAACAATAAGTATGCAGTATATTTTGCACTATTTAAGGTGGAATCAAATATATCTTATTAATGGATCTGATTTTTAAAATTGTTTCATTAAAATATACTTCTTATAATTGATAATATTTTACATTATTAATCTTTTCAGCTCTTGCAAGCAGTTCAACTGATAAAAAAGTGCAATGCATTCATCAAAAATACACTCAATCTGTAAGTTTTGTTCTTTATTTCTTAATTTTTTATTAAATTTTGTTTAATTTAATAGTTTATGAGAGCATAAATAAATTTCCTGACATTAACTATATATTCAAATTAAATTAAAACTTTAAATTTCAATTAAAATAAAATTAACTTAAAATTTCAGTTAAAATAAAGTAAACTAAAAATTTTTTATTAAAATAAAGTTAACTTAAAATTTCAAATTAAAATAAATTAAACTTAAAATTTATATTACACCAGGCATACAAATAGTTTATATTTTTATTAGATTTATACTTTTTCTGTTGAAGTGCCAAACATCAGCTTAAAATATTTAATAGAGAATAATTACAAAACGCTTACTATGAGTAATGACGAATTATTGTCAAACCGTGAGTCTCTCTTTTTAATGGATCTTTAACAGATCAGTCACAGGTCATAACCTTCACCTGAAGGCATCTTCTTAAAAACCTGTTTTGAGTTGGAAATCGTTGCTATCATTTATTCGCTCTCAAGATTCCCAGTTTTATCTAACACTGCCTGTGTTGTCATTTTGTCACAATACTTAATTTTCCAGAAGACTTAGTACCAACAGTATTTTTTCTGAAATAAGATTTATGAAAATTTCTTTTCTAAATTAAAGTTAGTTTTCTCAAATTGTTTTAGAAATTAAGATGTAAAATGTTTTATTTTTTTTTACAAATATGTCTCTTACTTATTTTAATGACATGCAAGGTGACATAAATAATTTTAGAAGGTGTCATGTGTTCTATTATAATTATCTAGAATTTAAATTTATAAGGAATGGTTGTTTAGTAAAAGACAGCAATAAATTTCAGGTTTTTTTGTTTATTCTTATGTACTTAACTCGTAGTTGCTTATTATCTGGTTACTTTTAAAAATATCCTGAATATATGAAAACGCATAAGTCTAGTTCTTACCCTTTTTTTACCACCCTTACCTTTTGGTGTTATGAAGCATGTAGATTTTAATATTATCTGTGCTTAATCATTAGTTTATACTTTTTACAGATTGGTACTGATGGTTATTCCCAATGCTACAACAATTCTGCTCATCTCCCCATTCCAAGGATAAAGAAAGTACGATTTTTTTAAAAGAATTAAGATTAACAGATCTTTTACAGAAATTAAGAGTTTTTAACCCCAATTTTTACCCTAAATAAAAAAAATAAATAATGGTACTTAAAAAATTTTAAATTGGATATTTAAGTTTATAGTCCTTATCAACGCATAATAAACATTTTTAACGAATTTCTCACATAAAAACAAGTAGGAATTGACACACTCAACATTAACAGTAATAATGTCTTTTGTTTAAAAAATTGAAAACAAAAAAAAGACATTCATTATTCCAGTCACGTTTTTTTTATCAAAGTAGAACTTCAACTTTGACGTCTGAGTATTGTCAGAAGAAAACAAGTTAACTCCGTTTTCAACCTCTCCTTGACATTCTATGGAAGCTATCATAACTATCTTCCAACATTTAGTTGACAGCCAGTCCTTGTAACATAAAGACGTGGATTACTATTGACTATATTTACATTCTTCGCGTGTGAATTTCGAAACTGAACTGCAACATGAGTTGATTCATTTGAAACATATATAATTAGCTACGTGATTTTGCCATATTTCTGTGATTTTATAAAGTCAGATTTTCCATTACACATTAATGACTCATTTTAAGACTTTGACGTCATTTAAACCAATCATAGCATTCATAACTTTTAAAATACTTTCCACTGTCACATTAATTTAATGTCGCATAATTTTTTTTAGCGCTGAATTGGAAGTTGACTATTTTAATTTATTTAGTTGTACAATACTTATATAAAAATAATTCAAATTATTTATTCAAAATACGTACAAATAAAACTCCCACGTCATGTGGCTGGCCAAAAAGTTTATCCTCTGTGTTCAAAGTGCCAAACAACACAGGCTACTCCTGCGCATATTTTAATGTGTATTGATTGTGACAGGGACGGGTTGTACTCCATCCCAGGTGCAGTTTTTGAATTGTTAAAGAATTTCGGCTTCATGGTGTGTTGTTGCTGTCTACCAAGTGGGAAGTCACACACAAATAAAACTTTTAAATTAAAAAAAAAGAGAAATTATAAAGAAACAATTCAAGACAAAACACGAGTAATAGCCCAAATATTTTCAGGGGGAGATGCCAAAGCAAACATTATTTTAAATACACTATTTTTTTAAATGTGGACATTTCAAAAACATGATTTGTAAAGAGAAAGTTGATAGAATTAAAAAAAAGTTTTTATACTTTTTACGATTGAAGTTATATTATTTAATTTCTAGTAATGAAAATATGATACACTATATAAGCGGTAGACTAAGGTATAACATCCAATACACTTTTAATATTCAGATAAAATTCAAATATCTAGTGTATTAGTTTGAAAATCTTACAAAATCAAATGTGAAAAAGAAATTTAAAGATAAACCACTTTTATTTTCATTGAAATTATTTGACCCTATTTTAATTTTTATGTTTCAGTGTTTTGATGATGTAATGAAACAAAAAGGAATAGTAAGTTCAAATTATTTTACATAAAAAGTTTTTTTAAATGTTTCATTCTAAAATTATCTTATGATTACAAGCAATATATTTAATAAGAGGAATCTTAAGGAATTTAAAGCTATTATTATTCTATTTCCAAACACAATTTTTAATTTACTGTTTTGTGCTTTATTAAAGAACAAGCTTTATGAAAACAAACTATAATTTTTAATAGCTTTTCTGTTAGGTATGATATTGTGTGTTTTCTTAAAGCTTTCACCCTAATATTTTGAATGTAGGATAACTTGATAGTTGGGAAATAATTATTAGTAGATTTATGTGTGTGGAAAGTTTTATTTTTTTATATAAGCTTTCTATTCACTTATAGATTAAGAAGGAACATACCCTCAACATTTTGGTGTTATTTTAGATATATAGGACTTAAGCTACCATAATTGTTACAATTACATTTTAAAACTTTTCCAAAAAGGTTCTGAATAGTTTATTGACATTTTGTGTACATTTTGATAGATCAAAGTTGCTGCTGACAAGCAAATGACTGTTGACAAGCAAAAGTTCAAGGATTTCGGAACCGCAAACAATAACAATGAACTGGGAAAAGGTGTCACTGCTTGTTACAACAAAAATGAAGAAAGAATGTACAAAGAGGTACGGTGTTTTTTTAAAAACCTTGTCATAGCAATTATATGTAATAAAGGGAGAACCCGTGGGGGGGATAGTTGATACATTCGTAAAGAAAAACAAGAAACTAGGGTATATACTATAAGTATTTAATTTAAACTCTATTTATTTACTCGTAATAAAAAACTTGACTTTAACACACAACATTAACAAATGTTTTAATACCTATTTAACAAAATAAATAAGAATAAATGTGTTTTTTATGCTACAGTGGGTTTTTACACAAACAGTAGGACTTTGTCCAACATTAAAATCATGCAACGGGAATCAAATACTATAGATTTAACTTTTTCAACTAAAAATAACATTAAGAAATAGTTTCTTATCTTCTATAATTAACTATGTAAATATTTTATTATTGTTTTATTCAGCATACACACATTGAAGCATGTTTGGTCAAGGAAATATTTACGGATCACAAATACCTTTCCATTTAAATTTTACACGCTCTAAACTTTATAAATTTTCTTTTAGGTTGCCCGAGCTAGCCAATGCGTGTTTGATCAAGTTAAAAAGGTAAGAGTTTATCTGTGGTAAAGCTTAGATTAGTTCTTAACTAGCCTAACTTACAAATCCAGAAGTATTATGATACGCAAATTTTGTTGAATGTCAAACCTTTTCATTTTACCTAAAACTAGCCATTTATTTATTAACAGATTTTTAATGTAGAAGTTTAATTAATAAATACTCTAAAACAATTAATTTAAAATGTTTATTTAAGAAGTTGAATTAGTATTTAAAGCACTATAGTAAAAAGTGTAACTGAATCATCAGTTTGAAAAAGTAATAAGTACAAAATTGGAAAATTGACTCTTTGTGCAAAAAATTAACCTTTCAGATTTTAGCTCAATGAATTTGGCTAAATAATTGATCATTCATTGTATTGTTTTTCATTAAATTTTAAATTTAAGTTTAATTGTATTTTTTTATTTTTTTCGTTGTACCTACTCAAAGCCAAAATAAAATAACTGTGACCAAACTTATATTTTTTACAATTATTCTAAATGGGGCTTTGAATGTCCAGTAAAATTTGATGGTTATACAATGAAAAATTTCATTACATTATATGCAGTTCTTTCGATTTGCTCAAAAATTTGTTTTTGGATTATTCCCTTTTTTAATTTGGCGAATTTTTTGTAATCGTTTATTACTTTAATTCTTTGTTCTGTTGTGTTTTAGGGATGCAACAAGAAGTAAAGATTGAAATTCTGGAAAGCTGAAGTCCATGTTTTTAAGGAAACTAAACATTTAAATTTTTAACATTTGTTATTAATTTTAGCTGGGTTTGTAATAAAATTTTTGTTACATGTTGTTGCAGTAATTTATTTTGCTCAATTTCAAATACCTTTTATAAAACTGATTGATTTTTCAATAAACTAAGAAATTTCAAGAAAGTTAACCACATTTAAAATTGATCGTAATGAAAGATTATTCCAGAATGTAAATTAGGGTATACTTCAAAGTGTATCAAGAATTTAAACACACATTGATTGGAAGTATCTATATTAGTTTAAAGTACTATTTGGTTGTTTAATATTTTATTAGAGTTAGATTCAAATTTCAAGAGTAATATTTAAAATATTCCTTTAGTGAAAACATCCGTTGTTTCTCCAAATGTTCTAAAATACATAACTAGTTACATAACAGCTTTTTAGTTTTAACTTCTATTATCAAAACACTTTAAATAGTTCAATGCATAAAACTCTAGTTTCCCAATGAGGAAGTTGCATGATTTTTTAAAAAATTTTTAATCGATTCTTCTTGCAAAAATAAGCAACTACCCAAAATTTGAGGCCGATCGAGAAATTCCTTGATTGCCAAAAAAATTAACAAAAATCCCCTTTTCAAAAGCGCGTGAAAACGCCAAGAGTTTGGGATGTGACGTCTTCGTACGATAAACCTTGTTGGAAAGCAATGGAGTTGATGGTATGATTGTTGATGTCATTATACGATTTAAACAATAAACGTTTTCAGTCGCGTGTTTTTTTTATCAACTTTTAAATTAAAATATTTAATTACCTGTACATTTTTTTGAAAAATTGACTAGATATTTCATTTTACCATTCAAAAAACCATACGGAACACTTTGTTTTTGAAAATCTGACACATGCAACTTCCTTATTCAAGCCAAAATGTGAAACTATGGTTCAATTGTAAATAACTTAAGAATAATTTTATCACAATTAAAAACAGGAAGTAGTAAATAAATGTAAGTATACTTTCATAAAAATTATAAGATATAAATCTTAATATAAAATATATATTAAGTAGAATTCTTATTATCTTTCATTTTTTATTGTCTAATCACTCTTTGTGATGATTATACGACAATTTCACGGTATACTTCATATTGAGTCATAATCATGTCAGGAAATACTGATGCTTTTGGAAATTTTTTTATATTCTAAATGTTATAAATAAAATATCGGAAATATCCTTAAAGTGAAGTGTTTCGGTTCAATTCCGTAAAAGAGTCCCCGCTAAATATCGCCATGGTTTTTGAACACAATTATATTCAAATATCGACATATTTTTCTAATTTTTATTGATAAACTGAACATTTATTGGTTTGAAACTTGACTTTGAAATTAATTAGAAATATTTCTACTGTTTGGCTTTCAAAAAACATGGCGATATTTAGCTGGGACCCTAACGGAATTGAACCAGAGTTTCTATGTAGATATATAAGATATTCCTGATTCAAAAATAAAATATTTGACGTCAGTAAAATATAATTAAACTTTAAAAAATTGATAATAGTAGAATAATTCAAATATAATTTTTAAAGTAATAACTACCATAAAATTTGGCTATTAGACCTTTTATGATGTAAGCTTGTGTAGGGGAAAGTGAGGGATAATTGGGAGGAATGGGTTTTTAACTTCCAAATTATAAATATTTTAGTAAAGATAACACTGTTTTAAAACAGGTCTAGCAAACATTTGCAGTATGGGATATTTGTCATTACAGGTTTTTGCTGAGAAAAAAAGTTTGTTTTGAACAAGCCATAGCAAGTATTGAGTTTTGTAATTGATTTTATTTTGTAAGTTTTAAAGAATATTTTATTCTTATTTAAAGAAAGTTTTAGATTTTACAAATACTAGATCATAAGAAAATGTTACTGAAATAGTATTATATTGCATATGTAAATAATTATTTCTATAATCGTAAATTTTACACTGTGGGAGCCAATGGACATGTCTTGTGAGGGCTAATGGAAAAACTTAATGTGGCCGAATATTTCTTTAAAAAACATTTCAGAGTTTATTGGTGTTCCTTAAATACTTACTAATTAGCTTGGGTGGAAACAGAATTAGACAGTTCTTAATAGCATGTAAAACTAAATAATAATTAAATAATTTTTAAATATGACAAATTTTAACACTTTAGACAAACAAATTAGTAATTTTAAGCATCCATAAAATTTTTTCCTAAAAACTAACTTTTCCTAAAAAAAACTTTTTCCTAGTGAAACTAAACACTGTAGAGGATATTGTGAAATTAAAATGTTCAATGATTAATTTCATTCTTAACAAGTTTTGCAGATTGAATAGAATATCATATTTTTATGAAATGGCATTTAAAATTAATAAATTACTTTTCTGTTTTGAATTCTATAGTATCTTCCATTACCCCTTCACTGTGTCCCAATAGACCCCAATTTTGGGAGCCAATGGGACAGTAGTATTTGACATAATATATATCTAAATAAAGTTTTCTTATGTATTTTCCCCAGGAATATTTTTATAAACTGCTGTTCTTATACCAGCATTTATTTTTAAAAAATGTCCCACTCTCCCCAACATCATCATCATCAATGTTGTGGAGTGCAAAGCGCGGAAGGCGCTTTTTCTCCGCTTGAAAATACTAGGGACATAAATAGGAAAATTACGAATAATTGCTTGAGTTTTTGGTCATGGAACCAATGAAAAAATGAACTTTCCCCTTCATTTTAAAAATATGTTTGTGAAGAAATGCATTATTTCATGCTTTAAAAGAAGTAGGCCATCAAATCTAAAAGCCGAAAAAAAAAATCTCACAATTATTATTGACAATTTTTTTAAAATTTTGTTTCCATCTACATTAATAAGAGTAGTTTATTACCCCCATTCAGTGATACTACTACACGCTTAATTGCATGGTGCAAGATAAAATAATATTTTATAGGATGACCAGACTCTATTGAATATTAATGACAAAACACACACACATCCTATTTTGCAAGATAATAACAATGTGAGAGACGTTCCACATCCAGCAGTGTTGCAACGAAAACCGGTGAAAGAAACAGTAGTATATACAAACAGAACATCCTTTACAATAGGTGTAGCTCCTGTCCTGTTGTATTACAACACTGTTAGCAATATGAATACGCACTTGAATCACTTCCTGGAAACATGTAGTGAGATGCCACCTGCAGTATGCATTTTTAAGAATTGCATCCCGTAAATTACTGAGTGAAGAAGTAACTAGATATTCTTTTTTTGAGTCGTATGACGTCAGATCTGTTTTACTCCCTCCAACTTAAGAGTAAAAATCAACAGTCGCTTTGAATTCTCAGCCATTGTTTAGAACCAATGTTGTTTTCGTGCCCTTTTTAAAAGTCAAACTTTGCAATTATATTAAAACGTAAATAAGTATCGTAATTTATAAATATTTTGCGCGTTATGTTCCTTTTTTTGGGTATTTCAATCGAATAAAAGAAATAAAACAAAAATCCGGGAATAGTCCTTTATTTTAGAGCAGTCTACACCCCCATATCATTATTACCATTAATTTGATTCACCCTGTAAAAAGTTAATACCAAAGACCAATTTTAAACAAATAATTTTATGTTCAAAGAGGGCACTTTCAGATAGTAGCGGATTTCTAAAAAGGCTAGCTAGGCTATAAACTACGGCGGCAAAATTTAGTAGATGGCAAATTTTTGACTGCAGATTTTTTTTCTGAGTAAAAAAAGGAGAAGAGAAAGGAAACACTAAACATAAGCTTTTGAAAGACGAGAACGTCCAAAAAAGCAATTATGTGGTTTACAAGGAGCTGTTCTCTTTGTTACCGAAAGGTTCTCAAAATGAGCTAAAACACTACTTTAATGGGAAATTTTCAAAAAAATTTTTTGGGGAATACCCCCAAACCCCCCTCTCAAATTTTGATATCTTTTATACTGTGTTTTTTCCCTTGAATATTATGCCGCCTACAAGAAGCATTACCCTTTTGGTGCTCTCCATAGAGTTTGAAAGTAGATAAACACAAGTTTGGGTGGAATTTCTAAAATTATTTTTTGGGGGAGGACCTCTATCCCCCGTTTGACGTTTTTTAAAACTTTTCCCCCAGAACATTATGTGGTTTTCAAGGAACTTACCTCACATTGTAAAATTGTAACATTTCGTGAGGCGTGTACCAAAACCACTTAAAATTTTTGCCCCCCCCAACCAAAAACTGAAATGACGCCCCTGTTTAGTTTTGTGAAATCTATAGCATATAGGCGGCAAATTTTGGTTCAGCCTATAGGCGGCACATTTGGAAATCCGACCCTGCTTTCAGACCATTATACTACGCTTTTTTTTTGTGGACGGGAGTGTTTCGGATAATCCACAAACCGCGGATAATCAGATCCCGGTTTATTGAGATTATATGTTATACTATCTACTATATAATATTGATCCTTTGGACCTTATCCTTTGACAAAGGCAGGACGCCTGCGTGTGCATAAAAAATTTTTTTATACCCATTCCCCCTCCGAAAACTTATTTTCATATTTTCTGCCCCGTCGGAAGCTACTTTCAAACGCACGCACTCCACTGTGACGTAAAACAGTCTCGTTTGCGTATGAATGCCTACTTTGGGTGCGTTTGTGACAATTTTTCTGTCTTCGCCGTCGTTCGGCATTGTCTGCTTTGAAAAACGGCCACTCGCCAAGTTCTACTCGTGACTGGTAGGCTTCCTGTGCTACCTTTGATGCCCTTGATGAAAACGATAACAAACCAATAGAGCTATGGTGCGTAAAAAAGCAACGTAAGAAGATTTCAAGTTTTTTTATACGCACTTAAGAGATATTTTATGAATGAAACGTGGTTTGGAATACCAATTTAGAAATGATTGATTGTACTAGACTCGAAACTACGGACCAACAGCTAGTCTCAACTTTGATATATGTCATAATCTGAGGTAGTCTTGTTCGTTTTAGGACAACTTGAAGAAAATTGAAGAGCTAAGTGACAGGGCAAACTCAGAGGGTGGCATGGGGTCACATGCCTTTTAGATGGGTAAACGTGTGCACTGGATAAAAGGTTCCTGTAAATCCTTTCTTAATAAAAACACATCTTCTAAATCTACAAAAAGCTTCAATTTTGTTTTCAGGATCAATAAAGTATTTGTCCTTTAACACTTTAAAAACTTTCACTGACTTTATTGCGAAGAATGACTTTTAGATCCCCTGGATGCCTACCAGAGGAATTAAAAACTACTACACTAAAGACTTCATGCCATTGTATACTGTTCATGACGTTTCAGTAAGGAATAATACATTATTGTATTATTCTTATATTGAAATATTAAGGGAGGTCAAAGTTAATCATTTAAAAATAACTAATTTAGTCAGTGATAGGGAAGGAATGAGTTGTATAGTTCGCTGTCCATACCTTTTAGAACAAAGTGATGTACCTACTTAAGTGTATGGAACTTACAAAATTTAATAGCTTATTGCTTATATTAAAATGCTAGGATGTGATTGATTGATAAGAAATGCTTAGAATTCTAATTACATATTAATTTATTTTTCTGACATAAAACAGTGCTACATTTCAATGCAAACCCATACTTCTTTATATTAGACTAGCTGATATGCCCGGCCTTGCACGGGTGAAGATTATAAATTTATTATTTGAGGCGTTTGCTTCAAAACCAGCTAATTCCATATTTTTCTGAAATCCACTTTTTTGCATATTTTGAAAGTTTAGAGGGTCCTTCATAACCTTGCGAAGGGATATAGCTCAAACCCAGCTCATTCCAACCCAAAATTAGAATAAAAGTGAAAACTGTGATCTCAACTGTGAAATTTCAGATCATTTGAAAAAGTTACTTATTACGTTAAAGTTACGTCATTTACTTAAAACTCGTAAAGACATAAATATTAACTGGTGAACTGGAAAAAACCAATTCACAACTTAATTGAACAAAAAAACTGAAAAAAGCATGAAAAATCGTGTTTTTGCATCAAAATCAGCTCATTCCAACCTAATTAGTGTAATTACGCCCAAGGTAATGCAACTGGAATGAAAATAAAAAACTAATCAAATTCTAAGTGGTTGTACCTACAATTAAAAATTTAAAAAACAAATTTAGCTTTAGAACTGTGGACGTGAGAAGTTTTTTGTCTCTCCTGTAAAATTTTCAAAAATGGAATAAGCTGGTTTTGATAGCAAACGCCTCATTTTTAAGTTTTCCCAAATACATTTCTAATTTTATATAATCAACATTTACCAATCATCCCGGTATCCCAGGCGTCTTTTTCATATTCCGGTGTTCCCGGTAACTTTTCCTATCCCGGTGTTCCTAGTAAGTTTTCTTATCCGGATGGACTAAAATTCCTTCATTACTCAAGCGCAATAGTATAACTTTTGAATGATTTCCACATTTACAACATGGAAAAAATATTCTAAAAAATTATTTAAAATTTCTCAGATTCCTTAATTAATCATTTCTTTAAGAATAAACGTTTTCGGTGAAATTATTCAATAATTAAAGCTTATTCCGTTTTGAAATTTAAGAAAAAAGAATCAATATTTTCTAGTTGAAAGTAAAGCCCTAGATCCTCTACCTTAAGTAGCGACATCACGCTCAATTGGCCGCCATTGTAGGGAGAACTCACTACTAGTTACGATAAGCAAGACTATCCAGACTAGTAGTGAGTTCTCCCCACAATGGCGGCCGATTGAGCGTGATGTCGCTACTTAAGGTAGAGTATCCAGGGCTTTAGTTGAAAGGGAGTTTTAATGGTTTTTGGTTTGTTAACCAACTTTCTTAAAAGTTAAAATATTATCACTTTTTGATTTTACATCCTCGTTTCCATGGACACTATTTTAACAACAATGATATTCTATAAAGCTTTTAAAATATAAAAATTAGATAATCTGTCAAATAAAAATATGTTTAACTATACATAACTTTTAAATTTCATTGAAATATATTTTTAAAATATTAATATAATTTTTAAATAGATTTGTACCTAGTGTTTCTATTAAAAATTGTTGTTTAGCATTAAATTTTCTTTGTAACAATGGAGTAAGCAGATCTCTTCTTGAGGGGAAATGAAGCTATTTCAGCAAAATGACCATAAAAAGGGTCGAAAGAGGGTCAAGGGGTCATTAAAAGTTTTCGAAACATAGCCTATGTTTTTTTCTGAGTTTTTTTACGTAGGTATACCAAGTTTGGTGCAGATCGGAAGAAAACTGTGGATTTGTATAAAAGACAAACATATATACCCACACTTTGTTTTATTATACTAGGGAGCTACCGCCCCCTGCTCGCTATCGCTCGCCAACCCCCGTAAACTGCTGACGCAGGACCTTTTGGAATTGCTTCGCAATTCCCACAAATTCCAACTCGCTGAACTTAATACCCTTTTTAAAACAATTAATCAATTTACAGAAAAAAAGTCGACCAACTTTCCAAAAATACGTCACCAAATCCCTTCCATGAATAAATCTCCCTTAAAAAAGTTTGAATATATATTAACTCGAACTTATCAAAAATTTAAACGAAAGGTTTTTTAATTATTTTCGTCTATGATTACAAAAATAACTAATTCTAATTGTTTATCAATATTAGGACCAAACAAAAACCATTATTTTAAAGTAACTCGTTAGTATAGCATGCCTAGTGTTTATCATTCATATTTTTTTAAACCCAGACTTGTTAAACAATACCGTTTAAGCAATTGAAAATAATAAGAGACAAAACATCACTCTATGTTTACAATTAATTTCGATAAAATCAGACAAAAACTTATAAATATTGGACAAAAAGTGTGAAATTTTAGTATAAAAGGGCGTACATGTAAGTTTTTAGAATATGTTTTTATCAGTCTTTGAATGATATTTCATCAAGAAAGTACTTTTTTTAAAAGGTGAAAAAACATGTTTTATCTTAAAATATAGCGTCAATCGGTTGTTGTGATTGGATGCATAATAATTTGATTGACAGTACTTGCTTTGTAACTGCGACCTTATCCGTTATCTAAAAAAATGGAAATATTTTAAAATTGAGAATTTTTTTGAAAAATCGAAGGGCTTACTCGGAAATCCGGAAATAATGCGGACATTTTGATACCAGATATGTGTCATTCGGTTCAGTAATTAAAAAGCCTTTCTCTGGAAACCGTTCACCAAAAACTTTTTTTTAGAATAGAGAGATTAGATAACATCTATAATAATAAAAGAGCTTTTACCATTCACCGATTCATTCATTCATTCACTCATCAACGCCGAGCAAAATCTACCTGGGCTAAAGACTCGAAACTTGGTGTGAGGGAAGACCTTACTGTGTATAAGCGAAATAAAAAGGGATTTATCGTTATTCTTTTTTCTGACCCACAGGGTTGCTTGGAGTGTTTTTTTTAACCTAGAACCGTCCAAATGACCTCAGATCTTAGTAATTTCGCAGGAAGGTACCTAGCTACAATATCTAGAAATCCATTTTTCAAATTTTCGATATTCTAATTTTAAGGGTCTAAAAATTTCAAAAACCCATTTTTGAAGAGCATAAACAATGTTTTGCTATTTCGAAGAAAAACATACTAATAATTTGAATTTTCGAAGCGACTTGTCGGTAATATCTTCTTATGAATATCTCAAAGAAAGTAATTTCAGGGATTTTCGATATTCCGTTCTGGAGGGGGTGCACGGGGGTTTGGATATTTAATCCCGTTTTTGTTTTTGCATTCTAGCACCCTTATATTAATGTGATTGGTAAGAAATTTTAGCATATTGTTCCTCGCACAATCGGGAAGGTTTTCAAAAAAGGATAGGCCTTTTTATTATTAAACGCTTTTTTTATACTCGCTTTTGGCGGCGTTTTACGGGTGGAATTTTAAAACTCGATTTTCGGGCACTTCCCAATATGTTAGGGCCCCGAAACTTTACAATCGGTGTAACCCTCATGACACTCCAATATCCAACCATTATTTAGTCAAAGAACCAAAGGATTAAGTTAATTAACAAGTATTTTTAATTAACAAAAAAACGGAATTTGAGACCTTTCCCAAAGGTCTATGCCCCCTAAAACGTGCATAATTGTGTATTAGGCATAACTTCATCATATTCAAAAGTCAAAACGAGAATTGCCCAGTAATTATGATAATTATAGATGATTAATCACTTTTTTTGAATGCATATTTTGGATTCTTGTACATAAAACTTCAGGCACTTCCAAACGATATACAGTTCTGAAACTTTGCACCATGGTAGAATTCCAATGAAAATGCAATATTCAATCATCAACCAATCAAAACCACTGTAATTACGTTAATTAAGGAGTAATTTTGATTATCCGACTATCTCGAATTTGAGACCTTTCCCAAAAGACTATGACCACAAAAACGTGTACAATGATTACATATAGCTTTACAATATCCAGGTCATCAAAATGAGAATTGCCTAGCAATTATGTTAACTATCGACCATAAACCGCTAATTTCAAAAACACATTTTGGATTCTTGTACATAAAATTTCAGGCCTTTCCAAACGGTATAAAGTTCTGAAACTTTACACCATGGTGTAAACCCGATGAAAATGCAATATTCAATAATCAACTAGTCAAAACCTCCGTAATTATGGTAGTTAACGAGTATCCGTTTAATTCAAATTTGAGACACTTCCTTGAAGCCAATGGCTCCCAAAACCTTTTAGAACACTTCAATAAAAGCGTTTTTTTAAAAATCTTTTTTTTACTTATTTTATTCTAAATTCTTATGCGTAGCTTGAATGTTGAATTGATAACGGTTTTAACTCCTTCCAGGTGACGCAAAACCTCTATTGTTAAAAATATTTATTTTAAAACATTTTAATAGCAGGTGAAATTTTCTAAAATCTGAAAAAGTAATTTTTGATGATTAAATGTACGATAACCCAAAACTATTTAACCGAACAATTTTTCTTTTTTTTTTATTCAATCAAAATTTATAAATATCTTAAGGGAAAACATAAATTTAAAAATATTTCATTAGAAGCATTTTAGTTGGTGTCAATTCAATTTACCTTTACTGATTTCGTGTTTGAAGGCGATTTTTTTTCAGTGAATGAGTTGGTAATCTAATATAATAAAATTGAATGTGTGTAGGGTGGGTTTGTCTTTTAATACAAATCCACAGTTTTCTTCCGATCTGCACCAAACTTGGTATACCTACGTAAAAAACTCAGGAAAAACCATAGGCTATGTTTCGAAAACTTTAATTGACCCCTTGACCCTCTTTTGACCCTTTCTATGGTCATTTTGCTGAAATAGCTTGATTTCTCCTCAAGAAGAGATCTGTTTACTCCATTGTTACAAAGAAAATGTAATGCTAAACAACAAGTTTTTAATAGAAACACTAGGTACAATTATATTTAAAAATTATATTAATAATTTAAAAATCTATTTCAATGAATTTTAAAAGTTTTAAGTATAGTTTAACATATTTTTATTTGAGAGTTTATCTAATTTTTATAGTTTAAAAAGATTTATGGATTATCATGTTGTTAAAATAATCTTCATGGAAACGAGGATCTGCATTTGGGAAATCTTAAAAATAATAAATTTATACTCTGCACCCATGCAAGGCCGGACATATCAGCTAGTCTAATATAATAAAATTGAATGTGTGTATATGGGTTTGTCTTTTATACAAATCCACAGTTTTCTTTCGATCTACACGAAACTTGGTATACATACGTAAAAAAACTCCAGAAAAAACATAGGCTATGTTTCAAAAACTTTAATAGACCCCTTGACCCTCTTTTGACCCTTTTTATGGTCATTTTGCTGAAATAGCTTTATTTCTCCTCAAGAAGAGGTATGCTTACTCCATTGATACAAAGAAAATTTAATGCCAAACAACAAGTTTTTAATAGAAACACTAGGTACAAGTCTATTTAAAAATTATATTATTAATTTAAAAATCTATTTCAATGAAATTTAAAATTTTTAAGTATAGTTTAACACATTTTTATTTGAGAGTTTATCTAATTTTTATATTTTAAAAAGCTTTATGGATTATCATGTTGTTAAAATAGTCTTCATGGAAACGAGGATGTAAAATCAAAAGGTGATAATATATTTTTTAAGAAAGTTGGTTAACAAACGAAAAACTATTAAAACTCCCTTTCAACTAGAAAATATTGATTTTTTTCTTAAATTGCAAAATGGAATAAGCTTTAATTATTGAATAATTTCACCGAAAACGTTAATTACATAAGATATGATTAATCAAGGGATCTAAGCAATTTTAAATAATTTTTAGAATACTTTTTATATGTAAATGTGGAAATCATTCAAAAATTATATTGCTTGAGAACTGAAGGAATTTTAATCCACCCGGGAACACCAGGTTAAGAAAAATTACTAGGAACACCGGGATAGGAAAAGTTACCGGGAACACCGAAATATGAATAACACGCCTGGGATACCGGGAAGATTGGTAAATGCTGATTAGACAAAATTAGAAATGTATTTGGGAAAACTTAAAAATAATAAATTTATACTCTGCACCCGTTCAAGGCCGGGCATATCAGCTAGTAAACTAATATAGGGGAGTTCAGGAGGTCTCCCCTGACCTTTTTTTATTCTTAATTTTAAAAACTGGTTAGTAACTTTTTAATTGCAAAAGTTTTTAAGTTTTGATTTACATCTTAGAAAAGTTTTCATTTTTAATTGCTTTGTTATTTCGTGAAAACATAGCGGAATGAGGAGGAAAAATATTAAGTCTATATATAGAAATTGTTGTTCCATATCTTTACCTTTATTGTGAAGCAAAGGTGGAAAAATTTGACAAAACTATGCATTGCCAATTTCAGAAATAGATTTTGTAAACAAAGGATATTAAGGAAAACAAAGATATAACTTAAAATGAGGGGTTAAGAGGGTCTCCCTCTAATTTTCATCTGATTTGAAAATATCCCTCTTAAAAATGGGGAATTCACACATTAATTCCAAACAGTAGGTGTTTTTAAAGTTTTCTTTATATCTTAAGGAAGTACAGCATCAAAGACGAATTCTAGCGGGAAGGCAGTTGCCCCTAACCTAAATGAAGCTCTGGAAAGGAATATAGTTAAGAAAATTATCATTTATTTTGACACTCAGTTTAAAAATCCATTTCCCCCGAGCAACGGCGGGTATATCCGCTAGTTACAAAATATAATATTTCTTACCCTTGTAATTGCAGTGCTACCTATGATATTTTGGGTAGGGTGGAATGAAGTTAATTTCAATCTTTCCATTCAAATTTTATTAATTTAATTTGAAAATGTCCTTTAAAGTTTGTCTTTTGTAGGACGAGTATTTCACAATGCAGAAATACAAAATAGCACGAATGAATAATAGTTAAAAAAGTCTATTCATAGTTTCAATAATATTTTACACGATGTTTGCTCAATTTTGATATTGAAATTATTTTTATCATTTTATTGTTAGTTACCTCCACACATATATTCGTTATTCAGAATCAATCGTTTTCTTTTCTTAAAACAGAATACATTAATATAAATTCCCATAACTTTCATTTCAACCTTTACACGATAAAGGGTCATAGAACCTTTCATATACTAAAGAACCCATCCAAAATCAATCACTCCACTATTCCCTTTAACATGTTCGTACATGCCCCTTTTAACCTTTAACAAACAATCCACCTTTGTACTTAGACAAATCTATTTACAATTCATTTAAAATTTCAAAAGCAAATTATTCCTTCCATGCATTAAAAGGTTCAACCTTATTAACATAAAAATACTTTACTCCCCAAACTAGCTTTGACGCAATCACACGCCAAGGGACATCGTCTAACTCACTTCCTACCGTCGATCCCGCCTCTTTCGGTCCCCACATTACGACCCATCACGACAAGCCATTCGATCCGAACCCCAAAACAAACGAAAATCCCGATCAAAGGATTGAATGAATGGCATGTATTGAAACAGCCATCATGCGAGGCTTCTACCTGTCACGCCATGATTGATGTTTATAAGGATATTGCTCAAGCTGTAAGGCCTTGTTATTGGTTTCTGTGGATAGTAATCATTGCAATGAATTTTTCTCTCGTGTTGTGCGTTCTACTGGGGGTGACTGTGGCGGTGAATGCCACCCCCATGTTCGGGGACATGATGAAGGCAGCGTCCGACGGGATGAAGCAGGCGATGGGGGCCATGGGGGGTGGGGACAACCCCTTCATGAAGGCCATTGAAGACGCTAAGAAGGTTAGTTGGTGCTTTCTCTTAAAACCATGCTGTTTAATCTGTAAAGTTAGTATTTTCGCACAAATCACAACTAAGAACTTCAATCATTTCTCTATAAAAGTGGGTTTAGACGTGGACAGAGTTTACTTCCTTTTCTGGTATTCTGATAAGTCTGTTTTTGGGCGCTGGGGCTTGATGGCTTTTGCAAATTCTGGTAGATGTCCTCCACTTTGACCATGTCCAATACCCCTGATGAAGACGCATGGAAGGAGTTTTTTGGTGTGATTTGGTACTGCGGAATGTTTTGCTTACTTGCAGCCTTAGCGTAGTTTGCAGTTCAATTACTAACTGTTCAGCGTATACACAATAGATAGTAACTATATACAAGCAATTTTATTAGTCACCTGCACTCTGATAGTCAACTTCTCCTTGATATTTTTAAAGTTAATCACTATTTAATATTAGCTAATTAATAACAGTTATTCTTTTTACCACTTCAAGTGAGATAATAAAATGGATGCGCTGTATAACGTCCAAAAGAATATTAAGATTTTATTTTATTAACACCATTCCAAACAATGCTAAAAATCAACTAATTAAATCCCAGGGAAAGATTCTTGAATACATCTGGACTTTATGTTCATCCATATAGAAGGAATATGTTTGAATGAAAATATTATCTTTATTTATTTTTTTAATGGAATTACTCAAACATTGAAAAAAATTTTGCCTATTCTACTAAATGATAATAGAAAGTAAATATTAAATATTAAAAAACATTAAAGTGAATAGTGTAATAATACCTAATTATTTTTGGCATTTAAATTTTGTGTCTTCTTAAAGTCTGTTAATGCAAGTTGGTCCGCCACCAGACTGAGTGAAGAGATTGTAAGATCGTTGTTATTGTAAAACACCACAACTCTAGAATTAAAACAGAACGGCTTTCACGGCCGTTTTAATTAGAAGGAAAATGTTCCGGGCTGGGTCATCGTGGTCTGGTTTCCATCAAGTGGTCCACAAGGCCATCAGAGATCGTCCGAAATATTTTTAAACTTATCCCAAAAAAATGTGTGGAAATAAAAAAATTAAGTGTTCCTTTTCCTTATCACACATTCTAGAAAGTAAAAAAATCATAGATCCAAAAAATGGACCATATAGATTATCTCCTTTAATTCACTTGTTCATTTCACTTACTTTATTTAACTTTCACTTAACTTTATTACAAAGTAGAGACAAAAGGTGATGATGTGGCAAAGTATTGCATTAGATTAATATAATTAAAACTGAGAAGCTCCAAAAGGGTGGGGCAAATAAAGAATCGAACGATTGATCCTAAGCGGGTTTTTTGTTTTTGCGTGCGCAGACAGTTTTTTAGAGCTGTTTCCAGAACAGCTGTTTGCGCACGCAAAAAACAAACTTTAACAGGATCTCAAGCGCTTAATATTCATTGTATTTACGTGAAACTTTGGACTTAAGAGTTTTCAACTATGATCTTTCAGATTATCGAATCAAAAGAAAGGATTTCGAAATACAAAATAATGTTTTGGCAGAGTCTTCACATTTTTGTGTGTTTTTTTTACTTTTTTCTTAATAAAACAAATTTTAAAGTGAAGACTTTTGAGACAATTTTAAAGATCATATTAAACCACAATTTTTGAGACCATAATTAAATATTTACCAATAGTAGTTCTTCTACAAATTGAATTTTTAAATGATTTTTATAGGGTGTCGCTCCATTTTTAACTCCCTGGGATTTGGTCTGGGACCCCCAAATCCTGTGTGATTCTGACTCTTCTAGGTGTCTACTATCATCCCTGAAAGTTTGTTGTACCATTTCAGATACACCCTGTAATTAAGTCTCGATTTCCCTTTTTTCGGAAAAAATTCAAACTTCAGACCCTCTGTAAGAAATAAATGCATTAAAAAAAGGTTAAAATTTTAAAGATAAAGTTGGGGATAAGGATGGTCCGCACGAAATTAATTTAAGTTAAGTGGTCCACAGACATATTTGAGTTGGGAACCACTGATCTAGACCACGGCGACCCGGCCCGGAACCTTTTCCTCCTAATTAAGGTATCCGTACACCTTTGACAACTTTTTTTTAAAATTTTGATAATAACCTAATTTTTTCTTTAGAATATCATTAGTTACCCCAAAACTTGGTTATAAATCAAAAAATCAATTGAAAAAATTTTTTTTTCACCAATTTAGGGTAAAAAAGGTCAAAAAACAACCATTACGCATATTGAAATTACACAAAAAGTTATTAATATTTTTTAGTTTTGTAAATTGAATTTCAAAGAGTGATATGTACTCTTGGATCTAGACTAAAAGTTTTGAAAAATATAAAGTTTTAAAGTTTTTAGAAGCTTTTGAAATTGAAATACCTTAAAACTCATAAGAAAAATATAAACAATGATATTACATAAGCTGTTAATTTTTTTCTACTCAACATATTACCATGATTGTAGTCTAGATCCAACACCCATATATCTAAAATATGAATACCAAATTTCATGCAAATCCAACAATAACTTCAGGAGATATTTAAAAATGCGATAAAGCAAAAATACAAAAAACCCATTTTGAGAAAACACGAAATTAAACTTTTAATTGTACCTAATTTACTATAGATATGTAATTTTTAAAATTATATAACTTCGGTTCTATATATCCCAGACACAAAATTTAAAGTGTTTTTTGAAGCTAATAAATAGGGCTACTATTCTAAAGCAATTTTGGAAAATCGAGGTTTTTGTGCAAATTGACCTAAAAAAGGTGTACGGATACCTTAAGAATTAATTTAACACTGCCCAATGCCCATCCATCAATAATACCAAACTGAAGTTGTGTTTCATTTCAATCACAGATGGTTGAAGGAGGAGGCGGAGACTCCATGAAACAGATGCAGGCGATGTTGGAGAAAGGACTGAAGGAAGCAGCGGACGGAGACGTGCAGAAGCAGTTCCAGGGAGCCATCGAGAAGATGCAGGAGATGATGCAGGGAGGATCGCCGCACGAGGATATCATGAAAGCGCTCAACCAGATGCAGCAGGGATAAGGAGCCTGCTCAACTTGCATTATTTATATTGTTTTTATACGTTGCTTGGCACTATTAAAGGTTCGCTTCTGTTTTGTCTTGGGGTGTCGTTTTGAATTATTTGGTTTTGGTGGCGAGGATTGGAAATAGTAGATCTTCCCGAAAGTTTTGTCACTTCAGGGACAATCTGTAAGTGTTAAATTTTTTACTACTCTTCCATTATGTGATACCAATATAAACTGTAACTTTATCTACAGTGAACTTGGCATCTTGGCTTGATTTTGGGACTGATCGACATTTGAGATTTCCTTAAATCTATGATAACTTGTTTCTTCATTTCTTTTGTGCTTTTAAATTAAAATTAACCGGATACTTCCTTAAAACACTTAATGTTTTAAGTGAGGAGCAAACAATCAAACCATGCTTTCTCCTTCAAATACAAATTTTCAGGAAACACAAAAAACTAATAACTTAAAAAACAACTAATTTAACTGAAGATTGGTGATCTAGGTCATGGCCACCTAGACTTATAAGTCCCGAGAAGTTCAAAATCGTGACGTCTGATAGAACTGACGTCAGTAGTGTAAAAATGACAGTTCTGCGGCACTGAGGCTCTGAGGCTCTATGAGGCACTGAGGCTCTGAGGCTCTATGAGGCACCGGAAGTGGGCGTGGCCTCGTGACGTCAGAGGGCGTGGCTAGCGACGTCACCGGAAGGGGCGTGGTCATCTATTGTCTTAATTAATTAATTAATTAACCCTAATTAGTTAATTAACCCTAATGAAATTACCCTAATTTACCTTAACCCTTTGAACACTAAATTGGGGACTTGGGATTTTTCTAGGTTTTACCTTAACCCTTTGAACACTACATTGGGGACTTTGTGCTTATTCGAGCTTTTCCTTAACCCTTTGAGTACTGGAGCGAAGTGAAGTTGCCTTTGAGTACTAATTTCGGTGGAGCAAAGTGAAGTGGTTACTATAATGAGTTAATTACACTAATTAATCCTAATTAGCTAATTACCCCTAATTGGATGATTTAGGACCCTAATTAAGTGGGTATGGTCTATGACGTCATGGTCGAGTTGTTTACCTGCTGCTGATTTTAGTTTCGTTTAGCGGAGTTGAGTTGTTTTTAAAGCTTGCTTTTTATGGAATGGCAACGGTAGTTTTGTTTACATTTCGGACTTTAACTTTTTTCTATTCACAGAAAATAGAGTCGCCATCTAGTGAGTGAATATGAAACTAATCATTGATTAGTATTTTCCAAAAATAGAGTTTTTAGCTGGATTCGAACTCGCAGCATGCTTTAAGTGATGGTAACCCAATGTAAATCCTTCGATTTACCCACTGGGCTACCACCACCTAACATTTCATTAGCTTTTTATCTAAACATGTCCATTTTTTCGAGCTCATATCTGCTAGAGTTGAGTTGTTTACATGCTGCTGCTGATTTTTAGTTTCGATTTATCGGAGTTGAGATATAATTAAATACTCTATTAATTTATTTAATTATTTTAATTACATAAACATCATTATTATAATTAATGAGTTAATTACACTTAATTAAAATTGATTTTTACCCTAATTTACCCTAACCCTTTGATGACTAATTTCGGGACTTGTACTTTTTTAGACTATTTTTTAACCCTTTGATTACTACTTCCATAGTGGTGTAGCAATAAATCTTAACCCTTTGATGACTAATTTCGGGACTTATACTTTTTTAGACTATTTTTTAAACCTTTGATTACTTATTTCCATAGTGGTGCACCAATAATTCTTAACCCTTTAGTCCAGGTATGGGCAACCTTTTCGTAATAAATGAGTCGTAAAGTTGAAGTCGTAGTAAAAAATGAGTCGTTTAGTTGTATATATATTTATGAAGTTTAGTACTAAAGTTAAAAATTAATCTGGACTAGAATAATATTATCTAGATTACATACAAATATTTTATGTTAAAGTTACAAAAATCTGAACTGAAAAATCTGGAGTACTTGGTTTGAACCTGAGTTACAAGATTGTCAACATTTGGGATCTCTATCTCACTTATACACAGGCGCAGAGTTTTGTCCAGATTTTCCTCCGTAAGTCTGGTTCGATACTTCGATTTATTAATTTTCATTCTAGGAAAGAACTGTTTCACATTTACATGTACTTCCAAATGAGCAGATCATTTTTCTTGCAAATGCTCTAAGGTGGGGGAATTTTTCTTCAGCTAGGTATGTGCTGTTGAAATCACTGGGCTTTACGTCTTCAAATTTTGATTTTAAATGCCAGTCTTCCTGAAGCTCGATCAACTCCATTTGCAGGTGTATCGGAGCTTCCTCGACGCTACTTTTGAAGGGAGATGGAAAAAGGTTGAACAAGCTATCCACGTTTTTAAAATCGGAAAATCAACCGTCGGCGATCGTCCGTCGTGAAGTAACAACTCTCCTACGCTTATAGACACCTCCCAAGAACAAAATATAGTTGTACAGTACGTTTTAACTGCTAAAATAAAGTTCTTTTCGGGGGAAACTTCTGTATCCCCTCTTTCGCTCTTGTTAACGAAAACAGAGTGATTTTTAGTACAATTTTTTAAATGTTCCGCGGGCCGGACCAAATGACGAGGCGGGCCGGATCCGGCCCGCGGGCCGTAGGTTGCCCATCGTTGCTTTAGTCACTAATTTCGGAATTTGCACTTTTTCAGACAATTTTTTAACCCTTTAGTCACTAATTTCCATAGTGATGCAGCAATAATTCTTAAAGAGCACAATGCCATGAATATACTTCATAGTGAAGGACTTTGAAAATCGATAACCTAAACATTAGTGGGTTTTTTTCGATTGATTAATAAAAACATAATACAATTTTCCACTGAAATTTATTTTAACTTATGAAAATAACAATCTTTGACGAAATCACCCTGCGACAAAGAGGACAAACATTTAAATTCTCTACACATTTTCTACAAGCAACAAGGTGTCCACAAGGTTGAAATACAACATTCATTTCTAGATTCATACATATTTTACATAAAAATGAATTTCTAACGATAATTTTACATTCATTACCATCAAGGTGTGTATTTTTAGAGATTTCGATTCCATCACGATCTTTCACTTTTTCTAACGAAACAGTAGTCTTTGAAATACTTATCTTTTCCACTACATGCTTTTGAGTCGTTTTACACACTCGTTGGCAATAATTTTCCTTTCTTCTCACTATAAGTTGAATATATTTACAATCAGAGAAAAACTTTCTATGCTCAACCAACGGGTCATCATCATTCTCCCAATTTCCCAATAATCCACCACAAGTAAAACAAACAACTATATCGTCAACGCCGGAATAATATAATCCAGACTCTGCCATGTCCTTAACATCGGGTTTATCTTCAGGCCAATCTTTAAAAGTCTCAAGACGTTTTTCAAAGTTCAACATATTAGGATGTTTTGGGGCAATGTCTTTTAATTTTTCAGATGTTTTAGCTGGTTTAGACTTATCTTCTAGATGCACGATTGGTATGTTTTGAGAACCAGATATTAGAAATGAGCATTTCGGGGATTTTCTCATGTGCTCTCTTATCGGCTTTTGTCCTCTAACCCAGTCACGGATAATAACTCGACAAAATGCACACTGTACTTCATCTTCGAATTTCAAGTAAAAAAATCCAGCTGCTGCTAGGTCAGCTGATTTGATATACGATAGAGGCCAAACTTCAGAAAAAGAAATTATTCTATTAGCTTCATATCTCTTTACTTCGCATATTTTTTCAACAGTTTCAGAATTGTTTAGTACATATTCTTTTCCATGAATGTCTGACGTTTCATGTTTGAAATTATTCATCTTATCAAAGCTTCTATTCTCTTCGTTTAACGTGTACTAAACACTATTTATACCCTTTGGAAATAATAACGAGTATACAATCAATTTTACATATTTTATATGTTCATATAGAAGAGAAACTTTATTAAAGTAAAAACTAAAACCGAACAGTTTTACAATAAAAAACTTAGTAACATAAGGAAATTAAAACTTTGTTTGAAATGAACTAGAAAATGAAATATTTTTGACAAGAAATAAAATTCTAAAACTAAAACTTTGCTAGAATAAAGATAAACACAGAAAAATATCTGAACTTTGCTAAAAATAAAGACCATTACAGAAAAATAACTAAGTAAGAACTTTGAAAACATTAAGGTAAAAACATAAAAAGGAAAAAAACTTAGATACCGAAATATAACTAAAAAACTTTGTTTGAAATGAAGTAGAAAAACGAAAATTTTATAAGAAATGAAAGCTTATACATTATAAAACCAAAAACTGTTGAAAAAATTAAGACGAACACAGAAAAATAACTGAAAACTTTATCAAATAAAGAAGAAAACCTAAAAATTTTACAACTTGAAATCTTACACCTATGAAAACCGAGACAAAAGTTAAATGCATCACAAGAAAAAAACATCTAGATTAAAAACTTTGTAAAAAAAAAGGAGAAAAGAACCCCTCAAAATATTTCATGAACTTCAAACTTCAAACTTTTTTAAGATCTATAAAAAATATTACAAGTAACTTAAACTTTGATAAAAATAGAGAAAAAAAACATAAATATATTACAAGTTAAAATTAAGAAAATATATGACACTAAAAATTAAATGAGCATTTCGGGGATTTTCTCATGTGCTCTCTTATCGGCTTTTGTCCTCTAACCCAGTCACGGATAATAACTCGACAAAATGCACACTGTACTTCATCTTCGAATTTCAAGTAAAAAAATCCAGCTGCTGCTAGGTCAGCTGATTTGATATACGATAGAGGCCAAACTTCAGAAAAAGAAATTATTCTATTAGCTTCATATCTCTTTACTTCGCATATTTTTTCAACAGTTTCAGAATTGTTTAGTACATATTCTTTTCCATGAATGTCTGACGTTTCATGTTTGAAATTATTCATCTTATCAAAGCTTCTATTCTCTTCGTTTAACGTGTACTAAACACTATTTATACCCTTTGGAAATAATAACGAGTATACAATCAATTTTACATATTTTATATGTTCATATAGAAGAGAAACTTTATTAAAGTAAAAACTAAAACCGAACAGTTTTACAATAAAAAACTTAGTAACATAAGGAAATTAAAACTTTGTTTGAAATGAACTAGAAAATGAAATATTTTTGACAAGAAATAAAATTCTAAAACTAAAACTTTGCTAGAATAAAGATAAACACAGAAAAATATCTGAACTTTGCTAAAAATAAAGACCATTACAGAAAAATAACTAAGTAAGAACTTTGAAAACATTAAGGTAAAAACATAAAAAGGAAAAAAACTTAGATACCGAAATATAACTAAAAAACTTTGTTTGAAATGAAGTAGAAAAACGAAAATTTTATAAGAAATGAAAGCTTATACATTATAAAACCAAAAACTGTTGAAAAAATTAAGACGAACACAGAAAAATAACTGAAAACTTTATCAAATAAAGAAGAAAACCTAAAAATTTTACAACTTGAAATCTTACACCTATGAAAACCGAGACAAAAGTTAAATGCATCACAAGAAAAAAACATCTAGATTAAAAACTTTGTAAAAAAAAAGGAGAAAAGAACCCCTCAAAATATTTCATGAACTTCAAACTTCAAACTTTTTTAAGATCTATAAAAAATATTACAAGTAACTTAAACTTTGATAAAAATAGAGAAAAAAAAACATAAATATATTACAAGTTAAAATTAAGAAAATATATGACACTAAAAATTTTGGTAGAAAAGGAGAGGAAAAAAGTAAAAAATATTACGAGAAATGAAAATGTAACAACTTGGAAACTTAGACATAAAACTAAAAAAAACTTATGAAGGGAAAACTTTAATATATTACAAGAAATAAACACTTCACTAAAAACTTTGTTAAAATGGAAGAAAACCACCTAAAAATATTTCAAGAACTAAAACTTAGAAACTGTTGAAATAAAACTTTTATAAAAAATACAGATGAAAACACAAAATATTACAAAAGTTTAGACACTTTATGAAACTAAAAATTTTATTAGAAATGGAGAGGGAAAATGTAAAAATATTACGAGAGATGAAAACTTAGACACTTAATTCAAAAATTTTACGACTTGAAATCCTACACTTATGAAAACTTAGACAAAACTTAGACACATGAATTTATAAAAACTTACGAAGGGAAAACTTAAATGCATTGCAAGAAATAAACACCTAGATTAAAAACTTTGTAAAAAAAGGAGAAAATCACCTCAAAAATATCTCAACTACAAACTTAGAAACTGCTGAAATAAAACTTTGATAAAAATACAGATGTAAACATAAAAATTCAGAAACTTAAAATTTTGTTAGAATTGGAAAGGAAAATTTTATCACTTGAAAATGTAACAACTTGGAAACTTAGACATGTAATAAATACAAAAAAAACTTATGAAGAGAAAACTTAAATATATTACAAGAAATAAACACTTAGACTAAAAACTTTGTTAAAAATGGGAGAAAACCACCCCAAAAAATATTTCCAGAACTAAAACTTAAAAATTGTTAAAATAAAACATTGATTCAAAAATACGGATGGAAACACAAAAATATTACGCGAAGTAAAATTTAGACACTATACGAATCTAAAAATTTTGATAGATATTACAAGAAATGAAAATTTAGACACTTTCTTGAAAACTTACACTTATGAAAACTCAGACATGAAACTATAAAACTTAAGAAGTGAAATCTTAAATATATCACAAGAAATAAACACCTAGACTAAAAACTTTGTTAAAAAAAGGAAGAAAACCTTAAAGATTTTTAGATTTATTAAACTTAAAAACTAAAAAACTTAAAAAAACTTTGTTAAAATACAGATGAAAACTTAATATTATGACAAGACACAAATTTCTTGAACATTATAAAGAAATTGAAAACTTTGTTAGAAATAAAACAGACGCTGAAAAATAATTAGGAACTTATAAAAATACAGTTCAAAAAACACAAAACTAATACAAGAAATATAAACTTACATTTAAAACTAAAATATTGTAAAGATATAAATACAAAATCCTAAAAATGTTTCAAGAAATATAAACTTAAAAACTATAGAACTAAAAACTTTATGAAAAATAAAGGAGAAAGTACAAAAACATTACAAGAAAATAAAAATTTAGACACTATATGAAACCAAAAACTTAGAAGGAGTAAAAAATTTTAAAATATTACAAGAAATAAACACCTCTACTCTATAAACTAAAATATTTGCCAATAAATAAAAACAACCTAAAATGATCTCAAGAAATTTAAAGGTAGACACTATATAAAACAAAAACTTTGTCAGAAATGAAATGGAAACTTAAAAAATATAACAAGAAATACTCTATAAAGCTTAAAACTTTGATAAAATTTAAGAAAGCACACAAATATATTACAAGAAATAAAAAACTTACGGCATTATAGAAAACAACAAACACTTTTAGAAATGGAAAGAAAGAACATGAACGTATTACTAGGCTTAAAATCTGTAAATCTAAAAACCTGACAAATAATAAAAACCTAAAAATATATTAGGAAATATGAAACTGCTATCTTTTTAGAAGATTTAAAAAGACTAAAAATATTTTAAAAAAAATAATTTCCTTAACCCTATAAAAGTAAAAACTTCATTAAAAAGATGAAAACCTAAACTAATTTCACCAAATATAAACTGAGACATTATATAATGCGAAAACTTTGGTAGAAAGGAAATGAGAAACGAAAAAAATATCACAAGAAAGGCATTAACATCACAAGAAATGATTAAACATTAGAAACTAAAAACTTTGTTAGAAATGAAAAGGAAAACGTAAAATATTACGAGAATTAAAAACTTAAACATCATTAAGCATGAAATTTTGTAAAAGACGACAACCTTAAAATATTACAATAAAATGTAACTACAAACTTTGTTAAAAAATGAGATCTCAAAAATATTTCAAGACTTATAAACTTTTACACAATATAAAACAAAAAAAACTGTTGAAAGTTAAACGGAAAGCGTTAAAATATTAGAAATAATGGAAAACGTTATAACAAGAAATAAAATTCTAAAACTAAAACTTTGCTAAAATAAAGGTCAATACAGAAAAATAACTAAGAACTTTGCTAGAATAAAGATAAACACAAAAAATATCTGAAAACTTTGCTAAAAATAAATACCATTACAGAAAAATACCTAAGTAAGATCTTTGATAAAATTAAGGTGGAAACATAAAAATATTGCAAGAACTTATATACAAAAAAATAACTAAAAAACTTTGTTTTAAATTAAGTAGAAAACGAAAAACTTTATAAGAAATGAAAACTTATTATTAAACCAAAAACTGCCGAAAAAAATTAGACAAACACAGAAAAATTTCTAAAAACTTTATAAAATAAAGACGAAAACCTAAAAATATTACAATAAAAAACTTAGACACTGTATGAAACTAAAAACGTTGATAAAAATAAAATCTTTGAAACTGTAAAACTAAAAATTGTTGAAAAAAATAAAGATGAACACAGAAAAGTATCTGAAAACTTTATAAAAATAGACTAAAACCTAAAAACATTACAATAAAAAAAACTTAGGCACAGTATGACACTATAAACTATGTTTGAAATGAACTAGAAAATGAAAAATATTTTCAAGAAATAAAAATATTCATTGCAAAACTAAAAACTTTGATAAAAATAAAATCTTTGAAACTATAAAACTGAAATATTTTTTAAAAAATAAAGACAAATATATACACAGGAAAGTAATCAAAAACTTTGTTAACAATAAAACGAATACCGAAAAATATTACTAGAAATAAAAAGTTAAAAGACACCATAAAACTAAAAATTGTTGAAAAAAATAAATATGAACATAAAATTAACTGAAAACTCCTTTTTAAAATATTACAATAAAAAATTTAGGCACAGTAAAACGAAACTGGAAACTGATAGAAATGAAAAAAATTACAAGAAGCAATTATTTAAGCACTATAAACTAAAATTTCCGTAAAGGTAAAGGTGAACACATAAAATAAAACCATGCTTTTCTATTAGAAGACTACGTTAAGTTCACACCCTCCTTCCATAGGAGCAATTTTTTAAATTGATATGAAAATGGGTGGGCTGTTGAAACAATTTAAAAGAAGCCCACCTAATTTTCATAATTTAAAAAAACTGATCCCAAGGAAGAGGAGGGTGTGAACTTAACGTAGTCTTCTAATAGAAAAGCATGGTTTTATTTTATGTGTTCACCTTTACCTTTACGGAAATTTTAGTTTATAGTGCTTAAATAATTGCTTCTTGTAATTTTTTTCATTTCTATCAGTTTCCAGTTTCGTTTTACTGTGCCTAAATTTTTTATTGTAATATTTTAAAAAAGTGTTTTCAGTTAATTTTATGTTCATATTTATTTTTTTCAACAATTTTTAGTTTTATGGTGTCTTTTAACTTTTTATTTCTAGTAATATTTTTCGGTATTCGTTTTATTGTTAACAAAGTTTTTGATTACTTTCCTGTGTATATATTTGTCTTTATTTTTTAAAAAATATTTCAGTTTTATAGTTTCAAAGATTTTATTTTTATCAAAGTTTTTAGTTTTGCAATGAATATTTTTATTTCTTGAAAATATTTTTCATTTTCTAGTTCATTTCAAACATAGTTTATAGTGTCATACTGTGCCTAAGTTTTTTTTTATTGTAATGTTTTTAGGTTTTAGTCTATTTTTATAAAGTTTTCAGATACTTTTCTGTGTTCATCTTTATTTTTTTCAACAATTTTTAGTTTTACAGTTTCAAAGATTTTATTTTTATCAACGTTTTTAGTTTCATACAGTGTCTAAGTTTTTTATTGTAATATTTTTAGGTTTTCGTCTTTATTTTATAAAGTTTTTAGAAATTTTTCTGTGTTTGTCTAATTTTTTTCGGCAGTTTTTGGTTTAATAATAAGTTTTCATTTCTTATAAAGTTTTTCGTTTTCTACTTAATTTAAAACAAAGTTTTTTAGTTATTTTTTTGTATATAAGTTCTTGCAATATTTTTATGTTTCCACCTTAATTTTATCAAAGATCTTACTTAGGTATTTTTCTGTAATGGTATTTATTTTTAGCAAAGTTTTCAGATATTTTTTGTGTTTATCTTTATTCTAGCAAAGTTCTTAGTTATTTTTCTGTATTGACCTTTATTTTAGCAAAGTTTTAGTTTTAGAATTTTATTTCTTGTTATAACGTTTTCCATTATTTCTAATATTTTAACGCTTTCCGTTTAACTTTCAACAGTTTTTTTTGTTTTATATTGTGTAAAAGTTTATAAGTCTTGAAATATTTTTGAGATCTCATTTTTTAACAAAGTTTGTAGTTACATTTTATTGTAATATTTTAAGGTTGTCGTCTTTTACAAAATTTCATGCTTAATGATGTTTAAGTTTTTAATTCTCGTAATATTTTACGTTTTCCTTTTCATTTCTAACAAAGTTTTTAGTTTCTAATGTTTAATCATTTCTTGTGATGTTAATGCCTTTCTTGTGATATTTTTTTCGTTTCTCATTTCCTTTCTACCAAAGTTTTCGCATTATATAATGTCTCAGTTTATATTTGGTGAAATTAGTTTAGGTTTTCATCTTTTTAATGAAGTTTTTACTTTTATAGGGTTAAGGAAATTATTTTTTTTAAAATATTTTTAGTCTTTTTAAATCTTCTAAAAAGATAGCAGTTTCATATTTCCTAATATATTTTTAGGTTTTTATTATTTGTCAGGTTTTTAGATTTACAGATTTTAAGCCTAGTAATACGTTCATGTTCTTTCTTTCCATTTCTAAAAGTGTTTGTTGTTTTCTATAATGCCGTAAGTTTTTTATTTCTTGTAATATATTTGTGTGCTTTCTTAAATTTTATCAAAGTTTTAAGCTTTATAGAGTATTTCTTGTTATATTTTTTAAGTTTCCATTTCATTTCTGACAAAGTTTTTGTTTTATATAGTGTCTACCTTTAAATTTCTTGAGATCATTTTAGGTTGTTTTTATTTATTGGCAAATATTTTAGTTTATAGAGTAGAGGTGTTTATTTCTTGTAATATTTTAAAATTTTTTACTCCTTCTAAGTTTTTGGTTTCATATAGTGTCTAAATTTTTATTTTCTTGTAATGTTTTTGTACTTTCTCCTTTATTTTTCATAAAGTTTTTAGTTCTATAGTTTTTAAGTTTATATTTCTTGAAACATTTTTAGGATTTTGTATTTATATCTTTACAATATTTTAGTTTTAAATGTAAGTTTATATTTCTTGTATTAGTTTTGTGTTTTTTGAACTGTATTTTTATAAGTTCCTAATTATTTTTCAGCGTCTGTTTTATTTCTAACAAAGTTTTCAATTTCTTTATAATGTTCAAGAAATTTGTGTCTTGTCATAATATTAAGTTTTCATCTGTATTTTAACAAAGTTTTTTTAAGTTTTTTAGTTTTTAAGTTTAATAAATCTAAAAATCTTTAAGGTTTTCTTCCTTTTTTTAACAAAGTTTTTAGTCTAGGTGTTTATTTCTTGTGATATATTTAAGATTTCACTTCTTAAGTTTTATAGTTTCATGTCTGAGTTTTCATAAGTGTAAGTTTTCAAGAAAGTGTCTAAATTTTCATTTCTTGTAATATCTATCAAAATTTTTAGATTCGTATAGTGTCTAAATTTTACTTCGCGTAATATTTTTGTGTTTCCATCCGTATTTTTGAATCAATGTTTTATTTTAACAATTTTTAAGTTTTAGTTCTGGAAATATTTTTTGGGGTGGTTTTCTCCCATTTTTAACAAAGTTTTTAGTCTAAGTGTTTATTTCTTGTAATATATTTAAGTTTTCTCTTCATAAGTTTTTTTTGTATTTATTACATGTCTAAGTTTCCAAGTTGTTACATTTTCAAGTGATAAAATTTTCCTTTCCAATTCTAACAAAATTTTAAGTTTCTGAATTTTTATGTTTACATCTGTATTTTTATCAAAGTTTTATTTCAGCAGTTTCTAAGTTTGTAGTTGAGATATTTTTGAGGTGATTTTCTCCTTTTTTTACAAAGTTTTTAATCTAGGTGTTTATTTCTTGCAATGCATTTAAGTTTTCCCTTCGTAAGTTTTTATAAATTCATGTGTCTAAGTTTTGTCTAAGTTTTCATAAGTGTAGGATTTCAAGTCGTAAAATTTTTGAATTAAGTGTCTAAGTTTTCATCTCTCGTAATATTTTTACATTTTCCCTCTCCATTTCTAATAAAATTTTTAGTTTCATAAAGTGTCTAAACTTTTGTAATATTTTGTGTTTTCATCTGTATTTTTTATAAAAGTTTTATTTCAACAGTTTCTAAGTTTTAGTTCTTGAAATATTTTTAGGTGGTTTTCTTCCATTTTAACAAAGTTTTTAGTGAAGTGTTTATTTCTTGTAATATATTAAAGTTTTCCCTTCATAAGTTTTTTTTAGTTTTATGTCTAAGTTTCCAAGTTGTTACATTTTCATTTCTCGTAATATTTTTTACTTTTTTCCTCTCCTTTTCTACCAAAATTTTTAGTGTCATATATTTTCTTAATTTTAACTTGTAATATATTTATGTTTTTTTTTCTCTATTTTTATCAAAGTTTAAGTTACTTGTAATATTTTTTATAGATCTTAAAAAAGTTTGAAGTTTGAAGTTCATGAAATATTTTGAGGGGTTCTTTTCTCCTTTTTTTTTACAAAGTTTTTAATCTAGATGTTTTTTTCTTGTGATGCATTTAACTTTTGTCTCGGTTTTCATAGGTGTAAGATTTCAAGTTGTAAAATTTTTAGGTTTTCTTCTTTATTTGATAAAGTTTTCAGTTATTTTTCTGTGTTCGTCTTAATTTTTTCAACAGTTTTTGGTTTTATAATGTATAAGCTTTCATTTCTTATAAAATTTTCGTTTTTCTACTTCATTTCAAACAAAGTTTTTTAGTTATATTTCGGTATCTAAGTTTTTTTCCTTTTTATGTTTTTACCTTAATGTTTTCAAAGTTCTTACTTAGTTATTTTTCTGTAATGGTCTTTATTTTTAGCAAAGTTCAGATATTTTTCTGTGTTTATCTTTATTCTAGCAAAGTTTTAGTTTTAGAATTTTATTTCTTGTCAAAAATATTTCATTTTCTAGTTCATTTCAAACAAAGTTTTAATTTCCTTATGTTACTAAGTTTTTTATTGTAAAACTGTTCGGTTTTAGTTTTTACTTTAATAAAGTTTCTCTTCTATATGAACATATAAAATATGTAAAATTGATTGTATACTCGTTATTATTTCCAAAGGGTATAAATAGTGTTTAGTACACGTTAAACGAAGAGAATAGAAGCTTTGATAAGATGAATAATTTCAAACATGAAACGTCAGACATTCATGGAAAAGAATATGTACTAAACAATTCTGAAACTGTTGAAAAAATATGCGAAGTAAAGAGATATGAAGCTAATAGAATAATTTCTTTTTCTGAAGTTTGGCCTCTATCGTATATCAAATCAGCTGACCTAGCAGCAGCTGGATTTTTTTACTTGAAATTCGAAGATGAAGTACAGTGTGCATTTTGTCGAGTTATTATCCGTGACTGGGTTAGAGGACAAAAGCCGATAAGAGAGCACATGAGAAAATCCCCGAAATGCTCATTTAATTTTTAGTGTCATATATTTTCTTAATTTTAACTTGTAATATATTTATGTTTTTTTTCTCTATTTTTATCAAAGTTTAAGTTACTTGTAATATTTTTTATAGATCTTAAAAAAGTTTGAAGTTTGAAGTTCATGAAATATTTTGAGGGGTTCTTTTCTCCTTTTTTTTTACAAAGTTTTTAATCTAGATGTTTTTTTCTTGTGATGCATTTAACTTTTGTCTCGGTTTTCATAGGTGTAAGATTTCAAGTTGTAAAATTTTTAGGTTTTCTTCTTTATTTGATAAAGTTTTCAGTTATTTTTCTGTGTTCGTCTTAATTTTTTCAACAGTTTTTGGTTTTATAATGTATAAGCTTTCATTTCTTATAAAATTTTCGTTTTTCTACTTCATTTCAAACAAAGTTTTTTAGTTATATTTCGGTATCTAAGTTTTTTTCCTTTTTATGTTTTTACCTTAATGTTTTCAAAGTTCTTACTTAGTTATTTTTCTGTAATGGTCTTTATTTTTAGCAAAGTTCAGATATTTTTCTGTGTTTATCTTTATTCTAGCAAAGTTTTAGTTTTAGAATTTTATTTCTTGTCAAAAATATTTCATTTTCTAGTTCATTTCAAACAAAGTTTTAATTTCCTTATGTTACTAAGTTTTTTATTGTAAAACTGTTCGGTTTTAGTTTTTACTTTAATAAAGTTTCTCTTCTATATGAACATATAAAATATGTAAAATTGATTGTATACTCGTTATTATTTCCAAAGGGTATAAATAGTGTTTAGTACACGTTAAACGAAGAGAATAGAAGCTTTGATAAGATGAATAATTTCAAACATGAAACGTCAGACATTCATGGAAAAGAATATGTACTAAACAATTCTGAAACTGTTGAAAAAATATGCGAAGTAAAGAGATATGAAGCTAATAGAATAATTTCTTTTTCTGAAGTTTGGCCTCTATCGTATATCAAATCAGCTGACCTAGCAGCAGCTGGATTTTTTTACTTGAAATTCGAAGATGAAGTACAGTGTGCATTTTGTCGAGTTATTATCCGTGACTGGGTTAGAGGACAAAAGCCGATAAGAGAGCACATGAGAAAATCCCCGAAATGCTCATTTCTAATATCTGGTTCTCAAAACATACCAATCGTGCATCTAGAAGATAAGTCTAAACCAGCTAAAACATCTGAAAAATTAAAAGACATTGCCCCAAAACATCCTAATATGTTGAACTTTGAAAAACGTCTTGAGACTTTTAAAGATTGGCCTGAAGATAAACCCGATGTTAAGGACATGGCAGAGTCTGGATTATATTATTCCGGCGTTGACGATATAGTTGTTTGTTTTACTTGTGGTGGATTATTGGGAAATTGGGAGAATGATGATGACCCGTTGGTTGAGCATAGAAAGTTTTTCTCTGATTGTAAATATATTCAACTTATAGTGAGAAGAAAGGAAAATTATTGCCAACGAGTGTGTAAAACGACTCAAAAGCATGTAGTGGAAAAGATAAGTATTTCAAAGACTACTGTTTCGTTAGAAAAAGTGAAAGATCGTGATGGAATCGAAATCTCTAAAAATACACACCTTGATGGTAATGAATGTAAAATTATCGTTAGAAATTCATTTTTATGTAAAATATGTATGAATCTAGAAATGAATGTTGTATTTCAACCTTGTGGACACCTTGTTGCTTGTAGAAAATGTGTAGAGAATTTAAATGTTTGTCCTCTTTGTCGCAGGGTGATTTCGTCAAAGATTGTTATTTTCATAAGTTAAAATAAATTTCAGTGGAAAATTGTATTATGTTTTTATTAATCAATCGAAAAAAACCCACTAATGTTTAGGTTATCGATTTTCAAAGTCCTTCACTATGAAGTATATTCATGGCATTGTGCTCTTTAAGAATTATTGCTGCATCACTATGGAAATTAGTGACTAAAGGGTTAAAAAATTGTCTGAAAAAGTGCAAATTCCGAAATTAGTGACTAAAGCAACGATGGGCAACCTACGGCCCGCGGGCCGGATCCGGCCCGCCTCGTCATTTGGTCCGGCCCGCGGAACATTTAAAAAATTGTACTAAAAATCACTCTGTTTTCGTTAACAAGAGCGAAAGAGGGGATACAGAAGTTTCCCCCGAAAAGAACTTTATTTTAGCAGTTAAAACGTACTGTACAACTATATTTTGTTCTTGGGAGGTGTCTATAAGCGTAGGAGAGTTGTTACTTCACGACGGACGATCGCCGACGGTTGATTTTCCGATTTTAAAAACGTGGATAGCTTGTTCAACCTTTTTCCATCTCCCTTCAAAAGTAGCGTCGAGGAAGCTCCGATACACCTGCAAATGGAGTTGATCGAGCTTCAGGAAGACTGGCATTTAAAATCAAAATTTGAAGACGTAAAGCCCAGTGATTTCAACAGCACATACCTAGCTGAAGAAAAATTCCCCCACCTTAGAGCATTTGCAAGAAAAATGATCTGCTCATTTGGAAGTACATGTAAATGTGAAACAGTTCTTTCCTAGAATGAAAATTAATAAATCGAAGTATCGAACCAGACTTACGGAGGAAAATCTGGACAAAACTCTGCGCCTGTGTATAAGTGAGATAGAGATCCCAAATGTTGACAATCTTGTAACTCAGGTTCAAACCAAGTACTCCAGATTTTTCAGTTCAGATTTTTGTAACTTTAACATAAAATATTTGTATGTAATCTAGATAATATTATTCTAGTCCAGATTAATTTTTAACTTTAGTACTAAACTTCATAAATATATATACAACTAAACGACTCATTTTTTACTACGACTTCAACTTTACGACTCATTTATTACGAAAAGGTTGCCCATACCTGGACTAAAGGGTTAAGAATTATTGGTGCACCACTATGGAAATAAGTAATCAAAGGTTTAAAAAATAGTCTAAAAAAGTATAAGTCCCGAAATTAGTCATCAAAGGGTTAAGATTTATTGCTACACCACTATGGAAGTAGTAATCAAAGGGTTAAAAAATAGTCTAAAAAAGTACAAGTCCCGAAATTAGTCATCAAAGGGTTAGGGTAAATTAGGGTAAAAATCAATTTTAATTAAGTGTAATTAACTCATTAATTATAATAATGATGTTTATGTAATTAAAATAATTAAATAAATTAATAGAGTATTTAATTATATCTCAACTCCGATAAATCGAAACTAAAAATCAGCAGCAGCATGTAAACAACTCAACTCTAGCAGATATGAGCTCGAAAAAATGGACATGTTTAGATAAAAAGCTAATGAAATGTTAGGTGGTGGTAGCCCAGTGGGTAAATCGAAGGATTTACATTGGGTTACCATCACTTAAAGCATGCTGCGAGTTCGAATCCAGCTAAAAACTCTATTTTTGGAAAATACTAATCAATGATTAGTTTCATATTCACTCACTAGATGGCGACTCTATTTTCTGTGAATAGAAAAAAGTTAAAGTCCGAAATGTAAACAAAACTACCGTTGCCATTCCATAAAAAGCAAGCTTTAAAAACAACTCAACTCCGCTAAACGAAACTAAAATCAGCAGCAGGTAAACAACTCGACCATGACGTCATAGACCATACCCACTTAATTAGGGTCCTAAATCATCCAATTAGGGGTAATTAGCTAATTAGGATTAATTAGTGTAATTAACTCATTATAGTAACCACTTCACTTTGCTCCACCGAAATTAGTACTCAAAGGCAACTTCACTTCGCTCCAGTACTCAAAGGGTTAAGGAAAAGCTCGAATAAGCACAAAGTCCCCAATGTAGTGTTCAAAGGGTTAAGGTAAAACCTAGAAAAATCCCAAGTCCCCAATTTAGTGTTCAAAGGGTTAAGGTAAATTAGGGTAATTTCATTAGGGTTAATTAACTAATTAGGGTTAATTAATTAATTAATTAAGACAATAGATGACCACGCCCCTTCCGGTGACGTCGCTAGCCACGCCCTCTGACGTCACGAGGCCACGCCCACTTCCGGTGCCTCATAGAGCCTCAGAGCCTCAGTGCCTCATAGAGCCTCAGAGCCTCAGTGCCGCAGAACTGTCATTTTTACACTACTGACGTCACTTTTGATCCCTCTTTCACTGCAACTCCCCAACTTCACTCTGAATCAGAATAAATTTTCTACAACCTCAATCTCTTAGATTCTCCCTAAAAGAAAAAAAAAGTTAAAATTACTTAAATTATTTTAATTAAAGTTGATTAAATTATTACTTCAAAACTTAAAATTTTTATTTTTCTTCTCTTCTGGAGGAACAAAGTGACAGGACTTTTCAGCTCTATTACCTTGAAATAAAAAAAATTAAAAAATTTTTCTACTATACTAATATAATACACATAATGATGGTAAAATAAAAGAAATACTTTTAGTCAAGTAGTAGGCAAGAGGGGGTATATTTGAAAAAAAATTCATATATTTTTTGCTATTTCTTCATATTTTATAAGATATTGATTTAAAAACTTATTCATAAATAAATTAACAGATTTACACCATTCCTAAAATTTTGGTTAACCTGATAGATGCATTTATCAAGAATTTTTAACCCATATAAAATATGATTATAACAAATGAGAAATTCTGTTTGAATGTGCTTCATTTGGAGAGGGAAATATTTGATTACTGTGGCACTTTCACGGTTTGCTCTTAAATTTAATTAATTATCTTTCATTGAAAGATAGTTAAAAAGAATTTTTTTCACGTAGTTTTTGATGAGGGAGAAAAGTACTTTGAGAAAAAAAAGTACATTTAATATTAATGTATTACCTCTCTATTAAGAAGTAATAATAACAATCTTGAAAAATTGTGTTAAATCTTGAGAGAAAGAATTTAAAGAAAAATAACATGAACACAGTTCCACAAATGAACACAAAAAGATAAAAAAAAATCCCGTCCAGGCGTAATAAAAATGTATCCTTCATTAACGGAGTAACAAAATTAAAAGAAAAAAAGAACAGTAAAACTACGTAAAACAAAAGATAACTACAAAAAAATCACACACAAATATAGACTGGCAAAAGGATGAGTAACATTTAACATGAAAAATTTGCTTCAAAGGAGTGAGAAACACAGATCCGATTCTTCGATGTTCATTATAAGTTCAAAAAGATTTCTTTTGAAAACTGTGTAGCTATTTCTTTGAATACGATAAACTATTGTACAATTGAGGTGCAAGGGAAGTGTCCTTAGAAAATCTAAAGCGAAATTTAAGCGAAATATGTCGTTAGAAACTGTTGGAATTTCAAAAATTTCAGATGATCTAGTTGTCTGGCTCTAAATTTGCAGAGATTTATTTCAAAAATATAAAGTAAAAGGCGATAAAAAAGAATTATGCCGTAATGCATTAATGAGAAAATAAAAAAACAATATTTATATTCAGTTTCTAGGGAAAACACAGCAAGCTAGCAGCTCAATACACATATCCTGAAATTGATTGTTTGTATATCTTCAGTAGGATATCATAAGAAGTAGATAAAGGGTATTTTCAGACTTTCCGCTGGGTTCTTACAAATACAAATACAAATTAAATCGACCAACTACAGGCAAGCGCCCAACCTATATTTTATCCTAACCTATAAGGTTATTTAATATCTTAATCATTAGCTTTTCTAAAAGTTTTAAATAATATATTGAAAGAATAAATCCACACAATTAATATTTATTAATAGATCCGGGAAAATTATAAGAAATCATTAATATCCTACTACTATTAATTGTGAAAGTTTGTCTGTGTGTTTGTTACTCTTTCACGCAAAAACTACTGAATGGATTTTAATGAAATTTTACAATATTGTAGCTTATACATCAGAATAGGACATAGGCTATAATTTATAAAGAGAAAATCAGTCCTTTATTCTTTTTTCCCATTTTTCCTGCTTTTTTCACTTATTTTTCCGTGTTTGAAAACCTGTTTTACCAGTCATGCAAGCCAATAATAGGAAACTTTAGTACCACTGTTGTAGTTACTAGACAATTTTATTAATCTCTATATAAACAAAAGCGTTTTTGGCTGTGTGTGTATGTATAGATTTTTTTCTTTTGAAATAAATATATTTACTGAAACATAAAATTTTTTTTCATGGAAAACGAGTTAAAAATAAAACATTGGGCCATATGCAACTCCGTTTTACGACGATTTGGTTGACGGTTGAAGCTGGTCGAATCCTACTTCCAAACAACTCAACCATCGTTTTCTTTAGTCATTTGCCCAGCTTGCCGCTTATAGGTTGGAATAAATAAATGGAGCTACGTCATCGGGCATTTCAACCAATCAGAGGAAAACGGCAGCGGATGAAACGGCCGACGCCTGCTCCTGACCTGACGTTACCGTTGTACGGTGGATGACGGTGAAATACGGTTCCTTAGAACGTAACGAAACGGAGTTGCATCCGGCCCATTGTTTCAAATGAGACAGATCACTAGACCTTTTCATTTACTAGACTTTTTATTATAGTTTCAAATTTGTTATTTTATAAAGGCACCAAGATATGTTACATTATCAGGAACATCGGGATTGTAAAATGTGACAAGAACACCGGGATTGGAAAATTAGCGGGAACATCGGGATAGGAAAAATTACCGGGTTATAAAAATTACTGAGAATACCGGGATTGGAAATTAACCATAAAGACACCGGGAATACCGGAATATAAAAATTACTGGAAACACCGAGATAGGAAAATTACCGAGAACACCGGGATTAGAAAATTACCGGGAACACCGGGATAGGAAAGAGGCGCCTGGGATACCGGGATGATTCATAATATTGCTAATTTACAAAATTATAAATGTATTTTAAGAAAACTTAAAAAAAATTTATACACCCCACCCATGCAAGGCCGGGTATAACAGCTAGTAACTTTATAAAAATAATTATACGACGTAGTTGTCCAATGTTTTAAAAGTTTCCAAGCTTTAATTTCTTCAAAGTGAATTCTTTTTTTTAAGAAGAGCACCGTCGAAGAAGTTTTAGTCAGTACCGGCAATTGAAAAAAAAATTTACCACTGAACTAGAGTAGTATTTAGTAATTTAGTTATTTTAACTGTTATGAAAGTATTATTTATGTAGAAAGTAAGCTGGTTGATGTTTCCTGTGCTACAGATTTAGTGGTTTAGTTCGTATTCTGATATCTTTAAATATTAGCTGGAAATGTTTGGGGAAAATATTTAGATTAAATTGTTATTGAGCAAGAGTAAACAATCTAATTCAGGTTTTGCTACATTACTTATGTAGACGAGCAAAGCCTCCGCGGTTAGTTTAGTGCGATAGTGCATATCATCTGGAAAGAACTGCATAAGGAGTTCCAGGGATTGATGAGTGATAGCAAGCAAGGGATAAAGCCCCTCCACTGTAAAAAATCTTTCTAAAAAACGGAAATAATCTAACAGCACTGTTGCCGGTTAATATCTGCACTTTTAGCGAAATATATCCCCATTTGTTTCTATTTCTGTCCAAGTGAGAAAAATTTCCCGTTATTTGAAGAAACTTCAGAGCTCTTATAGTTTATATCAATTGAAAAACAACGTTTATTTTTACACAATTTATAAAATTTTTTAAAATTGTAGACAATTGTTTCGGGGATCAATGGATCCCCTTCTTCAGTACAGTCGCTCTTATAGTTTAGTTAAAGAGGCAGCCTTTATATCAATTCCTATTAATGATACAAATTTTATGATCCGAATGATCAGTATGACGTCACCGGCATATGCATATTATGTACCTTATTCTAGACTGCAATGTTACTTGACCCTGGCTGAAAGCAAACAAGGAAAGTAGTTCCCATCGTGATATCTGAATTTTGAGTGAAATTAAAAATTTCAATTTAGAAATATCAGGGGGGTGAGAAATGTACCTTGGTCAGTGGACCTTCAAACTCCAGAATAACTTAGCCTCAATGGGTGAGGCCATGAGCAGAGCTGTTACAGAACGTGTGATTGAATGTCACGGTCAGCTGAGTGCTCTTGCTTGATGCTAACACATTCCTGATTTCCCCAAGTAACCTTGGTACTCATTTAATCGACCCCGGAGGGATGATTCGTTTGTTAAACTAATGTTTTATAGCGTCTTTTTATCACAATTAACCGACAGAAACATGCCCCTTTCCGTCAAAGGGTAAAAAAAACACTGCAGTCTAGTATAAATAATGGAAGGTTGGCTTTGTTTTAACGAGCACAAAAGCGATTTGAATTTTACGTACTTTTTTAAATTTATTCTTTTAGTGGGTAATTTATTAAATCGAAATTATTATGTTTAATTCTTGGAAAAATTAACTTTTCTTTCTTATCCCACCTGCTTTTTGAAGGGGATTCTGGACCTGATTTTCTTTTTATGAATGAAAATGCTGCGACAAATCCTACTGTCATTATAAACATTATAACATCCTATTGTCATATTAAAAAAATCTTCAAACAAGAGTCCAGAAATAGTTACTGTGAATTTTTTACACAATTTTTGCTTTTTAACTCCACTAACAGGCTTTCCCCCATTAGACTTAATAGAGAACAAATAGCAGTGGATCCTGCCATCGTCCTATTTTTAGGACACCCTGTACAGATGAAACTATTTTGAATTTGAAGATTTTTTCAACTTAACATGGCCTTAAAAACTGACACATATTTAAGATTTTATGACAAAATAATAATTTCTACGAGGCTTGGCAGGATATGGGTTAAACTTGCCTTAAACTATTGTTAGGGTGATGTAATCCCGTACCATATATTTCCATGGAAACAAGGAACTAATAACGTGGTAATAATAAATTAAGACATGTGTCATGATTATCAAAAAATAAAATTATCCGTAATTAAAAAGTATGTTGATTAAAATTGTGAAAACTGTGGCATGGAAATGGAGATGAAGTTAAGTTATCTTAGTTTTTAGAATTGAAAGTGGAATTTGGTTTGTTGAACCAAAAATTACCCACTAAAATACTACCTGTAATTGTAATGTGATTTAACACGAAATTTTTCAAATGAATATGATAATTTTAATAAAGATTTTTAATCATTGTGTGTGGGTGGTATTTGTCTACTATTTTCTTTTAAAACTAGCTCAATAATTATGTGATAACATCTTTTAATTAGAAATTATTGTTTTGGAATATTTATTGATTCCAGGGGCGTAGCGAGGGGGGGGGTCCCCGGGTCTGGACCCCCCTATGGGCCCGACCCAAAATTTTTTAACCCTTTCTTAGGTGTCAAATATTCCAGTTTCTACTCAAAAGAAGGCGTCTATGTCCCTTAAAAGTGTCTAAAAACCACCTTTTTTGCATGGTAAAATCTAAAATTTTCCGGGGGGAACCCCCGGTTTCCCCCATACCAAACGTATTAATTAAGGGACGATATAAGGGGAGGGGGCGATAAAGGGTGATACTAAACGAGTACACCAAACCCTGTTTTTAGGGTCAAATTTTCAAACAAATTTTGGGGGAGTACCCCCAGACCCCCCTTGGGACTTGGAACTTTATTATAAAAACTTTTTTTATGAGTTCGTAATAATACAAAAATGGGATTATTATGTGGAATGGAAGAAAAAATGTTTCTTAATAGTGGATATTTATATCTAATGGTTGGTATTTGACATCTTATGGCAATCTATAGTTTAATGTTTGCAAATTTTTGAAGTTATACAAAGAAAAAAATTAAAAAATCCTTATTATCCACTAAAGGATGCTTAGAAGTTTAGAAGCATTCAAGTGAAAATATTTTAAAAAATAGATACATATCGGTTGTATAACGCTAGTCTTACTTTGTTTAAAAAAGAAACTTTTTTTAGGTTTATAGGGTTTATTATAAGATTAAAAAAATGAGAGAGAATGCAGAGAGAAAAAAATACAAAACTCCTTGCAAATAATAAATTCCTGAAAATATAATGTTCGAAATTCGGGTTAGGAGTACCAAAACGAGTTGAAAACCTGCTATTTAAACTTGAATTTCCGAAAATTTTCTGGGGGAAGTCCCCCAAATCCCCTTAAGGTAATTCTAACACGATTATTTTCAACCTTCTAAATATTACATTCGTTGAGAAAATTCAATTTGATTTTCAAAATTTTTAGCCCCCTTACAAAACCGAATCCTGATTCAAATACTGCCCCAGAAACGGCAGATTTTCTATTTTTTCCCTTAAAAATTATCTGGCTTACAAGGAGCGGTGCTCCCCTGTTATTACCTCATAAATGAAGTAAAAAAACTTCTTTTAAAAATCAAATTTCCAAAAATTTTCTGAGGGTAGACCCCCAAACTTTAATACCCCCCCTCTTTAATATGGAGCTAATGAAAACTCTTAATCTGTTTCTGGACGGTCTCTGTACATAATAAAAAATTATATGGATCAGAATTTTCAATCGAAGTAATACTTAATCTTAATTATTACACTAATTATTAATAAATTATTAACTATATTAATTAACACAGCGAAGAAATTAAAAGTAATGTGAAAATTATAACTTTATTTCACTAATTGTAGAAACGTTTTGATATCCAATGGTAAATTAATCAAGGACGTCAATCACACATATGAATAATACGAGTATTTGGGTGTAAATTTTATCATGTAATAATGGAAAATAAGACGGCACAAAGAATTAATCCAGTTTTGTTTTGCTGAGTTTTGCTGCCTAAAACGTAAGGAATAAAACCTGAAACAGAGAAGAATTGGCGAGAAAAAGGGGGAGATTGTGGAATAGTCTTATGTCTGCTAAATTCCCAGAATTTTGTATGCAAGCTAATATACAAAAGTTTGAACATTAAGAGAAAGGTGGGTAAGAGTACACACAAAAATTATTTTGGACCATAAAATCCAGATTTAAAAGCTAGATCCTCAAACATTTAGTGAACGTAAGTCTGATGACTCACACAAATCAACCAACAAAAATGAGACTATTAGCTTTAAGGGATGTATGTTAAAAATCACAAAGAAAATAAAAAATTGAATGCGTACTTTTACCCTACGTAGTGGCTAAAAGTACGCGCCCTGAAATCTTAGTAAAAACAACAACAAAAAATTCCCAGCTGCCATTGTAATTGGGAGATTTCTCCCTCATGTTACCACTCTATAAGTGTAATCCACACAACTTTCAATCTTCTGGAAAAATACATGAAAAAACGCACATTGTCTCTCCTAGGATTTTACATGAACTAATTTTCAGCTTCAGAAGGGTTGTAATCTTTCAAAGAGATGATTTAACATTTATTCAACAGCTCGTAGAGTAGCAGACAAATCTCATGTTGGAAAAAGAAAAACGAATTATTTGATTCTTTAAACCAACAATTTTAACTGTTTTGTGTGAACTCTTACACTGTGAAAAATAATAGTAACGTTCCGTATAAATTCAGAAACGTTCCTGCTTTTTATGAGTTTTTACAGCAATTAATCACTTTCCTGGAAAATTCTTGTTTGCATTTCTAAAACGTTTCTGAATCCTGCCAAACAGGCAGCCATTGTTTGTTTTTGTTTTCTCGCTCACCCCTAAAAAAGTCGAATTATTTAGATGAGGTATAAGAACCAACTGGAGTAGACGGTTTGATTATAAATAGAACAGGTAATATCTGAGGTAAAAACAGTTCCAGCCACATATTAAAAACCCTGGAACATTTCTGATTTTTCAAAGAAAGCTTTCTTGCTTTTCTGCGGAATGTTTCAGTATTTTACAGTAATGCTCCTGGTATTTTCCAGGAACATAACTTTAAAAAATGGGCAATTCAGCTGCCTAGTTTTTTTAAGTAACGTTCAAGAATTTTTTACAGTGTAGAGGCCAATGTATCAATTCTCTAAAATATCTTGAATCAACCCTAAAATGCACTAAGGTAAAATTCTAATGATTCCAAGTTCTTAAGAAGGAAGTTTTCTTTACATTAGTATATTTACTTTGAAAACAATTACTAGTTCTTTATTTACAGAAAATTAGATGCTAACTCATAGAAACCATATTTCCCCTAATAAATAAAATTCAAAAAGTATTAAAATAACAATGGTATTTATTTTACATAGCTGATGATGCATGTGTTCATATGATCATACTCGTTCCCCCTTATACTGTTTCCAACAGGGAAAAACCACCGAGCACTTTTACCCTCCTTTCCCCTGATTTTATTTCAAGAAAATAACAAAGACCCACAAAAAATATATTTTTTGGAGCCTAGGATTTTAAAACTGCTTTTGGCTTTATATTTGGGGCGCTGAATCTTAAATATGAAGTTTTTCTCAATCAGCTCTACTTTACTTTGTTTGTGTTTACATAAGTTACTTAGTTTGTTTAAGTTCACTTAGCTTGTGTTACATAAACTTGAATTTATAACTATCTTATGTCCCCTTTCTAATAAATTATGCAATGTATCACAAAACTGTTAAAGAATTAAGCCGATTTGAATAATTAAAATATAATCTTAAATGTACTTATAAATTAAGCTATTGGCAGATTCTGTTACCATAATTTTTTTTTAATGTATAGATCAGTTTAAACCAGGGGTTCCCAAACTTTTTTGGCCTGTGGACCCCCTGACGACATTTTTCATACTTAATGAAATTGAATTATGCAAAGCTGGTGAGGGATCTCCACCGTGATAAGAGAAATGATTCCATCGCCCCTGCTCACGTTGCGAGGATTTGGTGATAACCAACCTTTCATATTACTAAAATTTGATTATAAAACACAAAATTTTTGAAACTTATCAAAGTTTTCCATTTTAATGAAATTTTTCCCGTGAACCTCTGTAAGTCGCTGTGGACCCCCTAGAAGTTGCTGTGGACCCCCAATTTTCATTTTCATGCCCGTGGACCCCCTGGGGTATTTAAGTATAAGAATGCAAAGTATTTAAGTATTTAAGAATGCAAAGAATTAATTTTATAAAAAATTACTGTAACAAATCACAAAATACACTTATCTAGAGAAAAAATTCCTAAATAAGACAATCAACTTCTGAAATTCAAATAAGAACTTTGATTACACACCGATGTTTCTTCTTTTGATATTTTTTATAAATTCAAAAAGGTGAAGTAAAACATCACTAGAAATGAAACTTCTTGAGCCTTTACAGATTTATGAATTGATTTTAAATGCATTTTAGAAAAATTAGCATAATTGCAGAAACCACAGCAGCTGATATTTCTTCTATAAAAACACAATATTTTCTTTGAAATTTAAAACCATTTCTGACCTTTTAACATTGAAGCTTAATTTTGGATTATGGAAGCAAATAAAAAAGTTTAAAACTGACATTGAAAATTAACACGTAATAGTTTCATTACCGCCCCTTTTGTATTATGTAACTAACTCTCTTATATCATTCACACCAAATATATGGTAAAATTACTTTTTGGGATTGTACTGACGTGAGTACCAGCTGCATTAATACATGCCAATAAATTTATGTAAAAATCATGTGATCAAACGATTGACTATAATAGTGAACGAGAAGATTTCGCTGAACTAAAACTCTACCTGACAATGAAATTTTCCTTTGTCTATTTCAATAGAGAAATACAATCCTCTTTATCCGCATATCGAACAATGAACATGGATTCACATGCAAACATGGCCGCCCGGGAGAGTTCCTGATCTCACGCAACGTTAACTTTAAAACCCAAATCCATCCAGCAAAGCTTTGCAGAAAAATCTCCCCTCTTTTCCCTCAAAAATCCACCTTCCCTTCCAGAGGTAGTAACCCAAAGAAAAAAAATTATGAAGTCCACCGCCATCTTTGCTGCTTGCGTCATTCTCGCAACGGTTGCCATCGCCAATTGCCAAAGTCATGGAGAGAGAATAGCTGAACACATGGAAAAGTTGGCCAAACGCGTCCAAGAGAGCAAAGTTCCCATCGTTGCCGAGACTGCCAAACAAGTGATCTTGATCACAGGATCGGACGAGTTCAAGGAGTTGGTCAACATGATGGACGAGAGTATTGTTGAGATGGCTCAGGCCTACCAGAAGTTCGTCAAAGGAGCCATGGATGGATTTTGCGAGCTGAAGGACAATTCCGATGCTACCATGGAGGATGTCAGGAATATGCTGGAAGGTATCTCTATCGAATAAATCTTAAGTCTAGTCTAACTAACACAGTTTTTTTATCCAGACTAGTGGGAAATGTACAAATATGTTTTGCTGTTGATCATTAAAATTAAAAACTCTTACTTTGTTGTGTTGTTTTTTTCTTCTTAAGCCTAATAATTTTGACCACAAAATATTCTTCAAAGGTCAATTAGTGCTTTTCTCCTGTAAGCTAACTATATCTTAGATTTATTGGTAATTTATAAGTGATTAACTTATTTTATGATACTGTTTTAAGTATTGACATTACTACTATGGCTTATTTTCAACTATACCTTATTTTTAATAGTATACCTTAGAATGTTACGTGTATTTTTAAACCAGTACATTATTTCTAATTTCCCAATTTCTTGAAATGTTAGCAAGAATTTTTCTCCATACCGTTTGGACCTCTTATTGTAGAGCAATTAAATTAGATATATGCTTTCTCATTGTGAAGTTAATTGGAACAAGTTTATATAACTTATACTCAAAGTTAATGGAATTTATGTCAGTATATCATTAAAGCTAGAAAAGAACCTATTTGCTTCTACTATATTTGCGGCAATTCATGTAAAACACTTTTGGTAGTTAATATGCATCTAATAACATTTTTTAGGTCTTTATAATTTTATACTGCATATTAGAAACTAAATAGGAAAACAAAATATAATGATGCGGGGTAACGTAAGATCCTTACATTATTTCTGGTTATAATGTTAAGTGCCGAATAGGGAAATTAAAACTAATTGCCAATTGCAATAAATTCTTGTGCAATTTACTGCATTCATAAATTTAAAAATTTAAAGCAAAATGTAACGAAAAAATTTGTAAGCAACAGATCAAAATATTGTAAATAAACGCTAAATTAAATAACTTTGTGCTATCACGGAATCATACAAAAAATATATTGTATTATGTATTCCTTAAGATAACCGCAGAAAGTCACAAATGTAATTACAAGTATTCACAGAAAAATGTACGTTTTCAATAAATATATAAATCACTAGGTACACAATAACTCTGAATTTAACAAATCCATGGGAAAGAATGTATATTTATATAGGTTTAAATATCTTTTTGAAAATTTTACAATCCTTTTTAGTCCAGTAACTTTATACATCACCGCATGCGTCAAATCCGGTAGTTCTGATTATTTGCAGACTTGTTTATGATGTTGGCCTAATGAATAATCCAAGTTTTAGACCTCGAGCGCCGAACGCAACTTTGTCAAATATCGAAAAAACCGCGGAAAAATCGAGTTTTTTTTCAAATTTTGGTAATTATAACCCAAAAGAACTAGTTTTTGAAAAAACTTTCTAGTTACAAAGTTAAAGAAAACAAAATTTCCTACAAAATGCACTAATCAACTTTGATTTTCTGAAGAGTGATTTTGAAGCTAGAGCGCGCTGAAAAACATCGATTTTTTTGCCTTTCCGCAAAAAAAAGGAAAACGCGCACTTCTACCCTCTACAAAATGAAAACTATTCATGTTGTCAACAAAAAATTTATACCACGTGAAAGAACATTTAATTTCCTATACATAACGTGCTTTACATTGTTATTTTTTTTAGAAGGGGGGAGGGAAGCAAAGATCGATAATAAAACTCTCGCGCCTCGCAGACCAAACGGACTTACGCGGTTGTTAATCTGCAATCTGCTCTTTATTTCCGGTATATTACCAATAAAATGGTTTGTTTTGGATTCATTGATGACTAAGAATGCTTAAAAAAATAAATTTTTAATTTTATTTATGAAATATTGGGTGTTTTAGGCGGAATTTCGATCAATATTTTAAATTCATATATCAAATTATGAGGGTGTTTTAAGGAACGATTTTATATGTTTTTTGCATCGCTAAATCCGAATTTTAAGTTTATTTTCGTTTTCAAAGTCATCTTCACATCAAAAATTGCAAAAAATCTCAAATTTTTGCTCTTTGGTTAGATTTTTCATCGATTTTTGAAACAAATATTTATTTTACTAAAAATATCACGAAACCAAATTAAAGAACGTAAAATTTCCCATCAGATACATTGGTTCATTTTCCATTTGCGATGAGCGGTGTACGTTTTATAGCGTTTTGAAAAAGAAAGTTTCCTGTTTTTGTGTGAAGTCAGGAAACAGCAATAATTTAGCGCGCTCTAGCATCAATACCTTTCATCATAAAATCAAAGTTAAATAGTGCATTTTGTAGGAAATTAAATGTACTTTTATGTGGTATAAACTATTTGCCGGTTACTTGTATTTATGTAGAGCTGTAGTGGGGTAAATTGAGCGTTCACCACTTTTTTATAGAAAAACCAAAAAAAACGCTACAATTCAAAACGCTATAAAACGTACACCGTTCATCGCAAGATAAAAATTAGTGATGGGCAAAATCAATAATTTTAGGTATCGAATACTTTGGTATCGAATACTTATAGGTATCGAATACGTTGGTATCGAATACTTATAGGTATCGAGTACTTTTAGGTATCGAGTACTTTTTTTCAATGTCGGGAAATGAACCTGAAGGGACAATTTTTTAGGGCCTATCCATAATCAGACTAATATTCAAAAAACTGAAAGCGATCCATCAAAAAGCCCCGTAGCTACGGGCCTGGAGGTGGATAGAGGCGAAGGATTTGGCGGGGGAAAAACCTAGCCGCGTCAAATTTCTCTCGCGGATGATAACGACTTGGGTTTGAGCGTTGCAAAATGAAAACGGAAACAGGCTGCGTTTGATCTACAGTAGGTATTATAAAGATTACTTCATTGAAAAATTTAAAACGAAATATGTCAATAAAGTATCGATACTTTTGAGGGTATCGAATACACTCGATACCTATAGGTATCGAGTACATAAGTATTTGGTATCGATACCTGCCCATCACTAATAAAAATAAACCAGTGCATCTGATTGGAAATTTTACATACTTTAATATGGTTGCATGGGTATGTTTCATAAAATGAATACTTGTTTCAAAAATAGATGAAATATCTAACCAAAGAGCAAAAATTAAAGATTTTTTGCAATTTTTGATGTGAAGATGACTTTGAAAACGAAAATAAACTTAAAATTCGGATTTAGCGATGCAAAAACAATATAAAATCGTTCCTTAAAATAATCTCATAATTTAATATATGAATTTAAAATTTTGATCGAAATTCTGCCTAAAACACCCAATATTTCATAAATAAAATTAAAAATTTATTTTTTCAAGCATTCTTACTCATCAATGAATCCAAAACAAACCATTTTATTGGTAATATTCCGGAAATAAAGAGCAGATTGCAGATTAACAACCGCGTAAGTCCGTTTGGTCTGCGAGGCGCGAGAGTTTTATTATCGATCTTTGCTTCCCTCCCCCCTTCTAAAAAAAATAACAATGTAAAGCACGTTATGTATAGGAAATTAAATGTTCTTTCACGTGGTATAAATTTTTTGTTGACAACATGAATAGTTTTCATTTTGTAGAGGGTAGAAGTGCGCGTTTTCCTTTTTTTTGCGGAAAGGCAAAAAAATCGATGTTTTTCAGCGCGCTCTAGCTTCAAAATCACTCTTCAGATAATCAAAGTTGATTAGTGCATTTTGTAGGAAATTTTGTTTTCTTTAACTTTGTAACTAGAAAGTTTTTTCAAAAACTAGTTCTTTAGGGTTATAATTACCAAAATTTGAAAAAAACTCGATTTTTCCGCGTTTTTTTCGATTTTTGACAAAGTTGCGTTCGGCGCTCGAGGTCTAAAACTTGGATTATTCATTAGGCCAACATCATAAACAAGTCTGCAAAAAATCAGAACTACCGGATTTGACGCATACGACCCCATGCTTTCAGGCGACAAAGTTACTGGACTATTTGTGTTGTAAGAAATTATAGATAACAATACCCTTTAATGGATTTCATACCTTGCTTACAAATTACCTTTTAAACTAACTTTCTGATATTTCCTAGTTGCAAAATCTAATATAATAAAAGTCAATGTGTGTGTTGTTGCGTATATTTGTCTTCTATACAAATCCACAGTTTTCTTCCGATCGGCACCAAACTTGGTATACCTACGTAAAAGAATCCCCAAAAAAACATAGGCTATGTTTCAAAGTTCTAGAACGACCCCTTGACCCTCTTTTGACCCTTTTTATGGTCATTTTGCTGGAATAGCTTTGTTTCTGCTGAAAAAGAGAACTGCTTTCCCCATTGTTACAAAAAAAAACTATTATGCAAAATAACACGTTTTTAAAAGAAAACTAAATATAAATCTAATTAAAAATTATAACTATAATCTAAAAATATATTTCAACAAAATTTAAAATTTTAAAACTGGTAAGTATAGTACAAAATATTTTTATTTGAAAGTAATTTTTAAATAAAAAGTTTCATTCAATAGCATTGTTGTTAAAATAATCTCCATGGAAACAAGGATGAAAAATCAAATGATGATATTATAGCTTTTAAGAAAGTTGGTTAACAGACCAAAAACTAGAGTTAATAATCAAAACCATTTTAAGTGGAAATATTGTATTTTTCCTTAAAATGCAGGAATATGTTTTATTTTTTAAATTTTATACCAAAGATATAATAAAATAATGAAAATATGATTAATTAAGGTCGCTAATTGAGCATTTTAAGTGATTTTGGGAAGACTATTTTTCTAATATTTTGTTGTTTTTTATGGGAATCATGTGGTAAATGCAGAAATTGTTCAGAATTCAAAATGCTTGATTCGACACCTTTCACTCATTAAAATATCGGCACGGATCCAGCACGCCTCCAAGAGTGGGGCACTTTTCCAGAAAGATCCCCATTGGTACCATTGGGGGTATAGGGGTCCTCCCCCAGAAAAAAAATTTAAATTTGACGTGTAAAAGTAGGGTCTAAACTCGCGTTTTTAGAAACGTTTTGAGTCTAACGGGGGCACTTTTCAACGCTATCACCTTTACTTTTTCACCCAAAATGTTAAAATATTGGGAATTTCCTAAAAATTATCACTGAAGATTCCCTGGTGGTACTAATGGGAGGTATGAGGGGTCCTCCCCCAGAAAAACATTGGAAATTAGACCGGTAAAAGTAGGGTTTTACTCATTTTGACAACCTTTTTGGTTTCCCAAGGGGGGCGCTGTCCAGAGTGCTACCTCCTGGATCCGGTCCTGGAAGGTAGAAAATGAATTAAAAATGTTTAAGAAAAAATCTCCATCTCCACCCGTGCAAGGCCGGGCATATCAGCTAGTTTAAAATACAAGTATAGCAATTATTGCTGTTTTAAAATTATTATATCAGTGTGGAAAAGACTGCTGAAATATATGAATAAAACATAATAAACAAGATAGGTTCGCAATAGAACTTTTCCGGTAAAAATATCTAATTAGGAAAATATTACAATGAGAAGTGATAAAATATGATTTATTTTAGCTAAGGTAAATTCGATAGTAAATACAAAAGAAAAAGTTCATAAAATATTAGTTACAAAGTCATATTACATTGATATTTCAAGTGTGGTCACTTTACCAATAACTTTAAGTACTTATATAACTAAGATAAATAAAGATAATAAATATTCTACTAAAATAAATACAGATAAAAGATGTTATTCTGTATATCTGATTAAAAAAAGAGATGGATTGGCTAAAAATAACATAAAACCAGGGTTTGATTTGAGGTGGACTGATCCGGTACAGCTTTTCGGTACCTATTCTTAAGAAGTGGAATAACCCCTAGAGTTACTCTTCTTAGGATCAGTCCCGCTTACCCAACAAATGGGTACCTTTCTGACACCGGTATTTGTCGAAGTCACGAGTCTCATATAAAACTATAAACATCTATCAGAAAATCTCAACATTATTTGCATTCCATGATAAACTCATAGATGAAATCTCAAAAACTATACTGCAGTTAAGTTTACTGAAAAATTATCTTCCATCGTTGATGAAAAGAAATAAATTGACAAATCTTATCGACCAGTATTTACCTGATTCATAAATCGATGGTCCACTGATAAGTATTGCTATTAAAATAAAAATGCATACCATTAACATTATAATCCTTCTTTCACGCAGTAATATACTCTTCAAGATTCAAGCACGCTCAAAACATATTGTATTACTCACACTCAGATAAGGTGAGTTTTCAAAGAAGTTCCACTTTTTCAAAGAACTGCATTTCTCGCGTCTTACGATGTCCCTTCTCGGAAATATCCTATTAGTGGCTAATATGACACTCACTTTAGGGATGATTTCCTATCCATTATTGGATATTTTTAAAACGATACCATCGGATGGTACTTCTAACATCTCCCACACCGTGGATGTTATGAAACTGCTGCAAATGCTTGGAGAAAATAAAGACTTCGTGGAAAATATCATAGAAAACTTTAAGGATAATCTTTGTGGTAAGTCCAATGATATAGGTTCTTCTAAGAAGGGAAATGTGGTGAGTGGTTTGTATCCTCTTCAGACAAATCATGGAAATTTTGAAGAATATTTCGAACTAGTAAAGATGGTTTTAAGGAAATAGAGTTGTTGTTGAAGATGAAGAAAGTTTTTAACTGTCAACATTATAAATGTTATTATTGATTTACTAATCTTCTGTAATAAGTAGATATTGCAGATTAAAATATTTGTATCAATTAAATTTGTCTCATGCTTTTTTACAATGCGTCCTAATATTTTTTTTATATAGTAAAATGTTCTGAAGCTAAATAATAACAAGAAACTAAAAACTGGGGATTGTGATTTTCAAATTATTTTTAATTTAACTGATTAAAAGTTGGCGAATTATGTGGAAAAAAATTGTAAATGAATGAAAAATATATGTTATGGTTAGGATTGTCTTTTTTATCTAAGTAATATTTAAGAAAAATATTATGTTTAACTCAAAGTTTAAATTACCAAAACCTATAGTTTAAGTTAGTGAAGATATTAAGGTAGTGGTAGTGTAGTAGAAGAAGGTAGTGGAGGTACATAAAAGAATTTATAGTGATTTAGGGTTGAATTAAAATTTAGGAAAATAAAATGAAAGTACATTTAAAACTCTACATAAATTAATAAATGAGTCGAGATTTTATTAAACCATTTGAAAAAAGGTAAATTTTAGATTAATCTCTCTCTTAGAAACTAATTAAAAAGCATCAAGACTTTCAATGTTTCAAATTTAACTTGAATAAAAAGGTTTCAGTTCATAAAAATTAGATTTTATATAAAACAAATTACAATTTTCCCATTGCTTCCTATTAAGCTTTTACATAATCAATGGGCAAGTCCACTATTTTTATTTTATTTTATTATTCGATAGAGACCGATATCTCAGAGAGGAATATACGCAATTTTTTAGTTACGATGATTACCTATTTTTTTATTTAATTTCTAAGTTTGACTTTAAAAAGGGGAGCGAAAACGGCAATTGTCAAAATGGGACATTTAATCCTAAACACTGATTTTAAACAGTGGTTCAATTGTTTAAACAACTAGGGAGCTACCGCCCCCTGCTCGCTATCACTCGCCAACCCCCGTTAACTGCTGACGCAGACACTTTTGGACCGCTTCGCAATTCCTCACAAAACCCAGCTTACTGCACTTACTCACTTTATAAAACATTCTTAAAACAGAGGTAGTATTTCTCCGGGGTATTCTTTCGAAAATGGGGGATATACATTCAGTAGCGGAAATTTAACAGTTCCTTTATGGTAACATTAATTGGCGGGTCGCCTTATAATTCCAAGAAAACTAACAACAGAGCAATGTAACATTCCTTTACCATTTCCCCAAGGTAATGTTTTTTTCACAGATCCATTAAGAAGCACTGAAACATCTCAGGAATAAATTTAACGTTCTTAAAATTTGTAACTATTTTCATCGATTGGCTGTGAAAAATGTAGTGATTACCGTAAACATCACGAAAATTTAGAATTTTATCTTCATGAGAACAAACAAAGGTCGAAGTTGTGTCAGTTTCATAGCAATGACACGAATGTTTAGACTTCAAACATTTTCGATTTTTATCTTAATATCTAAAACAGTCCCGGCTCATTTCATTTAAAATCACCCAAAATAAAAATATATTGTTGCCATCATGTCACGGATTTTCCTGAAAACTTTATGTGGAAGAGAACATGATGAAAAAAGGCTAAAATAATTTTTTCAGAATTTTTCGATGAAAACTGACGTTGTGGGGCCATTTTGAATTTGACTGAAATCCTCAAAATGGCGGAACTAGACGAAGTAATATGCGTGTTTGTAACTTCAATAACTTTCTTATTTATCATCTGATATAGATAAGTTTGGTGTCTTTTTAAAGATAAAAATACCAACTAAATGACAAATTAAAAAATATTCCAGAAATAGAGGATCAACTTTTAGAAAAATCCATTAAAAGAAATTTTGGAGGAACTTTTTTAACAATATTTTAGGAATTTTTTAAAGGTAAAACCCCACCTTTCACCCTCTTGATTTTTTTTCTCAATGTTGCAAATCTCATATATTTCAACATAAAAAAGATTCAGAATGGTGTTTTTTGTTGTTAATTTTTAAAAAATTAAAGAAGGTGAAAAATTGAATTTTTTGTACATTTTTTAAAGAATTTTTTAAGGTAGAACCCCAACTTTCACCATTTTGATTTTTTGTCACAATATTGCAAATCTTACAATCTTCAACATAAAAAAAATTCAGAAGGGTGTTTTTTGTATTTTGTCTTAAATGGAACAAATACAAAAGGTAAGTCTATTCACCTTCCCAGAAGGATCAACTTTTTCAGAAGTACAACAATGAAGAAAATCCATTGATTGAATGAAAGAGTGAGAAAGGGTGAACATTAAGGAGTCATTTGCAATTAATATTTGTTCTATTTAAAACAAAATACAAAAAACACCCTTCTGAATTTTTTTTATGTTGAAGAGTGTAAGATTTGCAATATTGTGACAAAAAATCAAAATGGTGAAAGTTGGGGTTCTACCTTAAAAAAATTCTTTAAAAAATGTACAAAAAATTCAATTTTTCACCTTCTTTAATTTTTTAAAAATTAACAACAAAAAACACCATTCTGAATCTTTTTTATGTTGAAATATATGAGATTTGCAACATTGAGAAAAAAAATCAAGAGGGTGAAAGGTGGGGTTTTACCTTTAAAAAATTCCTAAAATATTGTTAAAGAAATTCCTCAAAAATTTCTTTTAATGGATTTTTCTAAAAGTTAATCCACTATTTCTGGAATATTTTTGAATTTTTCATTTAGTTGGTATTTTTATCTTAAAAAAAAGACACCAAACTTATCTATATCAGATGATAAATAAGAAAGTTATTGAAGTTACAAACACGCATATTACTTCGTCTAGTTCCGCCATTTTGAGGATTTCAGTCAAATTCAAAATGGCCCCACAACGTCAGTTTTCATCGAAAAATTCTGAAAAAATTATTTTAGCCTTTTTTCATCATGTTCTCTTCCACATAAAATTTTCAGGAAAATATGTGACATGGTGGCAACACTCATCAGGTGATTTTAAAGGAAATGACCCTCCCGCCCTCCCCCGTGTTATCTAGTTGTTTGCGTTTTGGCATTATGAAATAAGGTGTCACATTTTACTACCTTAAAAAACATACTTGCAAAAGAATATAAAAATAATAAAAATTGTAAAAAATAAATGCAAAAGTTCAAAATTTCAGAAAGCGAGTTTATATTTTGTTGTAAATATGGTAATGATTAGGTTGCCACAACGACAAAGATAAATGTAAAAATATTAATTTGTTATTTAAAAAATAAAAGATAGGTATATTATTTATACATAAGTTTTAAATATAATTAAAACCGTTTAAACAACAGAAATATAAATATTGTTAAAAGTAACCCAAAATATATTTTTTAAATTCGTGTAATAAATTGAAAGATGATTATTTAATTTATTTGAATATTAAAAACCAGTGAAATATGTTTTAATTTTTTTTTTTTGAAATTCATAGTTTCTTGCTTTATAACTGCAACCTTATCCGTAATCTAAAAAAATGGAAATATTTTAAAATTGAGATTTTTTTTAGAAATTCTAAAGGCACTTTGCACATCCTCAAAAGAATCCGGACAGTTTGATACCAAATATGTGTTATACGGATCAGTAATTAAAAAGCCTTTTCCTGGAAACCGTTCACCAAAAACTTTTTTTTAGAATAGAGAGATTCCAAATTATTTTTGGTTTTCATTTTAAAGTAAGGCCGAAACAGATCTGACGTCATTCAATCCTAAACAAATGCAAAAGGATTTGTCGACAGCAAACGAATAGAAAAATTCTTTAAAAGACAATAAGTTGTACAGCTGTACAGAACAATACAGCTGTATTGTTGAAAGTATCTGAATCACGCCCATCCCATAAATAAATTGAGCTTATCAAAGACGAATTATATTTTTAAATATTTATGATTCGATTAAATATTCTATTTTGTAATTCCGCAAGCATAATATATAAGCATATCAAATAAAATTTTTTAACAAAAAAACTAAATCGTGTTTCTCTCTCTCATTACTTACATTATCTCTCATTTTTTTCAATCCTATAATAGACCCTATAAACTTTAAAAAAAGTTTATTTTTAAACAAAGTAAGACTAGCGTTACAAGTGATATGTATATTTTTAAATATTTTCACTTGAATGCTTCTAAACTTAAACTAAGCATCCTTTGGTGAATAATAAGGATTTTTTAATGTTATTCTTTGTATATAACTTCAAAAATTTGCAAACATTAAACTATAGATTGCCATAAGATGTCAAATACCAACCATTAGATATAAATATCCTCTATTAAGAAAATTTCTTTCCTCCATCCAACATAATAATCCCATTCATTGAAATTCTAAATATCTGGAAAAATATAATGAACTCTTTGCTTTATGATGACGTGTGTTTTTAATATATTAATCAGTAGTAAACATCAAGCATGAATAAAATATATATTTAAAATATATTTTCTTCTTAATAATTTAATTTAAAGGTTGTTTTTTTACAATAGGTTTAAAGATTAAATTAATTAGAGTAATATATTTCAAGATAAATCTTTTAAGTATATTTGAAGTGATCCATAATTCTTTAAATCATTTAGAATGTATTTTCATGCGAGTTCACTCTTTGAGTAGAATTGTATCAAGTGAACTTCGCCAAGACTCTAAAATAATTTCACTGCAATAGGAAGTTCGCAAAAATTAGATTTTATTAAACCACTGTCATCAAAAATAGTTTTAAAGAAACTTTTAGATTTGATTCTTGACATACGAAAAACTATAAAAAAATCTTAACACTTAAATTTTTTGGAACATATGCAATTTCAGTCCTAAGTTCCCCGGACAAAAAGCTATTTTCAATGAGAGCTAATATTTTAAGGAATGTTTCGAACTCTGGTATTTCACTTTTTTGGACCCACTAATAAAATTTGAAAATGCGTTTCGATCAGTTTTAAACCTTAGGTGCTGCAGAAAAAATATTTCATAAGCTGCTATCGTTACATTATTTTGTATCGTTTTGCTGAAAAAAAACCCTATGCTACTAACATAAACCAGAGTAGCATGCGTACAGAATGCCCACAAAGACACTGATATTTTGTTACTCATAATGAACCATTTCTTACTCCATTCCACTGTCAAAACTGTCACCAAAAATTTGACGTAATTCACGTAATTCACTTCATTCAATTTTTTATTTAATCTGTGGTGCTGACATTCAATGTTCAATTAGGTTTTAACTTTTGGAGGATATGTTTATTTCCTTTTAAACTTGAGGGAGAATAAAAAATTTGAATCTACTACATAACCGAACCTTACTCCGCTTGAGAGTTGTTCACTTTAGGTGTATAAAACATAACATTAGTTGAAAAGAAGTTCAATCAAATAAACAGACATTACACTCCTGAAAAAAGAACAAAAAACATCCAAAAGAAATTTTATGTAAACCTCAAAGGAATCAATGGCTCATCCATATGTTCACAGATAATCTTGAAGGGAGTTAAAGAAGAAAACACACAAGAAGAAGAACTAAATTATGTCTTAATCTTTTACCTGCCGATGTTCCCAAATGGGAACATCATTTTAAGGAATTTTTTTACCACTTAATTTTTCATGCAGGAATTTGATACTTGGTAAAAAGCAACTCAAAGATATGAAGTTATTTTACATGCAAATGTTTTTCACGTACAATTTAATTCTTTTTGAAGAATTTACATCAAAATTATAGATTTTTGGCTCTTCCAAAAGTTGCACAAGTTTCAACCCCCTTGTGAAAATTTTAAATAAATTCAGTTTTAAATAATTTTACTATGTTTAGGTAGCTTAAGTACACATCTCCCCATTTGACTTGACAGAATCGCTTCATATTCCAATTTTGGAGAGTAATTACCAGTACAACGTATATGTTCCCAAATGGGAACATCGGCGTTTGGGGTATAGTATTTGAGGGGATTTTTATTACATGCAAAAATTCAAGTTATTTCCTATTTTCTTTAATTTTTTGAACTTTTTTTTTGTCTCAAAGGATCTAAAGAGGTTAAGAATGATGTTTTAAATTCAAAAATCTGTAGTTTTTATTTTTTCACCTGATTTATGGAGAAATAAATGCCAAATCTTTATAGCAGATTCTTACACTTGTATATTTTTCTAACTCCCCGATCGATTAATTTTCAGTAATTATCATTCAGCAAATTATCATCAGCATCAAATTAGCAAAGAGTATATTTGGAGTGCGTCTGAGGATTTTCGTATATATTTCGTTCAAGTACTTTTTTTACATAAACATTTTAGGAATAAAATTGAAGAATTTTGAAAATAAGGAAAAGTGTGTACATCTAAAAACACTCTTCAAACGTAAAAAGGATGTAAGAGATATGTGGTTAAGTTTGGAATATTCCATGAGAAACGCAGCTTTAATGAATCAATGGAGATAATTATGACTATCACTTTTGAAAGCTAATTAGATCTGAATGCAATTAGTGGAATTTATATTAGAACCGTTGGTTTATCCGTATAGAACCGTAATTAAAACTAATTTTTCTCACAGAAGCGTATCTTTTTAGCTTTGAAGCGCATGGGAACACTCGTATGTATTTTTTATACCAAAATATTACACATAGTGAAAGAAAAATGTTCTGAAAAGCTTCATGTACGTAATAAACATGTCAATTTTTTCTTATGAAAATCTATTAAATGTTACTTAATCGTCCGAGTATGGATAATAAAAATGAAAAAACCGTCCACTATCATAAAAATGTTCATAATTATTGATTAGAAACCTATTTCAATCATTTTATTTGAATTTAATGTAAAATATGTGCCTTATGGAAATCCCCCTAAAAACTTCACCCCAAACGCCGATGTTCCCAAATGGGAACATCCTAAAAATCATACTTAGGATTTTTTTCTGCCAAAAAATGACTGGAATGGTTTTAGTAATGATGAAACAAGCCATTTAAGCCAAAAATCGGAACCTTGAATTCGAAATTTGAATTGCGGCGTTTAAAAGGATTTAATATAGAGAACTACCAAAAACGAAAAGGAGTCACCTGACTGAGTAAAATACTTCTTTAAAGTTAAAATGATTAAAAATAAAAGAAATAAAAATTAAAAAAGTTTTTTAAAATGACGGATATGTGATCATGTTTGAATTTCGTTAAGTAATTTGTTAAAAACATAACGGAGAGATATTGGAAGATCTTTTTATATATTTTCTTATGGGGGTAGATATTACTTTTTTATGCTTACGTGAATAATATAACCAAGGCCCCTGCACAGGTAATTTAAAAAAACAATCAGGCGATTTAACAAAAACAGCTGATTGCCATTTAAAAGAATTTTACTCGGAAAAATTTTTTTAAAGCAAATTAATGGTTTAATGTTAATGCTAAAATCCCCACCCAAAATTAAAACTCCATATTTAATCCGTAATATTTGCATGTATCCAGGGTTCACTACACCAGGATTCGACTCTATTTCATGCGAACTATTTTTAATGTACCAAATCTCACACTCAATTCGCAGTTTTTGTAAACCTTACTAGTTAAAAATGGTTTGAATGTAGACAGATTATTTAAATCATGACTGTCAAAATTAAATATTACAGTTCAAAGAGGTGATGCATCACTAGGGTGGTTTTTTTTAAACGAAAGTTCGAATTTTTTTCGGGGCACCCCCTCAAAAGGTGCCATTTGATATAAAACTAATATTCTGAAAGTTACAGCTCAAAAAAATAATATTTAGACCCCGCCCCCGAGCGTCAAAGTTTCAAAAAAACTCAAAATTTTGCACGTTTTTAGCTATAAAATCCAAACTAATGGTTGTAAAAATACAAAGTAGGTCTCATTTTGTAGATAATTAATTTAGCTTCAACTTTTATAATTGAAACTTATTTGTGAAGCTTACAGATCATAAGATACGAGGGGTTTCATTAACTCCCCACTCAATATCTATTTTTTAAGAAGTGCCAGGAAATTTCTTTAAATTTATCAGCTACCGTAAAACGGTTCAATAACATATAAATAATAGTTTTAGACAACATAGGTACACAATTTAATATATTAAAGAGCAAAAAAATTTTTTTTCGTACATACCTGTTATTTTTTTTACAATCGTAAAACAATTCAAATAAAATATATAAAATAATTTTGAACTGCTTATTAAATGAATAAATGTGTAAAAGTTGATAAAAAAGCAAAAAAAAATACAAATTAATATTATTTTTAGTTTTTTCTAAAAAATAGAAATTTTATTTTCATCGCTTTGACAGTATTTTTCATAAGATCTCCCTATTTTAGAAGTAGTTTTGAGAGCAGTATTCGACACGACCCTTATCTGAAGTTCTTAAATTTAAATTGAACTGATGTAAATAAAATAGTACAAAGTTCGAGTTGATGATAAAGAAGTCAATTCAAAACTAATTATCATTAAAAATATTGGAAGTTTCATTTCTATGCAGTAGGAAAAATTCAGAATATCTTCTAAGAAAGGAATCTTGCAAGTGCTTGGTATTTATAAGGGTTGATACATCAAACATCCCTAGGTACCATTGTATCATGCTAGATGTAATGCAAAACTCCAATATTGCGTGAAAATTTTTCCTTTTTAAATACAATTGTATCTAGCCTTAAAAAAGGTAGCTGTAATCAGAAGTATCTGTGGTATTCTACTGATGTATCAAGGGGTTGGTAGGGGACCCGCCACCCCCCTCCCCCCAAAAAAATCAGACTAGGAGTCCAAAACAATCATGCTACAACTACATGCTAGATGTAATACAAAAGCCCTCTGTTGTATGAAAATTCCAGTCAGTATTTCAAATAGCTTTATCAGACCTTTAAAAGTAGAATATAAATATTAAATCTTTTGAAAACGTTCATTGTAAATGAAAATGAAGAGATGAAACTGTCGATTTCGTTGCTGAAAAGATAATTAGACACTTAAATTAACCCTCACTACTATTATTCTACTTTCACATAGTCTTGAGCTAGTTTTATAGTTCCTCATAACACAAAAGCATGTTACCTTTAATTTATTTTTAAAGCTTTCTGAGAATTCAAAAGTCTCGGGGTTTAAGTACCACCAAACTATTAAAAAAATAATGCTATTTTTGATATTTCTACATTTTTTTCGTAACTAACTACAGTTTTTACAAATTTAAGTTCTAGGTATGCAACTAATGTTGCATCTAGCTCAGAAAACCAAACTGTAATGAAGGTGTGTAGTAGAATACCACAGATACTTCTGATTATAGCTACCTTTTTTAAGGGCTAGATACAATTGTATTTAAAAAGGAGAATTTTCACGCAATATTGGAGTTTTGCATTACATCTAGCATGTTACAATGGTACCTAGGGATGTTTGATGTATCAAGCCTTATAAATACCAAGCACTTGCAAGATTCCTTTCTTAGAAGATATTCTGAACATTAGAAGATATTTTTCCTACTGCATAGAAATGAAACTTCCAATATTTTTAATGATAATTAGTTTTGAATTGATTTCTTTATCATCAACTCGAACTTTGTACTATTTTATTTACATCAGTTCAATTAAAATTTAAAAACTTCAGATAGGGTCGTGTCGAATACTGCTCTCAAAACTACTTCTAAAATAGGGAGATCTTATGAAAAATACTATCAAAGCGATGAAAATAAAATTTCTATTTTTTAGAAAAAACTAAAAATAATATTAATTTGTATTGTTTTTTTGCTTGTTTATCAACTTTTACACATTTATTCATTTAATAAGTAGTTAAAAAATATTTATATATTTTATTTGAATTGTTTTACGATTGTAAAAAAATAACAGGTATGTACGAAAAAAAATTTTTTTGCTCTTTAATATATTGAATTTTGTACCTATGTTGTCTAAAACTATTATTTATATGTTATTGAACCATTTTACGGTAGCTGATAAGTTTAAAGAAATTTCCTGGCACTTCTTACAAAATAGATTTTGAGTGGGGAGTTAATGAAACCCCTCGTATCTTATGATCTGTAAGCTTCACAAATAAGTTTCAATTTTAAAAGTTGAAGCTAATATAATTATCTACAAAATGAGACCTACTTTGTATTTTTACAACCATTAGTTTGGATTTTATAGCTAAAAACGTGCAAAATTCTGAGTTTTTTTGAAACTTTGACGCTCGGGGGCGGGGTCTAAATATTATTTTTTTGAGCTGTAACTTTCAGAATATTAGTTTTATATCAAATGGCACCTTTTGAGGGGGTGCCCCGAAAAAAATTCGAACTTTCGTTTAAAAAAAACCACCCTATGCATCACTCTAATTCATCCGAATACTTCGTGACTACAGTATAATTTTCCTCATCTCATTTTAACATCACAATAATGGTGTCCAATGGTTCAAATAAAACAATGATTTAAACGTCAACGTGATCGGTGAGAGCAGCTGATTACACAAAGAGGTTTTCAATCCTTATAGAATTTAGTTGGAAATTTAGATGGAGATAAAACTGTAAAATAAAGGTAAGTAAAAACCCTGTTATTATACATATTCGTGCATTTTTCAAACAAAAGATTTCCAGAAAAAAGTTTCACGAATTGAATTAACAGTTCCTGATTTCGCGTTCTAGCCAATCCGCCTCTCAGTGGCATATTCAGATCGAATATCCCAAACAAATCACAATAATTATTTATTTCTGGTGTTTTTGTCCACATAAAACTGTTGTGCTGTTCAGATTTCAATTTGTCTATTCTAACTCCAACTACGGTTATCGTCCAACTCTTCAACCGGAGGTTTCTCTGTCTCATTTTTATAGAAGTGTGCAACTCATAATTAAATTTTCGATACATTCACGGACCTGAGGAACATTTATTTAACACTTTAGTGGCTCAACAGGGATTTAACTGGACTCAGGAAGACACATCCAAGGAGTACCTTCATCTTTAGCTTAACACCAAGCTTCTCTCCTTAAAATCAAGTATCACAGTGGAAAACTAGTTATCCACCTCTCGCAAAGTTGTCCAATCTTCTTCTGGTTAAACCAACTGAAGGAGCCATCCGACCAACTTATACAAAAACTACTTTCCTTATAACCGAGTATCACAGTAGAAAACTAGTTCCTCCCTTCTTGCAAAGTCGTCTAACAATCTTCTGCCAGTCAGACCTACTGAAGTAACCGTCTTGAAAATGAAGGTAGCCATTTTCGTCCTGGTGCTGTCTTTAGCCTGGCCGGTGTCCTGGTGTGGATCTCTGTCCGATTTCATGGACAGGGTCCGAAACGTCACTTTGGAGAGGGCCGGTGGGAAAGGAAGTCCCTTCGCGGAGGTCATCCAGAGAGGTCTGGAGGTCTTCAAGTTCGACGACTGGAGGGAACGGCTGGGTACCATCCTGGAAGAGAAGGCAGGGGATCTCTCCAAGAGGGGGATGCAGGAGTTCGAGGATGCCATGAACGACCTGAGAGTGCTCAAGGACGATCCCGATGCCAGCAAGGATGACTTCAGGGATATCATCAGAAGGATTGATAAGCTGGCGTAGACGGGAAAGAGTCGCATGTGATGGTTTTCAGGTTGTGTTATTGCATTGTAATTATTATATGAGGGATTCTCAAATTGAATAATAGGAAGGCATGTTTAGTTATAACATTCTTCTTATGGATAAACTTTTATCAGAAGAGAAATATTTTGTTTTCAAATTTAAGGAACTCGTCTAAAGTAAATACTAATAGTATATTCCAAATTGTGCTTAGATATATATTTCTTAATACATTTACGGGAATGTTACAGATTACGTTAGATTGCTAGTTTTGGATTTAATGCCTTAAAGAAACGACGAACAATCCTGGAAAATGTATCAATAAATAGCGGCTGTTAAGGCCGGAGAAGCTTTCATTATTTTCTTAGAAAGAGGTTATAAGTAGTATATTTTATTGAATAATTTATACATGTGAAATTGAGTTTTACATTTTATGCAAGTTTTTTAAAATTCTTGACAACTATAATAAAGCGATTTTTAAAAATAGAAACAAATGTATTTTATTTTTATCAGAAAGTGTAGTAGTTTTTAAATAATATAACTCTTGAATATTTAATTCTTAGGACATGTTTTAAGGATATTCTAAAACATGTTTGTTAAACATGAGTCATTGTAATTAATGTTAAATACCAAACAAAAATTTGAAAAAGGTTTTTCATTACATAAAATAATATTTTAAATAAATATCTTTAATTATGCTTTTGTGTTTTACTTACTTTTATGTTTTATTTACTTAGATTATTTAACCTGAGAATTGGGGCGTATACCTATTTACAAAACTGGTTCAAAATGTTGTCCTTCTTAGGAGTTTTTTTTTCGTCTGTTTGAGAAATTTCATAAATACTTGCCACCTTTTTTTAATCCCTAAACATTTTTGGTGGTACTTTATAACGTATAATCTACTTTGTAATACGTATTATATTGTTTGCAAATATGAGTTTTTATGAGATTCATAATTTGTACTCCATTGAAGCTTGCAAGTTATTTTCCAGGTATTATATGACTAGTTCCAAAATCAACAATAGTGACATTATTAGCGTTATCTGAACTGTAAATAGACGTTGGTTGGAAAAAGATATTACATATTAAGATTTGTAAAACTTATTTAGAATACTCGAAAAATTATAAGAAGGAATGTATAAGTAAGTTTTCAAATGTAATACACGTTCTGCAGTGGTTGGAAAATCATTTCAAGTAAAAATTTTTCTAAATAATTTTCGTACAAATTTTTAGACTTTTGATAATGAATATCTTTAAAAAATTGGGGAACGAACAAATAATTACTTCAAGGATAGCAATAAAACTTTTTCTACCTCCTTTCCTCTTTTTTACCTTAAATAGTTTAGTTTCTTTTTTTGAAATCACAGAAAAAAATATTCAACCATTAGTGGATATTTATTTTTCTTCAATTTCTAGTAAGTTATATTCAATGGATCGTTTTAAACTTTTAGAATATTCTTATAACCACTATTTAAATGTTATCCTGCAAACAAATTGTAAGTTAAATGAAAATATTTGTTTTAAAGATATATTATAAATATGTAATTTTCCGTTAAACAAGTTTGGCGTTCAAGTTATTGTGTTTTTTATTGTAAATTAAGAAAGAGATAAATAAAGCATATATCGTATGAACATAACAATCCAAATTGCATCTTAAATTAGATTCTACTTAATTTTCTTTATTTTTAAGTTTTAAAAAGAAAAGTAAAATGGAAACCAATTCTCTATAAAACAAACTGAAGAAAATATTTTATGTTCCTTATGATGATACAAATAGAAGATTTCAGCTCAATTTTATGATCGAATACCAATAAATTTTATCCTCTGAATATAAAGATTGCATGATAGTGGAAAGTAGTACTGTGATTTCTGCCACTACCTTTTGGGTGTTCTCTAGTTTCTACACTTAAAAGAAATACGTTTTAAAAAGGTCTGTATAAAAATCAATACCAAAAATAGCGATAATTTGCATTTTATCTATTGCATAGTGCATCATTATTTCATCGATGTCTCCTTGAGTGAGTATTTTCTGAGTAATTTATTTGAGTGAGTAGTAATACTGAGTATTTTCTCATGAAACTAATATAATTCCAAAATTCAAAATATGCTGATTAGCTATTATTTTTATCTCCCCTTTAATTAAAAACGTAATAGTACACAGATGAAAAAAGGATTTTCTTTATAAGCTAAAATAAAGAAAACTTTAGTTTGAAAAAAAACATTGTTCAAAAATGACTTGAAGTTAAAATTATTATCACAGCAGGAAAACTAATATAATCAAACACTGTGACAAAAAAAGCAAAAAGCCCTCCCCCATATTATAAAATTCAAGGAATATAGTTATTATTAAATACATTATACTATTATACATATAAATAATACAAACACTCTTCGGAAATTATTTAATTTCTTTCTGGAAAGGTTTTCAAAGCATAATCATAGATCATCATTATTTAAATTGTGTTTTATTATTTGTCAATCTTAAATTAATTATATAGAGGGATTCCCACTTAAAGGGTGATATCAATTAAATTTAAAAATATTTATATCTTATTTTTCAAACATATGAACTGAACAAGAATTTCAGTTTCTCGGTGAAATTATTTGATTTATGCTTAATAGGATGATTATTATAGTTGTACTTAAATTACTTTAATGCTATTTCTCAACTATGTTACATTTAGAATATAAAACTTCAAAATAATTCAGATTGTTTAAAATTTTAATATTTAATTCTTCAATACTTTTACTATAAAATTACACCTACATTTTATTTACAATTAAAAAAACCTTAATTGAATCTCGAGGTTTTGCCTAATTTACCTGGATTTCTTGATACGTAGGTGTGTTTGCATTAACCAATAGGGTCAAAAAAGAAAAAGTACTTCCTTGTTTCAAGAATTTATGTTTGTATGACTATAAGGATTAAAAAAAATTTCATTGTTACAAAAGCCTTTATCTAGATCATGTCAATGAACTAGGGTAATGTATGATTTCTTTCAGCTTTATAATATGAATCTATTCATCTCCATGAATGTATCTTTTATCACATTGTTTGTTTATCTGGCACCACTTAGTACACATACGAAATAGATAACTTGGAAAAAGAACTGGATGAAATCTATAAACTAGCTGAAATCAAATGAAAATCTTAGAATTGGCGTAAAATGTTCTATTGGGGGCCTTACACCATAAAACCCTAAACAATCAACCAACCCCAAACTTAAAATCTTTTTCTCAATAGAACAAAATACTTAAGAAACAAAAGTTTATTATCGTACCCTACGGTATCTTGCTACAGAGACTATCTGAAATGACAAAATGTTTACAAACAGCTAAACAAACAATCATTAGTATCTATTATGTGGAAAAAAATATGTTATAAACAAGGAACATATTTTTCCTAAAACAATTAACAAAAGACGCAAAGCGTATATAAACCTTACTTTATAGTAGTTTTTAGGATTTAAAAGACTTCTATCCTTATTCCAAACCATCAATTCGTTCATCTGTTAATACTAAGGGGATAGAGTTTTTTACTGGTTTAATAGAGGAGTATAGTTGGGGCTTTTCGAACGCAATAACGAAAACCTAAATTTCGTCGGAAGTGTTTTAAATATGTGTAAAGAATCTGAATCAAACATGCAATTCTATCTGACATCCTGCCTTCTCCTGGTGTTGACATGGAATTCGGTGGTTTCAAGTCAGCGACAGAACCCGCTCCAGAACGTCATTGGAACCATGAAGAACGTGACAATGCAAGCCGCGGGAGGCCAGAGCAGCCCGGTCGGGAAAATGCTGCAGCAAGGAATGGACATGTTCCACATCGACGATCTGGTTGGAAACGTCGGGACCATGCTGGGGAGCTCCGGACTGCCGTTGGGAGCGCAGCAGAACGGTTCCACTAACAGTTCCGGAACTGCAAATCGACTTAGACAAGGAAGGGGTTAGAACTCTTCTAACTACACCTTAGAGATATCTGTGTGTAAAGTGCGTTTTTTTAACTTTTAAGTGGTTTATTCTGACACGAGGGGATTTTTACGAGGGGAATAGCATTTTTGTATGAAATAGCATCACAGAAAAATTAGTTACTATCTAGCAATTTACATTTTGGATTTTTAAAACTTGAATTTCTAGCTTTGAGATGTAAAAATCAATTTTTTAGAAGCAGATTTATTTAGTCACGTTTTTTCTAACTACACATAATAATATTATGTTATAATATTTTAATGTTTAATGTCATAATGTTATGTTTGGCATAACTTTAATATAAGTTGCAAAAAGTTATGGTTTAAAAAGCAAGGCTAACTAGGGAGACTTGACTCAATTATTAATTTTTTTGTTTGATTTTTAAAATATTTATAATAAGGAACTAAAAATGTTAATTAGGCATACTAATTTATAAATACTTGATAATTAGCTAAACTTTGTTAAATTAGTTTTCTGGAAAAGATTATATGTAGTTTGTTGCTTGTTACTTAATGCGTTTTGTTGAAACAGAAAACAAACATGATTTTTATATTTTACTTGCATGAAAATTTCTCGTAGTCTCAAAAAAATTAAACTTCTTAAAAGAAGAAAACGTTTGAAAAAAAATGTGTATTTTATTTCAATGATTGATGTGTTAACACTTTTTTGTGGGTTGAGCTACAGTCTCCCTAGTCATGTTCAATCCAGTATTCCTAAGCTTAGAGTGACTTGACGGCCTTGCAGCCTTGATGTATTGTACCATTGTACCTTTTTTGTACCATATCTATAGTAGCATCTGCTATTTTTTTCTACCATAATAAGAAAAAATAATGTAGTAATTTTTTTTAAATATTTTTTATTCCAGATTCAATTTTAATACAAAAGATAAAAATAAGCAAAAGCCGAATGTCGAGTCAGTTCTCCCTAGTTTATCCTACATTATCTCTAAGAGAAAATTACCTTAATTTTAAATGATAATATTATTAGATAATCGAATGGTAGATCTAGTTTCCTATGACAGTGTTTTAAAATAACTTAAAAAGTACTGTTAAAAAAGTAAAGGGATCTTGCTTCAAAGTTTTGTCGTCTTTTTGTAAAATTTGATGAATATACCTTAGAATGAATCAAATTATGCATTTATTACATGGGGTATTACTTTTCTGTATTCATTGTATCATTGTATTACATCAAAAATAAAAAAGGAAAAATAAATAATTATTTGGATACTGTCTTTTTATTCCTTGCGTTCTTTTAAATTTGAAATTACAACTAGAAGTTATAATGTTGTTAGTTTTAGTTTACTTATTTATTTTTTGTGCAGTTAGGGAATTTTTCAATGCATCTGCAGTCTTTAAATTTCACATGTTCTCAAATATAAATTCTTGTTCATGGGTTTTCAATGTGAGTATTTGTATTCTAAAAATTAAGAAAAAGTTCTTTTACACATTTTTATTCACCTAACTTATAGAGAAAAAATATGCAAGTATACATCTGAAACTTCCTTGTCGAACTGACAATGATAGAATTGATTTAATTTACATAGAAAGGGGTGATATTAATTACATAGTATTCTTTAAATTTCAATGATAATTATATTCAAATGAACAATTAATAGAAATTGTCTTTATAGTTTATGATCACAAATTAATATTTTACAATGTATGTAAAAGAATCTAAATAGTCACAAACCCCTGAAAGTTGTATGCTTATAAAAAAAGAGAGATAAATAGGTAAAAGATTTTTAAAAAAGGTATGAAAGATACGACAGTAAGATATTTTTAAGTTTTTTTAATTAAATCAATTACTAACATGTTTAAAAAAACATAATTTTAATTTTATTTAATATGCGTGAGTTAATGTGAGTGGAAAAATGAGCTGAAGGAATGAAATCTATACTATAAACCAGGGGTTCTCAACCGGTGGGTCGCGACCCCTTGGGGGGTTGCGGGGCTTGTCTAGGGAGGTCGCAAAACGAAAATTAAAAACAGTCATATTTATAGTTATTTTTTATACCGACACAACAGTTTTCAAAACTTATAGATTATAGATTATTAGAGAGCATAGTTAGTTTCATGCATGAACTACGTATTTTGAATAAGAGTAAATGTCGGATGTATCGGCAGCGTATTGCGAGTGAAATGGCAACTAAATGGTAGATAATTATTAAAGTCTTAACATTTCAGGTCTGAGGGGGGTCGCCAAAATATTTTCCCTGAAAAAGGGGTCGCGGAGCCTAAAAGGTTGAGAACCCCTGCTATAAACCAATTTTACATTGTAAAAACATTGATACTTAACACGCTCTCTCGGCTTTTACCCATATCAGCTTTCGTTTTGATACATATACGATAATCATGCCTTAATATTAACCAACGTAAACAGCAGTCATCTTTCATGCATTCTCTCTCGCGATAATTTTTTTCATATTATCTTGATCCAGTAGATGGAGATGCTTCACCCGAAGCAGCTGTAGATTCCGATGCACCATCAGTTGATTCCGATGCACCAGTAGTTGCATCTGACCCCCCAGTCGATTCTCCTGCATCTGATGCAGTCGTTCCATCTGCAGCAGCATCAGTCGTCGTTTCATCACCGTCAGCCGCCGTGGAGGCATCGGCTGAGGTTTCACCAGCTGTAGTTTCACCAGAATCACCTGATGTTACGGTAGAGCCCGCGGCGGGGGTACCTGCAAATACAGAGAGTGATTGTTCAATCAATCGAAAGATGATTAAAGTTAGATAATCAAAAAATCATAATGTTAGTCTAAATAAGTTAAATACTGTGGCATTTTGAATACCAAATTTAGCGCAAATTAGGAAGGAGGGAGGGAGGCAAATATGTCAACAGATATTGTTATTTCGTTGTTATATTTTATTTTCAATGTTCTAATATTTTTCAACTTCTCATGTATTCCATGAAGTTTTATCCTGTTAACATTTTTACTATACGTACTCCTAGTTATAACACACAGGGTGTTTTAAAAGTCCGTTTCACGGCTTTTATTTGGAACCAACGTGTCTTAGGGTCACGGAAGTAAGGTCTATCCCTAGGTAAGTGATCCTGTAGAATCCATTGAGATGACTTACAGCGCCCCTAGCAACGAAATAAAAAAGTTTAAAAAATTAATTTAAAAACTAAAGGAGATGGAGCAAAAAACTTGTGGATATTATTGTTTCCAACGTTATGAAGAACTTACAGAAAAAATTTCATGAAAATAACGTGAATATTCGCGACATGTGAAAATAGCACTATTTCAGACCTCAAAAAAGAAAAAGTTAAATTTTTCAGTGTTATTGTGTAGTTTGGGTTTTATTTAATCGTATGAAGGCAAATTTTAATCAAAAAAATAAAAAAAACTTGTAAATTTACGAACTTTTTCTTTCTAAAGGCCTGAAAAAGTGCTATTTTCCGATGCTAATATCTCCGCGAATATTTTCACGATAATTTCATGAAATTTTTTTCAGTGAGTTCTTCATAACGTTGGAAACAATACCATTGCTGAGGTTTTTGCTCTATCTCCTTTAGTTTTTAAATTAATTTGTTTAACTTTTTTTATTTTGCCGCTAGGTGCGCTCCAGAGTCACTTACCTAAGGGTAGACCTTTCTTTCGTAGCAGAAAAACGAAAATATTGTGAGTCAAATATATTTTAAACGAGTGAAAAAGTCAAGGACAAGCATAATTATTCAACTGAATAAAAACGTGCTGAACAAGAATTGATAGGGGAGAGTGTTGTACCTGTGGACAAAAATCACGTTTGGATTTTTCTAAGACAGGTAAAATCACATTTTGACCATTTAAAGTGCCCAACCTATAGTCCTAACCTTTGTGAGTAGAGAGATATTTTTTATTAGTCAAAATCTTGAAAATTGGATTTTTAATCATTTATAATAACTTGGAAAAATTTGTGTCCAAAGGTACAACAACCTGTTGTACCTATGGACAGACCCAGTTGTACCTGTGGACACCCTTAAAAAGGGAAGTTTTACTTGAAAAAAGCTAAAAATGAACATTTTTATTGATGAATTACCTTTAAATAACCTATTTCAAGCCTTTTTAAAATTGAAAATAGATTTTTTAAAGTAATGTAGTTTTAGATCGTAAATGATCATTAAAACGAAGTTGAATGATAAAAGTCTTGATTTTTTAGCAAAAACACAAAAATCACGTGGTATTTTCAGATCAGAATTTAAGGTAATAGTTTCATCAATCATGCTGATTGATCTGACAACTTCACTGATCCAAAAAAAAACAATTCGATCGACACTTAGTTGTGCAAGCATTCGGTGGTAATAACAATAATAATTTGGTGGTAAATCTTCTTCAGTGGAAATTTTAATTTTTTTTAATCATCATACTTAAATGCGATTGGGTGCTTAGGGTTTTACACCATATTTTAAATTAAATTCCAAGTAGAATCATAAATTTAAAAAGTAGTTTAGATCACAAAATATTTGATTTTTCATCTAAAATTCACTTGAAAATAATCGCTGACAAATAGATTACCATTTAGAATTAATTTAACATTTATTAAAATGTATTCAGTTAAATGAAACCTGATTCTAAAACGCCGACTAGCTACAGACACCCACAAGAACGTGTCCGTAGGTACAACACTTATGGTGTCCGAAGGTACAGCATCAGGTGTTTTTGCATTCAAAGTTCTATAAAAGATAAAAGAATTGAGATCTGACGATTTCTAATATCAAAACTAAAAAGTCAAAATCTCGGGGATTCCCCTCATATATCCCATTTTATCATATCATAATCATAGAGGAAGAAAATAATTAATGTAGTGATGCACTAAAAAAAACTTTGAGCACCTAAAAACAGTATTTTTACTATAGAAAATTTATATAATATTTTAAACAGCTGATTTCACGTTAGCAACTAGATAGCATCTGTTTACATTCAAAATCGACCACAAATTCAAATTTACATTTTTTCTCGAATTTTAAAATGAGGTGGCTGAAGGTACAACCGTCCGTAGGTACAACACTCTCCCCTATAGTTAATTCCTAATTTATTTAACTCCACTTGCAATACCTTTCCCCTTTTATTAATGAATTTTGCAAGCTATACACTTCTTCACTTTTAGAAAAATCCATTTAAGTTATCAAATACACAAATTACACATGTTAAAAATACTTTATGACTTACAGATACTTAAAATGTCTAAAAGTAATAATTGGCATTACCGTCACCGAAAATTCCAATTTGCATTTATTGAAATATTGTATATCTTCAAATACATAGCCATATTTTTACTTTAGAACTTTTTCCTTAAAGTTATTTTAAACAGGATTTACAATATTAAGTAACTAGAAAACGTGAGTTAAACAGGGTGAAATCTTTAATTATTACTCTCTAAAGTACAAAAAAATGTAACGAGAAATTGGAGAACATAAAGAAAGTGCTAGATTAAAGGTGTACGATTAATATTTTAAATTGTTTTACGTTGAAGTTACGGGAAAGATACATTTACTACTTTAATATCCAATCGTTTATCGTTAAACAACGTATCATTTTCTTAATGTATATGGAATTTTGTAGTTTTCATGATCATTGTGTTTAAAAATAAAAACCAATTAGTAATAAACTAGAAAATTTTTTCAATTAAATGTTTTTTATGTTGTCAAATCATTATAAAACAAATTTAATAGACTAGCCTTTAAGACGTATTCTAATCAAAATTTCATAGCTTTTTAGTACGTTCTTTTAGTACGGTAGCTCTCAATCATGTCTGTTTGTTCAGGTAGAATTTAAAAATCCATTTTAAACTAACTTATTCTAGTAGAAAATATAGGGGAACAGTCTCTGCTGAAACAAATACATCAACTGAAAACCAAGAATCAAATAATTTGATCAGTGAACTGGATAAAAACTGAAAGGAGAAATCAAGTTGCAAATGGTGGTAAAAGAATTTTACTTCAGTCATACATATACATTTAAGTAAAAACGAAGTTTAGAACTAAAGAAAACAAACACTGGCCGTCATTTGTCATAAAGAAAACATCCACATTTATTCTTCATCACTTACTAACTTATTTATCAAAACAAAAATATTTTTCTTCTTGTTTTTAAACCTGTTTTTTTATAAAATCATCTTCTAGATATCCTAAATCACATAACTAAGTAAATAACGGTTACAATTACTTACCTCTGACTATGAAATGAATTATTTTTCCCGGGTTTGGTTGATGTTGAGCCGGTTTATGCCACAGAAACGCCTGTTTAGATTCGGGCACGATCGTGATGATGATCCCAATGCACAAAAAAACTGTTAAAGGATGCATGGTGAAATTTCTAAGTATCAAGCTCCAAAGCTAGAGCACTCTATCCAGTTCTGTCTTATATAGGGTCGGGTAAGTAAAAGCCGGATGCATAGAAGAAATTCTAGAAATTAAAAAAAAACATTTATTAAGGTAATCATTGCACAGAAATATGCCATTACAGAAGTGAATAACCGCCATAAATCCTGTTTCAAAATGTAAAAGTTAAATAGCTTTCAACGAGCGGAAAAAGTCCACGATCATTGAGCTGTTTAATAGTAAAATGCTTGAGATTTTTTAATATCATGGAAATTCTTTTCAAATTGATGAATGTTAAAGACCCCAAGCTATCGAAAACTCAGGTGAAACTTGTTCTTAGAGATGGTTTCCCCAGTAGGGTTTCTTAGAGTCATAAATTGAGAAGTACTTAACATAAATTTTGAATTAACTTTGATTTAAATTAAATCGCCCGCCAGTTAGAAAAAGGGGGTGTCCTAAAATGACAAATTGACTTTTTGTACTTAAAAATATCTCCAAGCTTTGCTCTACCCATGGGTGGAAGGTGAGGGAAAATAACTACCACCTGTAGGGAGATATGGCCCCATGAAGTTGCGAAATCGATGTCCATTCATTGTATTTTTTTTATTTAATTTTGAATTAAAGTTAATTTGTCTTTCTTTTCTTAATCTTGGTGCTTTAAACAGTGGTCTCCAACCCCCGGGCCGCGGACCGGCACCGGTCCGTGGATCAAATGGTACCGGGCCGCGGGCCAACCATTTCATTGAAAATTAATTTAAATTCCTAGGTTTATATTCCAAATTAATGAATGAAATGAATTATAAATCACTTTATATTTATTTTTTTAGTATAACTGTATTTTATTTTAAAAGCATGTTTAATTACAATTAAATTAAAATTAATAAATCAAAATAATCTAGAATGTAAACAATCAACATCCCCCCAGCGGGCCGCGGTAAAATTATCAAACGTTGACTGGTCCGTGGTGGTAAAAAGGTTGGGGACCACTGCTTTAAACTATAAGCTAAAATAAATTTGCTTATTATTTAAAAGCAAATTATTTTATTCACCCAATTATTATTTTACCCAATGAAAGTTTGATTCCATTCATATTCCCTTACTCCATTGATACTACTTTCTGACCCAGTTTCATAATAATTTTGAATGTAATTATATTAGTTTCGACAATTTATAGGTTTTTAAATAGGGTTCTGAATTTCCAGTAAAAATTTAGTGATTATATACAACGAAAATTCCATTAGTCTTTTTTTCCCGATTTTCTCAAAACTTGGTTTTTGGACATAAAGGGTATTTCCTTTTCAAAATGACTATTCAATTGTTCAGTCAACTATTTATACAAGCTTCGGATGATTAATGAAACTATAGAATAAAATTAAATCAATAGTTTTTGAAGTCCTAAATTTGAGTTCACAACATATTCATTTGTATTACATGAGAATGAAAAATTATTTAAAAAATAAAATATTGTTCTATATTAGTGTACATGAGTGGATGTAAGATTGGTTGTTGTTTTTTTCATTAATACAAATACAAATACAAATACAAATACAAATTAAGTCGACCAACTACAGGCGTAAGCCCAGCAAGGTTGGTCCAGTCTTTTTAACCCAAACTACCAGAATCCCAGTATCTGTCAATTTTCCCCTTGAACTCGTTTACCCCACTTGAATTTACGATTGTTTCAGGCAACGCATTCCATCTATCCACTACCCTATTAAAGAAATAATGCTTTCTACAATCCGTCTTAAATTTTACTTTATTCAATTTGAAATTGTGACCCCTTGTTCTATTACCCATATTGAAATCTAGTCCCTCTGTGTCCCCTTGCTTTACCATTTTAAATAGTTGAATCAAATCCCCTCTAATCCTTCTTCTCTCTAGAGTGAACATATTTAGCTTCTTTAATCTTCCCTCATAACTTAAACTGGATATACCCTTGACCATTTTAGTAGCCCTATGCTGAACCCTTTCTATTGCATCAATATCTTTTTTTAAGTATGGAGACCAAAACTGAACAGCATACTCTAGATGAGGTCTCACCAAGCCTCTGTATAGTGGTAAAATAATATCCTCGGACCTTGAAGAAACAGTTTTTTTAATGTATCCCAATATCCTATTAGCCTTAATATAATCAGATATATATTAATATAATCAGATTCTAAATTATTTTTTCCAGCTCATAGTTAACTTATTTTCTCTAAGGTGGGCAGTTTTGTCTACAACTTGTGAAAAAATATTCTATCACTGATAATAAGTTCTTAAATCTTATTCTTCGCAAATGGTGTAAAAACAAAGTAAATCTGTTTTGTCATCTCAGTTTGAAGTTTCAGGAATTTTAATCAAGTTGTATATTTTAATATTTTTATTGAAAATATTGCTAATGCAATATTCTTGTTCTTAAAGTAACTCCCTCTTGGCCTTTCAGGTGGGAATTTTTATTCTAAACGGGCATCACGTGCCTATATTTGAATCATCAGTTTAAAAAAGGGAATGAATCCGAAAAATCGCGTATTGACTTTTTTTTGCTCAAAAAATTCTCCAAGCTTCGTTCTACACACGAGTGGAAAGATATAAAATAACTACCCGTTATAGATATAGCCCCTTGAATTTTGGGTGAAATCAATGTTTGTCAATCAACATTGTATTTTTTATTTAATTTGAAATTTAAGTTCATTTGTCTATTGATACTGCCTTAATGACCGAGTTTCATAATACGTTTTAAAGTAATAAGTCAAACCCACTCAGGAGAATAGTTTTAAAATTTATCCTTTTTGAGAACCATTTGAAATTGTTTATCAATTTTACAAATTTTTTTTCTTTCTAAAGGGGACTCAGTGCCAAAAACAATTTTTACTCTATTAACAGGATTTTATTGTCTTTTTAGGTGTTAAATTATGTATTTACTTTATACTAATTCATATTTAGCACAAAAAGCAAATTCAAAAATTGATTTATTTCAAAAATTAAAATAAAGTGGCCAAAATTACTCTACTTCAAAATGCTACTCATCCTTTAACATACACTCTTTTCACTTGATATTTTTCTCAACATAAATCCACCATATATTTTTAGCCCTACGTATGGAAATTCAAATATCTACAAGGGTTTCGGAAAAATGAAAGAAAATCTGAAATTTGACATTTTTTTTTGAAAAAATATGTTAAGTTTCTACTTTCTTGCTTTGTAAAAAATTTTTTAATAAATATATTTTAAAATCCTTACGTAGATGTGTTTAACATACATTGCTGATAATGACTACCAAGTTTTAAGTGATTTGGACAATTAGAAAAAAGCCTTAGGATTTTAAACGATAAAAACCTTGTTTTACGAAAAACCCGTTTAAAGGTTGAAAGCTATGCTTAAGTAAGCCTTATTTTGGGACAGAAAACCTCACAATTCTTATATTTAAAAATCTCATAAAATTATAATTCTAAGGGTAGTATCTTCATTTTTATGGCAAAATCTCAAATTCGAAATTTTGACTAAAATTTTTGGTACTGAGTCCCCTTAATAACTTCGTATTAAGTTCTTAAAGATTTCAAAACATTTTTTTAAATATCTCATCCTATTAATATGTTTTTTTATTTTAAAATAGTATCTTATAAAGTTTGTAAAGTTGTAGAATACAGACTTATGTGGGATAAAGATACTAATGGAATATCCTGAGACAAAGGGGATAAAAGGTACAAGAAGCTCTGATTATAATCATATTATAAATTCAGTTTGAATATTTGATGTGTTAAATATTTTTGATTTAACATAGTTTTTTATAAAATCCTACACTTGAATTATCAGACTTCAAAAGTTAATCATTACGAGAGTGGGTGGGTGTGACCACAAATTTTGACATCCTTATACCTTATTCAACCAGATTATCTACCATATTTTATAAATTTTATCGAAAATTTTCCGAGTCTTTATTTTTAAAATGATTTTTATTCTTCCTGTCTTTTTTGTATATCTCTATAGAGTTTATTATAATTTGGAGTTGGCGTGAGTTGGGCATATTTTGTTTTATTCTGTAATCTGTTGTTGTATATTTTGTTTTATTCTGTAATCTGTTGTACATTCATGTTGTTTCGATCTTTTCAACAAAGTGTTAACAAAGTTTCAACAAAGTGTTGAATCTGTTCAAACAAGTGTTAAGAACATGTTTGATTTGGTTGTATGTTGTACAGGGTTGGCTGGATTGGACCCAATGGGTTTTTTCAAGAAAAATCAAGATTTTGGCAGTTTCTTTAAAATTTAATGTGTTTTTTTTTCAAAGTTAAGGATATTTTTTAAATTTTAATGGGTTTTTTCAAAATTTAAACTAGGTTTTAAAAATTAAATGGAGTTTTTTTTCAATTTAAGGGAGTTTTTTAAAAAGTTAAATAGGTTCCTTCATTATTCAGTGGGTTTTTTCATTATTCAATGGGTTTTTTACAAAATTTACAACGTTTAAAGTTCAAACTAGATATAAAAAAATAAGGAGGATTTTTTGAAAATTCAGTGGTTTTTTTCAAAGTTTAGGATGTTTTTTAAAATTTAGTGGGTTTTTCAAAATTTAAACCAGGTTTCAGTAAATGAATGGTGTTTTTACAATTTCAGTGGGTTTTTTCAAAGTAAAAAACTTTGAAAAAACCCACTTAACTGTGGAAAAACTGACATTATTTCGACAGAACACATTTAACGTAGAAAGAACTCACTAAAATTTGAAAAAACACACTTACCTTTGGAGAAAACCACATATTTTTGAAAAAAAAACCAGTTTTATATGAGTTTTCAGGGTTTTATTGAAAAAACTCGAAAAAAAAATCCGGGTTTTTGCCAAGCCTGATGTAGTATCTCAAACCTTTATAAATCTGAAAAAAATTTTAAAAATTGACAATTTCTTAAATAATATCTTGTGAACCAAAACAAGTTTCTCAAAATTCGTGGCCCAAGTAAGCTCCAAGCTTTACACCCTCTCTCTTTCTCTCTAGTATTTGGTGCATAAAACTTTATTACCTAAGCGTTTAAAGTTAGTGGGAATCACAAATTAGCACAAATTATCTATAGTATGTGAAGTACTATCTAACCTAGCTCTCTCTCCTGTGTTTCTTCATCAAAAAAGGGTATTAATGTGTGAACTTAAATAAAGCAGTTTGCTCATTACAAAGTTTTTTTTTCAAAAACTACCGTTGTATTGCTAGTTTTTTAAATATCCTAATAAGGCAGTTGCATGTGTCAGATTTTCATAAACATTCAAGTGTTCCGTATGGTTTTTTGTATGGTAAAATGAAATATCTAGTCAATTTTTCAAAAAAAAATACAAGTTATTAAATATCTTAATTTAAAAGTCGAGAAAAAACACGTGACTGAAAACGTTAATTGTTTAAAAAGTAACGATGACGTCAACAATCATACCATCAACTCCATTTCTTTCCAACAACGTTTATCGTACGATGACGTCACATCCCAAACTCTTGGCATTTTCGCGCGCTTTTAAAAAGAAGATTTTTGTTAATTTTTTTGGCAATTAAAAAATTTCTCGATCGGCCTCAAATTTTGGGCTTATTTTTGCATGAAGAATCGATTTAAAAAATATAAAATACTATGCAACTTCCTCATTGAAAACTGATCATTTATAAAATCTTAAAGTTTATATGAGTTAAAAAAACAAGAAAGCTGGATGAAAAATGTGTAATACTATGTGTAACTTACCTTTTCCTACCTGTATTCATTTGTACATTTTTAAATCCTTAACAGGTTGACAAGCTTTTCTTTATTGAAGTTTTTCTTCACATTTATCGAAGAGTTGAAGCCGAGTTCGCTCACTATAATTTGCTAGGTCTACAAAGTATTACATGACTAAAATGGCAAACAGTTTTACTTAGAATTTTACGTTGTACCTTTGAATGTTAAATTTAATCAAAAATATATATTGGGACACACATATTTATAAGTTCCAATATGTATTTTGAATACATAGTATTGTAGCTTTATTTTTACTTATAAGTGCTCATTCGTTCATTATATTAATTTGTTTCGTAATTTATTTTATCGCCTTTTCTTTGGTATAATTATACATACTTTTTATAAACAGGGAAATTAACATATATGCTATCACTCAAGCCAGAAGACGTCTTGTGATATGAGTAGCTGAAAGTAAGATCTTCAGAGGGATTGTAGAAATACAATAAAACTATATAGAAATTGATATTCTGTTAATGTAACGCATATTGTGTGGATTTAAATCTATAAATTAAATAAATACTTAAATATTTAAGTTTTGAATTGATTTCACTATCTGATTGGTGTGATAAGTACTCTTTATATATCTATTCTTTTTAAGGAATATTTCTAGGCTTTTACAAATTCTAAATTTAAGCAGTCTATGCTTTTTCCTCTATATATCTAATTAGATAAAATCTAAAAATAAAAGGAGGAGTTTATAAATAAATGCTTTTTAGTACCAATTGTTAGTGAAGGATTTTCAAATGATTTTTATAATTTGGATGAATCATTTCTTATTTCCAATGAAAATATTTTTTAGCTTATGAAATTTTTAGTGAATAAAATAGTAATCACTATTTTTTAATAATTGTTCTTTTCAAATCAAGCCTACATTAAACAGCAAAAAAAACCAGGAGTGTTTTAGGTTTTAAATGAATACCTCACAAGGTTCTTCATAAGAATATTTATGTATCTAGAGATAAAATTATTTTAATTATTACAAACTATAAGGAAGTATTATTTCCTTCAAATATATTTTTACTGTGCAATTTATGTAGTAATTGTATTTCTAAAGCACTATAAAGTAAGTTTCTAATCTTTTAACAAAGTTCTTAATAAGTTCACCTTATTGCTAAATCCTAATTACAAAATTTGCTATGTTGGAAATAGAATAAGCTAAAAAATAAAGAAGTAGCTTGATATTTCTTTTATTTTGAAACTTATTTACACATTTCTGATAACTTCCTTCATGCACGGACAAAGTGAATAAGAGGACTTTAAACTCTGAGTTTTGAAACTGAAACCTAAAAACTACATCCACATCTTTTTGGCAACTTGCATTCTAAATTTACATCTCCTCATCCGTAAAAATAACTAAATTTTAAGTCTAAAAAAACTTTTGGATCATCGTTTTTATTACTTTTGCAACAAAACACTATATTACGTCACAACTAAACATCTTCCGTTTAAATTATGAAATGTCTCAGCTTTGGCATTTAATACAATAATTGAAAGAATACATTAATATTTTTCTGGACAAAAAAAATCTAATAAAAAGTTCCTAGAACTCATTTTTCCCCATGACCATTTAAAAAAGGAAGTTACCCATCTCTGCAATTTTTACAACGTCGATCAAATTTTAACTCCGAGATCTTTTTACAGTATCAATTTTGTCCCCGGTCTTAATCACAGGCGATGAATCAGTAATTCCGGATGTACCGTCGCTCTCTTCTCCAGTTGAACAGATTAAATCTGTTGTCCCCGTTGCATGTGATACAACAGGGCCCGTTCCAGTGGGCCCACCTTTGCTGACAATTCCAGTTGGACCTGTTCCAGGCATTCCAGTGGTACCCGGCTCCCCCGTCAATGGGTGTTTATAACCCAGCTCCCCTGACAATGGTAGTTTTGAACCCGGCTCCCCTGTCATCGGGAGTTTTGAACCCGGCTCCCCTGTCATCGGGAGTTTTGAACCCGGCTCCCCTGTCATTGGAAGTTTCGATGACTCTTTCGATGAGGCACTGTCAGTATTCCCTGGTCCTTTTGATGTTTCAACGGCAGTCGTAGCGGGATCTGAAAAAGGTAGAACGATGAGATTCATAAAAAGTGAGGAGCTGGTAGCGACAACAAGCTAAAGGCTCATTCACACTGTTTCACTTTCACTGAAGGATTCACTCCTGCGAATCGCTAGTTTGCATAAGAAAACGAAGGAGTAAAGAGTGAAACACCAGTTCACACTTTTCACTTTCGTTGATTCCTCCAAAATTAATATCAAAAGTGATAAGTCTGAATGAGCCTCAACCTAATCCCAACAACTTGACATAGCATTAATTGTTGTAGACATGACATCGATTGTTGTAGATTGAAATTGATTGTTGTAGTTTAAAATCCATTGTTGTAGCATAAACATAAAAATGGATCCTTTGTTTAACTATTTCCCCATTTAGACTGGCGAAGCCCATCTGTAACACACCAGAATAATTTTTTAAATGGACTGGTGAAGCCCATCTATAACACACCAGAATAATTTTCTTTAAAAATGGACTGGCGAAGCCCATCTGTAACGCACATGATATTTATTTAAAAAAAACTGAAACCCGGGCGAAACCCGTGTCTAGCGCGTCAGCGCTTGTTTTTAATACAATTTTAAACTTGGTTTAAATTTAATATTATTTTAAACTTGGTAAACTTTTTTATTTTAAACATTGGTTTAGAGCTCGGATGGCCAACTCGTGGCACAATGTTGTACGGCGGGGTAAAACAGTGATGCGAAGATATTTAAAAACTAGGAAAAGTATAATAATGTTGTCCGACATCAATAAAGTTTCAACTGTTCAATTATTTTTTACGAATCCATTACGGAGAGATAATTTGGTTAAAATATCATAAGTTGTAATAATTTGTGAGATCCAAATCTTTTTAGATGCCTTAATGTCTGTAATCCTTCCGCCTACACACTTTCTTAATTTAGTACCATCGGATTCTCTTTTCATTGAGATGATACATGTAGGTAACTTTTTGCGGGTTTAGATATTTTTCTGAAGTTATTGAGCTTGTATCTGGTGATTAACAAATTACCTAGTGTTTCACAATATGTTAAAAATACGTCTTGGGGGAGAATTGCTAAAATTTTTCGGGTGAGAATGGTATTCGCTATAAAAAATTTTAAATCTCCATAGCTCAGACTTACAAGAGAAAAGTCAGTCAATTAATAATATTTTTCACTGGAAAAGATGAACTGGCACCCCTGCTTTATTGTTTCCCAAATGGTGCCACTCTTTCTAAAAAGGTTGGCCACCCCTGGTTTAGAGTATAAGGAACTTGAAAAAAGGCTTGAAACATCTGGTTCCATATTAGTCAACAAATATTCATCTTTTTTCTTTAAAAAAAATAGATATCGTTTTTGTGTTCGTTCGACCAGATCTAAGGTTAAAGTAGAAACAAAAAGTGGAAAGAAAGAGTGAGAATGAGAAAAAAAAAAGATATTCGATAAGGGTTCCGACTAAAATAAACGAGATTCGTAATTAAAAATAATTCAAATCAATCTGAAGTTTTTACCTTTTGCGGCCCTCCATAGAAATCCTTGCTTCATAGGTCTGTTCCTCCACTGAAACGCTTGCGGAGACTCGGGTACAATCACTACCAGGATTCCCAAGAACAAAAGGGCTGCTGCAAGACGCATGATGGAGTCGGGAGTAAAAACCTCTTAAGTAACAAAACAGGGCATAGCGCTCTCTTTATATGGGAGAGATATTTTGAGTAATCCGGATGTATTGCAATGAATTCTGATTATTGAAATATCTCACGAACAATTTTACCACGATGATTGTTGTAAAGAGTGAAAACTAGTCCTGGAATGGGAGTTAATAACCACAAAAAACTATCACAAATGAGGTATCATTTTTAACGAGCAAACGAGCATTATCAACAACCTATTTCTTGTTAAAATTCTAAAGGTATTTTGAAAAAGAAATGTTTAAACATGAACCCTATTTTAAACTTGTTTTCGAATTGCTGGATATTTTTTAAAAAAAGGGCCTGATTTGTTTCCGACGAAACAAATAAAAGATTTCAAAATAAATAAAAAGTTAGATAAATATTTATAACAGAAGGCAATTTTAATTGATAACTTAAAGCAATACTTTTGTGAAAAAAATATAAGCATTTAAAATATACATAACCAGTTTAATCTTTTCTGCTGTTTAATTTAATTTCTCCACATTCACTGAAATTGAAGCTGAATTTACCGAAAATAAATACTTTGCGGTAAATAAAGTCAATAAAATTTTCATTTTAATCATGTGTTCCAAAAATAACCTAGTATTAGCAGTTCTTGAAAGTTCTTCAAAATTTTTTGGAGGAGGAATGGGTCCTTACTAAATCGTTATCCACAGAAGAAACTATCAATGGAATTTTTTTAAATATGTGTGAATGTTTCTTTTTGTACTTTTTTTATTTTTGTGGCAATAAAAATAGTTATGATTTTATACCAACCATTCTCTTCATTTTCAAAATTACCTACTAGACAGAATTACACTCGAAATTCAGTTCTAATTAATATACAGGGTGTTTCAAAATTGCGTTGCACGGCTTTTATTCGGAACCAACGCCTCTTAGGGTCATGGAAGTAAGGTCTACCCCTAGGTAAATGACCCTGGAGAATCCATTGAGATGACTTACAGCTCCCCTAGCGGCGAAATTAAAAAGTTAAAAAATTAATTTAAAAACTAAAAGAGATAGAGCAAAAACTTCCATGAGAGTATTGTTGCCAACGTCATGAAGAACTCACTGAAAAAAAATTCATGAAAATATCTTGAATATTCTCCGAGATATTAGCATGTGAAAATAGCACTTTTTCAGGGGTCAAAAAAGAAAAAGTTTGCATATTTGCAAATTTTTTTGATTAAATTTTGTGTTCCTTCAACTAAAAAAACACAAAACTACACAATCTGAAAATTTTGCAAATATGCGAACTTTTTCTTTTTTGACCCCAGAAAAAGTGCAATTTTCACATGCTAATATCTCCGCGAATACTCAAGATTTTTTTATCAAATATTTTTCAGTGAGTTCTTCATGACGTTGGCAACAATACTCTCATTGAGGTTTTTGCTCTATCTCCTTTAGTTTTTAAAATATTTTTTTTTACTTTTTAATTTCGCCGCTAGGGGCGCTGTAAGTCATTTCAATGGATTCTCCAGGGTCACTTACCTAGGGGTAGACCTTACTTCCATGACCCTAGGAGGCGTTGGTTCGGAATAAAAGCCGTGCACGCAATTTTGAAACACCCTGTATACAGGGTGTATCTGAAATGGTGCAACAAACTTTCAGATATGAGAGTACTCATCAAGACGAACAAGAATCGGTATAGAAAGGGGGTCCCAGACCAAATCCCAGAGAGTTAAAAATGGAGCGACACCCCAAAAAAATTATTGAAAAATTCAATTTGTAGAAGAAATACTATTGGTAAAAACTTAATTATGGTCTCAAAAATTGTGATTTAATATGATCTCTAAAATTACCTCAAAAGTCTTCACTTTAAAATTTGTTTTATTATGATAAAAGTTAAAAAACACAAAAAAAATGTGAAAACTCTGCCAACCCCTGATTTTGTATTTCGAAATCCTTTCTTTTGATTTGATAATCTGAAAGATCATGTTGTAAACCCTTAAGTCCAAAGTTTCACGTAAATACAATCAATATTAAACGCTTGAGATCCTGTTAAAGTTTGTTTTTTGCGTGCGAAAACAGCTGTTCTGGAAACAGCTCTAGAAAACTGCTTGCGCACCCAAAAAACAAACTTTAACAGGATCTCAAGCGTTTAATATTGATTGTATTTACGTGAAACTTTGGACTTAAGGGTTTACAACTATGATCTTTCAGATTATCAAATCAAAAGAAAGGATTTCGAAATACAAAATCAGGGGTTGGCAGAGTTTTCACATTTTTTGTGTTTTTTAACTTTTATCATAATAAAACAAATTTTAAAGTGAAGACTTTTGAGGTAATTTTAGAGATCATATTAAATCACAATTTTTGAGACCATAATTAAGTTTTTACCAATGGTAGTTCTTCTACAAATTGAATTTTTCAATGATTTTTTTGGGGTGTCGCTCCATTTTTATCTCCCTGGGATTTGGTCTGGGACCCCCCTTTCTATACCGATTCTTGTTCGTCTTGATGAGTACTATCATCCCTGAAAGTTTGTTGCACCATTTCAGATACACCCTGTACATAAGTATTCCTTACCAAATACCAATATTCCACCAGAAAGGTAATGAGCATTAAAATCAGTGGTTCTCAACCTTTTTGAAGCTACCGCCCCCCAAGGTACAGAAAATAATTCAACGCCCCCCACAAAGAAAATTCTGTAATTTAAGGTATGGGAAAGGGTAAAAGTAATTTTAAGTATGTTAATAGTAAACTTAGGAACCAAATTTGTCAAACTCGAGACTTGGCAACGCGCTAATATCCTTCCAAAAAAAGCATTTATTCCTACACATTAATATGCCTATACTGATTGTTTTCATCACCTATTTTGAGTTCTTACCCCTCACGATGTTGATATTGATTTGGTTGCATAAATTTTCCGGTTTGTGTGCTTGATCTCAAAGATCCCCTTATAAACCTTCGTCAAATAAGACAGATACAACAGAATTTTTACTGACACAAGGGAAAATTACACCCAGGGCAAGGTCAGAATCGAACTGAAGACGGATACTGCTGGCTTGAATGGCCCCTACGATGTGTTTGTGAGTGATCGTATTCCCCAAACAACTTATTTTCAATAGTCTTTCGCAGCCCACTTTCAGAGCTCTCAGGGATCACCTGCGGCCCGAATAAGACCATCAGTTTAAAACCACTCATGTAAGGGGGGTTTGGGGTATCTCCCCAGAAAATTTTTATTTCTAACACGAAATAGGTGAATATAAGGGCTTTTTATAGTCCCCTCTCTGGATCCGCCACGAAGTTTGAATTCCAAAATATAATCAATGCTCATAGCCCCCTTACCGCCCAAAAAAGCCTCACCGCCCCCCTACCTGCCCAATATGAGTTCACCGCCCCTCAGCATCCTCTCACCGCCCCCGTTGAACATTTTACTACACTATATTAAATGTTAATTTTCTTTACCACAATGAGGAACTATATGCGTATCTTAAGAAAAAAAATAATTGCACGCAACGTAAATCAAATAATAAACCATAGACCATAAAGTTTTATAAAAGGAAAATAAATTCAATTATCATTTGAGGTTGGTATTTTTTTTCTATTTGCCATGCTTTTTTAATCATACATTTAATTCTTGAAAATGTTTTAGAACAGGGGTTTCTAACTAGCGGCCCGCAGGGTCATTTTGTGCGGCCCGCGAAGCTCTCTGAAAACCCTCCAAAAAGTTGCTTCAAAACACTTTTTAGCACACTAAAATTCAAAATTTTTTCGGGGGAGAAACCCCGACCCCCCCCCATATACCTCTTTGATTATGGAATAGCTTCGATCGTTTTTCATGGTGCACGAATTAAAAGTTTGAAGTTTCGAGAGGTCGTTTGTAAAACCTGAAATTCCCTCTGAGCATAGCAACGGATATGAAGGCTTTTATAACCTTTGCCTTTATCATGAAGAGGGACAAAATGGAGTATCAAAAAATTAGGTAAAACAATCCTCTGAGGAAAATTTACAAACATTTTCTTGAGGAAGACCTTTTCAATTAAGTAATATTCAGAATCTTATTCAGTATTCCTACGAGTTGTATAAGAGTAAAAAAATTCACATACCCTCTGGACTGGAATTATGGAAAATACAGTATTGCAGGGGTTCTCAAACTTTTTAACATCGCGACCCACTTTTGAAAAAAAATCTAACGCGCCCCACTGACTTCAGTTATTTATAATTAACTGAACTGAGATAATTATCTCATGCCCCCTCCCCACAGAATTCTTCTCTGGCTGGGGGGTGTTCACCAACTATTTAGTTACAAGGGTATGAAATAGTTTAATTGTGGTCTAACAATGATCCCTACAGTAAAAAGGGGGGTCTGGGGGTACTCCCCCAGAGAAAATTTTAAAATTTGACCCTTAATAACATGGTTTTAACTTGTTTTTTTAGCAATATGGGATAAATTACATCAGTTGCATCATTTCCCAAGAAAATTCTTAAAATTTGCATTGACCCCCCAGTGCGGATGGGGAGAAACACTAAATATTTTTTTCAAATCTTATTTGAATAACCGACTAGATTTGCATTATCGGCACATTAAAGTGACACAGTACGTATTTACATTAATTGCCTTTTCCGTTCCACTCCAAGTAGTGTAGTTTTTCCTCAAATTTTTATTCTTTTTACTATAGTATGGTAATTTGATAATTTTAAAAGTTCAACTAATAGTTTGATAATTCAAAAGTCAATAACACCGTTTGTGAAAAAATAAAAATCTTCTTGCGACCCACCAAAAACTGACTGGCGACCCACCAGTGGGTCGCGACCCACAGTTTGAGAAACTCTGCAGTATTGCATACATTCAAAATATATTAACAACCGTCGTCCCTCTTTTGCTGGAAAAGTTTCATATTGAAGACTCTCACTCCAAAAAAAATGGAGCCAAATTACTTTGCGGCCCGCCACTATTGACTTGTGATTTAGATTGCGGCCCGCGAGTACTTAGAAGTTGGAAACCCCTGTTTTAGAAGGTGCTGCGCGAAACTCAAATCTGCATGCATGATTTTAAAAGTTAAAAACAGTAGACATTTTTAGTCTGTTCGAATATCCTTATTGAAAGATAGAAATATTGATGATTGATACTATTAAATCACTCCACCACGATAAAAACACCATTTTTATAGCCTTTTATACCTAGACAACCTAGATGCATTTTTGACTGCAGTAATGCTGCATATCATGCCGGAGCTAACAATCTTAATTTTTAAGATTTATCTCTCTATTCTAAAAAAAGTTTTTGGTGAACGGTTTCCAGAGAAATGCTATTTAATTACTGAACCGAATGACACATATATGGTATCAAAATGTCCGGATTCTTTCCGGAATTCCGAGTAGGCCCTTCGATTTTTCAAATAAATTCTCAATTTTAGAATATTTCCATTTTTTAGATAACGGATAAGGTCGCAGTTACAAAGCAAGTACTGTCAATCAAATTATTATGCATCCAATCACAACGACCGATTCACGCTATATTTTAAGATGAAACATGTTTTCACCTTTTAAAAAGTACTTTCTTGATGAAATATCATTCAAAGACTGATAAAAACATATTCTAAAAACTTACATGTACGCCATTTTATACTAAAATTTCACACTTTTTGTCCAATATTTATAATTTTTAGTCTGATTTTATCCAATCGAAATTAATTGTAAACATAGAGTGATGTTTTGTCTCTTATTATTTTCAATTGCTTAAACGGTATTGTTTAACAAGTCTAGGTTAAAAAAATATGAAAGATAAACACTAGGCATATTATAATAACGAGTTACTTTAAAATAATGGTTTTTGTTTGGTCCAAATATTGATAAACAATTAGAATTAGTTATTTTTATAATCATAGATTAAAAATAATTAAGATGGATACTTTTAAAAACATTTCGTTTAAATTTTTGATAAGTTCGAGTTAATATATATTCAAACTTTTAAGGAAGATTTATTCATGGAGGGGATTTTGGTGAAGTATTTTTGGAAAGTTGGTTGACGTTTTTTCTGTAAATTGTTTAATAAGGAAGTTGCACGTGTCAGATTTTCAAAAACAAACAAGTGTTCCGTATGATTTTTTGTATGGTAAAATGAAATATCTAGTCAGTTTTTCAAAAAAATGTACAGGTAATTAAATATTTTAATTTAAAAGTCGAGAAAAAAACACGTGACTGAAAACGATTATTGTTTAAACTATAAGTTTAATAAACTATAGTTTCCCTTCCTTCCTCACTGGCTCGACAGCCCAGGATGGGCCTTGGCCTTCTCTAGTAGTTTTTTCCAAGCTGTCCTTCTTCTGGCAATGGATTTCCAATTTTTTATTTTCAATGTAGAGAGATCTTTCTCCAGGGTATCTAGCCATCTGAGACTTGGCCTGCCCCTTCTACGCGTTCCAGTTGGTCGGGCATCAAAAATCTTTTTCACAATGCGGTCTTCATCCATCCTTACTATGTGGCCTGCCCATTTTATCTTTTGAACCTTAATGAATCTTATGATGTCTGGTTCATTATATGATCGATAGAGTTCTAAATTTGTTCTTCTTATCCACTGACCGTTTTTCTTGATTCCTCCAAAAATGCACCGTAATATCTTTCTTTCAAATATGCCCAGCATGTCTTCATCTGCACGGGTCAATGTCCATGTTTCACATGCATATGTTAAAACTGACCTAATAAGGCTTTTAAATAATAATAGCTTTGTTTTTCTCTTGATTACATTTGATCTTAAATACTTTCTTAATCCATAAAAGCACCTATTAGCTGCTGTTATTCTCTTTCGTATTTCTGCAGTCATATCGTTCTTGTTATTTATTTCAGAACCTAAATACGTAAAGCTGTCCACAACCTCGAATGAATATCTCCCAACTTTTAGATGGGTACTCTTGTGTGCCGTTTTCGTACAAGGCATATATTTAGTTTTATTTTCATTTATTTTTAGACCCATCCTCAAGGCCTCTTTCTCTAAAGAAATGAAAGCCTGTTCCAGTTCTCTCGGTGTTCGAGCAATAATCCCTATATCGTCAGCAAAAGCCAACAATTGTATGGACTTATTAAATATAGTTCCTCTGTTGTTGATTTTTGAATCTCTTATTACCTTTTCCAAAGCTAGATTAAAGAGAAGACAGGCTAAGGAATCTCCCTGTCGTACTCCATTCTTTATTTCTAATGGATCTGATAAACAATTCTGTATTTTTACCATGATTTTAGTTTCACTTAGTGTTAGGTTGATCAATCTCACCATCAAAGATAAACACTAGGCATATTATAATAACGAGTTACTTTAAAATAATGGTTTTTGTTTAGTCCAAATATTGATAAACAATTAGAATTAGTTATTTTTATAATCATAGATTAAAAATAATTAAGATGGATACTTTTAAAAACATTTCGTTTAAATTTTTGATAAGTTCGAGTTAATATATATTCAAACTTTTAAGGAAGATTTATTCATGGAGGGGATTTGGTGAAGTATTTTTGGAAAGTTGGTTGACGTTTTTTCTGTAAATTGTTTAATAAGGAAGTTGCACGTGTCAGATTTTCAAAAACAAACAAGTGTTCCGTATGATTTTTTGTATGGTAAAATGAAATATCTAGTCAGTTTTTCAAAAAAATGTACAGGTAATTAAATATTTTAATTTAAAAGTCGAGAAAAAAACACGTGACTGAAAACGATTATTGTTTAAACTATAAGTTTAATAAACTATAGTTTAACTCAAGGTAAATAAACTAACAAGGTATGCTCTTCCGGCGAAAAAGGCGTGGCTTTTGAAAATGACGTCACCCAGGATATATTTCCTATTCACAGCATGGGAAAATGCTTATTTTTGGTGATTTTTATTAAATTAAGGGCCAAAGAAACTTCTAAAACAGTTTACACTGGACACAATTACGAACATGTTTATAAGTTATCAAGTTTTTTGAATTAGAATAATAATTTTAACTCAATAATAGCCGATCAAAAATATGAAACTTGAGCTCTACAACGATGTGCTTTAATCTCTCCGCTTATTGATTTTAATTACTAACTTGTATAAATGTAATTAACACAGCTGATGATACAAAGAAAAAATATTAAGCAAATATTCAATCATGAAAACTTCATGAAAACATTCTTGTTGTGATAAAATTAATATCGCTGTTCTGCAATGTCAAACTTGAATATCCATTGTATCGAAGCAGTTTAGATTTTAAGGACAAAAAATATTGAGTTCTTGAAATGAATGAAGTACATAAAAATATGGAAAATTATGAGCTAAAATCTAAGAACTAATTAGTTTAATTTAATAATGGATTTATTCAAAATTTTAGTGCATTTACCTTAAATAATGATCCTACTACAGTCCACTCAGCTTGTTTATTTTTATTTGAGATTCAGAAATAGTATTCTTAAAATCGTCTGTATCCTTAATTATATTTTTAAATATTTTATCGGAATTTTTCAAATAAGTGGGTTATTGTATTCATAAGTTTTAAAACAAACTAAATAAGGAATTTCAATAATATCGACCCAATAAATCCTGATGTATCTACGATCTGTTCAATGGTGTTTATTGTATTATGGTGACTGATATGCCCGTCATTGATTGGTCCGTTATTTTATATCCTGGGTGACGTCACACAGCGAGAGTTATGAGCATACCTGGTTAGTTTATGTACCTTGAGTTTAACTATAGTTTAAACTATTTTCGATTTTCTTAAGACTTGGTTTTTGGACTTATTAACTTCTTCTAACTGACGATTCAATTAGTTTCTTTTGTAGAAACAACCATACTATCGTTTAGGGAGGAATCCAGGTTTTAAATACATGTTTTTTTTCTAAGGACTCCTTTCCCTAGAATATTTAATGTCCAAATTTTTTGAAATTCTACCCTAAGAGTAATAGTGCTTTGATTATTTTTAGGGCATTTGAGACTCTTTGGAGGTAAGAGAAAAATTGTACTCTTCGGAATTTCCAAGGGGAAAACAGTATAGAGACCGGGGTTAACATTGTATTCGTTTTTATGTACTATAACTCCTTTTTCTGAAATACTTATAATATAATTTGTTTTAAGCAGTAGATAGGTTAACCTTAGGGCTAAAAATTTTCGAAGATAAATTTCAACCGACCAATCACAGCAGACTCGACTAAAAGTGACCGCTTTGGTATTAGGTCTTGCAATTTTAACATGCCAAAAAGTGTTCTGAAGCTACTTTTGGGGTATTTTCGGAGGGTTCTTCAAAAGCGCAGCACGGGTCCATGATTAGGTGGTTACGTTTTTTTTTTAAAGCTGATCGTCCATCAACTTATTAACATCTGATACATAAAACTTAAACCGATATGTTCATAACTTAAAAAATCCACTTAAATAACCTCTTTGAAAGGATAAGCTAAAAAATATTTTAAACAAACAGCAAAGATAGTTTTATTCCTAGGAAAATCACAATAAGGAAATGTTGCGGTTTCGAGAGCGGGGCTAGTGCAACCGGTTATACCCACTCCTCCTCATACAAATATCTCTTTCATCCACCACTTCATAAAAGTGCTCCAGCAACAAACGACTACCGCACGGCAATGCATCAAACAGGTGTTCGCGAAAGCGACACAATGGTGACATCTCCATAGAAAGAGAAAGCCCTCTCTCGCGGATGATTTGTTCATTTTTATATGCATTCACGTGTATGTCACCGGTGCTTCTAGAGAAGTCATTAGCGACGTTATTGCTTCACCGGAGGGAAAGCAGATGACTGAGCATAAAATAACGAAAACACCACCAAGATTTCAGGGTCAACATGACGTCAGGGAGTTACGTGAAAAATCTTTAAAAACGACACTCTCTCTCCCTTTCTAGATAAAGAGTAGACTTGTCACCTGAGAGATTCATTTTCGATTCTTGTGGGCAGGGCGGCAACTTTTTTTAGAGTCGCACCGTGTCTTGAAGCCTTACCGAGAAAGGCTATTCGACATTTTGATCTCTTGGAGGTGGTTCTTGGCTGTTTGTTACAAAAGAAGTTTTCCCAGACTTCGGACTCTCATTTCTGCGAAGTGTTGTCGAGAAGTCAGTCTTCAACGCTTAGATTGTTCAACGGGGAAACCTCCAGACATTGACGAATATTCTGGACTGCTTCATCTGGAATCAGCAGAACATCCTAGCGCAGTGTGAATTCGCAGTCAAACACTTCAACACCCACTTAAGTACCATCTATAAGACCCAACCATGTTCTGGTACCTGCTAGTCGCCGCCGCCCTTGCCGGTACATCGGCAGCCCCTACAGCCGAACAGTCCGGCGTCTACATGCTCCCAAACGACACGGCGACATGCGCGAAGGACCTCATCAAGTGGTGCGACGACATGAAGTACCCCCAGGAAGGCGTGGGGATGTCCATGATCTCTATCAGCATGCACCTACCGGGCGAGGGGTACTGCCGAGTCCTCTGTGTCTCCGACCCGGACGGCACCAACTGCACCAAAAACGGACAGCAGTGGTTCTCCTGCTCCAAAGATCACGAGTTCCTCTACAAGGGCCAGAAGGTCGACCCCGAGAACCCCGAAGAGGGGATCTGCCAGGCGGCAGAGAAGGCTTTCAACGACGTCATGGTGCAGAACCTGTCGTACGACAACGAGACGGTCGCGAAGGAACTGGAGAAGGGCATGATAGGCTTTTTCAAGGAGATGTCGGAGATGAGGGAAATGATCGAGAACTTGTCGAGGAGGATCTCCAGGGCCTTCGATGGGGGGTGGCCAACGGTTTGGTGGGGTGAGGGGGGAAGGGAGGAAGAAGAAGAAGAAGGATCGCCTGATGGCAGTGTCGTGGATCAGGTTGAAAGAGAGTGAGAAATTACTTTTGGTTCTGGACTGGAAGTGGAGGGGCTTGCTCAGTTGTAGAGAGGTTGAATGAAAAGGTTCGCTTTAAGTATATTCTGTTGTTATTTTTGCACTGAAATGACTGTTTTTTCAGCTATTGAACTCTTCTCCCATTTCATTTGTAGAAAGCATCAGCATTTGGGTTCACTTCCATTTTGTGATACGCAGTTGATTGTGGTATGCTTTTTTTAACACTAAGAAAGGGCTTGTTTCAATTTTTTACTTTAAATAATTATTTTTCACCAATGCACAATTTTTTTAAAAGTTTGAAATTACTACTCATATTTTTTTCCTCAACAGAAAGAATTTTTCTAACATAATCATGCTAACAGTATTTATCATGGTTACAATTGGTCATAGCTTAAGTTTACTAAAATTTTTCTCACTCCTTATCATTGATTTTATCCCATGTTTTCCTAAATAGTTTATTTTAAAGTCTTTATCTTAATAAGCTTACTGATTGTACTACTTCATGTCTCACTTATCTTCAAGCAAATTGTATTGCATCATAAGTATTATCCTCTTGTATCTAAGCTTTGGAGTTTGTAATAACAGCAAATGTTAAGTGTTTACTCTTATTAAAGAGATGATTTTAAATGCAATTTTTCATTTTGAATAATATTTTACAAAACTGACACTTTTATGCAATACAAATAAGTATTGCAAAAACAGCTCATTTAAACACAATTTATTTTTGAAGTTAAAATTTTTTAAATGTTTAGTAGTAACAAAGGCATTAGTGAAAAAGGTTTTTAGATTGTTACAAAAATAGTTTTATCAGATTACATTTACAATTTTAAATAAGTAGAATAGATAATAGTTTCAAACGGGAAATCTGATGGCATTGATGATAGTTTTCCCTATATTAATAATTAATAACCTTGATTAAAATAAACTAATAATAAACATACATTTATATTAACTCCTTACAATAATTAGGAAAACAAATAACCAACCAGCAGAAGCCAGAAAAAAATTATATTTCAAAGTCCTTAATGTTAACATAAAGGAAGTATTTATGAACACGTTTTAATAGCTTCAAATTCAAATTTCTTTGCATCGTCTTTCATTAATTATGCTACAAGAATCCTAAGTGACATCTTGAAACTTTATTAATTGACATCTTGACACACACAATAAATAGAAAATAAAAGTACTCACAAGACTCATAAATAAATAAATCCTTAAAAATTTTTATTTCTTCAAATTATGGAAATATGTACAAATGTCTTCATCAGAGGCATAATCCAAAGCTTAAAAATAGAAAAAAAATTTCATTAACTTTAGAGAAAAAACGCACTGTTTTTAATTTTAATGAAATGTAACTTTTTATTAGTTAGATATTTACAGTTGAAATAAGTTAATAAAATCATAATTTGTATATAAAAATAAATTTTTTTAAACCAGTATTTTTTTTTACTTTGCAAGGAGTAATATTATTGATGTACTCTCAAGTCCCTACTTACAACGGAAGTAATTTTGATCCCATTTTCAGCAAAACCTCTAAATTATATTTAAGTTATTTGAATACATAAAACTTGATCATAAAGTTTGTCAATCTATGAAGCATCATTTACTACAATAAAAATTATATGATTATTAAATCTTTTTTTTTACCTGAACGGCCTCGTTTATCAGTTAATGTTGAATCGGCACCCAATGAAATCAACAATGTTACACTCTTTAAATGATTTTCCTGGGAAAAAAATTTATAGATTAAGATGGAGGCAGTTACTTTGATCAGGACAAGTAGGACATATACCCGGTTTGTCAGGTGCTGAAAAGCAGAACCTTTATTATGACAAGTATAACATATTTTACTTATTAGTTTAGTGTTCAAAGCTACATAATTTCTTTTACTTATCAACTTAGTTTAAAAGCTTTAAAAATGAACATACTAGATGATAGAGATGCGTTTCATTTTGGTTTATTACAATGTTTTAGAAAAAAGTTACCCGAAAGAATGTTTAGAACCATAAACACACTTTGTAATGTGCTCCAGTTATATACAATAATGATAATCATCCTTGAAGTGTTGATTTTCAAAAAAGTTTTAAGTAATTTTTATTCATTATCATAAGCTGTATTTGTATCCTTTTTATATGTTTTACTTTTATTAAATCTCAAACACTAATATGGCTTGAAAGAAGAGACATAATTTGGATCAGATGAGAAGAAGGGAAAATATGACAAAATCAAAAACTCCTACTTAAACTTTCAAAATATGTTTTTGTTAAGGAAATCAAATATTGTTACATTGAAAACTTTTTTCCAACCTTTTGTTAAAAATGTGTTTGAAAAGTTCTACCGAATTTGTATGACCGAAATGTAAAGTAACATAGTGACTTAGTGATAAAAGTTTTTATTGACTTAGTTAAAAATCCTTAAAAAGGAAGATACTAGAAGATAGAGAATAGATAGATAAAAGATGGAGATAATATTTAAAGTATAAAAATATTTTTTAATTTTATAGTTTTGCTAAATAATAGTAAGGCATATTAAATTTTTCAAACGTAAAATGAATTCAAATCTAAAGCAATTTCTTCAGAGAAACTTGGTGAGATTTATGTAGTATGAAAAAATACTTCAAAAATCACAACTTTGATGAATGAACCAAGATCTGTTTGACAACAAAACTTCACATCAATTAATTCCTAAAGCAAATATTCTTAATAACAGCATTGTAATAGGATTGTTTGAAACGAAAAAATACTAGCAATGAATTATCAAAGTTTTGGATATTATTTAAATATGCAAGAAAATAAAAATGGAAAAGTTGTCCAGCATTGCTATGATTATTAGTAGGCACTCTACACTACTTAATTAAGAATTAAATTTAATCAAATGAAATAGATAACACAAAATTTGTTATAAACATGTGTACAAACAGCATTTAGATTGTGGTATACATGATTAATTTATTTTTATTTCCTAGTTATAGTTTATAACCAATTTTAACAAGTAGGAACTATGGTTGAAAAACTTGTTAATTATAGACCTAAGGCTTAAAGAAACTATTAAAAATTTCAACACAAGAATTATTTGTAAAGAATAATAGAAATCATTTATTAAAACACTATCTTAAAAAATAACTAAAACCTAAATAAAATTAAACATTAATAAAACTAAAATTAAAATTTAGTATGTTCTGGTTTGGGTATTTTTTTCATTAAGTATGAAATGAAAAGAATGAATAGTTTCAAATCAAGTATACCTTACAAGCAACATGAAGAGCAGTAAGTCCATGCAGTGTTTGTGAATCAATGCTGAGAAATATGCTTTTCACAAAATGTTCGATGCAAAACACATTATCAGCTTCAGCAGCAAAGTGCAGTACATTCTTTCCAAGTTTATCTGTTTCAGTTAAAGAAGCCTAAAATAACAGAATACCAAACATTTTTATAGTTTAAAGTAAACTAATATAAGAAAATAAAAAAATAACAAAGATTAAAAGTTTTTCTAGCATGTACTTTAATGAAACATGCATGAAATTATGATATTAAGCGATGAGAGAAAACAGAAAAAACCTTACACCTTCCTCAATTAAGTATTGAACAACATGATTCTGCTTCCCAGATACGGCATCCATCAAAGGAGTTGTTCCACAGGAATCTCTTGCATTTATATTGCTGCCAACTTTTAATAATACTTTAACAACATCTAGGTGGCCATGAAGAGCTATAAAAATGATTAAATTAATATAATAATAAATGGTAGTGTATTCTGAATATCTTTTTTGCAAATGATATTATTTGAGTATTTTTTGAGGGTTAAGACTAACCTGCAGTGTGTAAAGGAGTTCGTCCATTCTTGCTCTTAGTATTCCACACCAAAGGATCTAACTCCAAAAAGCACTTAATTATTTCACAATTTCCTTCCCTAAAAATATATGTAGAAAAACATTAGGAAGATTATTAACCTTAGAAAAGGTAGATGGACACTTTATAATTGATTGTCAAATCATACAAATGAAGCAATAATATGCAAAACTAATGAACAACCATACTTATTTAATCAAAATTGAAAGCATTTACAGTGAAAACAAAATATTAAACAATTTAACGGCTAAATTTTGTGCTACCTGACCAGGGAAGCAATCTGTAGCAGGGTAGCTGACTGGTTAACAATCGATCAAAGAATATAGATTGAATGAATTCTAAATTGATAGCTGTCAAACCATTGGTCCTGTAGCAGAAAATTTAGTCATAAATGTTATGCTTTGCCTTCAATCTGTTGTCACCAATAAAAGAGGGAAGATGACAAACCCCCAGAAAACTGATTTATTTTTAGGAAATGTTACTCTGTTTATCATAGATCTCAAACATTGTCCATGGTACTAAACAAGTGCCCTCCTTGATACCCATGCATACTTGCCAACTATTGAAATCTTACATCCGCAAAACTTTTTGCATATCATTACAAAACTACATCTTGAAGCTTTCCGCGTTAACAAGCCTGAAAACATTAAGGTGAATTCCTATCTCGGTAAAGTTGTTTTTTTCTGCGTTGTGAACGGAACACAAGAAGAAGCAAACTTTAAAGGTGAGCGTGCGTCAAGACTCGCCGGCGGGCGTATCAAAAATAGCTTGAAAGAAATCCTTCCTTTCTTAGAAAAACCAAATTTCACTGAATAAAAGGGCCAAAATTGAGAAAATCGTAAGGACAGGGATTAGTAGAGGAATCTGTTTTAGAAGAAAAGAGATACAATTAGAGAAAAAATCATTTACGTCACGAGTGTTTTGCATTTTCACGGATTGTTAAGTGGACAAAAACGCAAAATCCGTTATATTTTTCAATCAATCCGTAAAACCGTAATACTAAAGAAATGATATTATATGAATTAAACATCCAACAAAAAGTAAAAATACTATAGAATGTGTATTGATGTGTAGTTATGAAAGCTAAGAATATTCGGCATGACAACATAAAAAGGATCAAAAGGCATCGAAAGGAAAAGGCATTAATGTGTTATGGTTACATCTTTCTTTCATTATCCTGTGTTTTTCAACAAGTCTGCTAAAACTGTCCATTGCGTAGTATATCAAAAATTGCAACAGGAAAAAAGTACATCTGATCCAGTTTATGCTAAAAAAAGATTTATGGAGAGCATAACATGGTTTGTTGAACAAGGATATGTTTGTAGACTAAATTGTAATGAAATTGAATTTGTAAGATATAATGAAATGGGATAAGTAAGTTCTTATTGGATAATGGATACATCACATATTTTAGAAAATTAATGCTATAGAGGCAGGGTTTGCATTTACTCGCTATAGCGGGTTTTTTACGCAAATTTGCAAGAGCAGGAAGCAACTCCGGCAAAATACTGGGTCTGCGGGACCCGGAAAATTTCGAAAGAAAAGACGCTAAAAAATACGATTTCGGACAGGAAATGCAAATTTGGCCAAATTTCCGGAAGCAAATTGGTCCTGTCGGCTTTTGACCACGGTAAAGTTGTTTTTTCTACATCGCAATAACAACGCGAGACGCCCGCGGCCGTTTACGAAAGCAGTCGCGGGAACAATCTGCAAGCAAAACGAAACTTACGCGAGAAGTCGCGATTTCACGAGTTTTAACGCAATAACTTGCAATTTTTCAAGGAAATAATCTGGGAATTAAAAAAAGTGGGGATTATATGAAAAAATTAAAATTTATATCCCTTAAATATAGTGAAAATTTCCCCCAACTCGCTAAGTATATTTCAGTTATATCAGTTCAGTTAAGTTCTGATGTAGTTGTAAGAGCCCACTCACGCATGAAAAGAGTAAAGAAGACCTAAGAATTAATTGGGAGAACTAATCAGTAATTTAATGATGATATATATCTTTTCAAGGGTCTGATTCAAAAGATGAAAATTTAAAAATGCTATGAGAGTGCAAACAAAAAAATTTGTCAAAAGACATTGAATTTGTAAGAATATAAATCAATACTTTCTTATTTTAAAATAATTTGTGGAATATTATTATGATTCTTTGTTTAAAAAAACGTCTTTCCCATAAAATTTTAGGGACTCAATTTTTTGTTTCCGGACCCACATTTTTTTCCTAAGTGGGTCCCTGGGACTCAGGTTAACAACAGTTCACTGGGAACACTTTAGAGGTGTAGTTCTCTGGGTATTTTCTATTGTCTCCACACAAGGAATCTTTCATGGAGAGTTTGGGCAGACTTTTCTTGTGATGATAAAGAGATTGATATGATTCAGTAACTTGGGCAGACTTTTTGAAACAGCATGTATGCATTGGCGGATTTAAGGGGGTGCATGGGGGTGCAACGCACCCCCAACTTTTTGAGAAAATTCCATTTTTATAGGGGAAAATCATGTTTTCAAAGCCATCAGAAGAAGAGATGGCTGATATCTCTAGTAGCTGTTCTCTTTCTAAAAATGTTTTATTTTAAGCAAGTTATCAATACTAAATCTGGCAATGGAGTTTGAAGGGAACTGAATAAAAATTGAATGCATTCAAATTTTGATTTATATACATTGCTAAATTGTTATGATGGCAAATGATAGCCACACAATGAATACCACACAAACCAATTAAAAAAACATTAACCCATTAAGGACGGTTGGCAACAAAATTTGCCAAGGGACATTTCATTTTTTACTGACTCTAATAGAGGACATTAAAAGTTTAAATGCATGACAACAGCTTCTAAAGAATGTATTTATTCAGATAAAAATAGAAATTTATACCTGCCATGCCGTTTTGGGGGTAAAATCGCTGTTAGAATGAGAGCGTTTCACTACATTTTGGAGATAGCTGGGAGATCATTTGGAAAACGCCAAAATAATCTAATGTTTTGGTTATTTTTATGACTTGTTTCTATTGAAGCATATTCACAAGATCCCATTCTAAATATTATTACCAATTACAGTTGGAATGGGGGTATTTAAATTGCTAATAGCAAGGGTTTTCTTCTACTGGCAACTTTTGTTGCCAATCGTCTGATGTGTGGTCAAAACTTTTACGAGTTACTCATAAGAAGCTTTTGTAAATTAATTATTTTTAATGCTTTTTTTTGTTCTTATCATATATGTTTAATAAACATTAAAAGATAATAATTTAATTCAAAATTTTGAGCATTGTTTACAGAAGCCAAATCATCAACAAAAACTAAACTGCAACAAAACTAAACTAATACATCATTTTCATTTTCATCATTTTAAAAAGTTCACGAGCGTGTGAGTAAAATATTACGAGACAAAGGGTTTAGTTGTATAGCAGAATTTTCATCTGTTACACACTTCCCCTCAACCTGCGGTCTAAACGTCCTCGGAAAGCAGGTTGGACGTCTTGGAGACTGGATACAACGAAGAAATCTATGATTCACATGAGACGAGACATTTTATACAGATTTTTGCTCCCTTTAGGACAAGATAACGACTTCTTGATTTACAACCTTCTGTGACGAAGCTCACTTGATAGTGACTGAATATCACTTTATCTAGGATCACTTGATAGTGACTGCTTAAGACTTAGATCCCATGAATGCTTAAGACTTGGATCACTTGAGTGACTAGGATCACTTGATAGTGACTGCTTAAGACTTAGGTCACAGGACTGCTTAAGACTTAGGTCACATGAATGCTTAAGACTTAGGTCTCATGACTGCTTAAGACTTAGATCACTTTATAGTGACTACTGGCTTGAGAGAACCAATATTGTAAGTAGAATCTTTACTCATTGTCACAGGAGATGGTAAAGCATTGGAACAAGAATGGTATCTTCTTAGAAGGAGGTACTGGAACTGGTAGATTATCTTCAATATTAATGAAATGTTTAATCTTGGGGTTTGATTCTTCCCCTTAACGGAACATACCGGAGAAATCTTCTAATAAGGAATTTGATCCAGGTCTTTGGGTTTTATTGAGTTGTTTCCCTTCATCGTCTCTTGAACAGGTATAATTCATATTCATTGTCGAGAGATGAGATGACGAAAGATGAGCAATTGATATTCAACATTCATTCTTTATCGTCGGGAGAACTTTTCATCCCTTATCTGGTTTTTTCCTTTAGCTAAGTAGCTCATTTTCATCTGTTACACAGACTTCCACATCGGACTTAGGAAACTTCCACATCGGATTCCATCGGCACAGCAACAACTTCATCCAGATTATGGGCTCATGTTCCAGCCACGATTGTATCGAAAATATTACTCTTAGCATCAGACTTCCACATCGGACATCGAAAATTTCTACATCGGATTCCATCGGCACAGCAACAACTTCATCCAGATGATGGGATCGTGTTCCGGCCACGAGTTAGGGCGCCAGTTTAATAAACATTAAAAGATAATAATTTAATTCAAAATTTTGAGCATTGTTTACAGAAGCCAAATCATCAACAAAAACTAAACTGCAACAAAACTAAACTAATACATCATTTTCATTTTCATCATTTTAAAAAGTTCACGAGCGTGTGAGTAAAATATTACGAGACAAAGGGTTTAGTTGTATAGCAGAATTTTCATCTGTTACATATGTAGATCTTATTGATACTTTAGCATGATGAAATGTTTCCATTGGATCATAATTTTAGTGTTTTTTTTAATAGATTTTAGATTTTTACCGATTTCTAACAGATTTATTGGTTCAATCACATAATAAATCATTTCTGGATACATTTATTTTCCTTGAAAGGGGTTTCTGGAAATTTACAGTAGTCAAAAAATAAAATAAAATATCACTGGAGTAATTTACCCCATTTTGAATGGGCTAATACCTAGTTTTTATCGAGTTAATGAGTAATATTTAACATTTTCTGGGGGGAATATGCGAAATCTGGAGCCATAAAGATGAATACTGTAATTATGATGACTTTTTGATAGAGAATGACTAAAAGGAACGTAGAATTCCAATAAGAGAAAAGGCTTCGGAAGGCAAAAAAATTATATACATATAACCAAAGGTATCCAAAAAAAATGAAAGTTGAGAATATATAAGACTCTAGCAGGTAAAAAAGTCCCTATGTTCCAGACTGGGAGATATAAATAAACCTTTTTTAACCTGGAAGCTAGCTAAAGTACAAAAATCAAAGGGTTCCGACCATTCCGACTTAAAAAAAGTACTAGTTCGGCTATTCTTAAAGCCTGAAAATAGGTGAATATCAATATTTGAACTGAACTGGCCCTATTCAGGAGGGGTGAAATACCCTTTCTTGGACCCCCTATTAACAATTTAGTACCCATTCACTTTTATTTATGGATTATATCTTTAACCTTTTACCTGCCGATGTTCCCAAATGGGAACATCAGTTTAAGGAATTTTTTCACCACTTAATTTTTCATGCAGGAATTTGATACTTGGTAGAAAGCCACTCAAAGATATGAAGTTATTTTACATGCAAAAGTTTTTCCCGAGAAATTTAATCCTTTTTGTAGAATTTACTTCAAAATTAGAGATTTTTGGCTCTTCGAAAAGTTGCACAAGTTTCAACTTGTAAAAATTTTAAATGAATTTAGTTTTAAATAATTTTGCTGTCATTAGGTATCTTAAGTACACATCTTCCCATTTGGATTGACAGAATAGCTTCATATTTTAATTTTGGAGAGTAATTACCAATACAACGTATATGTTCCCAAATGGGAACATCGGCATTTGGGGTGTAGTATTTGAGGGGATTTTTATAACATGCAAAAATTCAAGTTATTTCCAATTTTCTTCAATTTTTTGAACATTTCTTATCTCAAAGGATCTAAACAGGTTAAGAATTAGGTTTTAAATTCAAAAATATGTAATTTTTATTTATTCACCTGATTTATGGAGAAATATATTCTAAATCTTTATAGCAAATTCTTACACTTGTATATTTTTCTAACTCCCCGATCGATTAATATTCAGTAATTATCAATGGGAGTTATACAAAAATATATTTGGAGTGCTTCTGAGGATTTGCGTATATATTTTTGTTCAAGTACTTTTTTTAATAATAATTTTAGAAATAAAATTGAAGAATTTTGAAAATAAGGAAAAGTGCGTACATCTAAAAACACTCTTCTAACGTAAGTTGGATGTAAGATATGTGATTCAGTTCGGAATCTTCCATGAGAAACACAGCTTTAATAAATCAATGGAGATAATTATGATTACTAATTTTGAAAGCTAATTAGATTTTAATGCAATTAGTGGATTTTATGCTAGAATCCGTATAGAACCGTAATTAAAACCAATTTTTCTCACAGAAACGTAATTGTTTAGCTTTGAAGAGCATGGGAACACTCTTTTGTATTTTTTACACCAAAATATTACCCATAGTGCAAGAAAAATTTACGAAAAAGCTTCACGTACGTAATAAACATGTCTATTTTTTCTTATGAAAATTTATGAAATGTTACTAAATCGTTCAAGTATGGATAATAAAAATGAAAAAACCGTCCACAATCATAAAAATGTTCATAATTATTGAGTAGAAACCTATTTAAATCATTTTATTTGAATTAATTGTAAAATATGTCCCCTTTGGAAATCCCCCTAAAAACTTCACCCCAAACGCCGATGTTCCCAAATGGGAACATCCTCAAAATCATACTTAGGAATTTTTTTCCGCCAAAAAATGACTAGAATGGTTTTAGTTATGATGAAACTAGCCATTTAAGCCAAAAATCAGAACCATTTATTCGAAATTTGAATTGCGGCGTTTAAAAGGTTAAATTATGTATGAAAACATTTTATTATCAAAATCGTAAACATTCTAATTAGTTTTTTCGACTTTTCATTTGTCAGAGTTTGGACCCCACTAAGGACCGTTGGCAAGAAAAGTTGCCAGTTAAAAAATCATAAAAATTATTTTTTTAAAAATCTGAAATTGGGCATTTCTTCATTCGGTCCAAATGAACCTAATATGAAAGAAAAAGTTATTTATTTTCATTATTTTAAAGTCGTCCTTAATGGGTTAAGCCTATGTTAGAAAAGGTATCGTTTACAATAATGATAACTTTAAAATATGAAATGGAAGACTCAAAAACTTTACTCACTTTTACAACAAAATTACTTCTTACATGTTAAACATGATTTACACTGAGCCTTACCTAGAAGCAATGTGGAATGCATTCCATCCGTCTTTGTTCAGAATGTAAATGTTTGCTCCATGGTCTAAGAGTGCTCTTACTACTCCCAGATCAGGTTTAGTACATGCCAGCATCAAAGGAGTCCTATAGAGAAAAAAGTATGCTTATTAGGGGAACACTAGAGAATGATTAAAGGCATCAACCTTTAAACCTGCTAATCATTTTACATGTTATGCTACCATTTTGTTTATTACTTTTACACCCTTTCTTAAAATAGTTCCATCCTAAACCACTATTTCCATTTCTATCTCAAAATAGAACATTTCACATTTTGATTCTCCAGAGGCTACACTATAATAAGTACAAAAAAATTTATAAGGAGAAAAACACAAAATAATCACATACTATACAAAACCAAATGAAAATTTCTGTACAAAAACTAAATTTGTCAAATATTTTATCACTAATTAATCCAAAGAAAGGATTGTATCAAACGACAGTCCCTAAAACCCAAATCTTTTTACAACAAAAGAAAAATCTGGGTAATAAAAAAGGATGTTTTATTCATTTAAAATATTTTTTCTTTAGCACATACATTTTCAATTAATGTGGTTATTAAAATAATGATTAATTAAAGTTAAAATTGAAAATTAACTATTAATAGTTTTGTTTAAGGAAAATTAAAAAAAAATGTGATTGAAATTATAAAACAAGCTTTCAATTAAAATTATCAATAGGTTTCAAAAAGTTGATATTAGGTAAAAAAATCATATTTTAAATCTTTGCAGGTTAATTACAACTATGAATTCAAAACTATCGGCTATTTATCCCTCTTTTTCATCAAGGGTCAATAAGGTACTTTAACTTGTTCTTGAAATTATACGCAATATTGTTTAAATGATTTTTAACCTCACTATTGCCTAATTCCATATCTAGAACAGTTTGAAATATTATAATGCAAATTACCTTGCAAATAATATTTAAAGCATAAAATAATTTCTTTAAAAATTGTGGTTATTTAAAATTTATTTAAATCAAGCAACCCTACTTTGAATTTTGTTACTTTTGAGCTAAATCTCTAAATCTCTTAATTGAAAGGACTCCAAAGTGAAATTTCAATAGTAAAACTTAGATCTAGTTTTTCAATGGAGACTATTTTCAAACTTTTGTAGATACATAAATACGAAGAATTTTACTTTTTATTTGTTTGTGTAAGACCCAGGCCTGTTAAAAAAAACTTTAAACCTTTATATACTCTTGTTCGTAAAAAAGGCAATACCATGAAGGACTCGTTATATTTTGATGAAATTTGCACACTAAGTGACCTTTGTAGAGACAAAAAAAATGATTGAATTTTCTGAACCAAAGAACAAAATTAAGTATCCAAAATCAATGTTTTTTGTGGGCCATGCGCACTGCAATGAGCTTCTACATGACACGTCTTTGAATCAAACATATTGTTTTTTAGTCTGAGGAGGAGATTTTTATCAAAGATTCGTCGCAAACCCAAAGTTTGCCAATATTGACAATAGAACGAGCATATTGAGCTATTGGAAAAACTAACAAAATTTTTGTTGAGCTCCATAGGTGAAATATTGGGTGAAGAAGTTTAGCAAGAAAGAAAATGTCTTTGTTGGATGTTATGGTCAGGGACATTGTTCCAAGTCAGGAACACTCCAAGAAACATGCGTTTGGGTTTTTCCTGGTGAATTACCGCCTTAGGAATGCTTCTAAGTTAGGGTATAACTTTTGGCCTTGCATAAAATCAAGTTTTCAAGAAAAAACTTAGAATTTTAAAGAAGTTGAACTTTCTATTATTTATAATTCCCCAAACTTGGATATTCAAGAGACTAAGGGAGACTTCGAATTCTCCTGGACTTTAATTAAAGACATTTGATTTAAACCCAAGTTGTACTATAGGACTTAATTAGATGAATTCACCAGTCAGCTCTCTTTAGGGCATCCACATGGACTCCACATTGTAACAGGTAATTAACACAATTAAGCTGGCTTGAATGAGCAGCAAAATGCAAAGGGGTTTTCCCATCCAAATTCTTTAGTTCAAGAATAGTCTGGTTTCCCAATTCATGATAAAATCTGCAATTGAAACATTACATTATAACCGATGCAGCATTGAATTGTACTTGCAAAGGGTTAATGAAACGAATCCGGCCTACAGATTTTCATCACCAAATTTGGCAATAATGATTCAATGCTCGGACCCCACCAATTTTCCACTTGACAACATAAAAAGTTCACCAAATTCAGCTTCAGGCCTGATTTGCTTCATTTACCCTTGCAAAGTATCACTAAGCACAAAATCTTTCTGATCATACTTTATAGCTGATGATTTACAAATTAACACATACCATTAAAAAAACAAAAAGAGAATAACTGGCTTTTGCATCCAGCTAATAATAAAGTATCAATATTTCTATTAATAATAGCATACAGGTTAAATCAATAATTAATAGATTATTTTATATTATTTTCATGATAAATTTTGTTATCTTTAAATAAAAAACACAAATATCCTTAATGGATTTTAGCTTTTGTTTAGAGTTGCTTAAGTTTATCTCTTCTGCAATTCAATACTATCTTTAACCAAATTGGAATGTTTATTTAGAGAGAACTGTACTTGATTATTTCCACAAAACCAGACCGCGCAGCAAGATGAATGATGCTGTCAGCACTTTTTGTTTTTAATTCATTCCACCGATCCAGAAAGGTCGGATTCTCGGAGACAAGGTAAAGAAACTTATCAAAGTCTGAAGATTGAGCGGAATCTAATACTTGCACCTTAAAGGTTTCAAAATTCATCTTTACACATTTTTTAATGCAAATGTTCAAAACCAAACAAAATTCATTTCTAAAACATTTTAACCTTTTTAAATTTTAATAAGCAAAGTAAGAAATACATTTGAATCGCTAGATTCGGAATGTAAACATGCAGATCCAATGTTTATTTACAAACAATGGAACAACCACGGCACAGTTACAGATAAATGTCATTGTACAATATTTTAAAAAGATAATAGTACAGAGAAAACGGCACAAGTTTAGAACTGCTGATGCGCCAAGTTTTTAGCGATAAAAATCACTATATAGTTACCCCAACTAATGTTCAACAACCAGACACGACATACAAACCCCAGAGGATATTCCGTAATCAATGCGGAACTCAAAGCGATCGAGATGGGTCTAATTTTTTTAGATAAATCCTCACCAAACAAGACGGTCTTTTTTGTGGATTCGTTGGCAGCTCTTCAGGAGTTGAAAAAGTGTTTTACAAGCTCTAAATTACTATTAAAAGAAATCGCAATATGCATTGACTCACTCCACAAGGACTCCACATTGACATTCCAATGGATTCCTTCCCATATAGGGTTGGACGGAAATGAGACGGCCGACAAGCTTGCTAAAGCTGCTGCTGTCCCTATTTCAACAACCGACTTTGACCATTTTAAATCTCTTCAAAGGAAGGCATTAAAACAACAAGGTCTCCTTTGTGCGTCTCGCTCTCACCACTGGTATGTGCCCGATGTCCCTGGGATTCACCTTGCCTCTGACCCATAGGCGCCGACTTTTATCAAATATTGGGGGGCCCAGTACTAGATAATTAAGATATTAGTTATTCCATATAACAGCAGTCCTTAAACTTTCAATCGCCACTAATGCTAGACATCACCCCCCCAAGATTTTGAACATCCAAAGGCTTATTCCTAAAGTACCCCTTAGAAGTATATTTATACGTAAAGTTTTAGATTTCTTAAAAGTAGTACTCAAATTATATTCCACATTATGTTAAAATTTTACAACTACTCGAAGTATAATAGGGGGTCTGGGGGGTTCCCCCATAAAAATTTTGGAAATTTGCCTCAAAAAGCAGTGTTACAGCTTAATTTGAGACATTTTTGGTTCCACCAAAAGAGAGCAGTTCCTTGTAAAACATAGAATTTCCAAGGCAAATATTACAACTATAGAGGCGTCAAAATTTCGAGAGGGGCTTGGGGTCCTCCCCCAGAAATATTTTTGAAATTTGTCTATTTAAAATAGTGTTATTTATTTTGAAACTCTCAAAAAGTAACTCGCGGACCCCCTAGGAAGGTGCTGGGGACCCTCGGAGGTCCGCGGACCACTGCTATAACCTATAAAAAATTTTAATAAAAAGCAGCGCAAATTTTTTTAAAAATTTAATCGAACACAAAATATTAAATACCTATCGCGAAGAATGAAAATGGATTTATACTGCTTTTAAAATCAACGTCACAGAGCAGTAACTAGACTTTTGTTTTGGGAAATTGTTGAAAATAATTTAAAAATTTTAAAAACATTGGAAATTCCAAGCGAAGCGATATTTTGAGGGTCCTCCCCAGAATATTTGGAAATTTCCATCACTAAATAGCGTTTTATGTCCTTTTGAAGCCTATTTGGGTTAACCCCTTTGTCGGGTTCGATTCCCGGATCGGACTGTATTTTCTGATTCCTGTTCGATTCCAGCCTGTGTGTATTTTCTCTGTGTGTAGATATTTATTGTTTTGTAGATATTTATTTAACGTTTGGCAACACTTTTCGAATTCCTGTTTTTATCTTGTCATTTTAAAATTATGTTTGTTATAGCTCTGTTGAAAATGAATGTTCGAATAAACGTTTTTAAGTTTTAAAAGGTTTCGAAGTCAGATGATTTGACATATTTTCATAGGGAAAATTGTCACGCAGGGACTCAGATGCTGCTGGGACTCTTGGACTTGAATCTTTTCGCATGAATACTCTCTGCGAAAAGAGGGGGAGTATGTCGGGTTCGATTCCCGGATCGGACTGTATTTTCTGATTCCTGTTCGATTCCAGCCTGTGTGTATTTTCTCTGTGTGTAGATATTTATTGTTTTGTAGATATTTATTTAACGTTTGGCAACACTATGTCGGGTTCGATTCCCGGATCGGACTGTATTTTCTGATTCCTGTTCGATTCCAGCCTGTGTGTATTTTCTCTGTGTGTAGATATTTATTGTTTTGTAGATATTTATTTAACGTTTGGCAACACTTTTCGAATTCCTGTTTTTATCTTGTCATTTTAAAATTACGTTTATTCGAACATTCATTTTCAACAGAGCTATAACAAACATAATTTTAAAATGACAAGATAAAAACAGGAATTCGAAAAGTGTTGCCAAACGTTAAATAAATATCTACAAAACAATAAATATCTACACACAGAGAAAATACACACAGGCTGGAATCGAACAGGAATCAGAAAATACAGTCCGATCCGGGAATCGAACCCGACACCCTTAGAGCAGGGCTCATTTTAAGAAGCATAATTTTCAAGGAAACCCAGTATATAGTATAGAATAAACAGCAACATTTTTAAGGGGGTTTAGGGGTCCTATTTTAGAAAAATTTTGGAAATTTGTCCCTAAAAATAGTGTTTAAATTAATTTTGCAGACTCTTTCTTCTTATGTTACACAAGAGGAGGATCACACCTCAAAAATCACGGAAGTTTCGGGGGGGAAACGGTGCATTAGAGATTTTAAAATTTGAAGGGGGCTTGGGGGTCTTCCCCCAAATTTTTTTGAAATTTTCACTCTTAAAAGAAGTGTTTTAAGTCATTTTGAGACCCTTTGAGAAGACCAAGTGAACAAGACCAAAAGAACGACGTCCAATACATTGCCTTCTTTAGTTCATGAAAGAAAATAGGTAGATGTTTACTAAAAATATTGGGGGGGAGGCTTAGCCCCCCTTCTTCCAACATTGGGGGGGCTCAAGCCCCCTCAAACCCTATGGAGTCGGCGCCTATGCTCTGACCTGAGTCGCCGTGAGTTCTCTTTTGGCTTCGCCAGAGCATCTTCTTCAATGCATGGAGGTTTCAATGGAGGAACTTTTCTCTGCTACCTCTTCACAGAAAATATTGGACTTCCTTAATGTTTTCGACTTATTTGGCATAATCTAAATACTTGTATTTTTGCTTTTTCTTTTGTCTATGTATTTGTGCTTATGCACTAGGGATAATAAAAAAAATGTTAAGTGAATTATGTGGCTTCTAAATATGGCGTCAAACAGCCAAAACTCGCCAACCATCAGCAGTGTTTTCGCTGCAAATGTTTCTCTTAAATATTTTAAAACCATCTCTTTAGTACAGTCAAGTCCGCTTAATGTGATCGAAATGAGGTATTCTCACGTTTTGGGATTAAATTTTATTAAAATAGTAGATAAAAAACCATGAAGAATGACGTTTACATCATGTATTTTCGTAGCCTAGTTTCTGAGATATAAATTTTTGAAATTTCGTTTTTTGTTTTGGCGCGAAAACACTTTCGAATCAAAAATCATGCGCTGTGAGGTCACATCCAATAGGAGCCCGTTTTCTGATCACGTGAAAACAGAAAACACAATGGTTTTCATACGCTGTGACGTCACATCCAATAAAAGCCCGTTTTCTGATAACGTGACTTTTCTGACGTTTTGGCAAAAATAAAATTGAATTTTAAATTATTTAAAACACATTTTTGAACTTAAAAATCAGAAATTTGGGAGTTTTAGACCATAATGTATCGAAAAAGTATAAAATCAAGCAAATCCCTCACTCATGCAAATACCTCATTGTCCGAGACTAAACTGATAACATTATCCGATCGATAACAATAAGCAATCTCATATAAAAAAACAGCAAACAGTGTTACTAGATTGTTTACTTTAAAATCAAAATCATGTAATCGTAATAAATGTATTTAGAACTTTTTTAAACTAGGAAAAACAAAAATTTTAAGGGGAAATGAGTAGTTCAGTTAATAAAATTAATTAGAACTTTTTTAAACTAGGAAAAATTTTAAGGGGAAATATAAGAGTAGTTCAGTTAATAAAATTTAAATAATCGCTTACTATGTATTTTTATAGAAAGGTCACTTTTTTCCACTTCATTATATCCTTCCACTCCAATAAACCACTTATTTATTACATAATCTGAATTTCATTTAACAAGGGAAAATCAAAATCTCTTATCAGAAACCAGGCCCGGACTGGCTAGCAGTGGGCCCCGGCGGGCAAACTTCATGCTGGGCCCCCTTTTTTTCTTAGCATTCCTTCTTAAATACTTTTTACCTTATAAATCTTTAGGTACAATTTGCATTTTGATGTACTTAAAATATGGAGCAAATTGTGAATGATAGAGTTGCAAGTGAAAATTGGGGATGTGGCCACAGAAAAGTTTCAGAAATTTGACCCTAAAAACAGAGATTTAACGTTAATACAACTAGAATTTTAAACTTGTTTTCAGAGTTCTGTCTTATTTTTGTGTATTTTAGATCATATTTTGGGGATAACACACCCTTACAAGGATAAATACCACGGTGTATTTATTACCAATTAAAGAAAATACTTGGAATTTTTTTCTTTGTTAAAATAAAACTGAGGTTAAATGAAGGTAATACGTAAAAAAAGAATCAAGGATTTGGTTTTTGGGGGAAGTTTGGGAAGTTTTCAAAACAAACTGAATCTCCTCAATGAACATAATGTTAAAATGGTTGTGAATAATTGTCTGCAAACCACTTAATATGGGGGTTTGGGGGTCCTCCCCCTGAATTTTTTTTGAAAATGTAGGTCTAAAAAGCAGGTTTTTTACTTGTTTTTGGTACACCTAACCCGAATTAAACTTTGACGAACTTATTACAAAAAGTTGTAAATATTACACTCTCAAATACCGAAGTCCAAGTTACAAATCTATGCCCCCCCCAGAAAATTTCTGGAAACTGGACCCTAAACACCAGAAGCGGGGTTTAATGTGAAACAAAATTCTACATTTCTCACGGGGCCCCCTTGGACCGCCGGGCCCTATTGCTTCTGCCCCCTCTCGGCGGCCCTCCCACCTTTTATATTTCTGGAATTTGATTAATTTTTGAAATATCCAAGTTTTTATTAGGGCCCCCTTTTTCATATGGCCCCCGTCTGGGTGGCGATCGCCATCCGGCCACCCGAGCCAGTCCGGTCCTGTCAGAAACATCTGCAAAGCGTGGGTCTTGGTGTTTCTTTAACCAATCACAAGTATGAATTTAGACCCCCCCATAACCGTTTTCTTTCAATATAATATACGGAATGTTTTATTTTTCTTACCCATACCCATACTGAATTTCAGAAAAAAGAAGCGCCAGCTGTTCTCTTGGAGAAGATTTTTACTTGTAAAAATTGACCTTCAAAATGAAACTCGAACCCAAAAGCGGTCGTTTTACAGGGGATATGGACAAATTTTGATAATATTAAGCGGATTGATGATTCATAGTCGATCACATTAAACGATGTATTTATAACATTAAATTAAAGAAGAAGGATCGGGACCTGTCGATTCCGATAACATTATCCGATTGATAACATTAACCGTGATCACATTAAGCGGATTCGACTGTATCATGTTAATATAAAACCACAGAGTATAGAGCTTAACAGAGGATTCATCTCCATAGGACGCTAATGGTAACTTTTTAACAAGCATTTTCCCATAGACAACTTCTGGTACTTGGTACATCTTGGTACATACAACTGTGCTAACAGATGGGGAAAATAAGATGGAAATCCTTTCCTCGGTGTGATGCGGTTTCGGCACGCTAACTAACTCCAGTTTTTTTTATAGCTCAGTGCTTCTGTGTCGTGTCAGTAAAAATTATTTTGTGTCTGTCTTACTTGACGAAGGTTTATAAGCGGATCCTTGAGATCAAGCACACAAACCGGAAAATTTATGTACCCACCATCCAATCCAGTTCCATATCCAATCAGGAATCACTTTCGCATTTCGCCTTCTCTGATTTGCAGCTAGTGAAATTAGTTATAATCAGCGAGCATGAATTCAATTATATACCTAAGGGGCCATCCATAATTGATGTCACACTTTTTTTGCCAATTTTTGACCTCCTCCCCCCCTTTGTCACAAACTGTCACACTTCCCCATACCCCCTCCCCCCCTCTGTCACATGTCACGCTCTTAAATCAACAATGTCTAATACACAAATTTGAAACTGCCCAGAACCAACTTTTTTATTTGAGGTAAATTTTCCCCGTTCTTGATAGTTTTTTTTCTATCAACCTTTAAAATGCCTTTTGAGAGAAAAATAGGTCGGTCGTTTAAAAAATTTAGGTTTTTTTTTCGTAGATTTTCAGCTGCAAGATGTGATTCACAATTTTTAAACCCCTCTCCCTCCCCCTTGTCACAAACTGTCACAAATTGATTTACCCCCTCCCCCCCTTTGAGTGTGACGTCATTTATAGACGGCCCCTAAAGAGAAAACTGAAGTTTGGAATCTCTGTTAACTCTTTACTCTGTATTAAACCATATGAAATATGTCAAGTTTACGTAACTGCAACTATAAGTAAACTAAATTTGGCCTTACATGACGAAAATTGGACGAATTTGGAACATTGGGAAGTGGGACTACTTACAAGCTCAGTGCTTACAAGTTCCGTCGGGACATAAAGGGTTAATATAAGAGGGTTCAGTAGCCTTTTACAAAAATTTTTAGAAATGATTCGCACCTGGATGAACAACAGGGTGGGGAAAAAGCTCTTTTATTTTTATTCCTTTTCTAATAGTGAAGGCCCCCTAAACATTCCCTAAAAGTATACACCAAGAGCGATTCACTCATATGGAGAATTCATAAATTCGCTTTAGGATGTTCACTTGGGTCTAATAAGAATGGTGTAAAATGTTTTTTTTGATTGGATAATATCTTCTGCCCCCGCACCCGCATCGCCTTGAACTTTGAAAAATTGGCTGACTTTTTTACAAAACAACTAAAAAACCAAGATTAAATTAAACCCTCACATATTGTTCATGATTTTTTAATAAAAAGCTAATATAGTTATAGATATAGTATTCCAAAATCCATTCTTCTATCGCCCTTCTTTAGATAGCAATATTTTTTTTAATGTCAAAAGAACTCTTGTAAAGTTGCTTTCCTTGTATTTATTTTTAAACAGCTAATAACTCTAGAACTTAAAATCCTGAAATCAGTCCCATTTTTTAGGGATGTCATTATCTTCAATTTGGTGTATTTCATACCACCGTTTTAATTTCTTTTTTCGAAATTTCAAAGAAATAAAAAAAATAATAAAAAATATTTTTGGAAAAAAAAATTAAAAGCTTTTTAACTACAATTCTACCAAATTTCAAATTTGAAATAAAATTTTATCACGTAGAAAAAAATTTTGACAAGTCCAAAATATCTACATACCCTTACCTGAGGGTGGGGGTCAAACCCATTCTTATGTAAGATTTTCCAAGTTAATGTAAACAAATTCCAATTATCCTAATCAAATTACTAATGAATAACCCCAAAAAATCTTTAAAATTAAATATTTAAGGCAGTGGCGTAGCCAGAAAAAAATTTCGGAGGGGGATGTTGATATTTCGGGAGGGGATATGGGGTATTTTTAGTGGTTTTCTATGGTCAAAAAGGAAATTTCCTGAGTTTCGGGGGGGGGGATATATCCCCAAATCCCCCCTCTGGCTACGCCCCTGATTTAAGGATACTAACTTACTGCATGATATTTCAAAAACGTACACTGAGACACGTGTTTTATAAAAAAATGAGCATTTTATTCCAATAAGTTCGCTTGTTATAGCAGTTTTTAAGAAACATTGAAAATTCAGTATAGCCACCGTTTTTTTTTCAAAATGGCGGAAAACTCTTAGAATTTTTGTATGGTATAGCCTTAGACCCTCGTAAACAAGTTCCAGTTGTTTCAGTCTCGATATCTATAATAGTTACGACACAGTATTAAACAAAAGAACTACAACCGAAAAAATACGAAAAAATTGCTATTTTAGCTTTATTTTTTAAAAAATGTATGGTTTAGTTAGAACCAATAATTGATGCATGAAACAAGAACGCACTGAATTACACATTATAAAACGAGAACGAACATTGTAAACCAATTAGTTCGCCTGTTATAGCTGTTTTTATGAACTATGGAAAAATCCAATATGGCCGACTTCTTTTTCAAAATGGCGGAAAACCCGTCACCGGATTTTTTGGGATTTTCAGGTGAGGCATCCTCAGACCCCCCTAAATACATCCCAGAGGAGGTTTGTGCTTGTATTTCTAAATGTTTACCTCAAACCCTAATTTGACTGTACTATACAGGGTGTATCTGAAATGGTGCAACAAACTTTCAGGGATGATAGTACTCATCAAGACGAACAAGAATCGGTATAGAAAGGGGGTCCCAGACCAAATCCCAGGGAGTTAAAAATGGAGCGACACCCCAAAAAAATCATTGAAAAATTCAATTTGTAGAAGAACTACTATTGGTAAAAACTTAATTATGGTCTCAAAAATTGTGGTTAAATATGATCTTTAAAATTACCTCAAAAGTCTTCACTTTAAAATTTTTTTATTATGAAAAAAGTTAAAAAACACAAAAAAATGTGAAAACTCTGCCAAAACCTTATTTTGTATTTCAAAATCCTTTCTTTTGATTTGATAATCTAAAACAGGGGTTCCCAACCGGTGGTACGCGTACCACTGGTGGTACGCATGAGTCAAAGAGTTATACAGAGAAAAGTATATTTTGTATGATGATTAATTTTTTGCTGAGTTTGTACCAATTTTTATTTGTATGTTTTTAGACTATGGGTATTATAATAAATAAAACTGTAAATTAATACCATTTTCATCTTTTTATTTCTCCTTTATTAAAAAATTAAAAGCATGTTATAAATAAACAAATATCTAACCATTAAATATGAAGTTTTCTCAGGAATTTAATTCAAAAAGCCTTAGAACACTTTTAGAAGAGTAAATACTATTATACGTTTATTAAAATATTTAGGTCTGGTGGTACGCCAAAATTTCTCAAAAAGTCAAGTGGTACGCAGGTGCAAAAAGGTTGGGAACCCCTGATCTAAAAGATCATAGTTGAAAACCCTTAAGTCCAAAGTTTCACGTAAATACAATCAATATTAAACGCTTGAGATCCTGTTAAAGTTTGTTTTTTGCGTGCGCAAACGCGTATTAACATTCTAAACATCTATACGGCAATGTTAACTTTGGAGCGTTCTGATTGGGCCGCTCAGTGGGTTGGGCCAGACGGCTGTCATTCTTTTTTTCTCCTGCTGCTGCTTTTCTGAAGCGGCAGATGTTTTTCTTTTTTATTTACGCGAGAAAAGGGGAATGATTATATTCAGATTTCGGCTATATGGTATTCGGCGTTTTTTCTTTGCTAGTAAAATATCACCGAAAGTTTTTCTTATCTGTTAAGAACATTTATACTAAGTCGATCTTGCTTTATTTTTTTTTCTTACTCAAACTGCTTTATAAGGAGCTACTTTTAAACTTGATTTAAATATAAAAAAATAATTAAATGCAACGAGTACAATGTTTGTTTCAATAAATTTTCAATAATTTCCTATAGGACGTAAATGTCCGCAACAATATTAAGTAATCATTAAAATTAAGCTGCAACTATTAAAGTATAAAAAACTGTTTACTGAAAGAAGACAACTTACTAATCAATAATTATTTTCTGTAATCATTGGTAGATTTAAAAAACTTAAAAACTCATTATGGAAAATTATGATAACCTCACAAAGCTTCCTAGATGATAGCTTATCACTGTTTTATATTTTTATCCATTCTTTTTTATACAAAATTATTGAGTAAATGGTTAAAGTTTGATTAAGCGACAAGAAAAATGAAAAAGTGAAGTTTTATATAACAATGCTAAATTAGAATCTAATTTTTCAATTGCTGTAAATTCAAATTCAATAACAAAAATATTAATTGACTAATTGCGATTAGTAATAATACATATTGCTTTTGGTGTGGGAGGTCAGAAAACCATTATATAAATGAAATATTTCAAAGTATTAAATTTTCATAATAAAAATGCGAATAAAAGAAATTCTATAATAACTTTTAAAATTCAATTTTATTGAAAAACAATAAACTGTAACTAATAATAAAATTAATTCAAAAAACATGAAATATATTCTTAAAAATAACTAATAAAATAATTCCATAAGAATTACAGTGGCATTCGAATAAAAACACCCTTCAAAAAAAATAAGAACCCTTTCTTTTTCAATTATGGAATGAATCATTGAGTTTCTCCCGCGCACCACAAACAAAATAATAAAAAAGACACCTGGCGCTTCCGCGAAACTCGCGTAGAAGAAAAAAATCATTGACAGCCGGCAGGCCCAACCCACAGAGCGGCCCAATCAGAACGCTCCAAAGTTAACATTGCCGTATAGATGTTTAGAATGTTAATACGCTGCGCAAACAGCTGTTCTGGAAACAGCTCTAGAAAACTGCTTCCGCACCCAAAAAACAAACTTTAACAGGATCTCAAGCGTTTAATATTGATTGTATTTACGTAAAACTTTGGACTTAAGGGTTTTCAACTATGATCTTTCAGATTATCAAATCAAAAGAAAGGATTTCGAAATGTTTTGGCAGAGTTTTCACATTTTTTGCGTTTTTTAACTTTTTTCATAATAAAAAAATTTTAAAGTGAAGACTTTTGAGGTAATTTTAAAGATCATATTAAACCACAATTTTTGAGACCATAATTAAGTTTTTACCAATAGTAGTTCTTCTACAAATTGAATTTTTCAATGATTTTTTGGGGTGTCGCTCCATTTTTAACTCCCTGGGATTTGGTCTGGGACCCCCCTTTCTATACAGTGGCGGATCCAGCCTGGACCCAAGGGGGGGGCAACCCCATTTTCAGAAGGTTGGGGGTTCTTCCCCAGAAAATTTTTGAAAATTTGAGTTTATTATTGAATACACTTGGATGACGTTCCAGGGAAAAAGGGGTTCTGGGGGGTCCTCCCCCAGAAATTTTTTTGAAATTTTACCTTAAAAAGTAGTCTTTTGACTCACTTTTGAACATTTAAAACGGGATCGGGGATTGTATTTTGACGTCCCATCCTTCCAGAGAGACCCTTAAGATGAGCGGTCATCACTGCTCTAGATGGCAGTTGGCGTAAATATAAATTTATTTCTGAAGGAACCAAAATATCCTCCAGAAAATAAGTCATTATCAGGCGAAAAGCTAGATTTCTGCAACAGGGGAGAGGACTTAAAATTATTCCTAAACTTCCTCATAGGTTTTCCTTCATAGGTTTTATGTACTTTTTTATTGCAATTATTGAAAAGATTCGCAATTTGATGTATAAGTATAATTATAGTATAAAAATTTAAAACAAAATAAAGAAAAGTATATTTTGAATATCAAACAGGGATCTAGGGGTCTTCCCCGAGAAATTTTTTGGAAATTTGACCCTAAAAGTTAGGATTTTAACTCGTTTTACCATCTAAAGACCAAAGCCCGATTTTCCAGCTGGGCTCTGACCTTATGTGGCTGATTGCTCCACAAGTCACCAATTTTCTTCCCTCTCTTTTTTCCTCACTCCGGAGGCGTAAATAGATTTTTATTTAGAAAGAGTCTCCAAATATATCCTCTAAAAAATTAGTCATTATCATGTTTACCAAAAAACAATAATGAGCAGGGTTAACAAGTGATTAACTGGTCTCGTGGATATTCCCCTCAGTGGCGTTTACTTTAGAAATTTATTTCAGGAGGGACCCAAAATTATTCCTCCCATACATATTGATTAGGCTTAATGAAACTTCGTAGCACATTTAAGTATGATTTGCGTCTTAAAGAAGTACAGAATAAGACAAGTTGGGAGTAATTTATTAAGTTTGATGTACCAAAGGGGGACTGGAGGCCCCCCCAGAAGATTTTTTAGAAAAATTGACTCTAAAAACAGGTTTTTAGCTAGTTTTGGTATCTAAAGCCTGAATTTCAGGTATTCATTTTTGTGTAGGATTTTCATTTTGATGTGCAGAATGTAAAGAAGTTGTGAATAATTGAGTTCCAAATATAAAAGGGGATCTGGGGGTCCTCCCCCAGAAAATTTTCGGAAATTTGACCCAATAAAACAGGGTTTAAACTTGTTTTTGTACACCTTGTCCTAATTTCGGATGTCCGATTTGCGTTTTTTTCCTTTTCTTACCGTAATTTTTAAAAAGTGTACCTGAGCCCAAGGGGGGAGCAAAAGGCCTGTTGCCCCCCCCCCTGGATCCGCCACTGTTTCTATACCGAGTCTTGTTCGTCTTGATGAGTACTATCATCCCTGAAAGTTTGTTGCACCATTTCAGATACACCCTGTATATTATAACAGTTACCTTCTGAGAAGTTATGTTAACTATTGAATATGAATTATGATCATTCGTAGAATTTACGAAGTGTTAAAAATATTTAAATCAATCAAAAGTTTAAGACGAAAGCGCGAGTCCCGTTTCAGTTCACTGTTGGGCGGTAAGCTGACAAAAAAGTTCATATTACATTATATCAAGAAAATTAAAATCAAAATCATAATAGTATACTGGTTGGTGTGAAAAGTAAGTCTTCGGCCTAAAAGTGTACCCCTCCTAAAAAAGGATGTTACTACTTCTGGCTCAATTTAAGCCAATCATTTAATTAGTCCAAAACCGCTCCGCCCTTTTATTAAAATTATAATTCACTTCAAGTACTAATTCCAAAAATTTTTTTTATTTGTTAATCAGTGAACATTGCCGTTATTCAAATCTGTTATTGGTGGTGAGCTTTATCGATTCCAGTGAAATAAGATAGCAATATCGACCGTATGTTCACACAAATTACCTATACCTTTCCTTTCATATCTGAAGCATCAAAGAAAAGTAAAGATAGCCGCAGATCGTTTTTTTCTCTTTTAAACCTTATCACTCTTTCAGTTTCCTAGAAGTGCCTTGCAAAAGCGGTAAATGTGTAGTGATTCGTGTTTCCTACGCATTCGAGCACATGACTATAAATATCATTAGAAAGGACACACCAACGCGACAGTGATGGATTTATGAACGTAACTTTTCTACAGTACCTAGTATTCTTCCATTAAAATACGTTTCATTCTACCGTTAAAATATATAAAAAAAGTACATTCATCTTTCTGATCAAAGCATTTTCTGATATTTATTACACACCGATTCTTAATTTAATCATATGGATCACGGAGCGGCATTCTTTTTGGTAACAATGTTTTAAAAAACTGTGACATTTAAATAAAATTGAAAGCGACTAACGTAGAAATCAGAGGAATCTTAAAAGGACATTCTCTTAGTCTGCTTCTTGGATTAATTAGTTTTTCTTTTAAATTTAGAAAATTATTTCCGGAAAATGAAATGTAGTCTTTGAACAACCTAATAATATTAGATAGTAGTTCATCTCTATACTTTTGTTTAATAATAATTTAACTATCAAGACTATCAAAAACTATCTATTTAACTATCAAAACATATTAGATTTTTTTTCTCTAAAATTGAATTTTTCGAGATTGAGTAAAATACATTCAAAAGATTAACGGCTGAAAATTTAGTTAATTGTTAAGTGATATAGCAGGTGACCACATCATCAGCTCTTGTGGCGAAAGCCTTAAGTCTCGCCCACACAGTAAACAATAGCATGGTTTCCCAACTGTTTCTATTCATATCGTTACAATTAAGGCAGTTTCTCAATCAGAGTTAATGAACTAAAATTGCCATTAGTATTGTTTCATGCCAGTTTTGTAAGAGTCCTAAACCCCCATTCGTAGTTTGAAGTATTAATGAAGTGAGAGGTTAACTCTTCTCTAAGGGGCCATCCATAAATGATGTCACACTTTTTTTGCCCATTTTTGACCCCCCCCCCCCCTTTGTCACAAACTGTCACACTTCCCCATGCCCCCTCCTCCCCCCTCTGTTACATGTCACGCTCTTATACCAACAATATGTCTAATACACTAATTTGAAAGTGCCCGGAATCAAAGATTTTTTTCGTTGATTTTCAGCTGCAGGATGTGATGTCACAACTTTCAAACCCCCCTCCCTCCCCTTGTCACAAACTGATTAACCCCCTCCCCCCTCTGAGCGTGACGTCATTTATGGACGGCCCCTAAAACCCAACCTTGGCTATGGAAGTTGATAAAAAACACTCTCCTATCATTCATTTCAATGCAACCAATTGCTTTGAGGCGATAATTTTGAAGGGCTTGGTGAATGAAGGGGCTATGTTACACAAGGCCTGTCCCGAAAGTAACGAGACTGAATTCCCTAATTCTGACTGGAATTCACAATTCAGTCTCGTTACTTTCGGGACAGGCCTTGTAACATAGCCCCTTCATCCACCAAGCCCTTCAATTAAAAGTAATACTTGCTTTAAAATTTATTTAGAAATTCGATTTCTTTATGGCTTAAATAACTTTTGTGACGAGATATTTAATTTGAAAAATATAATCAGTTTGTAATTCTGATACAATTACGTTCGTTTTTTAAGGTACACTTTATACACTTTTGATTCTTCTAATAAATTATTAAAATAGTTCCGTAAATTATATTTGAAAATTTTAATTGTTTCTGCAAGAACTTAAGAGAAATTTCAAACCATGCTATATCAAAATTGAACATTTCAAAAATATTTTCTTCTTCACAGAGATAGATAAAAAAGTTCGAAACACACATTTCAAAACATTCAATGTCAATAAGTAGTTAATTTGTATGGAAATTTATCATTTCAAATTTACAAAATATTTTTAAGGAAATATTGCAGAATTGGAGATCATCATACCTTCAAATTTTTTTTTATTTAGTTTAATTTTTATTACTAAAATTAATTCAAAAATAATTATCAAGTGCTATTTTTAATTTTTCCATAAATAAAACACTATCTGCATAGAAAGTTAAAAAGTGATCCGATTTACCCTGTTGTATGTTATTATTAATAAATTAATATTCTTCAAATAATATTACAAAAAAAATTACTACTAAGAAAATTAAAGTTGGAAAAATTTTCTCAATTACATCACAGGAAAGAATTCCTGATATTTTCCTTTCATCGAAAAAATATTGTGAATTTCAATTTTTTGTCAATTTTGCTATGTTCTTCTGTATTACTTTATTTAGTCCTATATTTCCTGCGACTCATTTTACAAACAATGACTAAGCCAAAGAAACTTGGATTGCTGGGCGTCAGCTCAAGTTCTATTGGACGTTTTTCAACTGCACGCCTCACAGAATTTGCTTCCCTTTCTCTCGAGATCATTATAGAATCGCACTGGAATTCACATCTAATGTTCCGAACTCGTGAAAGTGGTTTTTCGAGACAGCATTCGCGGAAGAGAAAAACCGAAACTTAAACTTTTTCTTTTGAGGTTTTCAACGTTGCCACCGACGCACCGACACCCTTTTAAAGACGTTGTGGAAGTCCTCTGCCAAAAAACCGAAACTTTTCAAGCTACTGCTTCCATTCCATACCATCTCATTCTATCGAATTCTTTTCTAAACAGCTGACAGCAGCTACTGTCCTACTCATTTGTATAGAATGAACAGGAAATAATAGGGTTGTTTCCTTCAACTGAAATTGATCATTTTAACACCAAAAACACTAAGAGAAATGCAAAAGAATAACTTACCCACGCTCAAAAAATTTTTAGACCAAATAGTTGATTAGTTAAAAGCATTTAAAATTTGGAGCCGCAAAAAAAGAGGCGTGGCCAGCTGTGACGTCATTTGGTATGAACCGGCGAAAAGTACCGATCCTTTGCCTTGCCTCTTGCCTGCATTTGTGTTTTGTTTTCGAACTGAGTATTTACGCTTTGCTTATCATAAATATTTTAAACTAAGATTTCGTTTATTGTTCTTTAACATCATTACTGTACACAAAACAGGATTAGTTTTCAAATTGAGCCTGGTTTTATTCGAGCAGATTCGAATAATTCGCCGAAAATTTCGGTTTTAACTTCGGTTGATTTCCTTAGAAACGATACACGGTTCAATAAACCAGAAATAGAGGAGTTAAACAAGCAAGATGAGTACTATTTCGTATTCTGTTTTTTAAGTTTTAAAAATGAATTATATTTATTAATAGAGAGCATTTCTAGTTCGAGTACACTCCAGCATTGTGGAAGGGTATTTTTATTTTTAACTCCCGTTTTGATCCTGGAAAAAGTAGTAGGAATTTTGAAATAATTTTACTATTGGTAACTAGTTACATCTTTGAGAATCAGTTAACATGTTTTCTGGAAAAAATCAGACATTTTTTATCTATTAGATATCGAGTTTACAAGCGCGCATCTCGGTCTTATTTCCCGCCAACCCATAGAGAAATCTTCTTTTTCGACATATTCCCCTTTTTGATGGTTTAAAAAATAAAAAAAACTAATGAATATTTAAAAATAAGATAATTATCGAAGGTTACAAACATATTTAGTTACATTTCAACGTAATCACCTTGAAATGAACCATTTATTGCACCTTTTTCACAAGTTTTTCTATCCCTCATCTTGAAAAGTTAGATTTTTCGTTGATTCGCAGGCTGTAGCTCCATGAATCACCAATGCCTGGAACTTGGCTGATGCACAGCATATGGTTTTAAACCTGCACAAATTGCATACTGCAAAAATCACCTGCCTGCCCATTGTTTTTTGTTAATGCGAAAAGAGTTTGAAAGAATAGAAATTACACAGGTTTGCAATGAAAAAGCTGTTTGAACAATTATTACGATTTCCTATGTATTTTGGTGTGCTGATAACGAAAAAAATATTGAAAAAATCCTATACGTCAGGATTTTTCACAAATTGCAACATTATATTCGAATTTTCCCATTTTTTTACATTTTTTCATTTACATTTACATCACAGTTTTTGAACATTTCTAGCTCTTCCCTTTTTAAAAATTAGGAGCTGTGAATGATGCACATAGTAAACTATCTCATCAGGATATTTAGAGATAATTATAGAGATTGAAATAAAATATTAGGCAAGACTTAATCGAGCAATAATGAAGGATTTTTGTTGTATAGTTCAAAGAAACGTTCTTGTTGATAATCACAAGGGTAAATTTACAAAGAAGAGTTTCATAAGGTGGAAAAATTGGCTGAAGAGTGGGTAAATGAGTTTATTTTAGTTATATAATGATTTTTATGAAGAATATGTAATAAAAAATTTATTTTATAAGCATATTTTTATTAAAATTGAAATATTAACTTATTTTACAATCATACCTAAATTGTCGGGAAACATGCCATTCTAGGGCAAAACAGAGATCATTTTTGAGTTCAGGGATCCAAAAAACACTAAAACTAATCACCTCATTAATAAATTTGGATTAAAAAATCTACTTCTTAAGTGTATTTACATTTTTTTTTAGAAATGTTGCTATATTTGCTCAATTTGTAACAAAATGCGATGTTTTAAAAATAAAAAGAGGTCATATTTGGACTCAGCACACCAAAACACATGAAAATGATATTCAGATAAAGTTTGAGTCGAAAATAATTTTTTTAAAAAGATACTTTCATTTTCTTAAAAAAATTGGCATTTTTGTTAAGTTGTGAAGAAAGGTTAAGTCTTATGATAAAATGGAGGGCAATTTTAGATTCAGCACATCAAAAACCATAAAAGGTTTTATGTAAATATTTGAATAAAAAAATTAGAGTTAAGAGTCAATTTTTCAAAATTTTAAGGCATTTTCAGGTGAAATAGTCCAAACAGCTCGAAAAAGAAATTTTTGCGGACCTGTGTTATCATATTGGCCGGGGGAAATAAGTTCGGGAAGCGCACTTGTAAACTCGATATTCTCGATTGCTGGGTATTAATAATGTTTAAATTAATACGTCAAAGTTTTGAGATGATTCGAAAAGTTTAAGATAGTAATTTTGGCTTTAAAACTGCACAAACTGGTAATTGTTCATAGTTCTTTAGCACTTCCCTCGTTCCGTTGAGCAGCTGGCATGAAATAAAATCAAGACAGATGTTTCACTGAACATTCAGAGCTGAGAGTCTTTCCCATCACATAAATGTTTTATTTGTTTCCAATTTCGAACAATAAGTGTTGCATTTTTAGTTTATTCAAAAATATTCATTCGCCCTTTACCGTAATTTAGCGAGTGCAATTCTCACAAGCTAAAATAATGCGTGCTTAAATATCGCACTGATTTCAGGATCTATAATTTAACTTAAGATAATTTAACTTACGACATATTACTAAATAGCTGTGTCTATGTGTAAGCTTTCTTGTGTTGATTTTGATATAGTTTACAGAAAATTTTCTTCAAATGACTTACAAATACCGAGAGAAGTTTTTCCCCAATAGATGTTTTGCTTGAGATAAAAATTTCTCATCTGTAACTTATTGAATCATCTCAAAACTTTGACATCTTAATATAAACATTGAAAATATAACACTTAACTTTCAGTAGCCATTTTAATCATGCATTCCCAGATCTTAAAGCGGCCAAATAAAATTTTACGAAAAGCGTCGTTTGCGGTCTTCTTTTGTAGCCGCAATTTTGAAAAGAAATAATACCCCTACCAAAACCATACATTGTATTCTTAAATATATGTTAACCACAATCCCCTTTGTTTGAAATCTCCACCTATTACCTGTTTTTCAAAAAAAAAATTTCGAAAACAAAGCTTAGTAAAAACTGTCAGAACTTTTCGGACAAACTTTTATCTTTCGCGAGCGATTTGTTTTATCAAAAGAACTTTTAATCATGAAATAAATAAGAAGCACTACATGTTTACTACACTATAATTTTTTAATAAAGTGCTAAATGGATACTAAATTAAAATGGTCTTTACAACAGAACAGTTTGGTTGTGGCGGAGCCAATTTTATCCTTCATACAGGCTTTGAACATTTCTTCTTCAATTTTTCGTTTCTTGGAACGATTACGAATCTTTTACTTGGTGTTTTTACAGTCAATGAAGTGCATCCTGGTACAATGCAGTATTATTAAGCTTTTTTTACTTCGGAATCCATTCTTTTTTACCGATGCACACGTGCTTTCTATTGGAAAAATAAGCGCGCGCGAGCGGCGAAATCTCGGATACTACCAAATGACGTATCTGCGCAGTTGCGCGTTTTAGAGCACTGCAACTGCGCATCATCTTTAAAAATTAATAAAAAAATAAATTAAACTCGTAGCGACCTCGGGATTTTTGATAACAACTTTTTTCACCGTGTTCTATCTGGAAAAAAATAATTTAGAAAATGGGAAACTAGCCTATTGGACATATCAGACATATCCGTTGTTCATTGTGAAGTGAATGAGTTTTTTAGGGTTGATGCTTTCCCCGCCTCTTTTTGACGATTCAAGTTCCCTGATTGGCCAAAAGGAGACATACCAAACTTTACGTGTGAATTTTCTCTAGCTAGTGGAAAGCGCATGCGTATATTTATATTTTGAACTCGGAATTTTTAGAAAAAGAACCCGTCCCACTTTCTGATTCTGATAGCTGGCGAATGCATTTTAAAGAAAAGCGGTGAATCTGCCACATGCTATCTCACCATTGATATTAATGACGATTTCACAAAAACTATAACCCAAATTTTCATTCTATCTTATAATTATCCAATTCTAGGTGTTTTAATGCCTCCTCCTGACAAAAAAGCAATTGTCAAGATTTGTCTTGACGTATCTCTTTTGCTTATAGGTGAGTACAGTTTTAAGTGTTTGATATTTGCTGTTAATCTTTCCGTCACAAATTTCCATATTCCCTTTAAACTTTTCTTAGTTTCATTCTATTAGTGTTTGTTGATGCATTTTTTGTGTATCTGTAACAAAAATATTAGCTGTTATAATTACTTGGGGAATTTCCACAGATATACTAAATTTACCCCTTGCCCCCCTAATTTCAATAACAACTCCTCTGAAGTTTTTTCCCTGGGTATGCTACTGAGGAGGGATTATTGATAATCAGGGTTCCCAGACAGTTGCCAAATTGTGCATATATTGCCCATGGCAATAAAAATAAAAGATTTAATGTGATTGTGCTTGAAATCATATCATTTTGGGCTGTTTTGGCATCCCTCCCCAGACTTTAGGTGTGGATTTTGTAGACTAGCTTTGGTAAGAGTCCTTCCTAGCCACCAGTTGTTACTATTACCCTTTATAATCTAATCTAATGAAATGAGGAATGACAACTGTTTGCTATGAAAGACTCATACCAAAGAAGCATGAGCTTGGGTTGTGTTCATTAATTTATCTACAGATTTTAAAATAGTCCTATTTTTAATGCTGTTGAATTGTGCTCCAAAAAGCCAGCTCACCTTCTTTAAAAAATAACTTTGTTCTCTCATCTAAATTCATAAAATCTTTTCCAGTCTCTCTAACTTTAAAAATTTATTAAACTTTTTGTACTGATTATCTATGTATGATCTTAGCTGCGTATTAAGTCTCAGCAATCACAACTCCATAATCAAAATAGGCTTTATTCAAGTACACAGTCAGGATAAAAGTCAACGCACAAAATACAAACACACTCTTAAATACGAATTTACAGACATCACAATTACAGTTACTAAACACTCTGTTACAATAAAATAAATACTTAAAAAGGTCAACCCCTCATCTCAGCCAATACATAACACTGCGGCTCTTCAAAGCATCCATGCTTTCAATAATACCTTTTGTACCTTTAACTTCTTTTTTTGACAGAGCATATTTTTGAAGATGGAATAGAATATTCGGTACTTAGGGGAGACCGGGGAGGGATGGGACACTTTTTCCAAGAATAATTTAAAAAAAATTTAGTTTTGATTGTAAAATTTGAAACTTTCAAACTAACGTCTTGGAACATTTTAACATGTTTAAAAAATATAAACAAAGTGATAGCAAACAAAACTTAGGATTTATGAACGAATTAAAGTAACCTCTAAAAGTATCCCATCCAACCCCGGGCCGGGGTGGGTTGGGACATGTCTTTTTAAATTAAAATTTATGATTACTTTTTAAATATATGATTAAAAACCACAAAGATGGAAGTATTTTACACATTTTAAAGATTTATTACAAAAACATGAGTTATTTTACCCTATATTTACATCGAAAAATCTAACTTAGGTGAAAAATACAAAATAGTTAAAATTCTTCTTTAATCTAAAAAAATATGTGGTACTACTCCAGAATCCCGGCGCAAGCGATAAAGTCGCCAATAATGATGCAACCAGCGCAAAACGGAATATCACCGCTTGTAACCCTTTGCTTGTAAAAAATAACAACAATGCCGTTCCATGAAACTTTTTATTTTAACCACTTAACAGTTTCCTTTTTTTCTTATAATAGGTCCAAAAAAAAGCATATTTTTCAAAACAATATTCTAGCTTAGATTAATTAACTCAAACCAAAAACATAATCGAAACACTTTTAAATTATGATTTTAACAATATATGGCCGTTTTTAATCTTAGCGAAAATGCGGCAATTTTACTTAAAGTTGGCTTTTTCCGAACATTGGATTCAGTCAGAAAGCCGATTTTACCTATAAGGATGGCAAGGAAATCATTTTACGAAGTGAATTACTTATAGTTTTCTTTAAAAATCTATTTTTAAAGATAAATTTTGTGATAAATTTGTGTGATAAATTTTGAAAAAATGGTTTCAAAAACAATGCTACGTTGCAATTCGGACCGTAATAGCGCGCTTTTTGGTGCGTGGGCATTGAAAATAAAACTGTATGTCTAGCTCAGTGTTTCCCAACCTTTTTCGGTCCATGCCCCACCAAAGCCTTTCTAAATATTCCAAGCCCCCCGGTCTCAGTGGCATATATAGAAATAAATTTTGAGAGGGAGCCAAAATTATTTCTTAGCCCCTTCCTCCTATGTATATTTAATAAGTGTAATGAAGCTTTTTAAAACATTTTAAGGTAGGATTTGCATGCTAAAGAACTAAATAAAGTTATGAGTAATTAAGTTCAAAGTACCCAGGGGGGTCTGGGGGTCCTCCCCCAGCAAATTTTCGGAAATTTAACTCTAGGAAGCAGGTTTTTAACTAGTTTGGTACCCCTAGTTGGGAAATTTTGGATATAAATTTTTAGGTAAGATTTGCATTTTGATGAACCTAATGTAAAAAAGTTTCAAATATAAGCGTTCTAAAAACAAAGAGATCTTGGGTCATCCCCCAGAAAAGGTTTGGAAATTAGACTCTTATAACAGGATTTCAATTTGGTTTTGATGCAACTGGTCCAGATTTCAGACATACATTCTCAGATAGATAATAGTATTAGATTGAGTTGAGTTATTTTATTAGAAAGGAATCTTCATTTGAAAGAAGTCAATTGCTGATTTCTCGTTCACAGGCAAATAAAAAACTACTTAGTTCATATTATTACATTTTTGGTTATATCCTTGCAAATATTCTGAGTTTTTACTATGATAAGAGATAGTTTATTCAGGGTTGCCTCATTATTGCAGAAACCCAATACAACTCCAAAGTGGTTTCCTCAGATGAGAGAAGGACCCTCAATAATTTTACCTTCAGACATTTTACTTGTTGTAGATTCAATACATTCAATTTTAACTTTATTTTTCTTTTACAGTTGGATTTCCCATACTTTTCTTTCACCTTTTTGGAAAACCTTTTGCAAGAGGTTTCTTTTGTGATGATGATAGTATCAGATACCCATTTAGGGAGTCAACTATTTCTAACAATATTTTGTATGTGGTAGGAGTTTTTCTTCCTATCATAGTGGTAAGAATAAACAATTTAACTTATTTAAGTTATTCATTACCAAATGCCTTAAATGAAATTTTTTCCTAAAAAACCTCATTTTTAATAATTTCAGAAAGGGGCCATCCATAAATGATGTCAAATTTTTTTTGCCCATTTTTGACCCCCCCCCTCTTTGTCACAAACTGTCACACTTCCCCATACCCCCTCCCCACTATGTCACATGTCACGCTCTCAAACCAACAATGTCTAATACGAATTTGAAACTGCCCGGAACCAACTTTTTTATTTCAGCTTAATTTTCCCTGTTCTTGATAGTTTCACTTCTATCAACCATTAGGATGCCTTTTGAGAGAAAAATAAGTCTATCGTTTTAAAAATTTAAGGGTGTTTTTTGTTGATTTTCAATTGCAGGTTGTGATGTTTAAATTTTTCAACCCCCCTCCCTCCCCCTTGTCACAAACTGTCACAAATTGATTAACCCCTCCCCCCTCTGAGCGTGACATCATTTATGGACGGCCCCAAATGGAAAAACTTTTGTAAAAATATGTGCCTTTAACTTTTTAAATTAACCTTTATTTGCATTAACCTTTTTTTAAAAAGCAAAATATTATGAATTATTGAAAAATGCCTGATAAGTTTTTTCAAAGGTATGGTTATATAATATGTTAAAATTCAAATATTGTGTAAAACTAATTTTCGTAAAAAATTTGGTTTTTAGACATTTAAATATGAGCAACATTTCTTCTTAGATATGCATCAATGAATTCTCAAATGAAGCCTGCTCCAGGAGAGAAGACAGAGGACAGGTCTATATGCTTCTGGGGCACCCTGTTCCTAATGCAGTATGGAACATCTACAAAAGGGTTGGAGTGTTCTTATTTGGTGCTTGTATGTCTCAGCTAACGACCGACATTGCCAAATACAGTATTGGAAGGTTGAGGCCTCACTTCTTAGATGTTTGCCAACCATCTGTTAATTGTTCAACTATAGCTGACAAGCATATGTACATAGATTTTGCTGAGTGTTTAGGTCCAAACAAGAATGCCATTCGGGAAGCCAGGTAATAGAATTTTTATCAATTTGATTTCAACTGTTAAATTGTGAAGGGGATTATGTTTTAAGGGTATCCCAGATTTCTGGTCTTTTTTTCCAATAGTTTTTAAAAATCATAACTATTGGCAGTGGCGGATCCAGGATTTGGTTTTGGGGGGCTAAGAATTTTCATAATCCAATTGAATCTTCGTGTTAATATTAATACGGAAAAGGTATAGTGAATTATCCTGCTCCAACTACCAAAAGGGAGGGTCTGGGGATCCTTCCCCAGAAAATTTTTGGAAATTTAAGCCAAAAACCCCACTTCTTCAACTCGTTTTGGTATGCCTCATCCAAATTTCGTATATAGATTTTTTCTGTTTTGACAAACTTAGTAAAATATAGTTGTAATTACAGAGTTACAAGTTCCAAGGAGGTCCTCCCCCAGAATTTTTTTTAAAATTTGACCTTAAAATAACAGGGTTTTAACTCATTGTGGTGCATAAAATGTCATATTATATAGAGTAAAACTTTTCATTTTTTTTGGTGGGGGGCTTTAGCCCCCTAGCCCCCTGGATCGGCTAGTGGAGGGGCTAATGCTGAGTTTAGGATACCTCATTAAATTGTGAAGGGGCTAATTATTTATTGGGGCCAAACTCAGAGGCCCCTTTAAATTGTGAATCGAATCTGCAAAAAACTAAAGTAGGGGCTATTAATCACTGACGAGCTAAAGCTTTTTAAATTAAAAACGCAAAAAGGCTAAAGCTCATTGTTACATTTAAATTGTGAATCGAATCTATAAAAATGTAGGGGGGCTAAAAATTTTGTAGTGGTTAAAGCTCATTACAACTTTTTTTGAAGTTATGAATTCTCTCTTAAAGAGCAGAGAGGGCTAAAGCTCATCTATCTTGAAGGGGGCTAAAAGCTCATCAAGCTGATGTGAACCAAATATATAAAAATATAAGGGGGCTAATGCTTTGTAGGGGCTAAAGCTCATTGGCCTCTAAATTATCAATTTAATATACAAATACACAGGTGCTAAAAGTTTTGCAGGGGCTAAAGATCATGAAATAGGCTAATGTTTTGTAGGGGGCTTAAGATCATGAAATGGGCTAATATTTCGAAGGGGGCTTAAGATCATGAAATGGGATGTTTTGTAAGGGGCTAAAGCTCACTGAATCCTTTAAATTGCAAATTAATTCTACAAACATGCAGGGGGCTAAATGCTTTGTAGGGGCTAAAACTCTTGAAATTCTTAAATATTAGTGAATTAATAGTCTACAAAATTGTAAAGAGCAAAAACTCACTTTCTCCTAATTGTCCATTGATTCTGCAAATTTTCAGGGGCTAATGATTATGAAATAAAGCTCTTTGGGCCGTTTGAAATGTAAAACAGCTACAAAAAAATTTTGAAAAGCTTTTGAATTTTTCAAAATTTTTTTCGAAAAACTTCAATTTTATCTAGTCCCCTGGGGGGGCTATAGCCCCCCTCATAGATCCGCCACTGACTATTGGCATCATGTATATTAGGTGAAATTCAGCTTTTTTTGTGGTGCTCGGCTTAGCTCTAAATGTTCTAGTGAAGGTTTCACTGTAGAAAAGTTGGATTTTTTCATTTGGATTGTACCATTGTCTGCATTTGAGTTGCTCTTTTTAAAAATTAGGTTAGTATTATTGGCAATTAACTGAGTTTTTACACCTTTGATAAAATTTTTTCCCAACATTGTTCAATACCTTTTTCCATGGACATTTTTATAAAATCAATTTTTAATGTGTTAATAACCTAAATCCTAAAATAGCTGAAACTACTTTTTTGTCTGTTTTATGAACATTGATTCTAAGTTCATTTGCCATGTGTTCATTTCTGGTTCATATTTCATTCCATGATGTTTAGTAGGGTTATATTTTTCAGATTTAAAATCATGTGGTGGTAAATGATGAGTATTGGTCCATAGCTCTTGAAAGTAACTTTTATTTTTGAAAACTGGAAAAAAAACTTGCACTCCTAATAAGAATTTATATAAAGCACTGTACATAAAATTTTATTTGAAGGGAAATATAACATATTAAGTGATAAAAAGGGTTGCTGTTTAAGAATTTCCCCCTTTTACAAATGTTTTGAAGCTTTTCCATCAGCTTAGCAGCCTGCTCAGCTACTGTACTAGATCAAGGCACATTGGGATGATCGTTCTTCTAGCAAGTTTTTGCAAAAGCATTTTAAAGCCTGAAGACACTTTAGTTAGGTGACATGATTGAGTAGGTAGTGTGTGATTGCTATATGAGAAAGTGAAATGATGTTGGGTGTGCAAGGTTTTTTCTCAATACAAAGAAAACAATATACCATAAAATTAACACTTGGACAATAGTTCATAGAATGCAACATCAGGATTTTGAATATTAAAAAAAGTATCAGAATCATAACTATTATGTTTAAGTATATTAATAATAACATTGGTTTTAAGTTCATTTGTCTTTTATGATGTTAAATAATTAGAAAACACTATTTTATCGAAGTGTTTACATATTATATTAGTTCTATGCAATCATGTATTAAAATATTTGTTAAGTAGACTTTTGGTTATGTATTAAGTTTCATAATTTGATTTAGAAATTTCTTTTTTAGACTATCTTTCCCATCTGGTCATTCTTCATTTTCAGCATACACTATGATTTATACTGCAGTGAGTAGTACTGCCAACACTTGTTTACATAATACCCTATCATAATTTTGTAGTCTTTTTTTATTATTTTGAAACTAAATAAGTTTTGGTTCTAAGAATAATGCAATAATATTCAAACAATAATATTTAAAACAGAAATGCCAACATAAAAGACATTAATTAATTTTCTGTCTGTACATTAGCTTTGGTTATATGCACATAAAGGGTTTCCCTTATCAACATGCATATCTAAGTGCATATTTTTGTTTACAGATATATTTGCAAGCATGCATGCGGTGCAATACCAATAAACTTCTGAAGCCCTTTATTCAGTTTATTCTGATTATGATGACCTGGTATACAGCCTTATCCAGGATATCAGACTTTAAGCATCATTGGAGTGATGTTATGATAGGATTCTTGCAGGGAGCTCTAGTATCTGTGATAACTGTATGTACTTTAGGTTTTCTTGTAAATGGAATTTAATTAACATAATTTGACATCCACCAGAATACCTGTAATTCATGCTGCACCAAAAATCAAATTAACACAAATATCAGATTTTAAAAAGTTAGTATGTTTTATTCTCACTCAGGTTTCTAAAATTAGTAATTATAGAAGAAGGTTTGCATAGCATTTGCTATGCCTGTGATATATGATTGTAATTGCTACCCTTTTTAATTTGCAAACTAGTTATACATTTTGTTCATGCACAGTTTATAAGCAGTTCAAAGAAAAAATGAAAATAGAATTATGAGTGGAGCCCGTCTTAACTCAATGATAATTGCATGTCTAAGTTTTAAAATTTAACTAGTGCTAAGTTACCTATTTTATTCATCTGTGTGATTGACATTATCTATTGTTTTTTATTATTTTTCAGGCTCTTTTTTTGTCAGACTTCTTTTCAAAAGATAAAACTAAGTGCAAAGATGAGTCACTTCAAGCCATTACAGTTGATCCTAGTGCTGCTAATTACAACACCATGAAAATGTCAGATGTTGACCCACGCTGAAAATAAGATAGTGTGTCAGCTTCCAGCTATCCAGGCAGCTATAATACATAACATGTTAGAAATGCTATGTCTTAGAGATTCAAAAGTGGTTAAATATTGCTTATTAGTAGACACCAGTTCGTTTGAAAATTGGTTATTGGGAAAAATTGTGTTTAAATATTTTATTGTTATAATTTGAACACATTGCATGTTATTTTAATATTCTATGTTATGTTGTGTATTTAGACGAGTTTATTTTATTCAAAAGTTATGACATGAAATTAATCTACTACAGTAGTTCCTAACCCTTTATTTTCTTAGGCTCCTTTTATCATTTTAAAATCATACTCATAATCTTATTTATCTAAGATTTTTAAAGTAAAATAAATAAAAAAATTGTTGATAAATGCAAAAATTTTAATGTAGCTGATTTTTTATGATAAAAACAATAATTACAGGTGTGATTAACACTAAATGAAATTAAACACTTACTACTCAAAAATGTAGCAAGATGTTACCAATGAAATGTTTGTACCTATGTTTTCAACCACTTCATCTGCAACTCTATCCTATTCAGATTTCTAAATAAGATATATCCTTATGTGTTTATTTCAAAGGTGTCCAAATTATGGCATGCTCCAGTATATTATAAGCTTTTAATAATTTCTTTATGAATACCATAGTTTATTACAGCAAATATTAATATTAAGGTTTTTTATGTTACTTAAACTGCTTTGATAGTTGAAGTTGAAATACAATAATTTAGTTTAGAAGAATGTAATGCTACATATTTTAGCAATTAGCATGCAATTAAAAATAATAGTATATTGGGTGTTTGGTTTTGGGGATCATTGAGTAGTCTAGTATGGTTATTGAAACTCTGTTAAATAGTATTTGTATCATCACCCCTAGCATGGATAATATTGCAAGGGCTTTTTTACACACAATATGTGTATTAATAGATTTATTTAAGTCTAACAATCAAGTTTCATTTATTCACATTATTTTATTGCAATTTTGAAGACCTTATGGCATATATCCCTTTGACTATGCAACAACAAAAATATGTAGAAATATTAGCTGAAATTAATTGCTTGCATTTCTAATTTCATATTTTTTTTAAGAATTTGAGATTGAATATTAATCTCATCATATTTCTGCAAAATGTCTAAAGTGAATGTCCATAATAACTTATAATTGTTGGTATAGTTTCTGTTCTGTACATGTTCAGTTATATAGGCTGTGAAATTCAGTGCTACATGTCTTTAAACTGGGAACACAATTTAAATTTATTTTACTTTCATTTTGACAGTATTTCACAATACTGAATGAATTTATGAACATTAGTTATAGAACATTACTCTTGAATTATAAGCATTATAGGGTACGATTAATAAATATAATCCAACTAAATACCTCCTAAATAACAAAATTGGTCGTTTTCCCCACATTTTAAAAATTTGGGGCTTATACCCCGTTTGCACTGGCCTTTATTTTCGTTAGCACTTTGTTGTCATGGAAACACACTAATCAATTAATAATCTTTTATGTATTTTTGGTGATTTTATTCATTAGTTTTAAGTTGTATTGAGAAATTAAATTTTTAATTATTTTACAAATCACGCTGTTATTGTTTACACACAGTAAAGTGCTTATTTTTGCCCCTTGTCAGCGCAAATGGCGTTTTCAAAAGATGGGGCGATTTTGCCTTTGTTTCCATGACAACAAAGTGCTAAGTAACGGGATATTACTGACAAACCCCAGAGAACTCAGGGGGCTGTCAGTCAACTGTTAAACCTGATGAGCCAAAAGAAGGTATTAACCTAAAGTTTTATAATTTTTGCAGCTGTAGTTGATTAATGATAATAGTACCCTTAATGAAAATAAAAAAAACTTTTCAAACTGCTAGGGTTCTTCCACCTGAACTTTATGATTTTGGGTGCGCTGAATCCGAAAATGACCTCCACTTTTTTCCCTGGTATGTCACATTTTATGACAATTCAAGTTTTTGTTTTATTGGGAAATGCCTCACAATTTTCAAAAATGGACTTATGGACAATTTGGTATATAACTATTTTTATATTTTTTGATGTCCTGACCTGAATCTAAAACTGACCTCCGTTTATCATCAGGCATGTGATTGCTCAGGAGAGAAATTATCTGAAATTTTATAGAAGGGTCTAGATAAGTTACAGTGGTATAGAAATTTATTTCGGGAGGAGCCAAAATTCAAATCCCTATCCCATACAATAGATTCAATTTAGCTTTTCAATACTTTTTAGATAGGATTCTCATCTTGCTAAACTCAATCTCAGAAAATTTTCAAAATTTGAGCCTAAAAAACAGGGGTTTAATCGTTTTGGTACACCATGTCCGCTCAGGAAACCAAATATTCCAATTTTTTCCCGCTTTGAATTATTAATTCCGCACACAATGGAGCGGAATTCAGATTCTAAACACCTCTAAAATTAGCGGATTTCTGCTAATTAGCGGGAAAATCACATGCCTGATCATAAGATTACCTTTTTTGACAATTTATGTAAATAAAGCAATTTTTCAAGAAAAATTAAAGAAAAGAATAATTAAATTTTAACTAAAACCTTATATGAAAAATTTTTTTTTGTTTTGTGTGTTGAATCCAAAAATGACATTTTTTATTTTAAGACAATGCATTTTTTAACAAATTGAAAAATAGAGCAATATTTCACAAAAAAATAAGAGAATACAGTTAAAATATATTTTTAAAAATTTCAAATTTATCATTTAGGTCAGCAGTTCTTAAACTTTCTATCGTCACGGACCCCTTTATGTTAGCAGCCAGACATCGCAGCCATCCCAACATTTTATTGAGTTTTAGATTAATTAAAATTGGTGTAAAAATTATAAATTTTTCAATTACTCCAGAGGCGTATACAGAAATTTATTTTGGGGGTGGGCAAAAATTATCCCTCAGCCCCCCCTTGCATAGGTCCAAGTAGCTTTTTAGTAAATTTTTAAGTAAAATTAGTCAGAGAACTTTATAAAAAAGTTTATTAGTAATTAAGATCTAGCTACCAAAGGGGGGTCTGTGGGTCCTCCCCCAGAAAATTTTTGGAAATTCAACTAGAAAAACAGATTTTTAACCCTAATTTAGAATTTTTTGAATATAAATTTTTATGTAAGATTTGAATTTAGATAAACTTTATGTTAAAAATAGTTTATGATAATAGAGTTTTAAGAACAAAAAGGTATCTGGGGGGGGTCATGATCAGAAAAGTTTTAGAGAAATTTGTCCCTAAAACCCACAGGATTTTAACTTGGTTTTGATACACTTCGTCCGAATTTTAGACTATATTCTTAGGTAGGATTTAAATTTTGATGAACTTATTTTTAAAAAAGTTTTTAATAATAAAGTTCCAAGTACTAAAGGGCATTTGGGGGTCCTCCCCCTGAAAATTTTCGGAGATTTGATCTAAAAAACAGGGTTTAAACTTGTTTTGATATACCAAGTCCAAATTTCAGGAGGGAGCAGGGCCCTCGAGGGGGCTGGGGGTTCTCCCCAAGAAAATTTTTGAAATTTGCCTCTTAAAACTAGTGTTTCATCTAATTTTGAAACTCTTTGGGGAATTCTTAAAGTAACTTAAGGAATTCCTCAAGGTAACCCCCGTTTAAGAACCGCTGATTTAGGTAATTATTTCTAGTGGGTTTTTTTGGTGCAATGAATTCAAAAATGATCTCTGTTTTGCCCTAAATGCCAAGTTTCCCGACAATGTAGGTAAATTTGTAATAAGTCATTATTTCAATCACCTTGTATGTTTTGTAAGATAGGGATTCACATTACCTATGCAATGCATGTTCTCAAATATTACTGAAGTAACCCTATACATTTAAGTAGTTTGTAGATCTAGTCGTGAAATGAGTTTATTTGATTTATTGTTATTAACAGTATATCTGTAGCTTTTTTTGTTTGTGTTTAGCATTATTTTATCATTGATGTACTTTTATTTATCATTCATTGCTTTTTAACTGTTTTAATCCTCTTTACACTTCTGTTCTATCTTAAATTGTCCAACATTTTTCTTAGACCTTTGTTTATATTTTTAAAACATTTCTTTCATATCAATGTCACTAGTTTTCAAAATGAAAATCTTAAGCTTGGAATTGTGCGTAAGAAACAAGGAAAAATATGGCTTTTACTTACCTTTTAATTGCATTGATATTTATTTTGTAAAGAAAATGCATTAAATAGAAATGTAGGAGGAACTTAATACTTAAATTCAAAAGCTTGGAATTGTGCGTAAGAAACAAGGAAAAATATGGCTTTTACTTACCTTTTAATTGCATTGATATTTATTTTGTAAAGAAAATGCATTAAATAGAAATGTAGGAGGAACTTAATACTTAAATTCAAAACCAAAATAAACAAATTAATTGACAGTATCTTAATTATCAGTGTCTACTTAATTTTTGTTAAAAAGTGATAAGTTAAGTCTGTAAAGTGTTATATACTGTTTTTTATTAAAATATTTTTCTTGAGCTTGCTGAATAATCACTAGCTTTAGATTTTCATTTCTTGTTATTTTATACATCAGGACTGCCTATGCCTTAATGCTTCTAGATGTTATGCCTACTTACAACGAACATTGAATAATCAACTATTTTTCATAATATTGAACGCCATTAAAACTATTTTTCATTACCGACTTATTGTATAATATTTACAAGTTACTAAACTTTGCAAAATATTAACTTTTCATTTTAACAAAAGGTATGAACAAAGAACTCACAGAAAACCTTAAATTAATTGAGAGATGACATGATCGAGATATTAAGCATATTAATCCAACTTTTTCTTTCAAAAATGAACGTATCTAGGGGAGACCACGATTAGTTAGCATAGTTTTGATTTAACCTTTGGGTTAAGAATGCATGCCAGGTTTATAATTTTAATTATATAAAACTATGACCTAAGAATTAACTTTTAATCTGTATAGTACTATGAAACTGAAAATAACTATTTAAAATTAAATAATTTACTATAAATGTTTTAATTAAGTTTAAATGTTCGTAACCTATTTAAATTATTGAATAAATATAAAACTATGGTAGTAGTTTAAGGGGCCATTCATTAATTGAGGAGCAAACAATCAAACAGTGTTTTCTCCAAAAAAAATTAAAAACGAGTTACTGCTATTTTCATGATCTCCACATTAAACTGCACAAAATAATGCTATTATCTTCAACTAAAACAAGTTTTAACCTATTCTAAAACTACTTAGAAAATTAATGTTTCAATCAAAAAGTGTTTCCTCTAGAGCCTGTTTTCAGTCAAACAGTGATTCCTCCATTCACAGTCAATCATAGCTGTTCTTACTTGTCATGTGACCCCACTCATTGGTCAGCATAAAGTTGATGTAAAAACTTTTGATACGAATATAATTTCTAATATTTCTTATTCAATTACAAAATGATATAAAAAACATTTTAGTAAAATGTGCATTACCTTATTTTCATTCAAAAAGTGTTAGGTCCATTTTGGAAACATTCAAACCATGTTTCCTTCTATGTGTTTGATCAGAACGTGATTTCTCCAAATTTCAAATGCATTTTTAAAAAATTAATTTTAAGTTTTTAGGTTAATTATGATACAAATCTTCTCAGTTACTTGTTATAGAACTTAACAAACAATAATTAGGTTTTTAAATTAAGTTATTTGTTTCCTGAAAATCTGCATTTGAGGGAGAAAGCATGGTTTGCTCCTCAATTATGAAAAGGATGATTTTGGCAATTTTTGACCCCCTATTCTTAAGATTCCATTTCATTTTTCAAATTAATAAAATGTTAGAAAAGGATCAGTTACACTTAAACTCTCAGTTAGACGTAAATGATAATACTAAAAAAAGTTGAAACCAAAACTAATAAAGATTTCTGTCTGTTTGCCTTTGTTTCGACAACTGTAAGATGGGTTCAACAGTTTTATTTTTTATCTCAACTTAATGCTAATCCAAAAGATACATGACATACCTTCATTTTTTTTCTGGGGTTATTTAAAAGTAATTTGATTAGAATAATTGAAATTTGTTTACATTAACATGGAAAATCTTATGTCAGAATGGGCTTGACCCCCCACCCCACAAGTAAGGTTATCGAGGCGTTAGAATTATCTTGACAAACCCATAATATCCGTTATTTAGTGTTAACAGGGAAAATTGATTGAAAATAGAAATTTTCACAACTCAATATTTAGTTTTTAGATACTATGGGCTATGATCGCATCATTTTGAGCTCAGATTCAGGAAGGTAGAAGAAATACATATATTAGCTCATCCACCATGCAACCGATTTCTCATCATCGGCTGTTTACCGTGTTGCCAAATTTGACGGGCTATTATTTATTAACAGGCAAGCAAATTTTATAAGAGAGGAGTCTCACACATCGGAGATTGTATTTTGGCTTTCTTTTAGAGAAAGTGCTAGATAAATACCAATGCAAAAGCTAAGCTCAACCTGAAAGTAGCATTAACACGTAATTCAGCATGCTAATATGAATGTAATAAGGGAACTAATATAAATTGAGTGTAAATTTCTTAACATTCTCCAGGACCCTACTCCTTTCCCCACAAAATTTAGAAACCTATGTTCTAATATGTAAGAAAATTTTTTCAAGCAGGTGAAATCCTTTTCCAAATGTCTTTTAAGATATTGAATTTAGAAAAATCATGAGCAAAATTGGGGTCAATTCAAGAAATTAGGTTAATAGAAAAAAGGCATGAACTTAGGATGTGTAAAAAGTATCAGAAAAATAAAACATTTTTGCTACTGCGACAGCTTTATTTCCACAAACTATACAAGATGTTCATTGCATTGTTTCCAGTCCTACAGCAGCAAATTCTGAAAGAGACACAGAAAATAAATTTTCTAAAATCTGAATCAGTTTAAGATTTACAGAACAATGATTTGGAATGCATTTTTTCAAGGAATGATATTTAAAGTCAACCGACAAAACAAGTGCTTGATGGTTAATTGGTATTCTATGGCAGTGGTCTCCAACCCCCGGTCCGTGGATCAAATGGCACTGGGCCGCGGGCCGACCATTTCATTCAAAAGGAATTTAAATTCCTAGGTTTATACTCCAAATTAATGAATGAAAGGGATTATAAATCACTTTATATTTATTTTTTGGTGCAACTGTATTTTATTTTGAAAAGTATGTTTAAATACAATTAAATTAAAATTAATAAATCAAAATGATCTAGAATGTAAACAATCTTTACCCCCCCTAGCGGGCCGGGGTAAAATTATCAAACGTTGACCGGTCCGTGGTAGTAAAAAGGTTGGGGACCACTGTTCTATGGTACACAGGGTTCATACAATTTTTCACAAATCAAAATCAAGGAGTATTCAAGGAGTGTTTTTAAAACTTTCAAGGAGTATTTGAGAGAAAATTTTTTTACACAGCTTAAAACGCATGCTTTGCCAATTGCATTCCTGAATCAAGTTTTAAAATCACTCTCACTTTCACGAAAAGTTGAGATTTTTCCGCGGTAACACATTATTTTTCTTGAAAATAATGCAGATTGAAAATAAATTTATTAAAAAACTTCATGATGAAAATCAAGGAGTTTTTAAGGAGTTTCCATAGTGCTTGAAAATGAAAATAATTTTCAAGGAGTATTTAAGGAGTTTTCAAGGAGCGTATGAACCCTGGGTACATGGCTTTTCAGCAAGTGCTTGAAGACAGTCAAATAACAATGAAATATTTATTAAGTGCAATTTCGATAAGTTAAGTCAGCCCCTTAACTTTCTATATCAGCTACCACATCAACTTAATGAAATTCCATATTTAAACTGCAATTCTGGGTCCAAAAAATGATACATAATTTATTTTGCACAAATGACTGATCTTTACCCTTCAGAGCTACTTATATCTTTCACAGAAAACAATGACATCTTTCCAGGTAAGTGGTAGCACTAAAAGCCTAAGCAAAAAATTAAATGCAAGAACAGTAAACAAATCTAGTTGTCTTCCTCTTTCTAATTCAGTTTTGTACCATTTACAGCACAACCAAATATAGTAGATCAGGGGTTTCCAACTTCTAATTACTCGCGGCCGCAAAGTAATCAGGCTCCTTTTTAACGATGATAATTTTTTGGGGATGAGTCTTCAATATGAAATTTTTCCGGCAAAAGAGGGACAGGTTGTTTACATATTTTGAATGTATGCACTACACTGTATTTTCCAAAATTCCAGAGGATATACGAATTTTTTTACTCTTATACAACTCGTAGGAATACTGATGAATATATTTAATATTCTGAATATTACTTAAATGAAAAGGTCTTCCTTAGATGATTGTTTCACTTAATTTTTTGATACTCCATTTTGTCCCTCCTCATGATAAAGGTTATAAAGCCTTCCTACCCCCTTGCTACGCTCAGGGGGAATTTCAGACTTTACAAACGACCTCTCGAAACTTTAAACTTTTAATTCTTGCACCATAGAAAACGATCAAAGCTAGTCCATAATCTAAGAGGTCGGGGGTTCTCCCCCGAAATTTTTTTGAATTTTAGTGTGCTTTGAAGCTACTTTTTGAAAGGTTTTCAGAGAGCTTCGCGGGCCGCAAAAATGACCCAGCGGGCTGCCAGTTGGAAACCCCTGTACTGCCGTCCTAAGCGATTGTGTACACGAACGCAATTTCTCAGATATAGTTTGAGAAAAATCTCACCAAAAGAGTATTTGGCGGATTTTTAATTCTATGCGGTAGACCAGTGGTGCCCAACCTACGGCCCGCGGGCCAAATGTGGCCCGCGAGGCTGATTCATGTGGCCCGCGGACTCGTTAAATCTTAAAAACAAAAACCACTTTCAGAAATCTTTCAAGAAAACCAAGACATCATGCGAAATATTATGGCACTTCCATCTAAAAAAAGATGATAAAAAAGGAATTCTTCAACATTCGGTAATATTTTTTTACTTTTTTGTTTTGGTTTCTTCTAGAGAATTTTCTATTAGATAAATGTTTTTCAATATCAGTTAGCCATTTGAATTCAATTTATAAGGATCTTTTTAGAACCAAACTTCGAAAAAAGTCCGATCGTAAAAAGTTGAAGATTCACTCGAAATACCGAAACATTCAAGAAAAGTGGACAAATTCATAATTCTTCATTCAGCGAGAAAATAAACCGTTGTCTTATATGTCAGGAGACTGTGGCAGTGTTTAAAGAACACAATATCAAGAGACACTACGAAACGAAACAGATAATCAAATTAATTCAGTTTTAAGGATGAGTGTTACAAATTTATCCTCCAAACAGGTGCAAAACTACTCATTGAAAACGGGTTTGTAACTTTTCTTCATGTTAAGAAAAATCATTAAAAATGTTTTTTATGTGGCCCGCGAGATAAATCTTCAAAAGCAAATTGGCCCTCCGGTAAAAAAAGGTTGGGCACCACTGCGGTAGACCATCCTTTTAAGATCAAATATTAGCTAAGCCCAAAAAACCTGTTATCAGTTGCAGCGTTGGGTTACGTTAGGGTCTGGAATGCGTATATATTTATGGCAAGCAGGGCTCAATTACAAATTATTAGCATTTCAGTTGCAAACTCGAGCGAGTTGCATATTCCGGATGTAATAATAACATTGATATATTCAGGGCTCCCAGCAGACATTTGGTTTGTCTTTAGGGAAAAAAGAGACCTAATATCTTTAAAAAAGAGACCGAAATTTTAAGTCAAAATTTAAGTGTCATGAAAAAATAGGTCGATGAAACAAAAATTTCAGAGTTTTACCCTCACAAAATAGTTAATGTTATAAAATTAATGTACAAATTAGATAAAAAGGTGATTGATTGCCAAAGATTGAGATCCCAGGTGGCTATGTGAACTTGTAATTGTGTTCTTTTTTTTATTTTTTGTTCAAAAAAAATTTAAATTAAAATAATAAAAAAGTATATTTTCAAGGTAATTTTTAAATGTTGAAATGAAATATTGGGATAATCATTCAAAACAGAAAGTATACTTTTCATAACTTGAATCAAATTAAAATTAAAAAACTGAAAAGTTAAGATTATTCTTGAATAAAAAAACAGTGCCGTAGCCAAAACTGGGGGGTTCTTTGGGTTCAGACCTAAAATATTTTAGACCCTATAGTTTTGGTTTTATAATAAGAAAGGTCTTAAATTTTTTTGAAAAGGTCTCAAAATGAGCTAAAACACTGCTTCAAAAGATCAAATTTCCAAAATTTTTCTGGTGAAGCGCCCTCAAACTTTAGACTTATTGTACACAGATTAACATCCTATCACAGTAAGCGTTTTAAAACAAAGCATGTAAAAACACTCATAAGTAAATAGTATTGAGTCAAATCCCTGAAACAAATATCTAGTTATGGGCCTGATGCCCATAAAACGAGTTCGACACTGTTTTCAAGGGGCAAATTCGCAAAAAGTGTTTGAGGAGAGATCCCAATTAACACATAGAAGTTAACCTCTTAATTAATAGAGAGGAATATAATTAAAAATGAAAAATTTTTTTGGGTAACTACAGAAATTTCGTTGATTTACAATAATGCATTTTTTGGACCTCCTAAGGAAAATCCTGGCTATGCCGCTAAATAAGGATGTCATAAGGTCATAATTATCCTTCATACCCCTATAACAGACTATTTTTCACATACAATTTTTTCCATGGCTTCCGTAAAATTTTTGTATTTTACCCTAATACAGTGTTTCCCAACCTTTTTTGGTCTATGCCCCACCAAAGCCTTTCTAAATTTTCCATGCCCCCAGTCTCAGTGGCATATAATATAGAAATATATTTTGAGAGGGAGCCAAAATTATTTCTTAGCCCCCTCCTATGCATATTTTATTAGTCTAATGAAGCCTTTCAGAACATTTTTAGGTAGAACTTGCATGCTAAAGAACTAAATCCAGTTATGAGTAATCAAATCGTAAGTACCAAGGGGGGGTCTGGGGGTCCTCCCCCAGCAAATTTTTGGAAATTTGACTCTAGGAAGCAGGTTTTTAACTAGTTTGGTACCCCTAGTTGGGAAATTTTGTATATAAATTTTTAGGTAAGATATGCATTTTGATGAACTTAATAAGCGTTTTAAAAACAAAGATATCTTGGGTCATCCCCCAGAAAAGGTTTGGAAATTAGACTCTAAAAACAGGGTTTCAACTTGGTTTTGATACACTGGTCCAGATTTCAGACATACATTCTCAGATAGGATAATAAGATCAGATTTTGATAAACTTCTTTTTAAAAAGTTTTTTTTAATTTTCCCCTGGATAGGCTCCACCAGGGGGGCAATTTGGTTGAAAATTTTCAAATTGCCCCCCTAAAAAATGATATTGCCCCCCGGTGGGGCGTGCGCCCTACGTTGGGAAACACTGCCCTAATAGATGCCTTAATTATACAGGTCTGCAACCTAAAAGTTTGTTGTTGAATAATTTTAACGAATTTCTATGTATTATGGGGTGCTAATAACAAAATAAATTGTTTTGAAATGTACTATACATTAAGATTTGACACAAATTACATATAATTTTCAAATTTATATCAATTGCTTTATTTCACACTTGAAACCCATAACCAGACTATTGTGGGGGGTTGGAGGGGGAGAATGGATTCAAACTAACAGGCCCTGTAAAATTTTGTTTGCAGTTTGTATAAAATATGAACCCCAAGTGTAGATACAGGGATGAGGGTGCTTCACTAGAATGTTTGGGGAAAATTAGCCTTCAAAGTATTGTTTCAAGTAATATTGTTGACCCATTGATAACACCCAAAGAGACCGATATCTTGTAAGTCAGAATTTTCTACTGAAAAAGGATATAAAGAGACAAAAATTTCAAAGGTAGAGGGGGTCTGGGTAAAAATTTTGTAAAGCTAACCCTTAAAAGTAGGGAAAAAGGAAAAAAAGAGACTTTTAGAGACCTCAGGTGAAAAAAGATACTTTTAGGGAAAAAAGAGACCTGCTGGGAGCCCTGTATATTATATGTTCTTAAAAAAATGTTAAAAAATATTCCGTTTTAGGTTAAATATTATTTCCAATTTAAATTGACGTTAATTTCAATCCTACAAAAATATCAGTTTGCTTTCAATTCTGATATTTAAGGAGTTTTTTTTCATGATCTTGCCAACCATTCTAGTGGCTTGGAAGTAGCGAGATCCATCGACCTTTATGTTTAAAACAAAGATAAAAAACATTGTTTAAAACACATGTAGTTTTTAGCAATTTGCTCCTTTTATTTGGGCAACAAACTCACTATTTTCATGTATGGATCACCCAGAGCCGAAAAAGATGGTGCCAAGTATAAGGTTTCGGTACAAACCATCATGACAAAGGCAGTACATAGCTTGATAAAGAGCATGATGCTGTAAAGAAAACTTATCATGGATTTTTTTACCAAATACATCGTTTCAAAAAAAACTTTTAACCCTGCTTAGAACACAGATAGACAGAGCATGTGCACGCATCTCCATAGCGATGAGCCGGTGATTGTGTTGAAACTTCCCCTTACTTCTTGGCGATATGAAAACACGCCAAAAGATAGCATTTATAGGCAGGAAAAAGGGTTAAACTTTACAAGCTGAGGCCCCGATTTTTGGCGCCAAGAAAATCTCGCCAAGTGCGCCATACACGCGTTTCTCAAAGAGAACCAAGTTTTCATCCAATCAACCACCCACCAAAATTACTTTCATCCACCATCCATCTCAACAATCATGCCATTTAAGCAACCTTTGCAACTTTAACGCTATTAAAATCATCCGCGATCTACATCCATTCCATCCAAGCTCTCATATCTCATTCATGGTCCTACACTTTTAAGTCCGAAAATACTAAAAACCACTATGAATCAGGATTAAATATCTCCCGTTAAAACCGCGATCCCTCACGCACACTGAATCTAATTCAATGTTCATTCCCTCCTTTCTTTCGGCAACTGCATTCAAACCCATCCTTCACATTGTTATGCTTTGCAACATTCACACTTCCTTACAAACGCAAATTATCACAAATAAATCGCAGAATCAAACTTAATTTTCAGTCATTCTTTAAAAAAGATCACTTACGTTAGCGCAGCTAGCTTCAAAACGGGTAGAAAGAAACGAGACGAAAATCAACGGGACCACAATGACTGCATGTCATCACTCAACGAGGAGCAGGAACAAAAAGAAAGAGACGCTCAAAACTGACCCCCGCGAAAACGCCTAGAAAGTTTTAGAAGATCGAGATAAGTAAAATCCCCCTAATTGGTCAAGGGCGCAAGTTTGGGTGACGTAACCCGACCTCCCAGTCGGAGATCGAACCCCCATTAGGTCTAGAGGTCGAGATTAACGGTCGCCAGTCGCCAGTAGGCGACCAACAAAAAGTTTTGGCGATCAAAATTCCTAGATGCAGTCGCCACTAGCCATTTCCTTTTAGTCCGCTAAGAAGTCGGGAAAAATCGCGATTTTTCGCGAAAGTTTCGTTTTTTTGCGGGAGTGTTCCGTTCTTCCCGCGACTTTCGTGGACGGCCGCGGCGCCGCGGGTACCGATTTAAGTTGGCTTCTTCTTGCGTCATTATTGCGATGTAGAAAAAACAACTTAACCGTGGTTAGAAGCCCACAGGTCCGATGTTCCGGAAATCGGGAAAATAACGATTTTTCGCGACAGTTCCGTTTTTCCCGCGACTGCTTTTCTTAGGTATCTGATCTGATTTCAGATTCTAAAAAAACCTTCAAAAATACTAATTTCTTACTTTTTTTATTTAATTTAAAGTTTTTGACAATATCGTTTTTGCAATTATTACTTAAATAACTTCCATTAAACTAATTTCCTTTATTTTTATTTTATTTTAGTTACATTTTGACTTTTAAAGTGGTTTTAAAACCTGATTTGGGAATGTAAATGGCATAGTGTGTGTTTGAAGCTGTGTAAAAAAAATTTGTCTTTCTTAAGTTATGTAAAAAGGCACTACTTGAATTTTTTAAAAACACTCCTTGATACTCATGGAATACTCCTTGATTTTGATTTCTGAAAATGTGTATGAACCCTGTAAATGGAGCTTTAAGGGCCAGGATTTAAAGCTATCCAACAAAAGAAACTTTCTTTCAAACCCTTCGGAGCAAGGAAAAGAGTTCTTTAAAAATTTTTGCAAAAATTTGGGTAACCGCCTGAAAGTGTCATCAGATTCAGCAAAAATTTTGGTAACTTGTTTTGAGGTGATGGATGAGGTGCTGTTCTGGAATTTCAGAAACTTAAACCTGTCATTAAATCCTGACTGACTGACTTAAAAACTGACTTTCTTAGACTGAAGGAAAATACTATGCAGTGACTCTTTGCAACACATGGTTACCATGAGGAAACTGCTGGATGTGTTATTATGTATTCCATCAAGTAATGCTGATGTAGAGAGAGTATGGTCCGATATGAAGGGTATCATGGGAATGAAAAGTGTCTCTTTAAAAAAAGAGACACTACAATCTAGGTCAGGGGTCGGCAACTTGCGGCTCGCGAGCCGCATGCGGCTCTTTCGACATAAAGTTGCGGCTCTTCAGTTCCATACGAAAAAAATTATTAAATAATTTACTTATCAAAACTTTCAAAAAATCAGAAAATTTAAGTTCTCAGGATGAGTCAAAATCAAAACATGAGGAAACTTTTAAGGACAAGAATTCCATATAATTTCTGGGGGAGAACTACTTAATACTCCTAAAATTTTTGGAATATGTGCTGATTTTCCTTGAAAATTCTGTGACTTATAATGAGTGATCCTTATTTGGAATGAAGTAAGGATAATGAAAACACTATTTTTAGGGGCACATTTCCAAAATTTTTCTGAAGTGGGATCCACATTCCCTTTGAAAGTTTGCTGTTTATTATAACTGTACTTTTTTTCCTTGAAAATTCTGCCACTTAAATAATGAGAGGTGCTCTTAGGGTGCCATCGAAAAAGGCAAAAAAAGGCTAAAACGTGATTTTGAAGGGGCAATTTCCAAAATTTTTTCTGGGGAAGGACCCCCAGACCCTCTTTTTCCAGGAATTCACATCGTTTATACAAAATTCGGAAATTAAGTTCACTAAAATTAATTTACAATGTGTACGTAATTCATCTAAAACTTGATGTAAAAAAGTACCCTACCCGAAAGGAGGAAATGGTGATTTTTTTTACCCAACAGAAAAAATGTTGGGTTAAAATTCTCCCCAACTAGAAAACGGGCGCATTCGTCGCCAAGACTTTCAAGATTAATTTTACATTTTTTTCATTGTAGTATAAAAATTACGTTTTTGATCTTATAATTTTGTGCAATTAATTGGTAGTTTAAAGAAGTATTGTAACTATATAAATAAATAATAATTCATTTGCAATTTTTTTGGATATATTACTCTATTACTGTCTTTTAGTGAAGATTTTTGAATATTTATGCTAAATTTTGTTTCAGCAGTCTGATTTTACAGTAACTTATTAAGTACAATTTTTCCAATTAATCTAATACGTGAATGTGGTTTACTCGTAATCATACTTGTATAAAATAAAAACCTTTCTGCGAACTTAAATTTTTCCAAAAAATTTTCTGCAAGAATTTACACATTTTTAAATCTCTCTAAAAAAAACATTATTACTGAAATACCCAAATTGCAGGGGAGTTTATCTAAAGATGAAAAAATAGGAAAAAGCATGTGAGCTTAGTTATGTATAATTTTGTTTAATGTGTAAAACAAATAATTTTAACAAGAAAAATTTTAATTTAACTGGGTTATACTTGGGAGGATTTTAAGAACTTTAAACTGGCATTTAACTAGTCATTAATATTGATATTGATAGTCTAGACTAGATAAAAATATATTTAAACAAAGAAAGGTACATATTTCACGTTATCTTCATTTGCAGGAAAATAACCAAAATGCAACTAAAATCAGATGTAAATTTAGGAAATCAGTTAAATACAAGGATAATTTATTGATTACTTTAAAATTAATTAAATAACTTAATTTTTTTACCAATAAAATTTTTGCTAAGAAGAAAAAAGTCAAATGAATTTTTAAAAGTATTATTAGAATCTCAAATCATATCAGATATGTAATACAGGTTATAATCTAACACGATTAAAAAAATTGAATTCTTTTCTTAAGTTGCTTCTCAAAGTAGCCTTTCAAAAATTTTGCAACTTAGAAAACCTCATAAGCCAGAAAAACGGAACTTTCGCGAAAAATCGCTATTTTTTACTTCCAGACTTGTTGGCTTCTAACTACGGAAAAGTTGTTTTTTCTACATCGCACAACAACAACGCGATACGAAGCCGACTTCACCTTATGTCCGCGGCCATCTTAGAAAGCATCGCGGATGAAACGGTAAACTCCGCGAGCAAAAACAGAACTTACGGGAGAAGTTGCGATTTCCCGATTCCGATTCTTTCTAAAATCACGATTCCGCGGATGGAAGCATTTGGCGAAAAACATAAGAAAAATTTATCAAAAATAAATATTCTGCAGAAAAATTTCCGAAAAAAAACTTTTTTTTGTAGTTTTCCTGCAGAAAATTTTCTGCAGAGGGCGAAATTTTCTGCGAACGCCGTTCGCGCGTTCGTGTATATTATACAAGTATGCTCGTAATTCTCAAAAGTTGCTATTTTATTTTGGCTCCCAAAAGTGTAGAGTTGGCGACCAAAATTTAGGGTCCCAGGAGCCACTGGCTACCAAACCAAATTTCTAATCTAGAGCATTAATTAGGTCCGGGGATGCTCCAGCCGAAATAGTCAATAGGGTTGCCAAAACTCGCTTGGCCACATTGGAAACTTTATCGCCAACTTGGCAAAAAGGGCCTCGGGTAGTAAAGTTTAACCGGAAAAAGCATCAAATCGAACCCACTTCCACCCTCCAATGTTTACCCTCTTTTTCATAACATTGTAATTTAATAACTAACAATTTGTTTATATAAAGATACTTACTATACATTCATGCTGTAAAGAACCTCTGCACTAGATACTTAGAATTAAAGGTAGGTATTTAATCCAGATAATTTGAAAATTATGGCAGAATGATCATTTTGCACGAATAACAAAAATACTGAATACGATAATGTTGTAATAATAGATCAGTGATCTTTTTACTTACTTTTTTATTTTAAAACTGTAAATTTACTCATCTTAACCTTCTTGCTTCTCTTTCAGATTCTAGCAGAGTAAGGATATCTCCTTCTCTGACGGGTCCTTTGACATTTCGGATGATAGATCTATTACTTTCATCTAAAAATTCAACTCGTACTTGGGTACATTGACCCTGAGATCCAGTGCGTCCAAGGACCTTGGTAACCTGTTAAGAATAATGTACCTTTAAAATGATTTCAATCCAATCAAGTATTCCAAATGGTTCATCTTGAAATAAGTTGAACCAATGAACCTTTCTATCCCCCTAATATATAAAATTTATATTTGGGATTACTTAGGGATTAGCCTAGTGCAGATGTTTATTCTATTCAAAAACAGACCAATAAATACAACAAGCATACGTTGTAGGTAGATGGACAGCAATAGAAAATGTCATGACAATTTTTATGGTGCACACAGGTACGGCGACTTTTAATCCACTTGGCGCTTTTAGAAGACTCCAAATGGCAGACCTGGAAAAAGTGCCCGAACCTGGTTCGGGGGAAGACACTGCCAGTTTCGTAGGTGCAATACATAAGGTTCGAGTAAATTTTGGCTAGGTTCAGGGGCGGACCTGGAAAAAGTGCGCGAACCTGGTTCGGGGGAAGCCCCTGCCAGCTTCATAGGAGCAATACATAAGGTTTCGGGAAATTCTATTAGGTTCGGGGGAAGGTTACAACTTTTTTCAGGTCCGTTCGGGGGAAGGTAACAACTTTTTCCAGGTCCGCCAAATTGGCCATTATATCGATACCATGTATCCAAGGGGTTATCTTATTGCCCTTTGCAACTTTCAAAAATTGGCGTACCTGTAGAAGAAAGCCGTTCCCCCTTATATACGACACTGTATACTGACTAATATGAATACAACTTAGAAAACTTTAAGACACCAAAAACCTGTATACCTATCAAAAATTGGCGACTCTTTATCTATATTATTGCTATAGGTAAGAAAATGTAATAGAAAATTTGGGGAAAAATATCTTATGAAATTAAATAGACTAGTTAACTACTTAGGGAAATAATCATCTACTAGTTACAACTACTTCCAAGAAAAAGTAGTTAACTAGTAGTTACAACTTCTTTTAAACAGACTAGTTGGTAGTTTTTACTTTTTGACCAGAGGTTGCCGAACACTAGCTATTTCATATAACTGAGCATAACTTCATATATAGAATTCTAGATAGGCTCCTGACGCTTCACAGCGAGCTTTTCTCATTGGGGTACATCGACAGAGAAATTAATGCTTACTAGAAAAAAACTGGAATATTTCACAGAAATAGCTTAGTTGGCATTGTTAAGTACTTAAACAGATAAATAATTACGATCTAACTAATGAATACACACGTGGTTAGTGACATAGGCTTAGTGATGAACTATGTCAGCAACATTAGCAAATGAATATTAACACTTAGCACTTACACGGGCAAGCTTTACTTTGTCCATTTTATGTGAATATTAATTACAGTATAAGCAACCAACGGCGAAATGTTAAATTTCACGAAATTTACACGACAGCACGACAGCTATGCCGCTGGCTTTCATAAGAAAATTCCTGATACAGAGAAACATTGTTGCCATATTTTGATTTCTTTCACAAGAAATTTTGAATCCTATTTTAAAAATTCATAAAAAGGCAAGAAAAAAACTTTTAACAAGTTTTTTAAAAATCAAATAAATATTTTCTTGCTAAAAAAGGAAACACTGATATTATCATTAGAATTATTTGGAATTTCATAATTTTAGATTTCAACTTAAGTGAAGAGAGGAACGGTATTTATTTATTTACATCTCATCTAGTGACCTGAATGCTCTGAAGATCAAATAAAGCAATAAAATGCCTCGTGTGGAACCTAGAGATGTTGGTCCAATTTTAAAATGGTTTCGAAATGCTCTTCTAGGGGTAAATTTAATTTTTATTAAATTCTATAATGGTTTAAATGCAGCGTTTCTTAAACTTAAGATCGCCTCGGCCACCTTTTTATAACAGCTAGACACAGTAGCGGATCCAGGGGGGGGCACGGGGGCACGTGCCCCCCCCCAGAGGACTAAAAAATACACTGCATAAAAAGGCATATTTGGCACTTTTTTAGGGCTTAAAATCAAAAATTTTCTGGGGGTGACCCCCAGACCCCCCCTTTCTAGAGAGTTCTCAACTGATAGTCATATTCAAACCGCAGGTGATCCCCTAGAGCTCCGTAAGTGGGCTGCATAAGTCTATTGAAAAGGAGTTGACGGACTAGCTAACTTCAGCTACTTTTACATATCGGGTTTACTCTACATAAAATTACTTTTCATATTAACTAATCGCCCTACCCTATACCCTAAATTCTATATTTTTTTATTGGGGAATGGCGTTGGGAAGTTTTACGCACAATAAGGGGGTGGTAGCTTTAAAAAGTTTAAGAACCACAGGTTTAGAATTTCTTCTGCCTTAAATTATTATTTAAAATTTAATGCTCACAGTTAAACTAACTCTGAAAATGAAGGCCGCCAAGTACTAAAAGACTTGTTCATGATACGTTTACTGAAAAGTTATAAGCAAGCATTTGAAAGGCTATTTATTTTTAATTATAAGTTGTTTCATATTAGGAATCTAATAAATTAGTCATTTTTTATCACGACTTAATGCGATTCTTTTAAGTTTTTTAAGGTAAGTTTTCTCTACACGTAGCACAACACTTTCTCTATCTCTTCCACCATAGGTCTGTCAGTATATGGCCATTATACCTTATTGTTTTAAAACAGAAAAAATATTTTTTTCTAAAAAAAATGGTTTTAGATTCAAAAATCGACACATAAGTTAAACTTTTCAGGTTTATTTCATCAAAATACTGTGTTTTTAAATGTTTTTTTACCTTATTTTAAGTTATTCAAAATCCTTCAATATGTCCCGTGCGAAAATATTAACCAATTTTCTTGTTTCTACCAGTGTCTTTTAAATACTGTGAAAATAATGTTGTATATTTATTATTAGTAAATATCATTTTTCAAAGTAAAATTTAAAACATTTATTGTGAAAAATAAGAATACATAACAGTTTTTGAGAGTATCAGCTTTTTATAGGTCAGGGCCGTATCCGAAAGTTTTTAGGAGTTAAATCCCCAAGTCCGTAATTTTGACATCAGATTGCTTTAGAATTCTATAACCTACAAGGAGCAACCTGAAGAGTCTCAAAATGAGTTAAGACAGCACTTTTTAGAGTCAACTTTCATAAATTTTCTCGGGGGAGAACCCCCAAACCCCCTCCAAAACTTGACGTCTTTTAACATTGTTTTTCCTTTGAAAAATCTGCCACTTTCTAGAAGCGGTCCTCTTCGGGTGTTTTCCAAAGAATTTCAAATTAATAAAAAAAATTTTAAAAATTCTGGGAAGACTCTCATCTCAACCCTCCAAGCAATTTTGACGTCTATTTATAATTTATATCCTTCAAAATTTTGTGGATTAAAAGGAGCTGTTCTCTTTCGATGTAACCCAAAGGTTCTCAAAATATTGAGTTGAAACACTACTTTTAGAGACAAATTTTCATAAAATTTCTGGGGTGATCCCGAACCAGTGTTACTTTTAAGTGATTAAAAAAAGTTAACGCATATCTGTACTCGTTTGGGGTACCTTAGAATTAACGTTGAGTCAACGCCCCCCTGAAGAAATATTCTTGTTATATGCCGTGTCTCAGGTAGGACTAAAATTTCAGTGGTGCCCCCCCAAAAGAAAATCCTGGATCCGCCCCTGGCTAGACATCACGGCCCCATACGAGGTTAATGAAGCGAATCCGGCCCGTAGATTTTCAGCGCCAAATTTGGCGATAACAATTCAATGCACGGATGCCATCGGTTTTCCACCTGGAGACAAAAAAAATCGCCAAAATCAGCTTGCGGGCCGGATTTGCTTCATTTACCCCCAAGATTTTGAACACCCAGAGCAGTAACCGGTTAATGAAGTGAATCCGGCCCGGAGATTTTCAGCGCCAAATTTGGCGGTAACAATTCAATGCTCGGATGCCATCGGTTTTCCACTTGGCGACAAAAAAAATCGCCAAATTCAGCTTGCGGGCCGGATTCGCTTCATTTACCCAGTAACCAGACTTGTTTCAAGGGAGGTTGACATAACGTTATTTTTAAGGTACTCCCGGTTGGATCCTAGCAGAGCCCATACCCTTGCCAAAGTTGTCGATAATTCCACCATCTTGGTAACCCTACTTTAATACACTAGATGGCGCTTGGCGCCATCTTGTTCTGGTTTGGCGCTTGATTTTGGTTTGTCGCCAAGGGTGTGGGCTCTCCTAGGATTTTACCGGTACTCCCTAATGTACCACATTATGTTTAAATTGTACAATTATACGTGTAATAATAGGGGGTCTCCCCCAGAAAAGTTTTGAAAAATTGCCTCAAAAAGTAGTGATTTAGTACAGTGGTTCTTAAACTTTTGATCACTGCGGCCCCCCTTTGGTTAATGAAGTGAATCCGGCCCGGCAGATTTTCAGTGCCAAATTTGGCGATAACAATTAATGCTCAGATGCCATCGGTTTTCCTCTTGGCGAGAAAAAAATCGCCAATTCAGCTTGCAGGATGGATTCGCTTTATTTACCCCCCCTTTTATATAACTGCCTGACATTGCGGCCCCCCAAGATTTCAAACACCCAGAGTAGTATCAGTTGGTTCAGGATTGGGGTTGACTTAACATTATTCCTAAGGTACCCTCTAATGTTCCACATTATGTTAAAATTTTGCAATTACTTCAAATAATAATTGGGGGTCTCCCCCAGGCTTGTGGAACCCTTAGGAAGGTGCTGCGGACCCCCGAGGGTCCGCGGACCACAGTTTAAGAACCACTGGTTTCATGTATACCTTTTTCAGCGAACTGCTATAGATCTCTCGGTACTAATGTGAAACTCATTTGCAGCGCAAACTTCAGAACAATCTAAGGCTGCCTGAGAAACTAGCCACTAGGTAATTATTTAAACTTTTCCAAAACTGGTATAAAGTTAGATAAATTTTAAGAATCCGGGCAATGGCGACTTCTTGGCAAAATGCTTTCTTGCTAATGCCTGGCATTGGTGAGAAAGTACTTTGCGGTAGGAAAAGATGGAGAACATCATAATAGAATAGAAGCATTGTACACTAGGGAGATTCATTTATCGCCGATCTTTGGTGATTGGCCCGGATTGTTAAAATTACCCTTAAGATACCATGATTTTTATGGGTTATTTTTATTGGTATATTCAGAACATCATGCCTATTTTTTCCCTTTTGCCTGATGGGGACATTCCAATGTCCCCATTGGCAAAAAAAATACTGTTTTTTCGTTATTGTGATAATTTTATTTTGATAAATTTGATTTGAAAAAGGATATACAGTTAAATCCCGTTATAACGAACTTCACGGGACCGTAAAATTTCTTCGTTGTAACGGAAATTTCGTTGTAACCGTACTATCGCTAATGCTAATATAAACGGTTGGGGACATTTTAGACTTTCGTAATAACGGGATTTTTCGTTGTATCGGTATTCGTTGTAACGGGATTTCACTGTAGATTAAAATCATGAAATACATTCAATTTTGCCGGTAACAGTGAAAAGAGGAGTTTGTGTGTTATTTTCCTGATCACATTGTAAAAATTTTAAAAGTTTACAGCAGTAGGTTCCAAATCATTTTCAGACACCTTAAGTATTCAATGAGACCCTCTCCTCACCTCCTACAGCACTTATTCTACACTTCTATTTGTTTTTATTAACAAGATACGTACAGCATTAAAAAATTCCTGGATTTTTTAACCTTTTAATTTTAAGGTGCTAGAGATTGCCATTTGATCCTGCAAAAAATTTGGGTGGCTGGAACTGAAAAAGTTAAACATTGATTTCTTTTAAATGATGAATAATATTTGACTTGCTATAAGTGCTAAGTTGCATTAAGAGTAACAGTCACTCCAGCTGTTTTCATTGTGATTTTTATACACATCCTTTTATATCAATCATCTATCATACATGTACTTAATGATGAGAAATTTGTTCTTTAAAGGGCATTAGTCATTTCTTTTATTCTTTTTATTGTATTATGCTTTTGTATTGTTTTAATAAATTTTTGTATTATTGACTTAATCATAGGTTTTTGTCTTTGAATACATTAGCATGGACATGCATTGTTCCTTTAAATTGACGGTGTGATTTATTTTCTTTTTCACTGTGACCTTGTGATGACATTTATTGCAGATTTCTGCCCCGTCAGTCTCATTTTTGCTCCAACAAAGATGGTTGCTTATTTTCCACCGAACCAGCTTTCAGCTTTTATTTTTGTGATTGTGCTATGCTTTTTCTATGTTTTAATCTAATTTAATCTTATCAAGCATTTGTTTTAGTCCAACCAATTGGTTCTGTTTAAGTACTTATGAATAAAAGAAGGCCTTTAAAATATCTATTTGTCATACATGTGATTCTTCCGCCAATTGGCGGAAATCCGCCAATTTGCTCAGCAAAATTAAAATCTGACAATTCGATTTGCAAAACTGAAATTCTACTTTCTTATTTTCCAATTGTTTTATACTGAAAACTCTGACCTCTAGTGTGGTGGCCTAGTACTAAATTTCAAGAAAGATAAAAAAAATTATAAAATATCAAATTAGTATAAAAATTAGTTATGATTTAAGCCAAAAAATATGAATCTAGCATATCGAATCCCCTGTCTGGTGGGTCATGCGCCATAAAAACCCAACCAACCTAGATCTCAGGAAGTAGAAGCCGATGGACCCCCTATACTTAAAATGAAAAAAAATTTAGGTGCCATCGAATTTTTTAAATATTTTCCCCCAATTTTTTGTCTGTGTAATCACATGTATGATTTGTGTTGTATTCTTTCTAGTTTTCTAATGGGAAAACTTATGTTACAGGACAGGTCCTCCTCCTAATCTTCCTGATGGACCTTCCCACAAGCTGTATGGCAACTATTACTATACCAGAGATGGTCGACATCTTAAACGGCCTCCTATGGTTTTGATTGCTGAAGCTCGGAGGAAAGCTTTAGCAGCTGGAGTTAAAGAAAAGTAATAACTTAATTTATATTCCCTTTTAATTTTCCTCGTTATTCTACTTAAAAATTAAATGATTTTATGTAATTTACTTTTCCCTTCAAATAGATATATTTGGAAGTGAAAAGTTTTACTACTCATAGGTATTTTACCTCTTATTACAAGTCAATATCCTCAAAATGATTCTATAAGACTAGGGGGCTACCGCCCCCTGCTCGCTGTCGCTCACCAACCCCCGGGAACTGCTGATGCAGTTCCCCTAAGATCGCTTAGCAATCTTACTCGCTTCGCTCGCTAAGCGGTTACTAACTTCGTTAGTCTAGCATGCAGATTGGGAGGGGCTATTCATCTCTATTATTGATAAAGAAATTTTCATACATGTTAGTGGAGAACGTATTTGCTCTCCATCTCGACCCGTTGTGCGATACCTTAAATATTTCGTTGGTGTTACAGATTGGTATCATCCACTTATTGTAGCGTAAGACAGATAACTATCACTCATTGCATTAAAAAGTGAATTTTTATTACGTAATTAAATTTAAAAAATAAGCGCTTTTACTCTAGAGTCGTTAAGATTCAAACCTCTCTTAATCTTGTCTGATGATTTCGTTGATTTCATCGGCAAAATCAAAACAGCAGTATGTAGTGTTAACAAACTTTACCAATCACTTTTAAAAAATTAATGTTTTATTTTTACGCCTAAAAAAGTTCAATACGCACTAATTTTACCATCAAAATACATTAAAATAGTAACATTTAATCCCTTTTAACACATTTGAACAGCAAATATCATTAGCGACGGAAATCGGAAAAATTGAAATAAAAACAATGCACTCATTCTGTAAACAAACTGATTGTTGCCAACCGAGGAAAAGAAATACAGCGAAATCTGGGCGTTACGTAAGAGAATTATATATATAGATTTTAAAGAGTGTTTGAGTCAGAGTCAAGTTCATATAAAATGCAAAAGCCTTTTTATTTAAAGACAGCACATATATACAGACATTAGAATTACAGTTATATATGTTACGGGCAAAGGAATTAATTGGACATTATTAATAATCCCCCCGAGGGAAAGCGGGCAAAGTGATAAATTTTATTCTTAATTTTGTTGAATTTATCACATTGCCCGGGCTTTATTAATAATGCCCAATTAATCACTTTGCCCGTAACATACATACAACAGTGTTAAGAAATTTTGGTACTTATGTATTCAGCTGTTGACCATTTCATCAATGTTAAAACTGTCACCAAATCTTATAGATCAGTAAGCACTGAAGATATTTTTTGTTAACCCTTTCAGTCCTAGTCGCCCCAAATTTTCCATAGGATTAATTGGTAATCTCAGACAGCTAGGGATTGAAAGGGTTAACAGTTTCGATGTTGAAGTATTGTCTGCGTAGGTGCAGAAATTTTATAATTTTAAGCGTCTACAGCTTAAATGTTGAAGCAAGCCTGAAAATTCGAAATTTATAGGTCTGTTCAAATACAACACCTATAAATTTAAGAAATTGATTCATATCAAAGTATTTTATTTTCAATAAATTTTCCTTTCAAATGGATTTTTATAACATTAAAGTGTTTTTCTTTGAGAATTTATGATCACTTTGAATTTTAAAAACATTAATTATCAAAACTGTGCACTCATGTAAGCTGTAAATTGAATTTCTTTGAAACAAAAATTACATCTGCTGACACGATTTTTGGTTCTGGCTTCTGACTGTGAAATTTTGGTTTCTCCTAAATTACGAATAAAGCAAAGAAGTATTTTTTTAAATCCAAGTTTTCTTTTGTAGAAACTACACTGGTGTTCAAAATTAAGAGAAATTGCATGTTTGTTCGATTTTCTCCAGATCTAGTGGGCAGATTTGGATGAAATTTGGTATGAACATAGGTTGATACAATACCCAATAAATACTCATTCAAAAATTATTATACACACGCATGCGTATGAGTAACAACCATAAGAGTTGAAAGGTATAAAATAGTGGTTTTAGAATACAGCAAAACAGTGGGTTTATGAGTTATATGACACCCTCGCACTATCATGCAGGCCTCCTTGAGTGATTTTATAGTGTGAATAAGGTTGATTAAAAATGTTTCTGGTCATAAAGCCTACTTTCACATAAACACAGTTTTGGGGCCCTGAAGAGTTTTTGCAGGGGGGTAGAGATATTCAATTGCCTTATTTAGAGCCTCCTATACCTGCTGTAAAGTGTTGAAGTCTAAAATCTGGATGCCCAATCCATATGACGATTATCTTCAGTTTTAATGAAAATTACTAACCTGATGAGCTCCATTAATTGGACGATTTCCATCTATTGAAAAGAAAATTAAACCAACAAGATCCCCAAAAAAGAGGAAACAGGTCTCAAGATATCAACACATTCCTAAAACCTTCATTTCACCGTTTTGAAGGGCATAGGGGGTTTTGGCAAAGACTTAACAACATTCATACATAGAGCATCAAATCTGTGATGACATAATGGCCAACTTTACCGCCATTGAAGGCCTGATAGAGAATTTCTGGATCTCTCCCCATGAGATTACATTGAGAATCAGTGGTTAAACTGATCTGAGAGCTACCAGGGAGAAGAATATTCATCCTTTGAATTTTACCTGATTCATGAAAATTTTTGCATGACTTAAAAAAGGTGCAGATCCCTTTATGTCTTTCACAGAGGAACTCTGACAGTTTCAGGTAGTTTGTTGATATCTGGAGACCTTTATCCTCCTTTTTGGGGATCCTGTTGGTCTTAATTTCTTTTCAATAGATGGAAATCTTTCACTTAATGGAGCTCATCAGGGTAGCAATTTTCATTAAAACTGAAGAAATTCGTCATATCTGGATTAGGCAGCCAGATTTTTAGACTTCAACACTTTACAGCAGGTATAGTGGGGGCTCTAAATAAGGCAATTGAATACCTCTACCCCCTTGCAAAAACTCTTCAGGGCCCCAAAACTGTGTTCATGTGAAAGTAGGCTTTATGACCAGAAACATTTTTAATCGACCTTATTCACGCTATAAAATTCAACCTTATTCGCGTTAAAAAAGGAGGCCTGCATGATAGTGTGAGGGTGTCATATAACTCATAAACCCACTGTTTTGCTGTATTGTAGAACTGCTTTTTCATACCTTTCAACTCTGACAGTTGTTACTCATGTGCATACGCTTGTATAATAATTTTTGAATGAGTATTTATTGGGTAAGATCTGGAGAAAATCAAACAAACGTGCAATTTCTCTTAATTTTGAACGCCAGTATAGATCTAGAGAAACAGGCAAAGTGAGGTCCCCATTTTTTACCTTGATTACAAATTTACACGTTAAAATAGGCTTCACAAGCTTAAAATTTTGCCTTCAGTTATTTAATTTTAATTTAATTTTTTTTGTTTTCTCATGTACGACTATAAATTTTGTAACCTTGTTTTCAATTTTTAATGTTTTTTTAGTTCCTATTGCTTTTCAGTGTGTGTGTTTTTATGTATATTTATCTTAAATTTATTTTCATTAAGTTAAAGTTTACCCTATTACATTATTTATATTCAAATTTATCTGTCACCTGAACGCTGAACGGGACAAAGTCCCCTTGGTGACGAATATGTATCTTATTTTCTGTACATATGCTTTATGTGATAATAAAGCTTATGTTATGTTATAAAAAAATTTGTTGCCAAAGCAAGTTTTTTGCTTCTATAATAAATTTGCTGCAAATAAAACAGAATGTATCAATATCCTATTTACACTGCCTTTTTACCCTTTTCTAACTTAGTTATACACAAGGATAGTTGTTTTGCCAACCCTGATTAGTAATGAAAGTAGTATGCATACTGCTGTATCAAAAGTAATGAATCTTTTCACTGAATGTTGTTTTGTTCAGTTGACTCTTATTACATCCTAGCTTTATAAATGTGTACTTGCTCCCTCCAATTTCTAATAGAAATATGGTTGTATAGTAGGGTGGAGCAAAAAACACGAATTTTTGAATTTCAATTTTGGTTACCTCCAAAAAGTTACCTTTTAGTGCCAAAAGAACACCTGTTAAATTAATTTTGAATAACTCCTTCAGGTCTCTACCAGGGCTCATACGGTTACAAAAAATAGGTTTTTACTATAAATTTCCCATTTACATTGTTTATTGGCAAACTTTTCTGCCAATTTTGTGTTTTTAATATAAAATGTAACTTTCCAGGCCCCTCAATAGATTTTTTAAATGAAAAAGTTAATGAAAAGGCACCAATAAATGTAAAGTACAGGTTCAATGTGCTACAATAATTGGGTGGAGCGAAAAAAATTTTCTCCGAAATCGGTCTGCGGCTATTGATCAAAGTTTGTGGTTGGTGGTCCTAATAACCTATAAAAAATTTAAACTTGATCGGATAATATCTTCAGGTCGCACTTTTGAGTTGAAATATGAAAATTTTATGAAAAGTGTAGAAAAATTTGAAAATTTTCCTAATAATTTCTAAACGATCCCGATGTTATTTTATCGCCAATAATTACAGGTATTGCTTGTATGTGGTTTAACATTAGCAAATTAGAATCTTTGAATGACGCAAAAATGGTTTAATTATTCTTCAAAATTAATCAATGGACTATGTAATGCATTTATGTTAAATATGTTATATAATTACACTATGATGGTTAGAAACAGTGTTTACGGAACAAATCCGGCTGACTCTTGTTAAATTACCCCCTGTGTCCGAATATGACCTCCGTTTGCACCACCAACCTTTTCTTTTGGGGGGACGTGCTCAAATTCATTTTAATTCCTTTTCGGTAAATTTTATGCCTTTAAATTTAGTTTTTTTAGTATTAATAGATTACTTTACACTTTAAATTTCTCATTAGAGGTCATAAAAGTTTTATGTACTAAAAAATCAACATTTTTAGCTAGGTGATATATTTAAAAGGCGATTTTTCCATATTACTTGTAAAAAATCAATAAAAGTTTTTTATCTTATCTTTTTTCTTCTTTTATTGTTCTTTTCCCATTTCTTTTATTTGAGAATGTTAAAAGGTGGATGAGAAATTGTTTAAATTTGGTAAGGCGAAAAATACAAGTAAAACATTAAAACACGAAACCCCTCTTAATCAATTACATAGATTTTTCTCAATTAATAAGGAAAAATTGCCTTTTAAATAAATCACCTAGATAAAAATGTTGATTTTTTAGTACATAAAACCTTTTTGACCTCTCATGAGAAATTTAAAGTGTAAAGTAATCTCTTAATACTAAAAAAACTGAATTTATAGGCATAAAATTACCGAAAAGGAAGTAAAATAAATTTGGGGACGTCCCCCCATAAGAAAAGGTTGGTGGTGCAAACGGAGGTCATATTTAGACAAAGGGGGTAATTTAACAAGAGTCAGCCGGATTTGTTCCGTAAACACTGTTTCTAACCATCATATGCATTACACAGTCCATTGATTAATTTTGAAGAATAATTAAACCATTTTTGTGTCATTCAAAGATTCCAATTTGCTAATGTTAAACAACATACAAGCAATACCTGTAATTTATGGCGATAAAATAACATCGGGATCGTTTAGAAATTATTAGGAAAATTTTCAAATTTTTTTACATTTTCATAAAATTTTCATATTTCAACTCAAAAGTGCGACCTGAAGATGTTGTCCGATCAAGTTTAAATTTTTTATAGGTTATTAGGACCACCAACCACAAACTTTGAGCAATAGCCGCAGACCGATTTCGAAGAAAATTTTTTTGCTACACCCAATTATTGTAGCACATTAAACCTCTACTTTACATTTATTGGTGCCTTTTCATTAACTTTTTCATTTAAAAATCTATTGAGGGGCCTGGAAAGTTACATTTTAAATTAAAAACACAAAATTGGCACAAAAGTTTGCCAATAAACAATGTAAATGGGAAATTTATAGTAAAAACCTATTTTTTGTAAACATATGAGCCCTGGTAGAGACCTGAAGGAGTTATTCAAAATTCATAAAATTTTACAGGTGTGCTTTTGGCACTAAAGGGCAACTTTTTGGAGGTAACCAAAATTGAAATTTGAAAATTCTTGTTTTTCGCTCCACCTTATTGTATAGGTCCCTTCTAACCACCCCATCATTGTTTATTTTTAGTTCTCAAACGCACTGTATTTCAAATTGCCTGATAAATAGAGTAAAAAGGTACTAATTGTAATTTTTTTAGTACTGAAGCTGTAGCTGTGTCAGCGAGAAAAATCGGTAACATCACGCCTGGAAAACACTATGAATGGAAAAAATCAACTGATGTAATGATAAACTAAACCTTATCAATTGATTTTGTAAAATGAAAATACTGTATAGATTGAAGGTTTAGTTTATGTATTAGCAAAAAAAATGTTTAAAATATAATAAATATTCCTTCTATAATATTTGTATGTCTATTAAATAATTCTTAAAACTAATCACAGTTCATGACTACCCTTAATTTTTGTTATTTTAATTAATTTTGTCTGTAGCTATAAACTTACAAGCTATATGAGCTATTACCAACCAATACATGCAAGTCCTTTGAGTATTAAATTGTTCCCAGCTTATTTTTAAATTAATTCCTTAAAATTATTCCAAACATTATCCATTTATCATTTTAATACTTTGTTTTGCATTTTTCTATTTAAAAATCAAGATATATCTGTCTCATATGAATATTCTCCTTGAAAACATCAATGTGGAAGTTGACTCTCTGACATTCTCTTTATAGAAAAAAGGTATAAAAGCTTATATATATTAAACCAATGTTTAGAGATTGTTTTTATATTTTTGTCTGCATTTTAGGATATTTTTTACCCATTAAGTTCTAATTATTGTGAATACTTTTGCTTCTTGTATTTATAATATTTTTAAAGAAAAGATAGTGAGGAAATGAAATAGTTGCAAAATTTTTTTATTTAATAAAAAGTTCATTACAGTTCTATATAGGTGTGTATAATTAATTTAAATAGCTTTTTATGTAAGATTTGGGTCCAAACAATTGGATCGCCAGTTAGAAGAAGGGAATCCAAAATTGACAAAGTGACTTTTTGTACTTAATAACATCCCAAAGCTTCAGTTCTACACATGAGTGAAAAGAGGGTGAAAATATCGACCCCTTATCAGCAGATATAGCCCTTTGAATTGTACTTTTTAATTTAATTTGGAATTAAAGTTATTTTGTATTTCTTATTCTATTATTTATACTGTAAACTAAGCCAAAATAAAATTAGCTCTTAATTTAAAAGTATTTTCAACTTTTTTTAATGCATGAAATGTTTCATTTACATCAGTGGTTCCCAACTCAAATATGTCTGCGGACCACTTCACTTAAATTTGAACCTCTGCGGACCATCTCTATATATCCCTAACTATCTTTTATCTTCAAAATGTTAACTTTCTTTCAGTGCATTCATTCCTCATGGAGGGTCTAAAATTTTGACTTTTTTTCTGAAGTAATAAGGGAGTCTTACAATGTTTCTAAATAGAACTTAGAAAACCAAATTATCTATTAAACTTAGAAGAAAAATTAACATTTTATATCTAATCATTTAAAAATAACCTTTTATAAAAGACAATTAACCATTCTTATCAAGCCTTATTATCTATTAACCCTGGAAGGGTTCACATCTACACAGAAGTTACAGGTTTAAAAAAACAACAGTATAAAATAGTTATTTTTCTTCTTTTTCATAACCAAACAAATAAGGTAATAAGTTTGGTTTGGATTGGAGGTTGCCAGAGGCTCTGGCAACCTCCAATCCAAACCAAACTTATTGAATCGGTGAACTAATGTTTTATTTCCACTGATGATGTCGGACACAGCTTCCGACGAAACGTCTGGACCTTTTATTTTATTTTAGACCACGGCAGTGTTGGGCAAAATTTATTCGCGCAACTACAGATAACGAATAACGAATAAATCATCTATATGAACCTTCGAATAACGAATGAATCATCCGTTATTCGCGAGCGAGCACACGAATAACGAATGATTTATGCGTCAATTGCGGAGGAGACGATTGACAACTAATTCAACTGTAGTTGTGAGAGAACCTGCGAATAACGATTAAATCAATCGTTATTCTGAATGCTTCCATGGCAATTAATTAGGTAGTATTACTGGATCGCTTCGCAACTTCATCGGAGTGGTCCGCTGCTTTATTGGATCGCTTCTCAAATTTACTGAAGTGGTCCGAAACTTACCGGAAGTGGTCTGTTAGTCACCGAAAATGGTCCGTGAGTCACCGAAAGTGGTCCATTTTTAACCGGAAGTTGCCCGAATTTAACCGGAAGTGGTCCATATTTAACCAGAAATGGTCCGTCTTTAACCGGAAGTGATCCGTAGTAACAGAAAATGCTCCGCAACTTACCGGAAGTGGTTCGTAACTTACCGGAAGTTGTCCGCAACATACCGGAAGTGGTTCGTAAGTCACCGTTAGTGGTCCGCATTTAACCGGAAGTTGCCCGAACTTAACCGGAAGTGATCCACAACTTACCGGAAGGGGTTCGTAAGTCACCGGAAGTGGTCCGAAACTTACAGAAAGTGGTTCATAAGTCACCGGAAGTGGTCCGTAAGTCACCGGAAGTGGTCCGTAAGTCACCGGAAGTGGTTCGTAAGTCACCGGAAGTGGTCCACAACTTACATTAAGTGGTTCGTGAGTCACCGGATGTGGTCCGAAAATTACCGGAAGTGGTTCATAAGTCACCGGAAGTGGTCCATTTTTAACCGGAAGTTGCCCGAATTTAACCGGAAGTGGTCCATATTTAACCAGAAATGGTCCGTCTTTAACCGGAAGTGATCCGTAGTAATAGAAAATGCTCTGCAACTTACCGGAAGTGGTTCGTAACTTACCGGAAGTTGTCCACGGCTCACCGGAAGTGGTCCACAACTTACCGGAAGAAGTCAACAACCGACCGGAAGTGGTCTGAAACTTATCGAAAGTGGTCCAAAAATTACCGGAAATGGACCACAACTTACCGGAAGTGGTCCACAAATTACCGGGAATGGTCCGAAACTTACCGGAAGTGGTCCACAGCTTACCGGAAGTGGTCCGTAACATAACGGAAGTGGTCCACAACTTACCGGAGGTGGTCCATAACTTACCGGTAGTGGTCCGTAACTTACCTGAAGTGGTCCGCAACTTACCAGAAGTGATCCACAACTTGCCGGAAGTGTTCCGTAACTTACCGTGAGTGGTACGTGACTTACCGGAAGTGGTTCATAATCTACCGGAAGTGGTCCGTAACCTACCGGAAGTGGTCCACAACTTCCTGGAAGTGGTCCACAACTTGCCGGAAGTGCTCCACAACTTACCGGAAGTGCTCCGAAACTAATCGGAAGTTACGGACCACTTCCGGTAAGTTAAAGACCACTTCCGGTAAGTCACGTACACCTTCCGGTAAGTTACGGACCACTTCCGGCAAGTTGTGGATCACTTCCGGTAAGTTGTGGACCACTTCCGGTAAGTTGCGGACCACTTCCGTCAAGTTGTGGACCACTTCCGGTAGGTCATGGACTAATTCCGGTAAGTAACAGACCACTTCCGGCAAGTTGTGGACCACTTCCGGTAAGTCATGGACCACTTCCGGTAGGTTACGGACCACTTCCGGTAAGTAACAGACTACTTCCGGCAAGTTGGGGTCCACTTCCGGTAAGTTGTGGTCCACTTCCAGTAAGTCATGGACCACTTCCGGCAAGTAACATACCACTTCCGGCAAGTTGTGGGCCACTTCCGGCAAGTTGTGGACCACTTCCGGTAACTTCCAAACCACTTCTAGTATGTTGCGGACCACTTCCGGTAAGTTGCAAACCATAACATGTTAATACGAATCACTTCCGGTTAAAAATGGACCATTTCCGGTTAAATACGGACCACTTCCGGTGACTTACGAACCGCTTCCAGTAAGTTGCGGACCACTTCTGGTGACTTACGAACCACTTCCGGTGACTTACGAACCACTTCCGGTATGTTGCGGACTACTTCCGGTATGTTGTGGACCACTTCCGGTAACTTACGAACCTCTTCCGGAATGTTTCGGACTACTTCCGGTAACTTACGAACCACTTCTAGTAAGTTGCGGACCACTTCCGGTAACTAAAAAACCACTTCCGGTAACTTCCGAACCACTTCTAGTATGTTGCGGACCACTTCCGGTAAGTTGCAAACCATAACATGTTAATACGTATCACTTCCGGTTAAACATGGACCATTTCCGGTTAAAAATGGACCATTTCCGGTTAAATACGGACCACTTCCGGTGACTTACGAACCGCTTCCAGTAAGTTGCGGACCACTTCTGGTGACTTACGAACCACTTCCGGTATGTTGCGGACTATTTCCGGTAACTTACGAACCACTTCCGGTATGTTGCGGACCACTTCCGGTAACTTACGAACCTCTTCCGGAATGTTTCGGACTACTTCCGGTAACTTACGAACCACTTCCGGTATGTTGCGGACCACTTCCGGTAACTTACGAACCTCTTCCGGAATGTTTCGGACTACTTCCGGTAACTTAAGAACCACTTCTGGTAAGTTGCGGAACATTTCATGTTCCATTTCCGGTTAGAGATGAACCATTTCCGGTTAAATACGGACCACTTCCGGTTAAATTTATACCACTTCCGGTTAAATATGAACCATTTCCGGTTAAATACGGGTCACTTCCGGTTAAGTACGGACCACTTCCGGTTAAATATGAACCATTTCCGGTTAAATACGGGCCACTTCCGGTTACATTCGGACAACTTCCGGTTGAAAGCGGACCACTTCCGGTGCCTTCTGAACACTTCCGGTAAGTTGCACACCACTTCCGGTAACTTACGAACCACTTCCGGTAAGTTGCGGATCATTTCCGGTAAGTTGTGCACCACTTCTGGTGACTTACGAACCACTTCCGGTATGTTGCGGACCACTTCCGGTTACTTACGAACCACTTCCGGTTTGTTGAGGACCACTTCCGGTAACTTACGAGCCACTTCCGGTAAGTTGTGGAACATTTCATGTTAAAACGGATCACTTCCGGTTAAAGATGGACAATTTCCGGTTGAATTTAGACCCCTTCCGGTTGAATTCGGTCAACTTCCGGTCACTTACGAACCACTTCCGTAAATTTACGGACCACTCCGGTACAGTTGTGAACCCTTCCGTACCAACCCTGAGAATTTTTTTGCAACCCTATATGTACCTTCTGTAATTAATTTATTTGTCTGGTGAAATTATTCGCAATTGAAAAATTATTCGACATCCGCGAATAAAGTTAGTTGCGAATGAATTTTCATTTGCGAATAAAAATTCAATCGTCGCTGACAGATAACCTTATTCGCAAATGAAATCATTCGCAAATACTTTTCACCCGCGAATGATTTATTCGAAGCTGAATTATTCGTACGAATAACGAATAAATTTTCAATCGTGTGAATGCCCAACTCTGGACCACGGCCTACAAGCCCGAAAGAAATGAATTTCATTAATAAACACGTCTGATAAAGACCTACTAAAACTATGAAAAAAATGAAACTTTGATGCTTAATAATTCCAAAACTATTTATAATTTTTTAAAGAATTAAACGCCAAAAAATAATAATATAAGTGTTTAAAAAATCATATTGATACCGTGATTAGTTTTCATTTTAGATAGAAAAATACGAAAAAGTGTCAAAAATTTCGAAAATTAAAAATTAATTACTCTAAACCAAATTCGAAAAAAGGGTGACGTAGTGCACATCTTCATACTCCAGAGTATTGGGCTGCAAAAAATCATAGTTCTGCTGCTAATAGATTTCGCTGAACTGGATTACGCGGCGAAAAATGAAAAACTTCAACTTTGACCTTAAAAATACCCCAGAACTAACTATCACATCAGTTAGTTTTTTGTTCTAGAATGTGCCCCAAATATTCCTCTACAAATATTTCAAATTTCATAAATTTCTATCAAGTAGTTTTTGCGATATGAGAGTTCAAATAGTTGAAAAATTAAATTTTCTGAAACAGCGGCAGCGGTGACAGTAACTTTTTTTAATATAGAGAGATTATCACTCATAACAATCTTCTGAATCTAAATGAACTGGTTAAAGTATCAAAAAAATTACCTGACAAAAGTATTTTTCAAAGTGATTTTTTAATGAAGACAACAACCTTAAAGTATTAATAGTAAAGATTTTGATTAATTAAAAATAATTAAAAAGAGACTAAAATAAAATTACATTAATAATGATATCTTAAAATTCAAATTAAAAAACTATTCCTTTACGTCTTCTTTTAATAACAGATTAAAAGTTTCTTAATTATGCTTAAAAAGTTCACCATTTACTGCTTTTGCTTTGAACATGAGTCTGATATAAAAAAACAACAACGTAGTTTTATACACCGGTTGGATTTTTTTTTCAATTTTAACCTTGCCAAAGACTCACCAGAAAAAGTATAATTCATCAAGTTTTACTGAAGACATCTGATGCGCTTTACAGTAGTTAGGTTTTTTTTAAAGCAAAGTAAGGAATTGAAATTTGTCCGAAATGTCTTTCGGTGATGTAATTAACGAAAAGTTAAACTTGGAAAAATTAAAAAAAAAGAGTTGGAATTCGTGATTAATAAAAAAGGACCGGCCTCTAAATACATATACGTTTTTAATTGAATCAGAAAGTTTTAAGTGATTACTTTCATATAAAAAAGAAGTTGTCAGCTTAGCCTTACAAAATCTTAATAAAACTCGTCTGAAATTGAATTTAAGGGCAAGAAGTAAATGAAACGTATATGTGATTCGATTGATGGGGGGGGGCACGTGCCCTCCAGAAGGGAAAAGTTTATTGGATGAAGTAACATCTGAAGAGAATTTATAAAAAATCGTCTTTTTATAGCTTTTAAATGGTTTAAAAAGGCCAAAAAAGTATATTAAATACAAAAAGATAGATCCAAAAAAGTATATCCTTCAATATTTTCAAAAACATCGCAGTTTCTGCTGCTAGAGATGATTTAAAAATCCTTGTGTCCCCCATGAAGTCAGACCTGGATCCGCCCCTGCCGAGAGCTACAGTTCTTTACCACCCTTTTTTACCCTTTTGCCTATTACTCTCAAATATGCATATTTTTAAAATTATTTTAATTCCAATCTACTAATTTTTAATTTGGTAGTTGTTTAATGAACAGTAGAAATTGGAGATATGTCGGAAAAAACCTGAATTCTAATTGGAAGCACCATTTGCAATACTTAACCTTTGCATTGAGAGTGTTCAGTTCACTGTAAATTGAACTAACATCTAAAATAGCTCTGAGCTGAACATATCTAATGGTAATCATGTACTTAATATGTATGTATTTTTGATTAGACATTTTCTTTTATTAATCTGATAAAAATATGATGTATTATTATTATTATTATTATTATTATTATTATTATTATTATTATTATTATTATTATTATTATTATTATTATTGTTGTTATTGTTATTGTTGTTATTATTATTGTTGTTATTATTATTATTGTTATTATTGGAATGTGCAGGCCTTAATAGAGATTAAATCAACATTACACCACATCTTGAGAACATCTTTTTTGGCCTCGTGGACTTGGTCTCATGTGGGAATTAGTTCAAAACCTTTTTAATGAATTGAGTAGAAAATTAAATAGAATTAGATTTAAAGCGATTGTTCTCATGTTATCGATGTTCACAGCATCCATGTTTATAAGCCCTATTCTCAGGGTGTCAGTATTTGCAACACTGCGCCTGCGTCAAAAGTTAACCCAATAAGGAAGATGTTATAATAAGTTTTAAAGTTACTGAATCCCCGCTGGAGCAGTGTAAGCGTGCCTGCATAGCATGCAGCAAGTCGATAGTTCTAACCCCAGTTATTATTTTATTAAAAAAACTTATATTTTCCATGAAAAATTTCAACCAACCAATCAGAGCAGACTCGGCTAAAATTTGCACCTTGGGACTAGCGTCTTGTATCCATGTTCTGCAGGAAGGGTGGTAAAAGTAGAAGAGAAAATTAAATTGTTGAGAAATCGATCAGATGTCTTGAGGCTATATCGTAAGTTTTAGAACTCGTGTCCCCTTTTGCCGAATTTGTAACTGATATCCATCCTTTAGAGGTGATCTGCTAACTTGCAGAAATCAGGGAATTTACAGGTAACTCGAACAACGAGAAGTGTGATAGGCAGAGATGAAAAGATTTTATTCTAAAGGCTTTAAAAGGAATTTAATCTTTCAAAATCCTTTCATTATAATTGAACCATTCATAAACAAATAAACATTAAGAATGTTTAAAAGTAATTTTATATTAGAAATAGGACGCATAACAAAAAAAGTTTAACTAATGTAAAGATGCTTCATCGAGACATTGTAAATGCTTTGAAGTGTTGTTTCTTCCACGAGCCAGATAATGAAATTTTTGATCTCTGGATGTCTCAAAGGCTGTTAAAAAGGCCCGATACTTATTTAAAGTAATTTCTTCGAAGAAGACAAGTGTTTGTTATTTTAGAAAATTTTTTAACGTAAATACGTGACTGTTTTTTTCCTGCTAAGCTTTTGATTTCTGTAAAACTGTTTTTCCTTTATAATAGACATATTGCAAAGAAAACAACTTAATTTTAAATGCTTTGCTAGAATTTGGCAAAGCTTCCGCGGGATCGTTAGGCCTCGGCTTACTATATGGTAATGGGATACATTACCATATAGTAAGTAATTTTACCGCTAGGATCGCCCCATACCCTATACCTATAGCGTAGATTTAATACTCTGCCAGAAATTAGCTATTGCCATCTATCGCTTAAATGATTTCGGTTTCTTGATTAGCCTGCATATTGTTTGGTCAGAGGTGGTATGGGAATGGTTTATTTTTACCTTGGAGAAGCAAAGCTACGATGATGCCACTCTCATATGTAGTGCTTTTATTAGTTTTTTTTTAAACTATTTAAAAAAAGGTAAACATTATTTAAAATTAATACTATCGACAGGCAACATGTGTATAGGCTAATTTCCAATGCATACACAGATATTTTATACAAAATAAAAGAAATGCTTTTGTGGTTTAAAAAAATAATCATGGTATAATCATCATTTAATCAGCCGATATGCTTAAAAACCTATTGTAATTCATGCGTTTTTCCGATTTTAACTGCAGTTTTATGGTTTTTATTGGAGTCTCCCTTTCTAGTTATAAATCTTTCAGGGAATTTTAAGCAAGTGACCTCTAAAATCATTCTTTCTCTTTCATATACTTTTTTTTTGCAAAGACAACTTTACGAGTCTCGAGTTGACCATAACCTGGGCTGATAAGGCTGCGAAGTTTTAGACTTGTATTTATTGAGCCCTCCGGGAGTCTGTAAGTAATCTTCACCAGCCTCTTTTTGTGCTTCCAAGTTATCTATTTGGATCAAGAGAGATGCATTGAGGCTTCAGGAAGTGTTGTTGCTTTGTGTTGTATTAAGCAGAAGTATCTGGTCGGGTTTAACTGTAATAAAGTAAAGTAAGCACAGACAGTAGAGTGCAGTGTACAACTTTTTTCACTTTGAAAAATTCCGGTTCGGAAGAAATAACGAGATATCAGACTAAGCCAAGCAAAATTATGATATCATGTGCATAGGTTATTGTGTATTCTGGATTTGAAATTGATATACGCTAGTGAATTTTTTAGCGGAATGTGAAAATAATGTGACTGTTGTCACTTAACAAAGACGTACTAATTTAAAATGTTGTTGTTTCTTATGCCACTTGGAATATCCAAGCTTCATCTGCAAATCATGAAGGGGGGAACACATGACAGATGTGCCTAGATCTTGTCGATCTTCTGACTTCTATATAACTCGTCTCCGCTAGGCGGAGCATGTGAGCTTGGCTGTTCTTTAATCGTGTGGCCATAGGCCACAGTCGACTGTATTCTGTAGGAGACTTGTTTGAAGAAACGACGAAGCAAGCGTACAGGAATGAAAGCAAAGGGGGCGCGGCTTCTGAGAAAATGAGGCCCATGAATGGCAAGAATCCAACTTAAGCCTCGGATGATGATAGATGCCACCACCATCTACCACCACCTCCACAATTTTGCCATGGATCTGAAGGGGAGGGGAATAGTCTCCAGACGACCTGCCCTAGTAGCAGAGCACATATTGACACAGTCAAGTTTACGTAACTGCAACTAGAAGTAAACAAAATTTGCCATACATTACAAAAATTGAAAGAATCTTGGACGTTTGTTCTGCTTGGGTGGACCCATGATAAACTGCGCCATGACCGACCAAAGGATTTTTGGACTCACAGATTTAACGTTTCCGTACTTCGCATATACTCGGTGGGTCTTTGGCGGTGTCGGGAATCAAAATTTAAAATCTCTCATATAAAAGCCCACGTCACTCACTGACTCACTGACTCACTGATTCTGGAACGCTCGCACACTATGATGCCATCTCGCAATAATCAGAAAAATAAATAAATAAAAGTAATTAAAATTAAAATAATATAATAGCTTTTAAATATCTTTCAAGAAAGTTGGTTTACTTAATAAAGGTTAAAAAGTTACTTTTAGGGAAGTTGGTTTCTAATTCAACAATAATAAATCTAATAAATAATCGTATAAAAAGCGCTTTTTGATTTTTTTTTTGGCAATAATCTTTATTTACTTTCGGAAACGAAAAATTAATTATTTCTTAAGTAAGTAAATAATTGAATTTTATTTATTTTTCAACTGATTTATATAACTTATTCACTTTTAGAATCAGCTTTCAATAGTAATCATCTCAATTTTTACTATTCATTTTTTTCTTTCTCATAGTCATTGTCATGGGTGATGATGAAGATCCTACCTCAAAAAAACGTCGCTTAGCTAAAGAAAGAAAGCAAAGATGGCGTGCTAGACCTAAATACGTGGGCGCCGTAGGCGCCCCATAACAAACTATCTTCAAATAATGAGGCAAATTAAAATCAAATAATAATTTAATAATGGAATGTTTGGGGAGAATGCCATTTAAAATGAGTTTATATAAGGGTAGTAAGATTTGATTTAAGAATAAATTTGCCCAAATCAGCTCGGTGGTGGTCAGCCGAAATTGAGTGACTTATTTGAATATGATAAATTAGTGATATTTCAGCGGTAAGATAAAGAAGTTAAACTTCTTATTTAATGTATAATTAATAGGAACTTGAAGTAGTAACGAGGGAAGCTCGCATAAAAGGCTAGCCTAGCTGTAAGACCCGGCTTTGCCGGGTCGTAACAGCTAGTGTTTTCATAAGAAGAAATCAAATGTTTATTGATGACATTATTAAAATAATATTTCAACCTGTTGCATGAAAGCTCAAGTTTTAAGTTAAAGTTGCAAAAATTTTGATAATTTTTCTTGTGTAACAGGAAATAAAAACCCATGGAGCCTACTTCAAGCTAGGTTCATCTTATATTCTTCCCCCCCCCTTATATTAACTTTATAAATTAGTTTTCTCAACTACTACCCCCTTAAAATCTCAACTCCAATGAAAGATATTTATTAGTAGGGAATTTAAAAGTTAATTAATAAACATAATCAGCTTCAAAATATTTTAATCACAAAGCTCTTAAAACATTAACCCGACAAAAGCTTTTCCCTCCCAAAACCCTTACTTGACTACGCGGGGTTATGGAACACCAACGACCCTTTTGGTTGTGGGATGAACAAGGTTCATCCAACATTCACGAACAGTTGTTCTTTGGCACGTGCACCCCTCAATGATTCAGAAGCAAAGATATCCCACTGGAAATGTTTAAACACTGACCACGTCATGCGTTTCCTGGTAAAAGATCTTTGGTAGCGGAGAGAGATGAAGGCTTGGTGGAATATTATGAGATGAACAAACACCGTTAGCTTTAATACAGTAATTTGTCACACTTATAAATCTGTAAATAAATCAACCCTATTATATAAATGGTTTTTTGATTCAATTTTAAAGATATTGATGGTGAATCAATTATTATTAGAGAGAGACTTTACTATCTGAAAGGTAAAAAAATATATTTCCGTTTATTGGCATTCTTATTCATCCAAATCTATATTTTTTACGCGGTTAAAAAAGCTCATTTTGATCTCCAAAGATTTTTTCTTTTTCACCTAAAAAAAGTCTTGAAAAATAAAGCGTGCAAAAACTATTCAATGGAATGTAACAAAAAGGACAGCAGTTAGTGCTGATTCAGTTTTTACTGGAAGAAAAAAATAAGAATTTGACTTAAGTGTTTCTTTTGTACTCTTTTTTTATTTTAGGTAATTTGGTCTTTGACATCTTGTCTTCCTTAAAGAAAAATACAGGGTGTATCTGAAATGGTGCAACAAACTTTCAGGGATGATAGTACTCATCAAGACGAACAAGAATTGCTATAGAAAGGGGGTCGCAAATGAGTTTTAAGGGGTGAAACCCCGGGGTGAAAATCAGCAAAAAAACTTGCATATTTGTGCAGGAAGAGACACAATTGTTCGATTCCGTAATTTTTTACACCAAAAAAATAGAACCCGTACTTGCAAAAAGAAATTTTAACTGTAACTTTTCAGGAAGTTATCTTTTAGTAGCGAAAGATTTATTCGATCAATCTCTTTTTTAATGCATGTTCAACCAAATTTGGCAACTTATTAGCCATTTGGCGCAATTTTTTCGTTTCCTTTTTTATCTTTAAAACGGTAGCTCAACTTGGTAGAGTAATGAGCCGGAATCTTTTAACTCACAATCGTAAGATTGTGGATTCTGTCATGTCAATAATTTTTGGGCAATACACGGAAAGAGTACTATTCAAGGATGTGGGTTGGGGTCTTATGGCTTGAGGTTCAAAAATCGGACAAAATTAAAGGATGTGTAACAGTATTTTGAGAATGTTTATTGATTTTTCTAAATTGTAGTGTTTTTCTTTACGGTAATTTTTTTCAGGTAATTACAATGCTTTAAATCGCATTTTGTCTCAACGCAAAACTTTGACAGGTGTTTAAAATTTTTGTACACGAATTTTTGATAATTGATAGTTCAAAAAAATTTTGCAACACAAAATTTTGTGAAATGAAGGAAAAGCAATCCTTGAAATCCCTGTTTTTAAATCAACGATCAATTAATTAGATTACAAAGTATTTGATTCTCATTTTATTCGGAAATAGTTTCTTCCGTAAATTTTATTTCCCTACAATGTATGATAAGGATTTCGAGGACTGCTTTTCCTTCGTTTCACAAAACCTTGTTCTGCCATGTATTAATTTTTTTAATCTACCGATTTAAAATAAATTGTGTTAAGAATTTCTTTAGTCTAAAAAAAGAAATTTCAGATCACGGGGTATTTTTATCTTGTTTTGTCTATTTGTTATTAGTTTTTAAACTAGGGAGCTCTTTGTGAAACACCCTTTATGAACATGTTATGATGACTCAAATTTTGTATGAAACATATGTGTAAATAGAAAAAAAAAGAGTTTAAAAACCTAAGCATTTTATACAGTTTTATACTTAAATTCTCTTATTCTAGATGTGACTACATAATTATAACTGTTATTTTCATGACGAGACAAAACTAAAAAAATTACAAGTTCGAGCAATACACGGTCGAGATGGGTTGCGAGCTCGGCCATTTTAGTATTTCTTTGTGCTGAAGGAGGGGAGGGTAGTTTATGAAGCTTAGGGTTTCGTCTCGTAGTCAATTTCCTCTTGTCAATACGACAAAATTAAGCCAAATTATTAGACAAATTAAGCCGAATTAATTTTTAAAATTTTCTGTTTGCAAAAAATATAATTGAAAACCGCATTTATGAATTACTACGTGAAAACTAGAAGGGGATGGGAGGTTCTTGGCATGCTACGGGTGGACACCAAAATGAGGTAGGGAGTCAAAAATAGAAAATAAATGGGTAACGTAGTACGGGCACTTTCCCTAAGGGGTTTACGTTATCCGCCTTCGAGGACAGACAAATTGTTTTAACCTATGAGCCTCAAACGCACCGACACCCTAGGAGCGGATTGTACAGCACATCCTCAGTACACAGACAAAGTCATTTAAGTAATTTAAAATTAATTAACAGAGTGGTGACTTAATTAAAACTAGTTTCTAGTAAAATTAATACTATTTTAGTGATGTTTCACCCCCTCCTCCAATTTTTGTGTTTAAATTTATTTTTCCTTTAAAACTTCAGCTATCAGTTTTTGGCATAAATCCTTCTTCCTCCTACCTAACAAATCATGGCTTTTCCAATCACTCCATCATTTCCTAAATTATTCAATCAAAATTATTCGATTTCGCTTGGCCGTCAGTCTGTTAATATTTCCCCACTTCTCCAAATCTCTTGTAGAAATCAATTTCTTTATTCAATTCTTATTTAGACTGTAGGCATTATCTTCAAAATGCTAAATTTCTTCACGTTAAAAAACGAGCCAGCTGGATGGCTCAGCGGCAATCTACCACTTTTAAAATAATTTTCTCTTGTTTATTATCGCTATGAATCCTTACGGTGTCACAGCAGCTAGCTCGATAGCAGTACTCATTCATTGCTTATTGGAGTTAGCTACCAATCCCCTAGGGTTTGTGCGAGTGCTACGCTTGTTCCATCCAGGGCTTTATCTGACCCCTGGGTGCGAAACTGCGGGCGATCCAACAGCTGAAAAGGGAGTGCTGCTTTCACAGACTAAGGCTTAAAGGACGTGTTTGTCTTTAAAAGCTGTGCATTGTCCTGAATTGCGTTAATAGTACTAATAATGAATTAAAAATGCAGGGATCTCTTATTCTACATTTCCTCTTAGTATTTTACTTCTAAAGGTACGATATTAATTAATCAATATGTTTCTATTTAAAAAAAACACTTATTTAGTATAGCTAAAAAAATTTATTTAAAAGGGACCAAATGAAATCTTAATACTTTAAAACATGTTGCAATGTCTTTCAAACTATAGCTTTCAAAAAATTATATGAATTTAAAAACGAACAACTTCATACAGTAGGACAGAACTCGCAATCTTACGATTGCAAGACTGTTACGCTACCAACTAAGCTATAATTTAATCATTAATGGTACTACTACATAGAAATTTGAGTTTCCGTAAGAATCACAAAAAAAAGTATTTGGCGATCACGGATTGGCGAAGTTTTTTCTCCTGTCGACTGCAAAAGTGTTACTGGTGGGAAAACTAGCTTAGTAATATTTGAAGTTGTTTTACAAAATAACTACCGGAATCGAACCATTGTGTCTCTTCCTACACAAATATGCAAGTTTTTTAGCAGATTTTCACCCCTGGGTTTCACCCCTTAAAACTCATTTGCGACCGCCCTTTCTATACCAATTCTTGTTCGTCTTGATTAGTCCAGTAACTTGGTGTCAAAAATAGGGTGTTTCAGGAAAAAAATACAGAAGTTTTTTTCTCGACGGTTTTATATGTTTTCGAGGGTGCTGAATCCGAATCTGAACTTTGCATACAAAATTTCGAATGGCATTTTGGTGAAAATTCGAAAAAACCCTGAAATTTCACCTCATTTTTTGGTTTTTTGTTTGTAGAACGGAAAGTATGGGTTTCTCATGAAAATGTTAAATTCAAAAAATAAAGATGATAAAACAAGCTACAAAATTGGCGATTACAACTTTTTCGTCAGACTAATAGTTTGGCCGCTAGAGCGCGTTGAAAATAGGGCAAAATTTGCGCCTGCGGGTAAAAATCCAGAAAATCGAACTTTCATCTAAAAAATAAAGTATTTTTTAAAATAAGGTACTTTAAAAACTAGTTTTATAATGTTTCACATTAAATAAACCATCTATTTAGTCTATTAATTAGTATTTAAATGCATTTTCCTCAGCAATTTTCCTTAAGAACGCAGTTTCAATAGAAGACAATAGTGTAATGATAAGTAAGTCGCTTGTTGAAGAAAACATACAGAAGTTTTTTTCTCAATATTTTAATATGTTTTCGAGGGTGCTGAATCCAAATCTGAACTTTGCATACAAAATTTCGAATGGCATTTTGGTGAAAATTCGAAAAAACGCTAAAATTTCACCCCATTTTTTGGTTTTTTGCTTGTAGAACGGAAAGTATGGGTTTCTCGTGAAAATGTTAAGAGTAAAAATAAAGATGATAAAACAAGCTATAAAATTGTCATTTACAATTATTTTGTCCATCTAATAGTTTGGCCACTAGAGAGCTTTGAAAAAAGGGCAAAATTTGCCCTAGCATGGAAAAATCCAGAAAATGACCCTTATATTCCTAAAAAAGTCATATTTCGATTTAGATAACTAAGAAAAACTACATTTGTAATTTCTTACATGATATAATCCTACTATTTATCTCAAATATTATTTATTCAATGAATGTTCTTTAGGAATTCCCTCCCAAAAACGCAGGTTTTTTAGGCAAAGAAAAATCCAGTTGTTATTTTCTTTTTTGTCCTATGCACCGATTCCCAATGAAAACTTTTGTTAAGCATTAAAAGTTAATTTTTTATCTACTACGCTCATTGCTTTTTATATTATCCTGTCCTGCTCATCACAAACTTATAAAATCTATCCTAATCTTATATAATTTTTCTTTCTGGAAAACTATAATTTTCTGTTGTAGATTATAAAAACTCCTTGCATGATTATTAGTAATGATACTAAAATTCACAATAACTTCTTGAAACGTGAAATTATAATATTTATTTATCAGTTTCTACACCCAGGAACGTGAATCCAATTGATTTGTTAGAGATGAAATTAAGCATAGCTCGGTTATAATATAAAATTAATACATGGTCACAGAAAATTATCCTAGTATATTCTTTAAGTGATGAACATAATGGTTTTCTCCATTCGGGAATGGGGTTATATCATGTAAGAAATTACAAATGTAGTTTTTCTTAGTTATCTAAATCGAAATATGACTTTTTTAGGAATATAAGGGTCATTTTCTGGATTTTTCCATGCTAGGGCAAATTTTGCCCTTTTTTCAAAGCTCTCTAGTGGCTAAACTATTAGTTGGACAAAATAATTGTAAATGACAATTTTATAGCTTGTTTTATCATCTTTATTTTTTACTTTTAACATTTTCACGAGAAACCCATACTTTCCGTTCTACAAGCAAAAAACCAAAAAATGGGGTGAAATTTTAGCGTTTTTTCGAATTTTCACCAAAATGCCATTTGAAATTTTGTATGCAAAGTTCAGATTTGGATTCAGCACCCTCGAAAACATATAAAACCGTTGAGAAAAAAACTTCTGTATGTTTTCTTCAACAAGCGACTTACTTATCATTACACTATTGTCTTCTATTGAAACTGCGTTCTTAAGGAAAATTGCTGAGGAAAATGCATTTAAATACTAATTAATAGACTAAATAGATGGTTTATTTAATGTGAAACATTATAAAACTAGTTTTTAAAGTACCTTATTTTAAAAAATACTTTATTTTTTAGATGAAAGTTCGATTTTCTGGATTTTTACCCGCAGGCGCAAATTTTGCCCTATTTTCAACGCGCTCTAGTGGCCGAACTATTAGTCTGACGAAAAAGTTGTAATTGACAATTTGTTAGCTTGTTTTATCATCTTTATTTTTGCATTAATTATTTTCATGAGAAACCCATACTTTCCGTTCTACAAACAAAAAACCAAAAAATGAGGTGAAATTTCAGTGTTTTTTCGAATTTTCACCAAAATGCCATTCGAAATTTTGTATGCAAAGTTCAGATTCGGATTCAGCACCCTCGAAAACATATAAAACCGTCGAGAAAAAAACTTCTGTATTTTTTTCCTGAAAAAACTACCAAGTTACTGGACTAGATGAGTACTATCATCCCTGAAAGTTTGTTGCACCATTTCAGATACACCCTGTATTTCTTGCCAATTAATTTATTGCCAATGCGGTTTCTATAAAATCCTACAAACTTTAAAAGAAATATTGTATCACTATAACTCGGGTTTTAAAGACAAAGAACTTGGAAAAACTTTGTTCAGATTATTTAAAAAATGGTTACGAGATCGCTACTTTCGATTAACTTTGTTTTCGATTTTTCTTGTCTCTTTTTGAAAGAAATAATATTCTAACTAAAATGACCTTTTTAAAAACTAAAATATTCCTCAGTCAAAAGAAAAACTTCAAGTTAAACTAAAAGTTCATTTTCTTATGTAATCCTTAGTGATAGTTGCTGACAAGCATCAAACGAAGTTCGGAGACCATAGAAAGACAAAAGACCGAGCCGAACTTTTTTTTCTTCTCGCCAACCTGTTCCCTCTTAAGAGCTTGTTTAGAACCATTTATAAGGTAATTCTTACTCCTCCGAGATCCTTCAACTTCTTTAAAATTTCATGAAGTTCGCGCCCAATAAAGAATGCTGTCGAGAGAGCTCCTCCGACTTAAAATCTCGTTTGCAAGGTTGAAGTGTTTCACAGAACGCAACAAACAATGCTTTTAACGGTGAACCGCGAATTGAGAACGTTGCCACCGCGACACGAGAAACTATCCATTACTCATATTTCAATGCGTAGAAGTTTATCGCGGGGGTAATGTATTCGGTGTCTCAAAGGTGATATGCAGAGTTGTGGAATTTTTTCCCCCATTTTGATGGTTTTGGCATTGGGGTGGAAACTCAATATATTTGGAGTATGAGCCCAAGCGAGAAAATATTCTTTCTAGAAGAATAAATACAGATAGATGATCATGGTGTTGAAGATGTTGGATAAGTTGGAAAGCACCATTTCCATCAAACGAATGTTTTGGTATTTTTAGAAACATTATCTAAAGCACACGTACTTAGTGACATAAAGCTTTGGAATTCATTTAAAAGTTTATATTTAAACTTAAAGGTCTTAATGGTTGTGTTTACTCTCTTGATCATGTTGTTTCATATATTTATTATTATAACCATTTTTAGAAAATCATTAAAATTCTTTCTTAGAAAATATCCTCTAAACGAGTGTTGCTTGGATATAAAACATGCATATTAGTAATTTAATTTGAATGTCAAAAAGTTTTCATAACTCCAAAGAAAATAATTCTTCCGAATGAGATACCTAGTAGTTGAAAATGGCTTGGCTTTTCATATCGCAAACATTGAACAAACGATCAAATCAACTGAATCAAAACGATTGTTTTGTTACAGGTTTTCTGTTCCAGCAATTCCTTTGCATATCTTCGATGCTGTATCTTCTGATTACCTAAAGATATTAAAAATGGTAACTTTTTTAATGATTTCAAAGAATGATTATGACAAATTTTTTTCACTATTTGCAAAATCCGAATGTTGCTGCATGAACAACACTAATTAATTCTACTTATTATTGTCAAAAATTTAGAGCATTCAAATCCATCCAAAAAATCTTCTGACAAGTAATCGACTATAAGCTTTTTCAAATTTTTGATGACTTACAAATCAAATTTTTCAGAAATAAAATTATTTCTGAGAGAAATTGTTAAAATATTTTCCACTCCACTAATAGCTAAAAATATAACATCAAAGTAAATATATTAGGTTAATAGGACATAGGAGATGTGTTAGAAACGTTTCAAACCATCAGAGGTCAGGATAAATTAATTTGACTTTAGTTTTTTACGAAGTCGTAGTACCACGATTGGATGCTTACTAATTTTCAGGTAAAAATTTTCTTAATAATAAGTAGAACTAGCATATTGAAAAAGACGTGTCTGATGGTGCCACAAATGACTGTAGTAATTAAAGATTTCCAAGATGAAAATAAATATTTTTATATGGAATAAATACCCCCTAAAAGCAAAATACTGATAAATTTTCGCTGTCTACTTTTTCCGGAGTAATAAAAATTAAAATTTTACCCTTGTATTTTGTATAAATTAGGTTTTTATACGATCGAACAACCATTGGTTCTGTTCTAACGAATCGTAAAGCTACCCAATTAAATTGAAAAAGGTTTTGAGCATTCCTTTCGCAAATTAACGAACGATTTTGTTGAAATATGAAGGGGATTACAAGACGTATCAAACCCCTTCTGAGTGATATGGGGAATATAATTTGCTTTCATATACAGTGAAATCCTAAAATAATTGCTAAAATAAAAATATAGTAATAAAATTTTCTTAGAAAAAATGTAAAAGAACATCCTCCAATCTGAAATCTTAAGGGTACCATTTTTACAAAACACATTTTGCGAATGTAGACGCACGTAAAAGCATTATTTTCATAGCATCTATTGAATGGAATAACTCAGTTAATTAAGTTTTTATAGTAAAAAGAAGATAGTCTTATTTTTATACCACTACAAACATAATGAACTAGAGAACTGTTCCTTTTTTGAACTTCTGATACTGCTTAACAACCGCTAACTTTAAATGCTAATTTTGAACTATACTTATTTTTATACTCTTTCGAGTATGCTATGAGTCTAACAAACAATATGTAATACACTAATAATTAATTGCCATGTCGTAATTTTTATCTGCGGAGCTAAGATAGGAGCAATCATTATAATTAGGAAAGAAAACGAATTAAAAAATTTATTTACAGTGATAAAAAATTCCAGTGTTTTTCAGACCCTATCACCTTAATGAAATATCCACTCAGAGCAGTGCGTTAAAATGTTCACCCGTCCATTGTTAACATCTGATCAGTCATGCATTGATCAGGGATTTCATGCTCAATCAAGGAGTTGATAGCGAAAGGATTTCGTTGATATTAATTCCTCGGCTCGCATTCGGTTGCCATGGTTATAGAAATCTGAAATTCTCAAGAAGAGATGAAGAGTTTTATCTAGGAATAAGATATTCCGCTGGGAAATGAAATCGTGCTGTTTTGGAGCTCGGTTGGAATCTCGTATCTCTTCCAGTCAAAGATCCTTACGATTGTTTTGTTACATATTTTATGTTCCAAGCAATTCCTTTGCACATATTCGATGCTGTAAACATTATAATCAGTAGAAGATTTGGAATTCACAGCTTCAGCCAACGTTGTTAATTGAACACTTAATAAGAGAAAAGAACAGAAAGAAAAGTAAAGTTATACTTTTGTAGTTGCGCCTAAGCAAACCTCATGTTCAACAAAGGAACCACTTGATTCGGAGATTTAAGATAGTAAATACAGTTCACATTTTGGGGCTAAATTACTGAAAAGCTGTTTTACTGCTTGAAATTATCCTTAATATGGAGTTTTTAAGAAGGTATTACAATAAGGTAAATTATGGATACATTAAGAAACATACTTAATTTAAAAGAAATAAGAGGTGCTGGTGCATTGTACCCCATAGCAAAAGGCTTTATTAACTTAGAAATGATGCAAATTCACGAGACACATGGCAAGATATTCAATAAACTGAAAAAACTAATATAAAAAAGAGCCGATACACTGACATTGATTTGAATAGTTTTGATCAGCTTTAAAGATGGCAAATTTTTATTTTAATGCAATAAATATGGTGTAAAAATCGAGGATAATAGCAATGAATTGTGAACTGGTCAATGGTTCATATTGAGAAAAAACAAAATACCAAAAGTTCTTTAATGCATTACACCCAGGTATAATTTTGAAACAAAGAAAAATTATAGGTACCATTTATTTTCTCAAAAAACTATAGAAGTTCTTTTATGCACATTTATTTTCTTTTATTGAATCGTAAACTAATTTTATTTGTGGAAAAATCTGTTTTAAGTATTTTTGAAGTTACTGAGGTGTAAGATGCTAAACACATTAACTTTATGATACGTAACAAAATGATGATACGTGTTCCCATCCAACAAAGACGAGGAATTATTTCCAAGTTATAAAACTAAACTAATAGCCTAGTCATCAAAATGTATTACGAACTTTAGCTTCTGTTATGAGCAAAATAAAGAATTCAATAACTATGAGCTATTTACTTTCCCTCCCGTAAAATCTTAGAATTAAATTAAAAACCGATATAAATATTATATTTATTAGCAATTTTATACATGAAAATTCATTATGACCTTATTAATGTAGTTGTAACTATTATTGGAAAACAAATCGAATGGCCAAAAGTGAATTTGCACTAATAAAGAACACAAAAAATATTTTTTTCATAGAATAAAGTTCAATTAATGATGCTATTTTTAATATTTGAACAGACCAATAATATACTTTAAACTTATATGTGTGTATTATGCAAATATAGGAATTTTCTATGATGCTTAGAGGGAAAGGTCCCTTTTCAGGTCAACTTTTCCCCTTCTTGTTTTAAATGTTATAGACAAGTAATTAAAACATGGAATTTTGGGAAAATTGTAATTCGCCAGGGTTTTAGTTTAAAATAATATAATGTGGTGTGCTACAGACGGGCTTCGCCAACTACAATATATAGCGCTGCCCGCTAGGCCTGGCGTTACTCGGAGAATATTCCGGGAAGAGTGAGAAATAGTTAAAGGAGCATTTTTTATGTTTACACTGAAACAATCGACTTTAATCTACAACAATCGCTGTTATACCTACAACAATGTTATATCTCCTTTTATTTAATTAAAAACAATTGATGGTTTTGTAATGATGTCATGCATAAAATGTTGATTTTCAAGCATAAAATGTATCAAAAAAGTTATTCGGATGCTTTGATTTTAAATTATTTTTCTTCATAATCCTTCCCGGGAACGAGTAAATCAACGTTGTAAAGTTTAATAGTTAATGTAGGTTTGAAAAGTTTAAAAATATAAAGGACATACAGGTTGGTTGGTTGTTTGGAGTTTTATGGAGCATGATCCACATCAGGATATTATGGGCAAAACAAGACCATTTAAAACAATTTAAGAAGGAAGGCTATAAGCCTATGTCGGATGTACTCTATACATCTAATTTAAAATCACATGTGATGAATGAAAGGTAGTAAAACCTAGTTATAACTTAAACATGATGAATAAAACCAATACGTTGGATGAATTTTAATACAAGTCTAAAATTTGATGGGGAGGATAAAATCTCTGAAAGGTTAAAATTTGAGAGTTTAAAAACAAGATTTCTCTGAACATTAAAAACAGGACATTCACATATGATAATGTAACACGGAAAAAGGCACATCACAAATATTACACATGGGAGCTTGCTCCCCAAGGAGCAGATGTCGATGTGTGAACCGGGTATGGCCAATTTGGAGTCTGCTGATTAAAACTTCCTCCCGGCGATTCAAAGAAGAAACCCGGGGAAGAGTGATCAATGGCATAACCGAATGAAGCTTGTTCCCCAGCTGAGTGTCCCAGCTGGACTGCCATTTGGAACGAAGCTTCCACTGGGTAAACGATTTTAAGTCAGTGAAGGGGACTGGGAAACGTTCTGGGTTTCCAGAAGCAGCATTTGCTAGTTGGTCCGCGTCTTCATTGCCCGTGATCCCGGTGTGGCCAGGGCCAGGGACCCAACAGAATTTTAATTCAAACCATCTTCTCCCTAGGTTGCTTAGTTCTCTTTTGATGTCTATGAGAATAGGGTGTATGGGTGGTTGATGCGAACTTAAGGTTTGTAGTGCTGAAAGGGAGTCAGTGTAGATGATGAACTTTAGGAAATATGATCTTTGTATTATTTCTATTGCTATTATAATGGAGTGGATTTCTGCGGTATACGATGATGCATTTAATGGCAGGGCGTCACTCATGGAGGCTTGATGAGATCCGGCCGCCGATCCGGCATGAGAGTAGGACTTAGAGCCATCTGTGTATATCGGAATGAAGTCCGAGAAAACTTCTCTATGTGCTTGGAATAGAGCTCTATAGACAAAATCTGAAGTACATGACTTTTGAAACGAGGATAATGATAAGTCTACATCTGGTATGACCAATTCCCATGGAGGAAATGGTGCTATGGATGATTGAGCCACGAAACCAAGTGTGATGTGCATTCTTCTCATAAGGACATACAGACATTAAGGACATACAGAAAGACATTCAGACAAACATTGATTTTTATAAATATAGGTTTTTAAAATATTTTTTAACCCATTGAATCTTAGGACTTAAAGAAGGTTAAATTGTGTTGAGATTGAATTGTGTCTTATTCTACGTAGTAACAGGTCAAGGAGGCTTAAAGAGAGTAGAAAAAGCTTAATTTTCTTTTTAAAAAGAGATAGTTTTTAATGATTGAATTAGATATAATAGGCACTTTTATGCTACTTTAATACAATTTCATTTAAAAATAACCAGCAGAAGCCTCAAACGCTACTAGCCACTGTTTATAAGCTTTCACATTTCAACTAAATGCTTCCTAAGGGATTTAATTCCAATTAATTGACTAAAATAACTAAGATTTTCCGGATTAGTTGTGATGTTACGAGTACACTGAATTTAACACAGTGTTGTCAATTGTGTTAAGAAGTATAAATTGAAAAGGTCACGAAACGCCTAAAACTTACGAGAAGAGCCCAGAATGAAATATTTTTTTTGTTTAAGCTGTGCGTAAGGAGAAGACAAGAATTTATTTCCAAACGTTAAAGAACATCTTTGTTTTTGTTATGTAAGCTTATCCCCCACTTTAAAATCATGTTTCAGTATTCCATAAATCCTTTTCATGCGCAAAATGCTAAAACAAAAAATATCTGAAATGCGTTTGAGAATGACGGTATTATTCAATGTTAGTTATTACGTAATGAAAATTTCACTGTCATAAAGTATATGCTCGTCTTTTTAGGAGTATTTAATTTATTTAAAATAGAAGGCCAATTTGAAATATTTCACTAATAAATTTCGTTTGAAATGTGTTGAAGATAATTCTAACTTACCGGCCACTTAAAAACTGTTATTTTTATTTTCAGGAATAAAATATCATTCATTGATTTGCAGTATAGTTACGAATATTACGTACAGTATATTACGATTTTTTTACTAGTTCGTAGTCCCACGATTGGATGCTTACTAATTTTCAGATAAAAAAAAACATTCTTAATAATAGAACTAGCATATTGAAAAAGACGTGTCTGATGGTGTCAGTAATTAAGGATTTCCAAGATAAAAATAAATGATATTTTTATTTAAAATAAACACCCAAAATACTGATAAACTTTAGCTGTCTTTACTTTTTCCGGTGAAAAAAAATTAAAAATTTATTCTTTTTTTTGTATACTGCTTATTTTTAACTACTTATTTTTATTCTATTTCGAGTATGCTATGTCCTAAATACAATGAGTAATGCTAATAATTAATTGCCTTGTCGTAATTTTTAGCTGCGGAGCTAAGATATGCGCAATCAATACAATTATTGACTAAATTACCTTACTAGTGAAATGAAACGTAATTCGTAAAAATTCCTTCTGCACTAATAATTACAAATCTTTAAGTTTATTAATTACATTCCCAAAAAAGTAATTTTAGTTTTAAAACACATAAATTTTAGTTTTTGTTTTCTCTGTTTTTATAACTTTTTATTTTAAGCTTTTCAGCTAATCTCTGATTCACGTCCCTTTATCGGTAACTGAGTTACATTGAAGAAGAAATGTAAATTTTTTGAAATAACAATGTTATTTACCCTTTAGATCGATGGGTAAATAATTCATTTTTTTAAATACTACTTCTAGTCCAAGAAAGTTAGCTCAAAAAATGGGTTGAGGTGGAACAAATTGTAAAAGAAAGTTTGATGGGTGATTCTTATAGGAAATTTTCCGTAGAAAACGATGGTGAAACGTATACCAAAATTAACCTCGTCCTTTAGCCAATATGGCGGATTTTCCAAAATGACGGACAATCGTTTTTAACTTATAACTTCCTAAAAAATGTTAATAAAATTATAAATTTTGCAGTAAATGATTAGAATTTAGTAGCAAAAACAATGGGACACTGTTTTTTTCTCTTACGATTTGTCATTTATCCAATATGGCGGATTTTCCAAAATGGCGTCCACTAATGTTTATAATAAAAAAAATTATGATGATAAATTCGTAATTTTTTCAGGATATGGTAAGAATTAAGTCATAATAATATTCATATCAATTTCCTTTCCTCGATGTATCAAATATGGCGGATTTTTCAAAATGGCGGACAATCGTGTTTTACTAATATGCTAAAATTCGTTAATAAAATAAAACTTTTGCTCTAAATTATTAGAATTTAGTAGCAAAAATAATGTGGAACTGTTTTTTGTCTCTTACGATAAGTCATTTATCCAATATGGCGGATTTTCCAAAATGGCGTCCACCTAATGTTTAAAATAAATAAATTATGATAATTAATTCGTAATTTTTACAGGATATGGTACGAATTAAGTCATAATAATATTCATATCAGTTTCCTTCCCCTCAAAGTATCAAATATGGCGGATTTTTCCAAAATGGCGGCCAATTATTTAGATCCTTTTTAATTTTTAATTTTTTTTCTTAATAATTAGAAATATTAAATGTTATTTGGTAAAATATAAGCAGAATACTTATATTTTACTAAAATTTACTGGTAAATAATGTTTAAGGTAGGTAGAAATTCAAAAATTACCATTTACCACTAAGTTTGAAATATGGGGCCGTCTTTTGTTGAAATTATTTCTATGTATCGCAAAATCTTGGTTAATATACTATTTTATAGGTAATTTAATATATAAATACTTATGTTATGCTAAAATAAAATTTATTTATATGTAAAAACGTTAAAAATAAAAAGGATCTAAATATGTGGCCGCCATTTTGGAAAAATCCGCCATATTTGATACATTGAGGGGAAGGAAACTGATATGAATATTATTATGACTTAATTCTTACCATATCCTGTAAAAATTACGAATTAATTATCATAATTTATTTATTTTAAACATTAGGTGGACGCCATTTTGGAAAATCCGCCATATTGGATAAATGACTTATCGTAAGAGACAAAAAACAGTTCCACATTATTTTTGCTACTAAATTCTAATAATTTAGAGCAAAAGTTTTATTTTATTAACGAATTTTAGCATATTAGTAAAACACGATTGTCCGCCATTTTGAAAAATCCGCCATATTTGATACATCGAGGAAAGGAAATTTATATGAATATTATTATGACTTAATTCTTACCATATCCTGAAAAAATTACGAATTTATCATCATAATTTTTTTTATTATAAACATTAGTGGACGCCATTTTGGAAAATCCGCCATATTGGATAAATGACAAATCGTAAGAGAAAAAAACAGTGTCCCATTGTTTTTGCTACTAAATTCTAATCATTTACTGCAAAATTTATAATTTTATTAACATTTTTTAGGAAGTTATAAGTTAAAAACGATTGTCCGCCATTTTGGAAAATCCGCCATATTGGCTAAAGGACGAGGTTAATTTTGGTATACGTTTCACCATCGTTTTCTACGGAAAATTTCCTATAAGAATCACCCATCAAACTTTCTTTTACAATTTGTTCCACCTCAACCCTTAACTTTCTTGGACTATTCCTTCCATCTTCGTAACTTATTTGCTGCGTCATTCCCCAAGGCATTGAAAACGGGGACTGGATTTTCTATTACTTTTAAAGTACCATTATTCAAACGATGAAACGTTTGTAATCGGACCAAGTTTTTTCTTATTTAAAATGTTACTTTAGTTTATTTCGAAATAAAACAATTTTCTGTGTTTTAAACATTGTTAATTAAATGCTTCTTAAAACCTTCATAAAAGCTTAAAGAGGTAGTAAACTTTATTTCGATTTTATTATGCAGTAAAATATCTATTCATGATAACTTTTCAGAAGTGCACTGCTATAGTCTGAATCTAGTGAAGATTTAGCGTTAAGGCTATAAAAACTATTTTATTATTTTACAGTGAGTTTTAAGAAAATTGATAAAGGTTTCATAAGTTAACATGGAATATTCGAAAAGTTTAATATAAAGTTTAAAATGAGTTCTTGTTTAAATGTATAAAGAAATTACAGGTAATATAATACGATGACAGCGTGGTTAAAAAAACTTAAGTTAAAATATTTTATTCAAATTCTAAAATCTTGGTAGATTTTTAGCCAGTATTATAAATACATTTTTCAGACACCACACCTAAAAATAATATTAAATTAGGGTCACTTGGGGTAAGTGGGACCCTTTTTGACCTATTGCATCTTTGTAGCTCAATAGAAAAATTTTGAACGGGTTAAATTTGAACTATTATTGGCTTACTTCATTTAAGACTTTATCCATATAAACAAAAAAATATTATTAGTTTTAAAAATAGAAAAACTTAAAAGGAAGTAAGTGGGTCTTACTTGATAAAATATGGAAAATTTTAACAAAAAATATTTTATTGTAACTGTATACATGTTTGAGAAATCTACTCACATTACAATCAGTATGACATGGTCAAAATAGAATGAAAAATGGTATATAAGTATTTTAAAGAATACCTTGAAAGGCCAAAGGGATATTTTTTACTTAAGCATATAAAATAGCGTTGAAAAAACATAATAAGGTTGATTAAGATTTATTTTGGCACATTAGTAAGCAGTGTAAGATAAAAAAGGAATCGGGCATACTAAATGAGAATGAACACTATTGATGAAATATTTCACTTAACTCACCATAACTTAAATTAAAACGCAAAATTGATATAAAATAATGATCAAATTATTTATAAATTTTTATATATTTTGAAGTGGTGAGCAAAAGGTCTTGCTACTGAAAATCGAAATTTTCTGAAAATATTGGGGAAATTCCCCTATAAACCCCCCTTATGTCCACCAATGTCTTCTGTAATAGTTTCTATATCATTTGGGATCCTCAAGAACCACTTACATCATAATAAGGGGTCTTCCCACTTGCCCCATAGTGAGGAGTCCCACTTACCCGAATAGGCTAAAACTACGAGGTAAGTGGGACCCCCCCGTTTAACACTTCTAAATTAAAATTTGTGTAAGAATTCAAATTGCAGTATGTATTTTAAGTTATTTGAAGCTAAAATTTGCACAAAAGTTCAATAAATATCAAAATGTAATGGAAACTTGCTAGAAATACTCCTTTGAAAATTACATCTTGATCTCTCCAAAAAAATCCATTCTGGGAATCTATTTTGAATTAGTTCTATAATAAAATAAATGAAACAAAAATCATATATATGCAAAACCCATAATTGTGACAAACTGCAACATTTTAAATGCGAGTAAGTGTGAAATTTCTCGTACATAATTCAGATTGATGGGGGTGACCCATTTACCCCATGTGACCCTAATTAAAAATTATATATAAGTGATACATCATTATTATTTTTAAAATATTTCAGATGTTTTAACAATCTCTATAAATTGAAAGGTTTTGATAAACGACAGCATACATATATCAGGCGAATTCCATATACAGTTTTTATAAACTTCAAAAAGAATTAACTCTTTTAAACTGTATTTTGATACAGTATTCAAAGTTGAGGAAGTGCTACTTTTAGCCTCTCCAAAACTATATTATTGGTAGAACCTACCCGAGGACGTGATACTATCATTCAGCTAAAAAGACCCCATAAAAATATATTTCAAAAACTATCGGTTATTAGCTTTGATAAAAGCGGGAAAGAATCATAAATCTTCATCACACAATGGGGTAAGTTCCTATTCGTCAAGACATAAAACTATCATAAAGACGTCATAATGACTCGTATCAATGATGGCAAAATATATTTTGAAATGAATCACTAGACATAAATGACCTAATAGTCGAAAATGAGGGCAGTTCAAAACTGAGATGTAATTATTTTATCCACATTTGGTGGGAGGAAAGTATGATTTTTTGGATGGGCAACTTTTACAACCAGCTGTGTAGCAGTATGGAGTGGAGTAAAGCATCTTTATGTTTTCTTTGACTTTGGGTTATTTTCAGTCACATTTTTCCAATATGAGATTATTTTTCCAAGTTTTCACTTTACAAAACTAGCATTAGTTGAGAAACTCATGAATAAGAAAATAGAAAAAAAGCGGTAAGTGGGTCTGTGCAGTTACAGAAATATTGTTGTAGAATATGCAATGAGTACTTTATTTTAAGTAGTAAGTATTCAGCAGCAGATATTCATGATGGAAATTAAGGGTTTGTGAAATATTTTATCTTGAAATTCAGATGTTTATAGATCCGTCACTATATGACCAAAAAAAGAATGAAGTTTGTAAAATTTTATTTAAAAAGATGTTTTAATGAATATTTTTTCAACCCTACATTACTACTTGATAAGTGGCCCCTGTTTTAACCTGCTTAAATGTGACCGAGCCGGTTAAGCGAAGTCCAGTTAAAATGAAGAATGAAAGAAAATATAGATTAAATTGGGTAGGAAATTATTTTTCTTACAGAAAAGCTCTTTCATCAAATTTGTCAGTTTATTAGAAAAGGTTTTTATACTGTTTTATGATGAATGTTCATAAATTTCAGTTTTTTATTGCTAAATATCGAAATTTGATGACCCGTTTGGAATAATATCACCATGCTCACCTTTTTACATGAATTTATTTCAGCCGGTTGTGGGTTGAAGTGGCAGAAGCCCTTACGAGAGTCTTCATTGTGTACAATGAGTTGTTTGGATCATAACCCCACCATTTTACCCCTTTTGCTTCAGAAATTATTTTATGGAAACTGACCAGTTAAACCGTGTAAGATTTGGAGAGAAACGTAAATGGCCTCATCATTTTAAGCTGCTCAGAATGACAATGGATTAAGTCCATCCAGCATAGTTTTGGGTAGTTGAAGGTTTCCTGTAACGGCATAAGTGTAGTAAGTTCTAATGGAGAAGACATTTTTGAGGAAGGTCTCTCGGGCCAATTACATTGACTTATAGGAATCCCCGTGCTAATAAGTAAATAATCTAAAAATAAACCAGAATCCATGATTATCTAACATTTTATAATTTTGGACTTACACCTCTGTCATCTTGAGCAGGTCATTTGTTGGCTAAGCTTTAGGATTTTCGCAGTACTATGACCATAAAGAGGGCAATTAAGTAACTCGGAATGTAAGGGTGCTTTTGGTCGCATATTATTGCACAGCGATTAACATGAATAAAATAGGACTTACTGGAATGCAAAAGATACTGTTAATGAGCATAACCCGTCTTAAAACTGAGGAAGTATAAAACAACTGAACTATTCACTTTTCAAGTATTGACACTTACATCACTTTAAAACCCCCGATATAGATGATTTATTAGACTTAAATCTCCTTCCAAACCTTTTAAAGAAATTGAAGCCTAGAAACGGGCATGACTCAGTACAGGATCTAAGGATAAGGAAGGCGCAATCGAAACTTAAAATATTCAAACAAGCTCCTGTCTGAAAAAAAGAGTCCAATCCAAAATGTACTAAACTTTCTAACAATCGAATCCACCGAAAGTTGGCTCGAGGTTTCGATCAAATTTTCCGTTCTAGAATTCCTACGGCATACTCTCAGAAGATTAAAACCAGAAACGAGTGCAGAGGTGCCAATGGAAGAACAACAAGCGATTCAAACTAGGTTCTGGAAGTAGACTGTCTCAAGGACTAATCCAAGAATTGACTGTCTGGAATGGACACGTACTATATTGTAGAGAATTCCCATATATTTCTTTTTCTTGTTGGTTTCAAACATAAATCAAGATTTTGCTTTTTTCAATTTTTTTTTGAAATTTATGGCTGAACGTCAAAAAATAAAGCTGTAGCAGAGTAAAATATGGATAGGAGTGTGCGGTAAATTTGTGAGTAATGAAAGAGTTACATTTTTGATAGCTGATAAATATTTTTCAAAGTGTTCATATTTATTTTATCTTTCAATAAAATTTACTACCTTTAAAAGCAAAGTGAAACGTCTTACAAAATAAATAAGATTGTGTTCAACTGAATTCTTAGATTATTAAAATTAAAGTAAACTCTATATTTAAACTGAAATCAAATTAACCCTCTCGCCACCCTGGGCCTCATATGAGGCTCCTACTTATGAGCTCAATTTTTGTATGTAATGTAAACACGCAAATTTATTTTCTTTTCATCAGTGACTTCACTGATTCATGTAGATCACATATGAGACTTCTACATGGTTTCTGAATTCTTTCCTAAATGGCAGCAAGAGGATTTATTCCTCAATGTTTACATTTTAAGCTGTGATGCTTGTGAAGAGAAAATACTAGCTAGATACTAGCGTATGTAGAAAATTTTTTACAGGTTGGTAGATATTTTCTTATTTCGTAACCTTCTAATATTATGACCATTAGGGTGGGTCATTTTCCTATGGCGAAAAAAATTTTCACAAATTCTATCGGGCACAGCAAGAAAAAGGTGCCAAATGGTCTCAAACTAACATGTGTAAAATATTATTCCATTATAATAACTCTTTTTGCCTCCGGATTGGCCTCAAATAGAACAAAAATATGTAATTTTTCATATTTTTTTAAAATTATATAAATTAAATTTTTTTGTCAATAACTTATTTAAGCTCGCAAATAAGGGTCTTTAAAAGCAATTTTAATCAAATTAGTCATTTTTATGTATTACCAATGCAAAAAAAACTGCCAAAGTGGCAATGTAATATATGCTATCATATTAACAATAGGAGTAGAATAGGAGGATCTTTTTTGCCAACAAACAGTGGATTTTCAGTGGTACATATTTTAAATATTGGTACATACAGATACATTTTCCCTCAAGTTTGGTCAGTACTAAGTGGTATTTTTAATTTTTAAAAGTAGAAATAGTTGTATTTTTCATAAATATGCTGCGCTTTCAAAATTCAGCTGACAGTTATTTCATTGGCTGGTCTTGGGATCCAAATATGATCGCAAAATTTTTTGTAAACAATTGTCGATTGGATAGTTCGGATAGTTCGTTCATTAGGCAATATATCAGTTATGATTCACCTCAGTCATGATTTACCTAATTTTTTTATTATAACAATAGACTGAAACCCAGGCTCATGAAATTATACTTCTAGGGAGGGAGGATTGACTCAAAATGGCTCCCTTATGCGTTCATAAAAGTTAAAATATAGCAAATTTGACTGTTTAAGATAATTACAAGTAAGTTTTGAAAAGTAAATGTAGCTTATTTTAAAACTTAGGGGATAATACTGAGCTTTATGCTAAAAACGGGGATCTACTGCTCTTCTTAAGAAAAAGTTTCAAAATTTGACTCCTAAAATGTGGTTTTAATTTATTTTTGGACATTAGTGACTCATATGGGGTCACTTGGGATAGAATATGCCAAAGAAATTTCAAGGAAAACCCCAACTTTTAAACAATTATCCAAATGTTTTCCTTGGGATTGAAATATAACCCAAAAAAGGTACCCACCTTCTGACACATCCATTTTTATTAAAAGCTTAATGTTTTTAAAATCCTACTCAACCGGCAATAACAGTTTCGCACATTTTCATGATTCCAGCAAGAAATTTTTGATTGCCAGTTCTAACCATTGAGATATTTTAAAATATGTTCTATTAACAACTCAAGTATTTCATCTCTGGTTTCATTTATAATTATTTTATAGTATTCAATGATGATTTTTATACCATTGTGCACATTTACATTCATGACGGATTCGTGAAATCGAGGTAAAAACTTGATTTTCGTTTGTCCATTTTTACATGAAATTACTATATTAATCGAAACTTTGAGGCCAATCCGGAGGCAAAAAGAGTTATTATAATCGAATAATATTTTACAAACGTCAGTTTGAGACTATTTGGCACCCTTTTGTCGCTGTTCCCCTGGGAAAATGTGAAATTTTTTTTTTGACCCACCCTAATGACCATGTCTTTTAATAAGTTCTAAACCAAGTATTTTCTGTTAAAATGAAAAAATATGGCGTCATATGAAACTCATAAAAATAACTAGGAAGGAGTGCACACAAGAAATTTTTTTTCCAGACACATTATAGGGGCATTTTGGATGTATTGAGAAGAAGAAAAAAAGCCTTTTCACTTTTTTGATGTTCTGGTGCCGAGAGGGTTAAGGTATAAAGCTGCATTTAAAGTACATAAAAATATGTCTTATTTATAAATGAAAATAATGATATATAGTTTTAATAATTAAAAAATAACTACAGTCTGATAGATTTAAATAGAGAAAATCACGATATCTATAACTATCTCAAACATAAAACATCTTCAAAGGAACTAAAATCTTATCTTAAAGGAATTAAAATACATTCTTGAAAGGAACACAGCTATACAACACATAGCTTAACACAGCTATACAAATAAGAATATCTAACTCAAAAACGTTTTCTTCTCCCTGTATTGATTAATAGACAGAAATGTAAATAAAGAAAACACCTCCGTGTCTTGTCCTACAAACTTATATTTTGAGGAGTATAATGAGGCAATGAAAAATGTGAGTTTCCAGTTTGAATCGAGAGAGAATAGAATTAATTTAACGAAATGGTAGCGAAGAAGAAGCATTATTTTTATAACTAGGGAGCTACCGCCCCCTGCTCGCTATCGCTCACCAACCCCCGTAAACTGCTGACGCAGGACCTTTTGGAATTGCTTCGCAATTCCTACTAATTCCAACTCGCTGAACTTGATACACTTTATAAAACTTTTAAACCATCTACAGAAAAAGCATCAACCAACTTTCCAAAAATACTTCACCAAATCCCCTCCATGAATAAATTTCCCTTAAAAGTTTGAATATATATTAACTCGACTTTAATAAAAAAATTAACGATAAAAAATTTAAATGAAATGTTTTAAAAAATATTCATTTTAATTATTTTTAATCTATGATCATAAGAATAACTAATTGTAATTGTAATTCGGATAAAACAAAAACCATTATTTTAAAGTAACTCGTTAGTATAATATGCCTAGTGTTTATCATTCATATTTTTTTAAACCGAGACTATTGTTAAACAATACCGTTTTCAGCAATTGAAAATAATAAGAGACAAACCATCACTCTATATTTACAATTAATTTCGATAAAATCAGACTAAAAATTATAAATATTGGACAAAAAGTGTGAAATTTTAGTATAAAATAGCGTTCATGTAAGTTTTTAGAATATGTTTTTATCAGTCTTTGAGTGATATTTCATCAAGAAAGTACTTTTTTAAAAGGTGAAAAAACCTGTTTCATCTTAAAATATAGCGTCAATCGGTCGTTGTGATTGGATGCATAATAATTTGATTGACAGTACTTGCTTTGTAACTGCGACCTTATCCGTTATCTAAAAAAATGGAAATATTTTAAAATTGAGAATTTTTTTGAAAAATCGAAGGGCTTTCTCGGAAATCCGGAAAGAATCCGGCCATTTTGATACCATGTATGTGTCATTCGGTTCAGTAATTAAAAAGCCTTTCTCTGGAAACCGTTCACTAAAAACTTTTTTTTAGAATAGAGAGATAATTATCAGAATTGAATAGAAAGATAAGACGAGGGTAGGAATGGGACGACCAGCACCGAATCGGCCACGCCGAATAGTAGTAGACCTTATAAAGGTATAAGGTGATAATATTTTTAGTATGTAAGCATGTTTAATACCTAAAGATATAAAGTTAAGTTTAAAAAACCGTGTTATTATATTTCAATTGCCTAAGTCGTTTGAAAAATTTCATCAGAGCCTGATGAGTCGTTCCTACTTGTTGAATGAAAAAATAACGAACAAAAATTTTTTACAAGATGGGAAAGGTTTCTAGTCCACTTTGTTCCCAATGCAAAGAAATTGATTCTAATGAACATCTACTCATACAATGCAAAAAATTCCTCACTCAAAGGAAAAAACTCATGGAAACTTTGACCATATCTTCGACAAATTTCACAGAAATCTTGAAAGTCAACAGAGGAAATATCAAGAAAAAAACTCATGCCTTAACAAATTTCTTGAAAGCAATAGTTAATTCACAGTAGCAAATCCGTAAAACAGGAAAATAGCACAAACAGGAAGAAGAAGACGAAGCGACTAACATATAGTCTGCAAAAGTCTCAAAATGTTTTGTAACTTGTAACTTGTGGAATGAAAAAAATATAGGATATAAATTCGCTTTAATTTAGCAATAATTAATAATTAGCAAGCTTTCGAACTGTGAGTCTTCAAAAATATTCATATACAAACAAGATTCATAGAATTGAAAAAAATATATATGTATAAAAAACTAAACACAATTAATGTTATCTTGATAAATTTACTTTCTTTAAGTTCCTTTTAATTAAATGGATATTTTGGGGTTATAGATATTTCATACGGTTCCAAAAATGTTTCGATCTTTAAGTGAAAGGCTTTATTAAAACTTCTTTTCTAAAATTAATTAAGTTTGTATTCTTTCTACCTTTTCAAGTAGAATATTAACTCTATTCTTATAAGTATGATGGAAGTAAAGTAACACTTTTTCTCCTTTTTGTTTACAAAAATTAACGTTTCTTTACATTTTACTAGCTGTTATACCCGGCCTTGCACGGGTGGGGTGTATAAATTAATTTTTTAAAAGTTTTCTAAAAATACATTAATAATTTTGTAAATTAGCAATATTACAAATCATCCCGGTATCCCAGGCGCCTCTTTCCTACCTTGGTGTTCCCGGTAATTTTCTAATCTCGGTGTTCCCGGTAATTTTCCTATGTCGGTGTTTCTAGTAATTTTTATATTCCGGTATTCCTGGTGTCTTTATGGTGAATTTCCTATCTCGGTGATCTCGGTAATTTTTATCACCCGGTAATTTTTCCTATCCCGATGTTCCCGCTAATTTTCCAATCCCGGTGTTCTTGTCATTTTTTACGATCCCGATGTTCCTGATAATGTTTAATTTTTCTTATCCCGGTGGTCCTGGTAATTTTTCTAATCCCGGCGTTCCCGGTAATTTTCCTATGTCGGTGTTTCTAGTAATTTTTATATTCCGGTATTCCTGGTGTCTTTATGGTGAATTTCCTATCTCGGTGTTCTCGGTAATTTTTATAACCCGGTAATTTTTCCTATCCCGATGTTCCCGCTAATTTTCCAATCCCGGTGTTCTTGTCATTTTTTACAATCCCGATGTCCCTGATAATGTTTAATGTCTTGGTGCCTTTATAAAATAACAAATTTGAACCATGATAAAAAGTCTAGTAAATGAAAGAGTCTAGTGATCTGTCTCATTTGAAACAATGTTTTATTTTTAACTCGTTTTCCATGAAAAAAATTGTATTTTTCAGTAAATATATTTATTTCAAAGGAAAAAAATCTTGAAATGGAGGAAATGTCCACGCCTTCGGTGTAGTCTAAAAGGAGATGCGGAACACACATACATACACACACAGCCACAAACGTTTTTATTTATACAGAGATTAATAAAATTGCCTAGTAACTACATCACTGGCAATACTAAAGTTTCCTATTATTGGCTTGCATGACTGGTAAAACAGGTTTTCAAACACGGAAAAATAAGTGAAAAAAAGCAGGAAAAATGGGAAAAAAACAAAGCGTTATATAGTTAAGCGAAGACAATCCAATGAGACGACCAGTCGCTTTTTTTCTAGTGGCGCCCCCTAGCGATCGGGCGGGGAACTACAGATATCTCAGAGCTCAAAATTTGCCGCCATTTTTCCCCCATGTCACTCAATTGAATCGACGATGGCGAGTATTGTTTTGATTGATCATTAATTTCAGATCAACATCAACAATTATAGACTTGCTCAGGCCAATTCTAGATTGGAATTACGAAGGTATTTATTAAATATTTTTTTAGATCCCAGTGAAAGATATCTTACTCGACAAATTATATATTTATTAGCCATTGTTTACATTTTTTTAAATGGAGCTTTCTATTGTTTTTTCCAGTTGTAAGAAAGAAAGAAGAGATCGTTTGTTTTTTTAAATTTTGTATAAGATATTTTTTGCCGTAGTTATAAATTACGTATTACTTGTAATTCTTAATTGAAAGAGGGATAAAAATATTTATTATTTTTGATTGTTTTTCTCGTTCTTATTTAGCTAAATTACGCATTTTTCTAGAATAAGGAAATCCCGTATTTTAAGAATTCTTATTCGCTTGTTTTCTGTTAAATTAGAAGTACTATAGTTATGTTAAACTCTTTCGCATGAAAGTTTTTATCTCAGGAGATTAAATTTAGAAATTTACACCAAGATAAAATAAATATCATTGAATGCAAATAAGTAAACATTTCAAATTTCAATGTGTCATTTAATATAGCAATCAGTAATAGTATGCTATTAAATTTTTACCTGTAATTACTATTTTGATGTTGTGATCGCTTGCTATTAATTGTTTTTTTTATTTCATATAAAATGCTGTTCTTTGTAAATCCATGAAACAAATATTGAAAAGGGCAGATTGTGAAGAATTTAAAAATGATGTAATTTAATAAATCTTATGTATTTCAAGAGTTAGTATCGAGTAATGTAGTCAAATAAAAATTTTTTCTATTGATAAATTCTCTTCATTTCTGAGTTATCTTTTGATGACAATAACATAACCATTCTGATAGTGAAAAACAGATTAATGTATTTAGTAATTTTAAAAATATTTCTCCTAAAAATTGTGACCATCAAATAGTGACAATCCAACTATTTTTAAGTCACTGAATAAACATTCAATAATTGATAAATTTTTGTAGAGTGCTAACTTTTTTACAGTTCAGAACCTTCTTGTAATTAAGAGGTTTAAATACAATTATAATATTACATATTATAAAATACAATTTTAAAGTTTTACAAGCTACTCCAGGTGTCTGTTCAAGGAAAATTTACTACATTTTATTGGTACCTTCACAAAATAAATTTCTATAGGAAAGTTCTCTGATATAAGCTGTTTTATCCTATATAAAATTAATAAGTCATTCTAAACAAATTTCTGATTATTTTGTGATGTTTTGAAGATTATGTATATGTTCATGTTAATTTATATTTTTTTCCAAGTTGATTTAAATTTTCCCAAAATAGGTAGTTTTAAAAAAATCCTAGACAAACTCACACTCTTTTCTTATTTCAAAACTGGAGTATTAAAAATGTGTTTGTAAAATCTGTCCCATTATCCTACATATTGTAAATAACTTTCCAGTTTTCTTTAAAGGGACATTTTTAAATTTCTTTGCAAGAATTTAGGTACTGATTATAGAATAAAGTATTTTTTATTAGAAGTTAGAGATGGGATATTTTGATATTGTCGACTGACCAAACATTTGCATATGCAACACCGTTAATCTTGCTTTAAGCTAGCTAAATTCGAGAAAAAAATACCTTATCCACTTAATAATTGAAGAAAATATTCACTAAAAATATAAGCTTTAAGTACGAAAGGAAGACTAGAATAGGGTATAATTTTATTAAAATTTTAATCCACGAATTATGTGAAAATTGTTGAATCTTAAAGAATTTCAATAACTGAATCAACTTGGTAGTATTTTACAATAAAATCTCTTTTTGGAGGAAACAATTGTGTTCTTGGGAAATTTTGGGCCTGAAATATTTCCTGCACCCCTGAAATATCCTATTAAGAATATTTGGATATATAAAAATGTACAATAAGAATCCTAATTTTTTAATTTTATACATCATTAACGATTTTATGTATTCTGTGAAAACAAAATAAAGTTTCTAAACAAAACCATATAGTACTATTGCAGTTTTAGTTTTATTATAATTTAAAAAAATTAATATTTTATGTCTTAGCTTAAAAGCCATATTTTATTGTTTTTAATGTGATAAATTAAAATAAAATGGTTTCAAATTAAAATGTTTTTTTCTTACACAAATAACACCAGCTTTCACATATGTTTCAATGTTTATTATATTTTGTAATCAGCAATGATACTTTAAGAATAAAAAATTATCAAATTTATGGGAAACCAATTTTATTTTATTTCTTCAACAAGACTAAGCAAAATAAATTTTAAGGAATGGCAAACAATGCTAAGGAAGGTATTAACACGCATGCGCGGGCGGCCGCCCTCCGTCATCGGCTAACTCCTCGCCCGATCGCTGCAAAAAATTGGCGCTGCGATCGCTCAGAAAGTTGCGACCGCTGTTACCATGGGAGCGTCGTTGCTTAAGTGTTGATAGCTTTGGAAAAAAAGAATGAAGGACTGAATTTGTCTTTATAAATTATAGCCTATGTGTTATTCTCATGTATAAGCTACATTACTGTAAAATTTCTTTAAAATCCATTCAGTAGTTTTTGCGTGAAAGAGTAACAAACATACAGACAAACATTCACAATTATAATAGTAGTAGGATTACTTAATTAATGTGATTGTGATGCTATCCTCAGAAAAGGGAATTTATAGAAGATGCATTTAATTCATTCCGTGAGGAGAAAGGATTATTCATATTATTTTATTATAGTGTAAACTTTTTTTTGAAAATGAAAGGATATAATGTGAAAAGAAAATTAATTTTATGTGTTAATAATAAAAAAGAAGGAATATTTAGTACGAGAAAATCTTATATAATCTAATCTTATCTAATGAATTTCTAAATTTTCTATAGCTCACATGAAAAAGTATTTCGCTTTTTGTTGTTACTTTAGCTGTTTTCATTATAGTACCTGTGAAATTATGATACAATATTATATTTTTAATTAAAAGGAAAAAGTATTATGGAGAAAAGAATCTAATAAGTACAAAATTTCAATTTTGAATTGCAGTTAATTTAAGTTCAAATAATTGAAAGCAGTAAAATGTTTAAAAAATTAATAAAAGTTTTCAAGATAATTTTTATTATAATGAAATAACCTAGGTATAGAGGGAATAATATAAAAATTTTGCACAAAACTACTGTACTGATTATAACTACTGAGTACACTGTACAATCACTAATTTAGTTCAAAACTAACTGAAAAATCCTCCCTAATATCTACTTGTAGTTGCAGTTCCATTTTTATTTCATAACCAATGATAAAAAGAGTTATTTTGAATAAATGATAGAAAAATACAAGCGGAAACTAATAAACCCTAATATTCCTTCTGCTTTCTGGATACCTTGGGGATTTGGTTTAGACGTAGATACATACTCTCTTCCAATCTCTAGTGAGGCGCAATCCTAGATTTTAAATCACTCAAACTCTTAGGTACAGTTCGAAACAGATTTTAATGACCATTGTGCCTGTCTGAGAATCAAATTACTCACATACCATATTGTTAAACCAATGAATTGGAGCACCGTTGTAATTATTCCCTTAACTCAAATTGGATTATCTTGATCCTTTCGAATCAGGCAACGAACCAATCAGCCAAAAGTATGTTCGCCACGCGGATTGGCTGCTTCTGCGGAGGTAGGCAGCGCTCGGGTGGGTGATAAACGAAACGAGTGTAATTACCGATTAAAAGGCAATGCTGATGATGAATTGAAGTTTAATTTTGTAGTGAAGGAAGTCAGGTGAAATGAAAGCTGTTTGATGGTAGTTTAAGTGGCGAGGTTTGCCGTGTTATCACTCTTTGAAGTGATTTTTTTCCATGTTCATTGAAATAATGAGTTAGTCTGTCGCCACTTTATGCTTATTTTTTGGTTTATTGATAAGAGACCTTAGTCAAATGTTTAGCATTGTCAATAAAGTCAAAAAGGTGTTTCTTTCATTTTTGCTGTTGTTGTATTCTAGTTGTGTTTTTAAGAGACTATATTTGAAAACGTTTCTGGGCATCGAATTTAACCTGGTAGTTCATGGAAAGTTAAGGTTACACACTAAATCTTAAAGGTTACGCACTAAATCTTGAAGTTTTTCCGTGCAAAAGTAGTTTTATAGTTTATTAAAGTTGCTTAGTTAATCCACATTCTTAGAAAAAAATGCCAGGAAGCCACATCGAAAAATGAACTATTACGTCTATAAAACACGATAAGCTTAAAATAATAAACGCTGATCGTATCTTATTACAAAATCTGATGAGACGTGTTTACAATATTATAAAGACAGGGTTTTTCAAAAGTCCGTTTCTCAGCTTTTATTTGAAACCAAAGTATTGGGTTGTCCCATAAGTTCTGTTACTTTTTACGAAGTTTCGTGTTTGAAAATTTTTTATGAAAAACTGGTAATAGCTGGAGATCTCAAACAAAGAGGATTTTTATCTATGTATATTTTTGAACATAATGTGTGATTTTTGTAGTTCTCGTGATATTATTTCTTATCTAAATGGTGGTTTGAAAAAAAGACCGCAAACGACGATTTTCACGTAGTTTTTTTCTTTTGCTTAAAAATCTAGGAAGAATGCATAATTCATGGCTAAAAAAAGTTTTACTATATATTTGAAATGTTTAAATTAAGATGTCATAGTTTCAGGATAATTCAATAAGTTTAACTTATGAAATTTCGGTCTCAAACATAACATCTATTGCAAAAAACTTACCTCAGTAATTTTAGTCATTTCAAAGAAATTTGCACAAAAAAACATCAAAATCAATAAAAAAGCTTACAGATAGACCCAAGTATTCAAAATATGCAGTTCATTAAATTCTCTGAACTTTTGACAGAAAGCAGTACGCAAAATTCAAGCGCGCAACGTTTTAGCTTATCAGAATTACACTCGCTGAATTTATGTACCCTATGCGAACTAATAAGCAATTAGTTGCTTCATACGAAAACACTACAATAAAAGCAACTCGTTGGAATTTAGAAATAAATCTATTCAACTATATTATGAAAGAATGCTTTCAATGTTTAAACCGTTTAAACAAGCATTATGGTTCAAAAAACATCTGCCTTTTATTTGCTTCATACCAGCTGCTTAGAAAAACAAAACGCGTGCTTTAAAAAACACGTGAATTTACCAATATATGAAGTTCTAAAGCCAAAATTTCCTACCTTAAACTTATCGAATCATCTTGAAACTATGACATCTTTTTCGAAACATTTCAAATATACTGTAAAACTTTTTTAGCCATGAATTATGCGTTCTTCTTAGTTTTTAAAACAAAATAAAAAAAATACGCGAAAATCGTCGTTTTTGGTCTTTTTTTCAAACCGCCATTTCGAAAAGAAATAATATCCCGAGAACTACCAAAATCACACATTATGTTCATAAATATACATAGATCAAAATCCCTTTTGTTTGAAATCTCCACCTATTACCAGTTTTTCATAAAAAATTTTCAAACACGAAACTTCGTAAAAAGTAACAGAACTTATGGGACAACCCAATATCTTAGGGTCATGGAAGTCAGGTCTACCCATAGGTAAGGGACCCTGGAGAATCCATTCAAATGATTCACAGCGCCCCTAGCGGCGAAATAAAAAAGTTAAAAATATTAATTAAAAAAAACTAAAGGAGATAAAGCAAAAACCCCAATAAGAGTATTGTTGCCACCGTTATAAACTGAATAACTCACTGAAATTTTTTTAATAAGTATCGCGAATATTCATGGAGATTATATGCATGTGAAAATAGCACTTTTTGAGGCATCAAAAAAGAAAAAGTTCGTGAATGTGCAAGTTTTTAAAATTGTTTGATTAAATTTTGTTTTTATTTACCTAAAAAACAAAAGACTACATTATACAACTGAAAAATTCGCAAATTTTTAAAATTTTTTTGATGCTTGAAAAAGTGCTAATTTCACATGATAATATTAGTCCAGTAACTTGGAGTTTTTTCAGGAAAAAATACAGAAGTTTTTTTCTCGACGGTTTTATATGTTTTCGAGGGTGTTGAATCTGAATCTGAACTTTGCATACAAAATTTCGAATGGCATTTTGGTGAAAATTCGAAAAAACGCTAAAATTTCACCCCATTTTTTGGTTTTCTGCTTGTAGAACGGAAAGTATGGGTTTCTCATGAAAATTTTAAATACAAAAAATAAAGATGATAAAACAAGCTATAAAATTGTCTGATACAACTTTTTTGTCAGACTAATTGTTCGGCCGCTAGAGCGCGTTGAAAATAGGGCAAAATTTGCGCCTGCGGGTAAAAATCCAGAAAATCGAACTTTCATCTAAAAAATAAAGTATTTTTTTAAATAAGGTACTTTAAAAACTAGTTTTATAATGTTTCACATGAAATAAACCATCTATTTAATCTATTAATTAGTATTTAAATGCATTTTCCTCAGCAATTTTCCTTAAGAACGTAATTTCAATAGAAGACAATGGCGTAATGATAAGTAAGTCGCTTGTTGAAGAAAACATACAGAAGTTTTTTTCTCAACGGTTTTATATCCAAATCCAAATCCAAATCTGAACTTTGCATACAAAATTTCGAATGGCATTTTGGTGAAAATTCGAAAAAACGCTAAAATTTCACCCCATTTTTTTGGTTTTTTGCTTGTAGAACGGAAAGTATGGGTTTCTCGTGAAAATGTTAAAAGTAAAAAAATAATGATAATAAAACAAGCTATAAAATTGTCATTTACAATTATTTTATCCGACTAATAGTTTGGCTACTAGAGCGCGTTGAAAAAAGGGCGAAATTCGCCCTGACGGTGGAAAAATCCAGAAATATTCCTAAAAAGGTCATATTTCGATTTAGATTACTAAGAAAAACTACATTTATAATTTCTTACATGATATAATCCTACTATTTATCTCAAATATTATTTATTCAATGAATGTTCTTTAGGAATTCCCTCCCAAAAACGCAGGTTTTTTGGCAAAGAAAAATCTATTTCCAATTTTTTTTGTCCTAGGCACCAATTCCCAATGAAAACTTTTGTTAAGCATTAAAAGTTAATTTTTTTATCTACTACACTCATAGCTTTTTATATTATCCTCTCCCGCTCACAAACTTATAAAATCTATAAATAATTTTTCTTTTTGGAAAACTATAATTTTCTGTTGTTTATTATAAAAACTCCTGGCATGATTATTAGTAATGATACCAAAATTCACAATAACTTCTTGACACGTGCAATTATAATTTTTATTTATCGGTTTCTACACCCAAGAACGTGAATCCAATTGATTTTTTAGGGATGACTTGGTTATAACATAAAATTACATGGTCACAGAAAATTATCCTAATAATATTCTTTAAAGTGATGAACATAATGGTTTTCTCCATTCGGGATGGGGTTATATCATGTAAGAAATTATAAATGTAGTTTTTCTTAGTAATCTAAATCGAAATATGACCTTTTTAGGAATATTTCTGGATTTTTCCACCGTCAGGGCGAATTTTGCCCTTTTTTCAAAGCGCTCTAGTAGCCAAACTATTAGTCGGATAAAATAATTGTAAATGACAATTTTATAGCTTGTTTTATCATCATTATTTTTTACTTTTAACATTTTCACGAGAAACCCATACTTTCCGTTCTACAAGCAAAACACCAAAAAATGGGGTGAAATTTTAGCGTTTTTTCGAATTTTCACCAAAATGCCATTCGAAATTTTGTATGCAAAGTTCAGATTCGGATTCAGCATCCTCGAAAACATATAAAACCGTTGAGAAAAAACTTCTGCATGTTTTCTTCAACAAGCGACTTACTTATCATTACACCATTCTCTTCTATAGAAATTGCGTTCTTAAAGAAAATTGCTGAGGAAAATGCATTTAAATACTAATTAATAGATTAAATAGATGATTTATTTCATGTGAAACATTATAAAACTAGTTTTTAAAGTACCTTATCTAAAAAAGTACTTTATTTTTTAGATGAAAGTTAAATTTTCTGGATTTTTACCCGCAGGCGCATTTAGGCGACTGCCCTATTTTCAACGCGCTCTAGCGGCCGAACTATTAGTCTGACAAAAAAGTTGTAATAGACAATTTTGTAGCTTGTTTTATCATCTTTATTTTTTGTATTTAAAATTTTCATGAGAAACCCATACTTTCCGTTCTACAAGCAGAAAACCAAAAAATGGGGTGAAATTTTAGCGTTTTTTCGAATTTTCACCAAAATGCCATTCGAAATTTTGTATGCAAAGTTCAGATTCGGATTCAGCACCCTCGAAAACATATAAAACCGTCGAGAAAAAAACTTCTGTATCTTTTTCCTGAAACACCCTATTTTGGACACCAAGTTACTGGACTATATATCTCCGTGAATATTCGCGAATATTTTCATGAAAGTTTTTTCAGTGAGTTATTCATAACGTCGGAAACAATATTCAAATTTGAGGATTTTTCTCTATCCCCTTTAGTTCTGTAATAAATTTTTTAAACTTTTTTATTTCGCCACTAGGGGCGCTGTAAGTCATCTAAATGGATTCACTTCCCTAGATGTACCTTACTTCTATGACCCAAGGAGACAAAATAAATAAAATAAAAATATAAGCCAATGAACCCAAATATGAGCCGTGAAACGGACTTTTGACGCACCCTGTAGAGTAAGCAAGCCTAGTGAGTCTGCCGTTGCCTATCAGTAATTAGGTGGTTACACTTTTTACAATTGAATTTATCTGTAACTTAACTTTTATAAAGACAATTCGAGATATTTCAGCGTTTAATTTGGATTACGGTAAAAAATTGGCCAATTGACCACGGAAATAGAATTTTAGGAAGAAATTGTGTATTCAATAGTGAAGCTATGTTCTTCACATGTATGGAGATAGATGAACTTAGGCAATCAATCAATGTATTGAGTCAACGAGCATTGATAGATTCTGCTGTACGTGTACTCAAATATAGTTGTACTGTACAGTGACTAAAAGTTGATTAAAGTGCTTATACTTTATTATTTCCCAAATAAAAGAAAGCAATTATAATTTTAACCTTTTACCTACCGATGTTCCCAAATGGGAACATTATTTTAAGGAATTTTTTCACCACTTAAATTTTCATACAGGAATTTGATACTTGGTAGAAAGCAACTCAAAGATATGAAGTTATTTTACATGCAAAAGTTTTTCACTTGCAATTTAATACTTTTTGTAGAATTTACATCAAAATTAGAGATTTTTGGCTCTTCCAAAAGTTGCACAAGTTTCAACTTGTGAAAATTTTAAATAAATTTAGTTTTAAATAATTTTGCTGTTTTTAGGTAGCTTAAGTGCACATCTTCCCATTTGGCTTGACAGAATAGCTTCATATTCTAATTTTGGTGAGTAAATACTAATACAACGTATATGTTCCCAAATGGGAACATCGGCGTTTGGGGTATAGTATTTGAGGGGATTTTTATAACATGCAAAAATTCAAGTTATTTAATATTTTCTTTAATTTTTGAACCCTTTTTTGTCTCAAAGGATCTAAACAGGTTATGAATGATGTTTTAAATTCAAAAATATGTAATTTTTATTTTTTTCACCTGATTTATGGTGAAATAAATTCCTAATCTTTATAGCAGATTCTTACACTTGTATATCTTTCTTACTCCCCTATCGATTAATTTTCAGTAATTACACTGTTCAACAATGAAAAAATTTCCTTGATGAAAATAGTCATTTCTTATAGATTTTGGGTCGCTGAATACGAAAATCACCGTTAAAATTCTCAATTGACTCAGGATTTTCGGGGAACAGCCCCTCCCCCTTTTTTAGTTTTTCGACGACTTTGTAACTTCAAACTCGATTTTCAGGTCAAAAAGCATTGTTTTAGTCTTCAAATTGCCCCCCAGGGGACAAGAAAGGTTCAAATTAATAAAATATGATAAATCCATTCGTTATAAATTTATCATACTTAATTAATTTGAACCTTTCTTGTCCCCTGGGGGGCAGTTTGAAGACTAAAACAATGATTTTTGACTGTGAAAATCGAGTTTAAAGTTATGAAGTCGTCGAAAAACGTAAAAAGGGGGAGGGGCTTTTCCCCGAAAATCCTGAGTCAATTGAGAATTTTAATGGTAATTTTCGTATTCAGCGACCCAAAATCTATAGGAAATGACTATTTTCATCAAGGAAAAAATTTTGAAGGTCAAATTTGTTGATCAGTGTTATCAATAGGGGTTATGCAAAGAGCATATTTGGAGTGCTTCTAAAGTTTTCCGTATATATTTTTGTTAAGGGAACCAGGACGTTCTCAGCCATGCAAAATACGCTAATTTTACAATATTTCGAGACCCGAAATTATATAGTAAAAGTTATTCAAATACAATAAAAATTGGTTGTGTTAACTAACAGTCTTTTGTCATCCTAAAATGACAAAAATTAATTATATATTATCATATTATTTTTTAAAATAGGAAGTCGAAAAAGTATATTATCATACCTGTCTTCCGATGGATGGGGTTAGAAAGGTTAGCATATAGAAAATTCTATGTTGTTTTTTAGCAAAATAAATAGGTTTCCATGTAGAGAAATGTATATTCAATTTAGTGAACTAATTTTTAAAACAATTTAATGAATACTTTTTTTAAAAAAATGCTGAACTTAAAATTTTAAAACGCAGCAAAAAACAGCAGATTTTTCTCGTATTTTTGCTCAATTAAAAAAATTATTGCAACATAAACTGTATAAAATGATATTCACTGAATGCACTTATATAAAACGAATATTTGTACCAAGTTTCATGTAATTTCATTGATTAGAATTTTGTAAGAGCTAACCTAAAGTTCAAAAAAACAGGTTTTGAGAAAAATGCAAAAGAACTTAAAATGGAACATTAGTGGTGGTGATTGTTTACATCTTGTACCCCCATTTTCTGGGGGATCTCGGTCCTAAAGGTATATGTATTATACATTTTTGGAATCGTCATGAAACCTACTATTTTATCAAATAAAAATTAAAAAATCGAATTTTTGAAGGTTTTGGACGTCCTGGTTCCCGTACTTTTATACATAAAAATTTTAGGAATAAAATTGAAGAATTTTGAAAATAAGGAAAAGTGCGTACATCTAAAAACACTATTCTAACTAGTGATGGGCAAAATCGATAATTTTAGGTATCGAATACTTTGGTATCGAATACTTATAGGTATCGAATACTTTGGTATCGAATACTTATAGGTATCGAGTACTTTTAGGTATCGAGTACTTTTTTTCAATGTCGGGAAATGAACCTGAAGGGACAATTTTTTTAGGGCCTATCCATAATCAGACTAATATTCAAAAAACTGAAAGCGATCCATCAAAAAGCCCCGTAGCTACGGGTCTGGATGTGGATAGAGGCGAAGGATTTGGCGGGGGAAAAACCTAGCCGCGTCAAATTTCTCTCGCGGATGATAACGACTTGGGTTTGAGCGTCGCAAAATGAAAACGTAAACAGGCTGCGTTTGATCTACAGTAGGTATTATAAAGATTACTTCATTGAAAAATTTAGAACGAAATATGTCAATAAAGTATCGATACTTTTGTGGGTATCGAATACACTCGATACCTATAGGTATCGAGTACTTAAGTATTTGGTATCGATACCTGCCCATCACTAATTCTAACGTAAGTTGTATGTAAGATATATGTGGTTTAGTTCGGAATTTTCCATAAGAAACACAGCTTTAATGAATCAATGGAGATTATTATGATCATCAATTTTGAAAGCTAATTAGATTTGAATGCAACTAGTGGATTTTATGCCGTAATTACGTATAGAACCGTAATTAAAACTAATTTTTCTCTCAGAAACGTAACTGTTTAGCTTTGAAGTACATGGGAACATTCTTATTTATTTTTTACACCAAAATATTACCCATAGTGCAAGAAAAATTTACGGAAAAGCTTCGCGTACGTAATAAACATGTCAATTTTTTCTTATGAAAATCTATAAAATGTTACCCAATCGTCCAAGTATGGATAATAAAAATGAAAAAAACCGCCCACAATCATAAAAATGTTCATAATTATTGAGTAGAAACCTATTTCAATCATTTTATTTGAATTAATTGTAAAATATGTGGCTTTTGGAAACCCCCCTAAAAACCTCACCCCAAACGCCGATGTTCCCAAATGGGAACATCCTCAAAATCATACTTAGGATTTTTTTTCCTCCAAAAAATTACTAGAATTATTTTAGTAATGATAAAACAAGCCATTTAAGCGAAAAATCGGAACCTTTAATTCGAAATTTGAATTGCGACGTTTAAAAGGTTAATATACTTTTATGATATTGCGGTTATATTATTTTAAATAGATATTATCGGTATACATATCTATTAATCAGATCCACAACTCTGAAAAATGGTAAATTCCCAATATCATCGTAAGAAAATTCCTTAGAAAAACAGTAGTGATCTACTTTGAAAATACGTGAAAGCTCTATGAAATTACTTCTTTTCCTTTCTTTATCAAACTAAACTGAGAAAAAAAATAATTTATGGAATTACTTCCTGAAACAAAACTTTTAAATACAGCTGTTTGTGTGTATTATACCTCAAGATTATATAAAACGTAGTGACTTTATCTCACACGTGAGATGGTTCAATTAAATGGTTACTTTTATGTTTGGAGTTATGAAAAATTTAATGAAACGGCAGAAATACATATTTTTATTTCTAAGTTGCTCATCAGAAAATTTGATTAGAAACTACCTTTGTCCCTCAGAATATTTGTGTTTCGGTTTCTTGGTTCTTATAATCAAAATTTTGTGTTACGTGTTACAGAAAAATATTTCTATTAGCAAATTAGTAAACAAAGCAAATTTATGTGAGTGGGAGATTAAACTTGCAAATTTTGCATTAAATTATAGTAAAATATACTTTTATTCAAAGATTTTAAATTAAAATAAAAAAAATTGAGCTAGCTTTTAGCTGTGTATTTGAAGAATTGTTCTCATGTTTTAAATTTTTAAAAGTAGATGCATAATTTGTGACAATATAACTCTGTGTCTTTAATAACACCAGCAGGTAATTCTGTATAACTTAAAATGCAGAATGCTAAGAAAATCAGCATTGAAAAAATTCATTGAAAAAAATTTAAATGTCACAAAATGAGTCTTATAAGTTTTCATGATTGTTTTATAAATACCATATTGTGCTTAAAATGATGAAATTTAGTATTTAAAAAAAGTTTTTGAGATAATTTTTTATATAGTTTTCATACAATTTGTGTTGTCTTTTATTCTTTTCTAATGAATTTAAAGTAAAAAAAATAAGAGGTCTGTATATTTCATTGAAAGATAATGATAACATTTCTTGGAAAATTTGTTATTTACAGTATACGATTTATTGTAAATGTAAATACACATAGTATTATTAGAAGCTTGTTGTTATTGTCACAATATTTTTATAATTCGATTTATATTTAAATGAAACAAAAATTTTTAGTTTTACCTTTTTTAAATTGAATTCCTTTCAGTTCAATTTATGTGCAACGATTTCAAATTTATTTTTTTCGTATTTTCTTACAAAAAATCACAATATGATACAAAACACAATAAAAATTAAAATAAAAAAATGAAATATCTTCTATTTCCTTCGCTATAATTTTCAAACAAGCTTTACTACAAGTCCTCTTAATCTGAGTTACTATCTAAGCAATACATTGATATAGTATGCAAAGAAATTTTGGAAAAGGATAGTTAGAAATTTGGATATGTGAATACAAAAAAGAGAATAAAAAATACTTTTGTGTACATACTAGGTTATGCTCCTTGTTTTAATAATTTTATTTTAAACCTTGTTCAAGTTAAGGTATAACTGCAAGAGTTAAAGCATTTTTACAACGTTCAAAATAAAATATCTTTGCACAAGAACAGTGGCGAATCCAGTAGGGGGGGCTGTGGGGCTGCAGCCCCCCCAGGAATAAGACATTCAAGTTTTGGTAATAGCAATAAAGCCCAAAAAGAAATTTCAACACGTTGCGGACATTCGGTGGTGCTAAACAAAGGGTCTCGAAATGAATCGGAACCCTACTTTTAAGGGTAAAAATTCCAAAAATTTTCTGGGGGATGACCCCCAGACCCCCTCGAAATTTTGGAATCTAATAAGTACGGTTTTTCCTTGAAACTTTAGGGATTTAATTACAAGGAGTGATCCTCTTTGATGTAACCTATCTCAACATGAGTTAAAATACCACTTTTAGGGGCAAAGTTCAAAAAATTTTCTGGAATAAGAACCCCTAAACCCCGTAGAAATTTTCCAATTCATAGTACAGTAAAGCACCGTTTATACGTTTCTCATTTATACGTCGTTTTCATAAAGTCCCAATTCATTCCTATTCATTTTAATGCAAAAATTCTTCGTTTATACGACGCGCAATATCGGTTATACGTCGTTTCGGCTGTTTTAAAATTCGAAAATATCCTGTATCAGTTGTTGCTTCCGTGGGAAAATTTCTCCAGGGAAGGTTGAAGGACACTGCATTCCTTTCATTCCTTGGCTGTAGTATGACCAATGGGCAATGGTGTGGGGGTGGAGTAAAAGGGCAATTCGTTGAACTGATAACGGGATGTGCTACTCTACAGTTTTATGGCCCTTATCTCTGGTTAGGGGGTCGCCAGCACCCCCTGCAGAGGAGAATTCTTTTGATCGAATTCTTTCTAAATGATCCCACTAAGGCTCGCGCCACACTACAAGCGTCTCGAAACGCCCGAATCGTAAATCAGATAGGGGAGAAAGCATGGAGTTCAGCCTGAGACTCCCCCTATCTTGACAGGAATCTTGATTCCTGTCAAGATAGGGGACTAGGCTTTCACATGCTTTTTTTATGGTGATTAATGGGTCGCGCGGTCATAAGACGCTAGGTCTGACTTGACGCTAAGAAAGGGGAACCATGTAACTGCCGTTCTAAAAACCCTAGCACTATAAAGATAGGGTTTCTTTCATTTTTATGTTAAATATTTTAAAATTTAATTATTATTTTCAGTTTAAAAACTGTTTTGAAGTAATTTTTTCTTAAGAAAAACCTTAAATTTAATGTAATTACGTAAATATGCGTTAAGAGTGTTAAAAACCAAATAACTAAAGATATTTTCATTTATACGTTTTTCCATTTATACGTCGTTTTACGTCGGTCCCTTGAAAGACGTATAAACGGTGCTTTACTGTACTACTATAAACTTTTTTCCTCGAAAATTCTGCCGCTTACAATGAGTGGTGCTCTTTGGGTGGAATCTAAAAGGCTTCAAAATGAGCTAAAACACTATTTTGAGGGGCAAATTTTCAAATTTTTTCTGGGGGAGGACCCCCAGACCCCCCTTTTACTTGGAGTTGACATTCTTACACAATTTTGAAATTTAGTGCACCAAAATTAAAACCTTACGAATTCATCTCACCTAAAACTTAGTATTCCTAAAATTAGACCTCAGAAAAGATATTGAATAAACTCCCTAAACAAAAATCTGGCTAAGGCGCTGGCAACCCCCTCCCCCTTTCAGTTGCTTACATTAATATTTACACAGCCCATAATAGCAATTAAATTGTTTGTGAAACTCAGCCCCCCCCAGACAAAAATCCTGGATTCGCCACTGCACAAGAAGGTACACATTGGGCAAAGAATATTCCATCAAATTGAATCATAATTTAAAATAGGAAAAAAAGTTTTATTTCATAACTCTCCAATTTTTACTGCATCTATACAGCAAAAATAGAACTCTGCACGAAAATTGTGTAATGTTGAAAAATGTCGAGGAATACTTTTTCTTCCTTCAAACTTTAACAAAGTTTCAACTCAACAAAAAAAATGTACAAACAGCTTAAATTGACATCTATTTATATGAAAATCAATGTTTATATGTTTGTCTGTCTGTATGTGTATGTCCTTTATATTTTTAAACTTTTCAAACCTATACATTAACTATTAAACTTCAAACTGCGGAGTTTTCCAGGGTTCAACTCGAGGACCTTTATTACTTCTTATCTTCATTAATGACCTATGTAATCTTAAATTATTTGCCAAATTGATAAGTTTCGCTGACGACTTTATTACCTACTTTATTCGGTTGATTCAATCGACGATCTAAAATTTATGATAAATTATGACCTTGCGAAAATACGCGATTGGTTTTTTCAAAACAACCTTAAGTTAAACGTTAACAAAACAAAATATATGACATTTAGCCTAACCCAAAACCATTCGTATTAGCTCTCTTTTAAATACCACGAACATAACTGTATCAACTATGGAATTTGTAATTGTAATTATATCGATAAAGTGTCTGCTATTAAATATATAGGACTCTACATTGATTCAAACTTAAAATGGAAATCACATACTCAAAAGATCTCTGACAAATTAAGATTTGTTACGCTTAATTTTTACTACCTAAAACAAAAAATAAGTAATAAGCCTTTAATTAATTTGTATTATTCGTGGGTATATTCACAATTAATTTACGGCTTAACTATATGGGAAGGGGATTCATTTGTAAATTTAAAAAGAATCAGTAAACTACAGGAAATTTTCGTAAAGTTAATGCTTAATATCCCAGATTATATTACTATAAATCACTTCAAATTACTGGATATTCTTCCCCTTCGTCATCTTTTCTTATACAAAATATGCCAGCCCCTTTTTTTAAATCCACTAGAATGTACAAAACGTAATAATATAAATCCTCGAAGACCTAATGTAATTTATAACATTCCTAAGCCCCCCAAAAATATTTTGTAAAAATGTTTCCTATATAGCCCCCAAACTTTATAATATGCTACCATTAGAAATCCAAAATAGTCCATCAAAATACTTATTCAAAAATTTAAATACTAAAGGATTTTTTGTTTTCAATAGAAAGTATAGAAAATTTATTAATGTAGTTTATCATTTACTTCTGTCTTTTTGAAACTTAAAGTTTTTATTATGTCTTTTGTAAAAAAATTTTTTGCCAAGCCCCTCTTTAACACACCAGATGATATTTATTAAAAACCTGAAACCCGGGCGAAGCCCGAGTCTAGCTCGTCAGCGCTAGTTAAATGATAGATTGGCTCGGTTTACAGCACAAAAAGTGAGTAGTATATAATAACTAAGATATATTGAACTATAAAATAGAATTCCTAACAACTAAACTGAAATTTAATTTCTATAATTATTTCGAGTTTGTTGAAATAAAATTAAAGAGTTTTTGACATTCATTTTTCAACAATTAACCAACCTCTTTGGACGCCTTACAATACCTGGTTGAAAATTAAAAAAAAAGTCTCAGTTAACTTTCCAAAACCCCTAAAATCATAAAAACTCACTTGCGAACGAATAGCCACTCAAAATATGACGTAAGAAAAGAATTTCAAATAGCTTTCCTAAATAGAAGCAATTATAAGATAGGACTTGTCGCTTTTTAAATGTTTCTTTTCAGCACTACATTTGTCAGAAGAAAGGTGTGACAACACCCAAGACATTTATTTGAAATGGAATAAAGCAGTGAAGTTATTTCTAGGAACTATTCAGGAGGTATCTCCCAAAAGTAAAAATTTTAATATCAAAAGCTGCGGACTAATTAAGAAAGTAAAGTGAAAATCTTCTTGAAATGTGGAAACAATTGGGCAAAGAAGTTTCTTTGGGATTAATTATATTCTTCCACATTATTGAGCTTTTTTCCGTTACATACAGTAACAAACACGAATCATTTGCTGAGATTTGCTGAAATTATTGTTTGTTGTGAATAATGCAAATTATCTATGCTTATTGTATAACCAGTATTCAGTATTTTATCTTTATTTACGTATAGAGAATCTAGAGTTACCGAGAAGGGTTATTAATGGAATTGTTTGTGACAGTCATTTCTTTCCAATTCATTTAGCATCATCCATAAATAATCCCTATAATTAATTAAGAAGAAATCCTTGACGTCTATAAATAATTATGAAGATTTTAGATTATCAAGTTTTCGAAACGTTTCACACTGCTGGTTGCTAGTTGATTTAAGAGGGATGTTAAACTTTACAAGGAGTTCCAAGTGACTCATAAATAGGTTGGAAAACATTGTGGGTCATTTTAATGAAAATTATTTATAATGTAGACAAAAGAAAAAATGAGTTAATTTTAAAATGATTTGTAACATTTATTCTAGATGAAATTATTGCCTTTTCATAATCTAACTATATAATGAAGTGACAACCCATAAATTAAAAAAACATTCCTTAACTAAATGCAACCCACAAACTTAGGATTTTCTCAAACACTTACTTCAAAAACAATTTTTTTTCAGTCTATTGACCTACATAAACTCGTAAATCTAAGTCCTAACAACCGACGGACACTTAAATAAATCACTTAAAACTAGTTAAGAGGAAAGTAAACAGATTCTGGGATGATCGCCAAAGTAAGGTATGCATGCATCTTATTACTTCTTATCACAAAATATCCCCTCTCAACAGTTCTCTTTTTGGTAATCGATCACTTTGCAGCCGAAGAGTGACGTTCAAGATTTATTCTGTCGCATTTTGATAGTATGCGATACTTTTTGGCAAGAGACGGGATTTAAGAAAGCAAATTAAAATTATAGGTTAGCTTTACAAACTATTTTATATAATTTTCTTGCATTATCGACATACTGAATTAGATGTTCCCTCCTATTGAGACTCTAAAGTGCATTTTTAATTTCAAGGTAATTTTCACTAAACGTTGAAATTATAGTCATTTTTTCGAAAGTAACAAACGTAAACCTACTAACTACACTCTAACCTTCAAATAAAAATACTAGACCTAGATATACTTTTATAAATATTTGGTAGATTTTTCTCGTATTTTTTTTAACTAGGCATTCTAAACATTTCAAGGTTTTAAGATATCTTCCACTAAATCATGGTACTAAAATAGCCTGGTGTATCAGTCATAGGTGAATTACTTCTGTGAAAAATTAAGGTTGATAAATATGAATTTTTAGGTAAAAAATTGCTGGATTATAGGTGATGCAATTAGTGATATGTGATTAGTAAGTGTTAATATACATGATCTATCTAAATTTTTGTATAGGGAGCTATAACACGGTCAAATTAAAACCGGGATAAAAAATTAATGTATAAAAACCATCTTTCAAGGACTTTTGGAGGAGAATTTATCTTATTTTGAATATTCAGTTTACTCTTACTTAACTCTCAAGGCGTGAGCTTCATTTTGCAGAAAATGAAGCAGAAACGGCTTTGCGTTTGAAGGAGATAGGTGAGGGAATTTAAACGAATTTCCGTTTATTCTGCAAAAGGCTTTGGTTGAATAGGAGTCCCTCGGGTCTTCAAGTATTGCACTAAATCTATCTTCGAAGATAGGGTTGATCAAATGTTTCTTCATTTCGAAAGTGAAATAAGTCAACTCACTCAAATCAAGTTGCAAATTTGTGTGAATTCTTAAAATAATTGTGTTAATTTGTATTTCATATTGTTTATTGAAAACTCGGAAACAGATTATCTCATGTTTTATAAGTAGGATTTAAATTCTTTGTCCATTGTTTTAGTTTGAATCGACATGAAGTTTTAAAAACTGATTTCATTTCAGAATAATTTTGATTTTTGTCTTTCCCAAGCAACAGCATATTTTGTAAAGGTTTGATTCAATAAGAATATTTGCTTGTGAAATGTTTTCTGTTATACGCATACAATAAGTTTAATAACCATTGTTATATCGAAGAGTAATTTTCTCAAAAATCAATGTATATGACTCCATAAGTACTTCTGTAACTCGAAATTAACTGGTTTTAATTTTTGGTGTTAATAACTAATAGTATAATGTTTTTGAGAACCACCATGTGAGTACTTATACTTAAACAATGCAAGCATGCATTAAAAAAGCGAAAAATAAAAAGTAAGAAATACTTTATCCCTCTGTTTTTTGACAGAAATCTAAAACGAATCAATGTGTTGATAAGATTGTGACCTCTTTAGCCTTCTAACCTTCATGCAAAAAAAATCTAGTAATTATGTTTCCCATTTTCCTCATTTAATAATGCATTTTTAGAATTAAGTCCTATTTTTATGAAGATGGCATACTTTTCACGTATATAGGATTTCCTACCTCTTATAGAGAAAACAAAACAACCCTTCAAACCTTTTCACACTTAATTTGATTAGACTTATTCCGTTTACCTTGTTAAACACGGAGGTGTGAATTGCTTTTGCGTTTACGAACGCACCTAAGCACAAAGACAAATGATGAAGAAACTATTCCAATGATAAATCTTTATCTCCAAATTAAATCATTTGCATTGTTTACGATCTGGTGAAACCTGAAAACATTAAACTTTTCAGTCCAAGACCGCCCGAGATTACTTTTGAATCCTATGGGAAATTTGGGGCGGCTAGAACTGAAAGGGCTAAACCTGTGTGAGCAATGGTATTTCCCTTGGTAAAACAAAGGGACTTTACTGTGTCTCATCTTACCTTTCGAGAGTATATGCTCAAAATTTCGAATTTAAAAGGTTTTTCTTTTGTCTTCGTATAGATATATTTCAATAATGATTCAGTACGAACACTCTTCTTACCAGTTCTATGTGAAGATAATTTACAAAGATGACCCACATTTATCTCCTCCGATTATTATTTATATCTCCTCCGATCGAAAAGCCTAAGCACTTTTGATAAAACCAAGACCCTTTTGCTTTTGCTTTGAAAGGTGTATAAGATTTTACCTACGATTGCCCTTAACCCGTAGCAGGGGACGTGGGGTCTCCCAGACTCCGCAACGATAATTCGATAACATCGATAATTTTAAGTCTATTGGAAAATTGTCTGGAAAAAGTGTTTATTTCATCATAAAGTTAAAGAAAATATTTTTCTATCAAGAGATAAATGTTCAAATAACAATGTTCTGAAATATCATAATCATATCTTAATTAGACGATTTTTAAAAAATAGAGAAAGTGACGGAGTCTCTGAGACCCCACGTCCCCTTGAATGTTCCAATTTTTCACCTCCCCTGTTACGGGTTAAGTAAGTCTAAGTTTGGGTTTTGAATAAAAAAAATTCAATTTTAAAGCGACCATATTTCTGTATTTTACCTCTTTAAAATAAAACATCCCTTTTGAAGTTCGTTATAAAGTTTATAACTAAATGTATAACAAGGAAACATCAAGTTTTAGAAACCACTTTATTAAAAAAATAATTAATAGTTATGTAATTAATAAATAACAGTGATAATGTTTCATACAAGTTATCCAATAATGTATATATAAATAAAATTACATAACTCAACAAATATTAGTAAAGAAATTGAAAAAATCAAGTTTTTATATATTTAATATTTTTTTCATCCGTCCTTCTCCTGATGTAAAATAATCCGAGATGACTAAAAATATTCTTCACTAACCTTGGAAAGTATTCTTAAGTTTGATGGATGATTTATCCTCAAAGTGAATTAAGGTTTGTTATCCTTATCATTAATTTTAAATCTATTTACTGCTTCAAAAAATAAATTGTTTCAGCTTACTATATCAAGCTAAAATTTAATATACAAGATTTGATCGGTAGAAATATTTAGTGACTCGTATTGTTCTTAACTATTCCTTCTTATTTTATGTTTAAATGTCACAAAACACTAATTTTCCTTAAAATATTCCACTTTTAAATTAAATAGATATCTTGTTAGTGTGATTACTTTAATAATGTAATGTCAGTTTCTTTCTTCGAAGATATCATAATATAAAAAACCACCTTTTATAAAAGCTGTATGATTCAAATAAACATTGAAGCGACAAATTTTTGTCAGCAAATGTCTCATATCAATATCAACTCAACTCAACTCAAATACACGTTAAATTTTACTCTGGGAAATGTTTCGTTTTACATTTTTATCGGCATATTTGATACTGTATGTATGTTAAAGGTAAAATATATTGGTAAAATCTATATAATTTGATTGTGTTTCTTACCAAAGGCACTTTTCTTACTCTTCTCACGTGCAGCAGATTTAATTAAATTCCTCTGAATACCACATCCAGAAATTACCAGATAATTGCTTTTCCCTTTTACCTCAGGTATCGCCAAGATGACTTTGATGGTAGGATTTGAGTGGTATTCTTTGGACTATCATATTCAATTATTACATAGGCTTGATGCTAAATTCTGCCCTAAAGGAATTAAATATTCTGGAAATATAATGGTGAGTCTTTAAAAAAAAGGCATTAATAGGCAGACGTTCATTACGAATTTAGCTTACTTTATTTTTTTTCAGATTAGGATAAAAGATAGATGTAAATAAAAAATAAGAGGATTTATATAAAAGTGTATAAATTAACAGTAACAATTTTGAATTATTATCTTGAGAAGTTTTTATTTATGAACGGATTTTTGGTTAACAATACAAAATTCACCTTGATTCTAGTATAGATGATAAGATGGCTACAGTTAACAGATAATTAATAATTATTTCCAAATTCTGCTGTTTACCAACACAGTTCTTAACTAATTTATTGATTTCAGAAATTTGAATTTATGAGAATAAATATCGAGTATGGTAGATAAATAAAGTAAAGTTGTTCCAATCACAGTAGAATTATAATTTTACATTAAAGATGTCTTAAAAAGCTTGATTTATTTGATATAAACTTTTACTTATACTTTTCATTAATAGTGACTACTTTCAAGAAAAATTGCTGACCAAAACTGCATAATAACTGCATTCAAACCCACTATAATAAAAAACAACTATTCATTACTCGATCTTAAGGAAGTAAACTAAATTACAGAATTAAAGCATCGTTTCTACCAAAAAATGTAATGAACTCTTCCAAACAAATTGACTTTTCTGAAAAATCTACTAGCAAGCAAATGATCTTAGATGTTGTTTTTCTGACTGAAATCGTTTTTTAGGCTTCTCTTTTGATATAATAATTTCTATGAACCGATGCAAAACTTTGGAAATGATAAAGTCCTCATAGGATTGATATAAATAGAGTTCTGTGTATGGAAGGGAAAGAAGAAAGATAATCAAAAGACCTTATTCCCTAGCAAATGATGGTTTCCTTTGAGAAAAACCAAATACTTGATCAAATGCCCACTACAGACTGAAAGATGCAAGACAGTGTTAGGCGAAGGCTTATCTAAGAATATGTGTTAGAAATATTTATAAATAGAAGAAAATGTATCAATTTTTACAATTTTGTATTGAACTGATCATACCAGGAATACTTATTTTAAAAGGTAGTCCCTGGTCACTAGGGTGGGTCAAAAATATTTTTTTTACATTTCCCAGGGGCACAGCCACAAAAAATTTCCAAATGGTCTCAAACTAACATGTGTGAAATATTATTTCATTATATTAACTCTTTTTGCCTCCGGATTGACGTCAAAGTTTCGATTATTATAGTAATTTCGTGTAATAATGGACTAACAAAAATCGAGCTTTTACATCAATTACACGAATTTGTCATGAATTTATATGTGAACAATAGTATAAAAATCATCATTGAAGACTATAAAAGAATTAAAAATGGAGCCAGAGTTGAAATACTTGAGTTGTAATACAACATATTTTGAAATATCTCAATGATTAGAACTGGCAATCAAAGATTTCTTGCTGGAATCATAAAAATGTGCGAAACCTTTATTCCTGGTTGAGTAGGATGGTAAAAACCTTAAATTTAATAAAAATGGATTTATCAGAAGGTGGGTACCTTTTGTGGGTTATAAGGTTTCAACCCCAGGACAAAATTTGGTTAATTGTATAAAGGATGGGTTTCTTTGAAATTTCAGTGGCATATTGGGCATAGTCCATCCCATATGAGTCCCTAATGTCCAAAAATAAATTAAAAACCTTTTAAAAATCAAATTTTGAAATATTTTCTTAAGAAGAGATATAGATTAGAGGTAGATCAAAGTTTCAGTTTAAAGCTCAGAATTATCCTCAAAAATTTTAAATTAGCTACATTAATATTCAAAACTAACTTGTGTTTATTTTAAACAGTTAAATTTTCTATATTTAAACTTTTATAAACGCATTAGTGAATGCTAAGAAACTACACTGGTGTTCAAAATTAAGAGAAATTGCATATTTGTTCAATTTCTCCAGATCTACTGAATAAATTTTGACGAAATTTGGTATGAACATATGTTGATATAATACCGAATAAATAATCATTCAAAAATTGTAATACACACGCATGCGCAGAAGTAATAACTGCCAGAGTTGAAAGGTATGAAACAGCGGTTCCAGAATAGAGCAAAATAATGGGTTTAAAAGGATTATGACATCTTCTCACTATCATGCATGCCTACCTGAGTGATTTTATTGCATGAATAAGGCATATAATAAAATTTCCTGTTCATTAAGCCTACTTTCTCAGAAACCCCATTTTGGGGTCCCTCATACTTCCTCTAAAGGGGTGAAGTCTTTGAATCTGGCTGCCTATTTCATATGGAGAATATCTTCCGTTTTAATGAAAATTGCTAACCTGATGATCTCCATTAAGTGAAGGATTTCTACCGATTGAAAAGAAATTAAGACCAACAGAACCCCCAAAAGGTGAATAAAGGTCTCTAGGATATCAACACACTACCTTCAACCGTGATTTTCTCTCTTTGAAAGATGTAAGGGGGTTGGCATAGACTTAAAAACATCCCTACAAAGAGCATCAAATCTCTGATTCCATATTGGTCAATTTCTCCTACATTAAAGGACTGACAGAAAGAAATTAGGTAAATCATTACTGATGCGAATGTCATCATGATATTGCTATTGCCTATGATCAAGCTATCTATTTGACACTTGTTTCAACAGATTTTATGTGATCACATTTGGATCCCAAGACCAGCCAATGAAATAACTGTCCCCTGAATTTTGAAATTGCGGCATTTATGAGATATACAACTATTTCTACTTTTTACTTTTAAAATTTAAAAATATCTTTTTAACACTGACCAGAATAGAGGGAGAATGTATAGTATCTGATTAAAGCCCTAGATCCTATACCTTAAGTAGCGACATCACGCTCAATCGGCCGCCATTGTAGGGAGAACTCACTACTAGACACTAGTGACGATAAGCAAGACTATCCAGACTAGTAGCGAGTTCTCCCCACAATGGCGGCCGATTGAGCGTGATGTCGCTACTTAAGGTAGAGGATCTAGGGCTTTATATCTGATCTACCAATATTTAAAATATTCTACTGACAATCCCGTTTGTTGGTAAAAAAATATCCTCCTATTTTACGCCTGTTTTGTTGATATGATAATATATCATATTGCCACTTTGGAAGTTGTGAATAAAATTGCTTTTATAGACCCTTATTTGTAAGCTTTAACAAATTATCCACAAAAAAAATTCACAGATGTTAGTTTGAGACCATTTGGCACCTTTTTCTTGCTGTGTCCGATAGAATTTGTAAAATTTTTTTTCGCCATACGAAAATGACTCACCCTTTATGCCCATTTTTTAATACACATCTAGAATGAAGTAAACAGCAAATTAGAATAATACTTGACAAGTAATAAATTCCGAATAAATCTTTTAAAAATGAAGGGAAAATTGAAGCTTTTTAATTTCAAATTAAGGATGATTTTTAAGATTCAGTTATGCAAAGGATATGGTTTTCATACTATTAAATTTATGATGATATTTGTATTCTTAAATTTTCAGGTTACTTTCGTAGTTAAAATAAAGAACAAATAACTCGTGGTTAGTTATTGAACTGTTTTTGTGTAAATCGCACAAAATTAATGCCTACGCAACATAATTGTCTTAAAAAACCAAAAATGTAAAATATCTTATTTTTATACATTTGATTGAAATGAAATATTATCACATGTTTTAAATTATTCATCGGCAGGGACCAAACTTAAATGTAATAGAAAAAACGTCAATAGTTTTTTTCTGATAAATTGATAAAAAAGTAAAAAACTTTGATACATAAAGAAACACTCTCTCGGCTAACATCAATTCCTTAAATAAGTTTTTGGTGTTAACTTAATATGGTTAATAGTAAAAAAGAATATGAACTCTGTATGTTTAAAATCATAAAAAGGCACTGTATATTTGGACGGCTTTTTTCAACTAAACTCTACTCTAATTTCCACGGCTAGGCTACAGCTCGGCGTTTCATTGGTTCAATCACTAAGCGCCGAGACTGCTACGTAATCACGAGACCTACAGCGCATGCGCCACTGGCCGTTTTGGCCGTCCAAATATACACTTCGTCATAAAAATTCAAAGGAAAAAACTCCAATTTAATGAGCTAATTTTTTAATAGACGCGCATGTCAGGCACATTGGCTCGATCTTGTTATTATCTGTATTGCACTCGACGGAGGGTTGGAAATATGACAAAAGCTCTCTTTTTTCATAAATTCCAATGCATTTTATTACTTATTTTGAAAGTTTTAACACCAAAATAACCCCATGGAATTCTTTCAATATAAAGTAGGTTTTGTGCTTTAAAAATATCAATGAATGCAAATTTTTGTTCTTTATTCCCTTATGAGGATAGTGTTTAAGTATATTTAATTATCCTATTTTCTTTCTTACATCTTATAGATCGTTTAAGTTTTTTTATCAATAACAAAATCATGACTAAGACATTAAGTAGACATGATTACGAACTTTTAACAAAATGTACTACCAACCTACATAAAAAACCAAGTGTTTCTTTTAGGTTATTGATTCATAAAAAATTTATTCTGTGTTTCAAACGCACTAAACAAGACATCAATAAAGGGAAGAACAGAAAAAAAAATCTATGTAACAGTAAAATTAAAAGCATTGTACTTTTATTAATGACATGGAATATTTTTTGTATCACCGGCGAAGCTAATATGGTTTTTCAATTATTTCAGTACATACTTCAAAGTGCAAATATCTACGGACATTTTAATGTTATTAAGAGTCATTAAAGAATCATCTTCTCTGAAAAAACTATTTTATTTTTGTAAGTTTATTGAGGCCATTTCGAAAGAACTATTTTCCAGAAGCTATTCAGGTTTTCATCAAAATTCTTCACTTTTTATGGTATGACTTGAGTTTTTGAAACTGTCACTAAATTCTAATCGAATGACCTAGCATAAATGTATAATTGAAGTAAATTTTTTTCTCGCACAGTTTGACAACTCATTTTGTGAAGGGACGAAAAAAAGAAGCTTTACTCACATTCAAGACATTCAAGCGTTTTCTTCAAGAAAAATATTTCTTTAACAAAAAAAATTATAACCATTATTTCCTTTAACATTTTTTGCAGTGTATTTAAATTTGTTCCAAGAATAACAGTTCAGAATAGAAAAACAAAGGATTAAATGTGTTGTTTCAGAAGTAATCACCATGATTTTCATTTTCAATTAATTAATAAGATCAAAATTGTTTATGATTTTAATACGTAGTATATGAGAGATAGTTATAATAAGTAGTAAGGATAAATGTTATTGTAAGATATATTTTTTAAATAATAACTTTTTTAATTGCCTTAGTTAATTATAACGTAATATTTTCCAACTTAATTTTTTCTGTCTCTGCAAAGTTAATTCTATTGTGGTTTTATAATTCTTCAATGTTTAATGAGGCAGATTTCACAATTTGTTTTTTACCCGTTATACCCCGTTCGCACTGGCAGAAAAAAGACCCTTCATTTTCGTTAGCACTTTGTTGTCATGGAAATACACTAATCAATTCACTAGTCGATTAATAATATTTTATGTATTTTTACTTGTATTTTTGGTGATTTTATTCATTAGTTTTAAGTTCTATTGAGAAATTAAATTTTTAATTATTTTACAAATCATGCTGTTATTGTTTACACACAGTAAAGTGCTTATTTTCGCCTCTTGTCAGAGCAAACGCCGTTTTCAAAAGATGGGGCGATTTTGCCTGTTTCCATGACAACAAAGTGCTAACGAAGATAAAGGCCAGTGTGAACGGGGTATAATGGGAGACAACTTGTGCATCCAAACAGAAGTGTCTCTCTTCGGTCTATCTGAAATTTTTGTTGAAATAAATAATGGCTACTAGTTTTGGATGTTTCTCTCCGAAAACTCACCTATAAAGAACCCCGCCAGATATGTCTACCACTACACCTTTGAAGAAGGCGAGATCTAGCTCATTTCCCAATCCCTCCAACACTCCTCAAATAGATTATCTGTAAGCCTTTTTGTCAACTGATTTTGATGTACGCGAAGGAATAAGAAAAGTACTATTGATGCTATCCCAAACAACTTCTCAAATAAACAACCGACTGGATCGTGTGGATGAGTGGCTGAAAATTATGGACGATTCAATATTGGATCTAGAGGAAAGAGTTTCTGCAATTGAAAGTACCAGTTTCAATAGCGAATCATCCGAACGGTTTGAAGCGATCATGAAGGAAAATCTGATACTGAGGAAAAAGTTAGTTGACATTGAGGATCGGAGCAGAAGAAACAATCTGGTTATATTTGGCTAGGAGGAAACCCCAAATGAGAATTGGGAGGTGACTGAACTAAAAGTTTGTAATCTTTTTAATGACCGTCTACTAATTGATAATTTTGAGATAGAGAAAGCTAACCGAGTCGGTATGAAGAACAATAAAAACCCAGGCTATAGTCTGTTCATTTAGAATTGGCGCCTGAAGTAGGATCGAAAACGCTCAAAAACGCCTAATAACGCTGATCAAACAACTTCAGGGACCAATTTTTTTACAGTATTTTAACTACTTCTGTTTCGGCTGCCTTGTTATCGCACAAGAAAAAATGTTCGATGATAATTACAGTAGTAACTTCTTCTAATACATTACGTCTCAAGCGCCAATTCTAAATGAACAGAGTATAATAGTCTGCAAGTTGCTTAGCTTCAAGGATAAACAAAAGATGAAGAAAATGTTTTTCAGACTTAAGGGTACAAATAACTCAATTAACAACGATTTCTCATCTGCAACAAGATTTGCCCGATCTCAACTAAGAGGATTTGCTGGCTTGCAGAAGAAAGCGGTGCTATGCTGACTCATTTAAACCACGACAGGTTAAACATAAACACGGGTGTCCCTTATATGGCAGGAAATGTTTTTTTTTCTTTTTCGAATTTAAAAACGGTTACCCTCTACATTTTTTATAATTGCCTTGACCTATTCAGATATCCTTCTACGATAATATTAACCCTTGCCGAATCTCAATTGAAGATGGTCAAGCAAGCTAAATTACCGGCACGCGCCCGATGTAAAAAAATCGGTAATTCCAAAGTGGTCAGACGCAAAGGGCTCTACAGGGTGATTCTGAAATGGTGCACCAAACTGGGTAGGGTAGGTAGAGTACATCAAGACGAACAAGAATTAGTATAGAAAGGGGGTCGCAGTTACACCGTTAAAGAGCTAGGTCCTAATGTTGTGCGAGAGCGTTACAAAAGGACGTTTTGCCAAGGCCCGTTTAACGAAAAAAAACATAATGAAATGAGAAAAATTATTGCATGAGGTACAGCAGTATCCGTACTACTTACATCATAAATTTGATATAAATCGGACCACTTACTAAACCGTAGAGTGAGTTATAAACATGCAATATTAATCTTTTAGTCGAAGAATGGAGTTCCTTTACATTAGTGTAATGCTATTTAGAAAAATGATGATCGGGGAAGGAATTTTCAATGATCATACAGTTTCAAAGATCAATGTATGATCATTGAAAATTCCTTCCCCGATCATCATTTTTCTAAATACCATTAATGGAACTCCATTCTTTGGCTAGAAGATTTATACTGCGCGTTTTAAAACTCACCCCACGGTTTAGCAAGTGGTCCAATTTCTATCAAATTTATGATGTAAGTAGTACGGATACTGCTGTACCTCAAGCACTAATTTTTTTCATTTCATTATGTTTTTTTCGTTAAACGGGCCTTGGCAAAACGTCCTTTTGTAACGCTCTCGCACTACATTAGGACCTAGCTCTTTAACAGTGTAACTGCGACCCCCCTTTCTATACCAATTCTTGTTCGTCTTGATGTACTCTACCTACCCTACATAGTTTGGTGCACCATTTCAGAATCAACCTGTATATTCATAACTCAGATGGAAAAATATTTCGAAGCCCATCCATATATTGATCCAAATGACTTAATCACTATTGATGGGTTTTGCATACATTTGTTTTTGTTTAATTTATTTTTAAAATTATAGAACTATTTTAAAATAGAATCCCAGAATCCAGATTTTTTTGGAGAGTTCAAGATGCGATTTTAAAAGAAGTATTTCCAGCTAAGTTTTCATTATATTTTGATAATTATTGAACTGTATATTATAATTAACTAAGCTAAAAAACACAATTTACTTATTACCAAGAAGGTTCCAACCTCTTTCTCATGCCGAGGCTAAATGGTTCGATCGGGGCTGTCTACAAGCTAAATTAAGACTTTGGGAAAGCCCTACGAAATCTCAGGAAAAATAGCAATGAAAATAATTTTAATGCGTACAAAAACTTTCTCGGAACTATAAGAAGTTGTGTGCTTAAAAAAAACTAATTCAAAGATTCCCATACTTTTCGGCAGATTATTAAAAATTTTAAAATGAACAAAATTAGTCAAAACTTTATAGAACCCCTAAATGAATGGTTTAATTACTTTTCTTCTATTTTTAAATCAAATAACCTGCTTTGTGGGAACTCAGGTCTATTTTTATCTTCTAACGACGTTATTTCATTTTCGATCCTATTTTGGATTCTGATATAACTTTACAAGAAATACGTCGAGTTATAAAAAATCTTAAACACGGAAAAGCACCAGGATGTGATTCAAAACCTGAATTTTGTTCAAATATCTGGATGATTTAACAATAATTTTTCTTCTGGTATGATACCTCCCCAATGGATATTTACAACAATAAATCCAATATTCAAGAAGGGTGAGGTTACTACCCCAGCTAATTATAGGCCGATCACCTTGATTCCTGTAATTACCAAAATTTTCCCATCTTACTGAATAACAGACTCTTAGATTGGTAAAATACTCATAATTTACTCTTTGAGGAACAGGTGGGTTTTAGAAGAAATTACAATTGGGCTGATAAAATTTTGGATTGAATTATTTAATTGACTCCAAATTAAGAAAAAGCGTGGTAAACTATATGCAGTCTTTATCGACTCTAAAGGAGCGTTTAACAGTGTTAATCATGAAAAACTCTGGTCTGTTCTGTGGAGAATTAATATCAACCCAAACTTTATTAGAATTGTAAAAAATATATAGGGTCACTTGCGAAGTAAGTGGGTCACCCCCCTCAAACTTAATTATGTACAGGGTGGTTATAAAATAACATACATAAATAAAGAGTGTGTGACCCACTTACCCCATTTTTAATGTAAACAAATTAGAGTCTTGGGAGCATGTGTTCTTTGAATGCAAAGTATACCATCCTTATCGTGCAAAATACCTCTCCTCATTTCCACTCCTATAAACGTGTCCAAACTCACCTAATAGCATATTTCATCAAATCCACTAAAAGAATGAACTGGTTCCTGTTGGAGATCTTTTCTTTAGAAGGTTGAATTTAATTAATTTTATTTATTGTTTTGTTGTTATTGTGTTTTGATTGTTGTTGTTGTTGTTTCTTATGCCACTTGGAATATCCAAGCTCCATCTGCAGAGCGTACATGATTTAAGGCAAAGGGGGTGCGGCTCCTGAGAAAGTGAGGCCCATGAAAGGCAGGAGTCCGACTTAAGCCTCGGAGGATAGATGCCGCCACCTCCACAATTTTGACATGTATCTGAAGGGGAGGGAAATAGTCTCCAGACACCTGGACCCAAGGTAAACTGCGCCATGACTGACCTCAGGACTTTCGGACCCACAGATTTAACGAGCACGTACTCCTCATATATACTCGATGGGTCTTCAGCGGTGTCGGGAATCGAACCCGGGACCCTACAATCCCAGGGCCGATGCCTTAACCACTAGGCTCCCCACGGCCTGATTAATATTGTACTTAACTATTACTGTGATTCTGATTATTAATTTAAGATTTTTGTTTTAGTTATGATTATGATGTACTGTTTGTTATGTATTGTAATGCAATATTCGTTAATGGGCTACGGCCTGATACGAATAAATCTCTTTCTTATGGACGTAGTTCAGCTTGGTAAGAATTTATTCTAAAAATAAAACAGTTTCATTCGTTTTGCCAATTTTAATAATTACTATTTATTTACGTATTTTACTTTTATTTTTCTTGTTTTTATTTGGGAAACTGTGAGTAAAGGACCAAATACTACACTGGATGGAACCATGGAAGCGTTTACATTCCCATGTTACCAATTTTCACTTTCCTACTCAATAAATGCGAACCTAAATTTAATACTGAGTTGAAGAGACAGAACCATGGGGTTCTGGATTAAGAAATTTACCAATATTCTGAAGCTAGTCTTTGTGTTGGGCTTTTTTTAGACATCCTATCTTTTCCATTAAAAAGCCATTAACAGTTTCCCTTTAGGGATAGTCTTCTTTTTTAAAAGAATTCGAAGGATGTTTTCCCAGACTCATTCGATCGAAATCTTTTGACGAAATCTTTTTTTTAACAGGGGGCTTCCCAAGAGTTTTAACAAGGGATTTTCCGGATTTATTTTTATGCCAACTCATTTTAATAGGAGCGAGATACCTATTTATTCCCTGGGAATTCCTGAAATTGGAGCTGGTTCAAACATTTTCTTGAACTTACCTTTGTAATTCGTTGCAGTACATTTTATAAAAGTGATACTATAATTGGGGGGATAAAGCTAATTGGGAGAACAGGCTGGTAAACTTGTTTTAGATGAGGTAAATCCTTGGTTTTGAAAGTGAAAAGTGTCCAAAGTTAGTGAAAGTACCAATAGTTTTCAATTAATTTAAGGTGTATACAGGGTGTTTCAAAATTGCGTTGCATGGCTTTTATTCGGAACCAACGCCTCCTAGGGTCATGGAAGTAAGGTCTACCCCTAGGTAAGTGATCCTGGAGAACGCACTAAAATGACTTACAGCGCCTCTAGTGGCGAAATTAAAAAGTTAAAAAAATTAATTTAAAAAATAAAAGAGATAGAGCAAAAACCTCAAAAGAGATATTGTTGCCAACGTCATGAAGAATTCACTGAAAAAAATTTGATCAAAATATCTTGAATATTCGCGGAGATATTAGCATGTGAAAATAGCACTTTTTCAGGGGTCAAAAAAGAAAAAGTTCGCATATTTGCAAATTTTTCAGTGTTATTTTGTAGTTTTGAGTTTTTTTTAGTTTAAAGAACACAAAATTTAATCAAAAAATCAAAAAAATTTGCAATTATGCAAACTTTTTCTTTTTTGACCCCTGAAAAAGAGCTATTTTCACATGCTAATATCTCGGCGAATATTCAAGATATTTTCATAAATTTTTTTTCAATGAGTTCTTCATGACGTTGGCAACAATAATCTCACTGAGGTTTCTGCTCTATCTCTTTTAGTTTTTAAATTAATTTTTTAACATCTTAATTTCGCCTCTAGGGACGCTGTAAGTCATTTCAGCGCATTCTCTAGGCTCACTTACCTAGGGGTAGACCTTACTTCCGTGACCCTAGGAGGCGTTGGTTCCGAATAAAAGCCGTGCAACGCAATTTTGAAACACCCTGTATGTGTAATTGTATTCGTGTTTGGGAGGGATAACTAGAAGTAATGCAAAGGTACAAATTTTATATTATTAAAGAGTATCACACTGGAGAGAAAAAGTTAAGTCAACAGTTATGCATAAAACTTCCTTTTAATTCCTTTTTTAAAAATTTTTAGGAAGTACAATTAGTTTTTTCTGAACATTTATATCTAACTAAATACTTGAAGAGAGTAAAATCTTGTGACGTTTTTATTTTCATTTTTCTTATTTTGAAAAACAATTTCTTATAGAAATATAATCTCAAACACAATTATTACCAAACAAATTATTAAAAAACAGCAATATTCGTTATTATTTAACTTAAAAATAGGTAATTTGACTTTCATCAATATAAAAAAAACAAATTTTAAGAACATGAAGTCGGAGTAAAATTAGATAAGTTTAAGATTGCTTCACAGGTAATATAGATCTCACTTAAACAGCAAATGAAAACTCACTCGACAAACGAAAAACAATATTAATCGTAGTTACTTTTAATCACTAATTGTTACATTTTTCATTGTTAATGCATGGAAAAATTCAGATCAAGGCAGTAAGCTCCCCTTAAAAACATTTTAGAATTTGAATTCCCATCTCTCCTTTTCTGCGCCTTTTTGAATTTTTACTTCCATAAAAACGGATAAACTTCATCGAAGCGTAACCTACTCAAAAAGAAAACGGAATCTACTTTCTTCCCTTTAAAGTGACAGTTCAATAAACAAACGGATACGAAACTAGTGATATTAAATCCGAGGAGGAAGTACCGGATGTATTTCTGTCGAATTCCGTACACGTTTACAGTTGTCCAGGATTTAAATAAGTCATCTTTGCCGGAAAAGTACAATATATTTTGACAAGAGCTAGAGTTTATTTTATAACAACTTAACAATTCTTTCAATTTTGCCACGCAGGTTAATATAAAAAAATAATTCTTTCCCTGAACAAACAACAAACTGGGTATATTGGTAAGGGTTTGAAAATACATCATTGTTTTTTTTCTTGTCTATCCTAAGTTACATTTTAAAAAAATAAAAACTGCAGACATTAATGACTAAAATAAAAAAGAAAAGATTAACCTCCTCAGACCTGAGAGTAAAATATAACTTTGGTTAATGCCCAAAGTGTCTAAAATAGCTGTTTAGGTCATCTTAAAGTAGAAAAGTGGAATTAAAAAAATTATACTTTATTAGTCGGGGCTGGAGGGTATGTATCACATGTGATACATCAGGACTCAACCACTACAACCAAAATTTTTGAAGTTAAAATTAAAATTATTTTACTTAAATCATTTGAGTTATTTAGGCAAAATATATGTAAAATATAATAGTTTTGGTTAAAAATTAAGTTTTATTTTGTTTCTTTATACCAAAATTACACTTTTTTATCACTTTTTACCATAATTTTTGACTATCATGGAATGCTTGATAATAGTTTTTGGTTGATGTAAAGACCAAAATAACATTACAGTATTGTTAACTATCAAATCTTAAGGCCATGCATATTATTTGTTGTTATTGTTTGTGATTTATTATCTAAAAAAACTCCTCTTGAATATTGGAAAAAATACCTAAAAATTAGCAATTTAACACAATAAACCAGAAAAAAAGTAAAACAAACACCTCGAGGGAAGTTTTTATACTTAATAAATGTTTTTTATAACATTCAATACTATTCAAAACGCAAAACAACACTTGCTAAAAAATCCCATACCTGCGTGGTTTGTATCGGTTGGGCCCTGTTGTATCACATGTGATACAAACAAGCTTCAGAGGTCCTTACAACTTAATATTTTATTAAAAAGTTCTATTTTTTGTATTAATTGGTTGGTTGTTTCATTAGAAAGAAAATGTATATCTTGAAATTGCTAAAATGTATGAATAAATATTTTTAAAATAATTTTATTTCGACTATGTGTCGACATTTCGTTTGAAACCCAAAAAGCCTTCTAAAAATCTCAATTTTGCAGAAGTATTAATTATTACAGCCTAAAAATAAAATTGTACATTGTTTTTCACTTCATGTTACATGTGATACAAGCGGTTTCAAAAAATTTTTTCCCATACAGCATTTTTAAAAAAATCTGTAACTTTTGTATCACATGTGATACAAGGGGACTGAGGAGGTTATCAGTCTACTTTTACATGATTTTTTAGACTAACAGTTTAGAACAAATTGCAGTTAAACTGTAAATGAAAAATTTTCAAATATAGTTATTTCAGCAATTTACTTAGTATTATGCTCAGTTGAAGTCTAGTTAAATGATACAATATTTTATTTAAAACAATACTTTATAGATACAATATTTTATTTAAAACAATACTTTATAGATACAATATTTTATTTCAAAGATCCTAAAGGTGTTTAGGATACAAATTTCTAAATAATTTTTTTATTATGATGGTTGCATGTCATTGGGATTCAACATCTACCTCAAATATTCAAAAATTTCTTTTACCGCATTTGTTATTTAATACTTAAGCTAAATAAACCAATGCAATATTATTAAAACGATGACAATGAAAAATGCCTACTTTTAACAACGTAAATACCACGGCTATATATACAGCCCCTGAAGAAACTAATATTTTAAAATTAATATCCTTTCCATTTATGCCTAGGTTTTCTATAAGCATTATGAGTTCTTTATCAATATTTCTATCTATTATACATTAGCTTATATACTTCTTCTGCATGTTTTGAAAATTAACAGACGATTTGAAGAGTGCGTTGGCGATTGAATTAAATTTCTTAAAACGTTTCACGGAATTTATTTTCTCCATTTTGGTAGGTGAGAAAAATGCGTAGGTGATTCCTTTATGATGTTAAGCATTTTTATGGGAAGTCTTTTTAAAGTAATTTAAACATTAAAACAAAAAAGGTATCTAGTATATTACCTTAACAATACCCACTTGTTAGTTAGAATAATATTCCTTTTCTTTCTTTGTAGAAATTATGTGTTGGTATAAAACTTTTAACCACATTTATTAGATCAGATTCCATCAAGTTAAGCGTTAAACTTTAAGATATTGTTTCTTGAAACAATATTTTGTTTTATAACTGGCAGGTTATGAAAACGTTCTTTGTATAGCTTTTTGTGTACTTTTTCTGCAAAACCAGAATAACATCCGTCTAAAATCGCAATTTTTGTAAAACTATTTGTGTTTTATAAGTTTTGACATTTCATCATGTAATGTTAAATAAGTACACAGTGAGAAATTAACATTAATTTAAAATTTTTAGTTTAAAATTGTTAAGGGTTAGAGCTTTAAAGCTATTATCCATTTCAGCCTAGAATGTCCTAAAAAGTGTTAAAGAAATTCGGAATATTATGTGGAGTGATGCCACAAAATGTAAAGTATATTAGTGTAATTAATAAATTAAATATAGAAGTGCATGCCTACTTTCGTTCCATTTTCTTAAATAGTCATGCTACAATTAAGAAAATAAATACATTATACCATTTCAAAAACCCTTAAACTAATCAATCAACCTTAAACTAAATTAAACTAGCAAAATAATATTGAGCTATTTGAATATTAGAAATCACACTTATTATTCTAGTAATTATTTAAAATTATCAATGTAAATTTCCCAATAATTTAGGACAGAGACCGTGGAGCCCCTTTAATACTTAAAGCCGAACCCGTTATTATTCAATCTCCAACTTGTAGAGGGATCCAACAACAATTACTGCCAGGCAACGGAGATTAACTACGGAATATGGACAACGATTTGAGCTCTCAGATTAGCTACACTATACGAATCAGCAGACCAGAAATCATTGAGTTCAGTAGATCGAAATTGTCGCTATATTTGGATTGGAACAGATTGTCCAATGAAAGGCAGAATGCGAATACTCTCCTAATTTAACTCTACTTGGAGTAGTCAACTGTGGCTACACTGAATTTCGAGAAAATGTAGTCCATGTGAATTAAGTGTGTGTTGGCTTATGGTCCATTTTATGGTATTGCACTGGGAGGTTATGAAGTAAGCTTGTTGAACATAGCATTAATTCTTGGGGACAGATATCAATGAAATGTATTTACGTAATATGGATAACGGAAAATAGAAATACGAAATTAAAACTTAATTCGTTTATTGGCTGATTGATGTAGTTTTTACTTGAAAAGAAGCTGTAGAAGCACGAAATTTATCTCAAACAAATCCCAAAAAAAGTATTTATTTAAATTGTGTGATATAAAAAATATTGATGTTATTGTTGTTATGAAATATTGAAATTGATGTTATTCTTATTCGGTTGGGATTTTTTTATTTCCCATCAGTAAGAAACATATCCCTTTTTGAAGTAATATTGTTTTAAAAATCTTTATTTGTACCGAATAAAAAGTAAAACCTTTTCATAATATTATACTTGGGAACAATTTTTAACATAATTTCTGTTGAGTTCGATTTTTTGTTGTTTTAGAGTTCAATGGGCACACTGATTACAAAACTGTTGCTAATTCTCTTCTACCATGTCAACTTTTTAAGATACAGGGTACCCCCAAAATGTGCATAAAAAGTAAAATAAATGACTTTGAATTCAATTTTCAAGGTCAAAAACCATTACTTTAGTCTTTAAATTACACTCGAGAGGACACGAGTTGCTGTTTCCCAGTGTTATTGCTATGATTTTATGATTAAATGTGGAATTATACAATTTTTATTATCTAAATGTGTGAAAACCTTAACTGATAAATGATGTTTGAGGCGAATTTTATTTACCTACATAAACTTAGGACAAATATTTATTTAAATTTATAAAAGATTGAGGTCATTGAAATCAAACAAAAAGTTGTGGAAAAATTACATACATTAAATGTGCTTTAAGCAAACTTACTAACACTAAAGTAAAAAAAATAGGTACTAATTTGAGATAATGGGTAAATAATTTGAGATAAATATGTATACACACAAATTCTTCGAAAGGGTATAATTTATTTGTGGTCAAAACTAAAACTATGTTAAGCTTGAATGAAACCTTTTTTGATATAGATAGGTTTTTAAAAAAATGGGCTGGAGTTTGAGAGAAAAAAATATATGTTTATTTGATATATTAATTGCATACAAACTTGCTTGAATTACTATATTGCTAGCATAGTTAAACTAAACACTTATTGCTGAACCAACGATAGTAAAAGTGTCACGTGATTTTGACAACGCTGGAACTAGTATTTCGGAGGGGAGACAGGTGGACTTTGAGGGGAAGTTGATCGAAAGAGGAAGGGACATTTGCTTGTATATTGAAGAAAGACCCCTAACTATCACCGTTTACCCAACTATCGGTCGTGCAAAGTCTGTAAAAATCATGTGACCCTTTTACTATCGTTGGCTGAGCAGTTAAGTAGAGATTTATACTTTTACAACAAGTACGAATTAAACATTCAAACATTAACTTAAAATTAAGCATATGAAAATCAAACATTCTAAAACAATATTTATCTTCTTATCTTAAGCGAATCCTCCATGTATCTAAAATTATTTACTAAATTCTATCCATAACTATGAACTGATAGCATAAATTCAGTTAATGATTATGATTATCATTATCTTAGATTTTATCAAATCAGTTTCCATTCAGTGAAAACATATGGAAGGACATGATTTCTAAACATTAACATACTATGTATACTTAGTCAGGGTGCCAAATGGCAAAAAAGGGGTCAACCGTGTATTAGAATGTGTATGAAATTTTATTGTTGATTTTGATAGGTTATGATGCCTAGATTGAAGAACCGATTGATGCCACCTCGAAAATGTTGAGCATTTTGAAGAATTCAAGATGGCGTCCATGGTAGCCACAAAATAGGATTTTCGATTTATCTTTAATAAAATATGGCATGTGGGGTATCATTATTTTTGTTTTTTAATAGGGAAACATTTGTTTTAAGCAAAAAAAGTTTAATAAATTGATTTGAAATACCTTTATTTTGAAAATAATTATGATGGAACCGTAATTTAGTTGCAAAAGATCCTTGTTTATTTGATATTGGAGGAGCTGATTTTTTTATAAAAATATATGATCCAGTAAACAAATTACGTATGATAAATAATTTCCTGTTTTAATATTAACTATTACTTGTTCAGTTTTCATAAATTTTTAAGGAAGCCATGTATGTAATCCAAAATTTAATACTATGCTTTGCCTTTGATACTTAAGTAACATTTAATAGCAATTATTTCAATCAAATTCATTTCATTATTTCAACAATTTCAGCTACCTAAATCAAAGTTTCAATTCAAATTTAAATAATCTAAAAGTAATCTGTAGTATCATGAAAAACTTCTCACTTTCATTCAAAATCTCCGAAAGTTTTGTGTGAAGCTTGCAACATTTCCCCTTTTCTTTGTAACAATAACATATGAAGCTGGTTAATAATGTTACTGGAATGATAGCCATATCCAATAATAGTTGAAAAGGGGTCCTCAGTTTTGCAGAGAGAGCACTTAGACACTTCTAGTATTCAGTCTACATTTCAGGTATAAGAATCGGTATAATCTCCTTCTCTTCATTTTTCTGACAACCAAATAGTGTTGGATCCATAGTTGGTTAGGATGACGGCTAACTGACAGCCTTATTATGGCTTGAAAGTGAGCCCATTTAACATTCAGTTCGAAACACTCATCTATTGTAGGTGGAAGGGTCTGAAGAGATGGTGCGCGAAACTGGGCTTTTGTCATATTTTTTCCGTCATATTGGCTTCCGTCATATTTACCACGTATTCTACTCTATACGAAGATGATAAGAATGAAGTGCTCTCTTTAATTACTTTGGAGGACGTCCATAAATTACAGGGTGTCTTTTTTTTCAAATTTCGGACCGCTTGCTCCCTCCCTTTTGGTGAGATTATGGTGGACCCTACTCCCCTTGCCCCCACCCCCTTTAAAAAAGTTAGTTTCTTTGATATTAATATTTGTTGGTTTATTTATGTGATACATATTTTAATACAATTACGTATTGAAATAAAAAATCTGGTCTAAACACGTAGGTTATTAACACAGATTGACTGCTGGCTAATAATTCCCTGTTTTGATTAATCTGCACATTTTTCCTAAACTTGTGTTAAAAATATAATTGAAAAGGTGTATATTTTCTGAACCATAAGTTGACATGAGATCTTAATTTACTCCGTGAGAATTGGTATTATTTTGCTAGACCCTCTCGTCTCTCTTTTGACTCGTAATTTATGGACGCCCCCTTGGTTATGTCGCTCTCTATGTGGCCAAATTTATATAATCCTTTCCCACACAATTATTTTTTCTAAAACAAATTAAAATATTTTAATTGTTTTTTATAGCTACATTAAAATCTAATCAGAACATTTCCTCCAGATGGTACATTTTGAATGAAATAAAAGCAGTGTATTATTTTGATTTTCTTTTATTACTTAATTACTCCTTAAAGTTTTAATGTAATTTGTAATTATTCTTAACCCAATTTATTTTAAATTAATGCAAAATATGAATTTATAAGCAAAATATAGACATTAAAACACAGTGTTAAAAAATCCTGCTCTTCAACGAAATATGTTTGTTTTATTAAAAAACCTATTCCAAACTTAATTAAAGTAAAAAATAGCGTTATATATCGTTTCTTTGACCCAAAAAATACCACATATGATGTATTGCATGCTATATTTTTATTTTCAAAAGTATTGATTTCAATGGAAGCCATTTTGGACGCCATCTTGATTTATAAAAAATGCTCAATATTTGCAGAGTGGCATCAATCGGTTCTGAAATCTACACCATCAACTCTACCAGAAACCGTCATAAAATTCCATACACACTAGAATACACACTTTTCGAGTTGGCACCCTGACTAACTGTAATAGCTAGTTTTACACCGTGTGAATACTTGAAATTAAAGCAGTAATATTTGCAAATCATGAATTTACAATCAATGACAAAAAAAGAATTCAAATAATAGAGAAAATTATTTCAAATATTGCATGCATTTTACTGCAGAAGAATTTACTAATTTAGGAATGTCGAAATTTCTGTACTTTAGGTTCTAGGCAATCTGCACTAAACAAAACTAGAAACATATGAAACCTAAAGAAGTATTTAATTCTAGACTAATTTCGAATAAGTTTTTAATTATAGCTGGTACTAAAGTAACTGAACTTCTCCAGCATGAAACAAAATATTGATTTACTAGTTTAGAAGTTTAATTGAATCTCATACGTATTAAATCAGTTACAAAGATAAAGAATTTCTAAAAAAGAACTAGATAACATGTATTTTTCAAATCACTTTTGATTAACGTACACACAGAACTTAAATTAACTGTTGTCTGAGTTTAAAGTGAAGCTGCAAACTCTATCATTTGGTTCTAGTAGTACACGGCACGTATATTCAGCATATATTTAGGTTCTAAACAATGAATAAGAACGAAAAAAAAAAAACTTTCAATCCTTCTCCCCAAGTATCTTCTTCGGAAAACTCATTACTGTTTGTGTGGTAGAATGAGAATAAAATAGAAGTTAGTTTTAGCAAGAGCCATTTTCAGAATAATCAATTTATTTGAAGAGAAGTAGAATTTCAGATTTTGTTTGAATACCATACATTGGAATAAGAGATATTTTGTTTCAGAGAAAGATTTTTTTCATCCATGTAAAAACTTATTTATATGTATATTGAATCGAAGAATAAGGCAGTGGGTATCTTAATTTAGTTTATTTCAAATTGTTTTGGAGATACAGTTAAAATGTTAAATTAAGAGATTTCATGTTAGTTTGTGTTCTTTCAAATATTAATAACACTTTTATCTAAAATCAAGGAAAGCCTTTTAAAATATTTTTCTTGAAGTCAAAAGATATGTAGAGAATCCGATTTTTTTCTGCCTCCAGCATTTCTCTTTAGGAACTTAGTTCTATGGAATTTCTCATATAAAAAGTTCGAAATATTTTTTATTTCCTTTTCTGAAACAATACATTTTCTCCTATGCAACTTTTGATTCAAGATATAATGCTTTACGACGAGTTGCTACTATTTCTTGAAATAAATAACACATTAGAGATAAGATTTTAAAGTAATTTTTTAAAGATGAAGTAAGTTCCTCAACACCAGATGTAAGCTTTATAAATTCCATGAATTTATATACATTAAGTTAAAAAATGTACACGAAGCCAATTTTATTATCGGTAGAATTTTAATTTAAAAAAAACTTAAAAGTTATCTAAACAAAATATTTCAAACTAAAAAACCCGTTACCTTGCTTCTGTTTTCATGTAAGTCTTATTTTACTAAGTTTTATTACATTCAAAATTAAGAGAGGAAAATATTTTTTATGTTTTGTTTTGAAGGAAGGGAAAGTACAAAAGTTATAAAATTCTTCAGTACTGTACCTATAATAGGCAGTCCCTAAAAATCGAAGGTCGGGGAAACTTTTGCTGCAACCCCCAATTTTTTTCCTTTTGGCACCCTAAGAAGGTGTGCAAAATCAAACCGATCAGATAATATTAACATGTGCCCCAAACGACCTAAAGTTACAAAATTTGTTTTTTTTTTCTCATTTTTTCGAAAATTTTAAAAAATTTGTTTCAAAAATCCGCTACCGAAAAATAGGGCTCTAACACATTTAAACAATCTTATTTGACGGTTTTTCATTACTACCTAGGCCAAAATGCAAAGTTTGTAACCTAGTCATCAATAAGGAAGTTGCATGTGTCAGATTTTCAAAAACAAATAAGTGTTCCGAATGGTTTTTTGTATGGTAAAATGAAATATCTAGTCAGTTTTTCAAAAAAATGTACAGGTAATTAAATATTTTAATTTAAAAGTCGAGAAAAAAACACGTGACTGAAAACGTTTATTGTTTAAACTATAAGATGACGTCAACAATAATACCATCAACTCCATTGCTTTACAACAATGTTTAATATAAGATGACGTCACATCCAAACTCTTGGCGTTTTCGCGCGCTTTTAAAAAGGGGATTTTTGTTAATTTTTTTGGCAATCAAAAAATTTCTCGATCGGCCTCAAATTTTGGGTAGTTGCTTATTTTTGCAAGAGGAATCGATTAAAAAAATAAAAAAAAATCATGCAACTTCCTCATTAGAAAATAATCAAATATGTCCATTTTATACTGAGAATAGAAGAATCAAAATGCCGCCGTGGCAAATGACTTAAAACCGCAAAATTCCATGGCTAAACATCATTTGTAGACCATATTGATGTAGAGCAGGGGTTCTCAACCTTTTTGACTCCGCGACCCCCTTTTCAGGGAAAATATTTTGGCTACCCCCTCAGACCTAAAATTTAAGACTTACATAATTATCTACCATTTAGTCGTCATTTCACACGCATTACGCTGCCGATGCATCCTATATTTACTCTTATTCAAAAAATAGTTCATGCATGAAACGAACTATTCTCTCCAATAATCTATAATCCATAAGTTTTTAAAATTCCTATGTCTGTATAAAAAATAACTCTGTAAATATGACTGTTTTTAATTTTTTGTTTCGCGACCCCCTAGGCATGCCCCGCGACCCCCCAGTTGAGAACCCCTGATGTAGAGATTAATTACACAGTTCAACAAATTTGACCTTCAAAATTTTTTCCTTGATGAAAATAGTCATTTCTTATAGAATTCGGGTCGCTGAATACGAAAATCACCATTAAAATTTTCAATTGACTCAGGATTTTCGGGGAACAGCCCCTCCCCCTTTTTACGATTTCGACGACTTTATAACTTTAAACTTGATTTTCAGGGTCAAAAAGCATTGTTTTAGTCTTCAAATTACCTCCCAGGTAACAAGAAATGTTCAAATTAATAAAATATGATAAATTTATAACAAATGGATAGGTTTAAGGGGTAATTCCCCCCAAAAAAGTACAAAAAATAGCTAAAATTATAGAGGTTTCTATGCGCTTTTTCCTCTTATTTACGCGATTCCCGTTTAAAGGGTCCTAACCCTTCCCCAAGGACCCAAATTTGAAGACAATATGCCGCAATAATTTTTACTAAAAGCGGTTGAGGTGTTAGCGTCCCAGAAGCCCCCGCGGAAGAGTTCGGAAGACTTCCAGAATCGCAAAGGCGCTCGCGAGCTCAGGAATTAATATTGATGATTTTGAAAAGATTACAAATGACGTTTTTCTTATATTTTGGGTCTATCCTCAGTAGAAACTCATCAGTTCTTTAAAAACTGCCCGGTTTTAGGGAGTGAGGATTCCATGTTTCAAGATGTTAATAGATGCACGGCTGTGGATAACAATTGTGGGTCATCCCCTTAAAAACTGAGGGTGATGGAGGAAAATAAGTGTCCTATTTGAATTCAGCAGATCATTTTACACAAGAATCAGCTGAAATTCAGTTAGTGGCTTCAAATTTTTTTTTACAGCACAGATTAACTCTTAAGTGCGACATTGAACCCTTCCGTGGGTGCTTTGGGGGCGCTCTCACCTCAACCGCTTTTAGTAAAAATTATTGCTGCATATTGTCATCAAATTTGTGTCCTTGGGGAAGGGTTCGGACCCTTCAAACGTGAATTGCGTAAAAAAATAAGAGGAAAGAATAGCGTATTAAAACCTCTATAATTTTTAGCTATTTTTTTGCATTTTTAGGGGGGTAATTGCCCCTTAAACCTATCCATTTGTTATAAATTTATCATATTTTATTTATTTGAACCTTTTTTGTCACCTGGGGGAAATTTGAAGATTAAAGCAATGCTTTTTGACCCTGAAAATCGAGTTTAAAATTATAAAGTCGTCGAAAAGCGTAAAAAGGGGGAGGGGCTGTTCCACGAAAATCCTGAGTCAATTTCGTATTCAGCGACCCAAAATATATAAGAAATGACTATTTTCATCAAGGAAATTTTTTCATTGTTGAACAGTGTTATCTAGAGCTCAAATTAATTATAGATTGCTTAATTACGAACGCAATGTTGGATTGCATTAAAACTTTTAAAAATTCTGGAAAAACGGTATGGGCATGTTTGATATCTGGTAATGGTTGTTTGAAGTTTCTAAACTCAATTATGGCTAGTAAAATTATCTTACACAACTTTTTAAAGCTCTTTGTGCAATTGTAAGCGTCAGTAGATCTCCTAATACAAGTAAAACGATGATTTCAGAACTATAGATGGTAATAAATTCGAAACACATAAAACCAGCAAGAGAAATTCTGAAAATAAGTAAAAAATAAGACTCCAAGGTGTTCACGAATATTTTATTCGGTAAATTAAGTTGAAAAGCTGAAGTATATACAAAATTAACCCGCTCTTCATAATGATTGAGTTATGCTCTCGGAAGATTAGCAATTTTACCATGCTTATAGAAACTGTTCATGTATTTTATCATATATTTATACATTAACATAAAAAATACCACAAATTAGTGTCATTAAAACAATTAAACACTGGTAATTTGTTCGTGGCTGTAAGAATATGTTAAATATTAACTACAGTTTCTATAACTCTTCTACTATACCCTTAGTTTTTCTTCGCACTCTCAACTTTTTATCAGAAAACGTCCATGAAGAAGCAATGAGGTTTCGAGTAAATTTTTTATGAATTAAATTATTTGAAACCCGCAAATCCTTCTTTGATAATGTAGAGGTATTAAACTTACAGAGCGAAGGATAGCTCTGACTTAAAAATAGATTTTTAAGAAGGAAATATTTTAAGAAACTGTTATTAAAATTAATGATATTTACATAGCCAATATAAGTGTCTTAGTTTTTAATGACACTAATTTGTTGAATTTCATGTATTTTTTATGTTAATGTATAAATTTGTGGTAAAATACATAAAAAGTTTCTATAACCATGGTTAATTGCTTATCTTCTGAAAGTATAACTCAACCATTATGCAGAGCGGGTTAATTTTGTATTTACTTCAGCTTTTGAACTAACTTACGGAACTAAATACTCGTGGACACACTGGAGTCTTATTTTCAACTTGTTTCCAGAGTTTCTTTTGCTGGTATTATATGTGTCTCGAATTTATTACCATCTATATAGTTCTAAAATCATGGTTTCATTTATATTAGGAGATCTGCTGACACTTACAATTGCATAAAGAGCTTTAAAAATTTGTGTAAGATAATTTATTAATCTTAATTGAGTTTAGAAACCTCAAACAACCATTACTCAATATCAAACATGCCCATACCGTTTTTCTAGAATTTTTAAAAAGTTTTAATGCAATCCAACATGGCGTTCGTAATTAAGCAATCTATAATTAATTTGAGCTCAAGATAATTTATCTCCACATGCACATGGTCCACAAATGGTGTTTAGCCATGGATTTTGTCGGTTTTAAGTCATTTACCACTGCCTTTTGATTCTTCTGTCTCAGTATAAAATGGACAAATTTGATGATTTTCTAATTGATGCCTAGGTTACAAACTGGGCATTTTGGCCTAGGTAGTAATGAAAAACGGTCAAATAAGATTTTTTAAATGTGTTAGAGACCTATTATTCGGCAGCGGATTTCTACAAAATTTTAAAAAATTTCGAACTTTAGGCCGTTTGGGGCATGTGTTAATATTATCTGATCGGTTTAAGATTTCGCACACCTTTTTAGGGTACCAACAGGAAAAAAATTGGGGGGTGGAGCAAAAGTTTCTTCGACTTTTTGAAAAAACGCCTAAATAAGGGTCTCCCTAACCTATAATGAAACTTTCTTTTGAATAATATTCATTTAAAAAGTTATTTATCCATAATAGACATAAATGTAACCACCCTTTTTTATTGCTCTTCTACACTGAGTAAAGAATCACCGAAAATTGACTCTCTACATCCTATGCAAGTAATGCCCATTTATTCTTTTTGTTGGAAGAAAGATTCTGGAATTAATAACGTGAAGAAGAAAAGTTTCCGTTCCGGGTGTGGTTTCATCAATCTCACACTTAAGTATTCTGTGCCTCCATTCCATCCTTTCATGTTTGCACGCAAGACGAGGATGAAGCTTTTATTTTTCTCTTCACATCAACGTAGTAAGGCTAACTTTCTTCCTGAATGGTCAAACAACCAAACTGCAAATGCGTGATACACTTTGGCAGAACTATGTATATTGTATATGTTACCGTTAATATGTGACATTCGGTAATGTGCAGACTAACGAAGATAAAATGCGAATTACCTAAGGTAAAGTACAAAATATTTCATACTTTACCGTGGCACATTACAAAAATATATGTCCATTAACTGTAACATATACACAAAAAGGAACCCTTGATTGATTAACTGGTTAAAACACAACGTTATTTGTTTGCACAATAAATTTAATAACATCAGCCAATCGTTTCGGGGATATCTGGATCCCCTTCGTTAGTGCTAAAAGTACAATGCAAAAATCAAATCAGTATTTATATAGACACGAATGAAGACAAAAAAAGTTACAGTTAAATATTGCAAAAGTAAACGGTTAAATTACAATTGGAATTATATTGTTACTTTAATTTAATTAATTTTAACTGTAACTTATTTGCCTTCATTCTTGTCAATATAAACGTTATTAATGATTAATTAATTAAGTGATTAATTAATTAGCACTGAAGAAGAGGATCTAGAGATCCCTGAAACAATTGTATGCTGTTTTTAAATTGATCGTCCAAATAAATAACGTTGTGTATTAACCAGTTTATCATCAAAAAATTGCACAAGATTTTTCGCTCTACCTTAATTGATTGCTTCGATTGTATTGCGATCGTATTCTGGGAGAAAAATATAATGTAGTAAAAACGTTGCTAAAGATAAAAATGTGTTTTTATAGTCTCAGAACGCTCAAATGTGAGAACAGTGTAAAATCATAAACATATTTTAAAACACTATTAAACAAGAAATAGTGTTTAAGATAGAACTAATTTCCATCACTTTTTTCAAACATATTCAGAACACTAACGCAACACAATAAGGTGATAAAGTTTTCTACCTAACACAACCGAAGTGTTGTTATTTGGGAACAAAAAATAATGCTCTTAAATGTGTTGATAGAGTGTTAATTTTTGTGTAGAGCATTTACATTAAAATTTTAAATTTTCCTGCCGTAGTTTGGTAGGCAAAATCCAAGCATGCGAGAAACGATAAGTATGGCCTAGGGATGGCTTTTTCAGTTGAGAAAACAAGAAAATATACATTTTGTTACTATTTTCTTCATTCTTGCAGCTTAAAATTATTTAGTTAGCCTTTTACTCTTTATTTACCCTATTTTTGACGCTCACTTCTTTCGTTAAATCAGCTGTTAAATTTTTTTTTGTAATTCCTGTAGCGTTGCCACATTGTTTAGAAGATTGACGGGGAAACAATCATTATTGAAAATTGCCATGTGGTAAAAGTGGGTAGCATTTGACAGCATTTGATACAATTAAAAAAACTGTTCTTGAATTAAGAATTTTCTAAAGAAAACTTAAGTTTTTAATATTTTTTATTCACTTTCTAAGAAAAAATTATTAAAAGGTGGGTGATTAAAAATGTTGTTGAAAATGTTTTTTGGGTAAAGATGCTAGCTGTACAGAGAGCGTTAAATAAATTTTGATTCATTTTAAATAAAATTTCTGAGGAGCATATTAGGATGGAAACATTAAATAATTAATTGTGACTAGTTTTAATTGAATATGAACAAAATTTTGTCGAAACATAAAAACTAACTGAACTTTATTCCCTGGTGAAAAGAACACAATAAAGGATTAAGCTTCAACAAAAGTTAGTCGTAATATGGAATGGTTTTAAACCCTTTTTTGATAATGTATTAGTTGAGAATGTTTGTTGATTTAATACACTACGGAAAATTCCGCCCCCTGATCGCTATCGCTCACCAACCCCCGTCAACTGTTTACGCAGGACCTTTCGGATCGCTTCAAAATTCTTCCAAAACCCTGCTTATTGAACTTATTTGAACTGCTAATACCTTTAAAGCCACAGAGTATAGAGATTAACAGAGTGTTCATCTCCATAGACGATAATGGCAACTTTTTTAACAGGGATTTTCACATTGAGAAACCTTAGGCCAAACGGACCCGCCCCCCTTTAATACCACGTCATTCTTGCTAATTCTGTCATTCGCCCACTGAAGCTGTCACTCAAATCCAAATCGCCTATAATCAGAGTAAAATCAAATCAAATACATTTCGCGTTCTCTGATTGGCTGCTAGTGAACTGTATTATAATCTGCGAGCTGAATTAAATTAATTACCTAAGGAGAAAAACGGCCGTTTGGCATCTCTGTTAAACTCTATACTCTGTGTTTAAAGCCATTGAAAATAATTACAGACAAAGCCTACATGATATTAAATGTTTACAAACAATTGATTTCGAGTTAAAATACACGAATTTTAGGAAAAACGTGTGAAATTCTAGTATTTAATAGTAGAGTATTTTAAAGTTTCTAACTATAACACTTTTATCAGTCTTTGAAAGATATTCTAAAATGTACTTTTAAAACTTGAGAAATGAATTTGATTGATCATAAAATATGGCGTCAATTGATCGCTGTGATTGAAAGCAAAATAAGTTGTTTGACAGTTTTTGCTTCGTAACTGCGACCATATCCGTAATCCAAAAAAAATGGAAATATTCTAAAATTGAGATATTTTTTAGAAATTCAAATGAAATTTTGCACATCTACAAAAGAATCCGAACAGTTTGGTACCAAAAATGTGTTATACAGTTCAGTAATTGAAAAGACTTTCTCTGGAAACCGTTTACCAAAAACTTTTTTTATAGAATTGAGAGATACTTGATTTGTTTTAAGTTGTAAAATAATACCGAAATGGCTACCTAAGTAATTACTTTGTAAACGTACTCGGAAATGGTATATTACTATGCTGTGTGTTCATTGAAACAAAATGTAATCAAAATTTCTCCTTCTTGAAATATTTTTGAAATTTTCAAGGTTCAATTCCCTTATAGTTCCCGCTAAATATCGTCAATTTCCTTCGAACGCTCAATATTCAAATGTAAACAAATTTTACTAATTTTTAATGATAAACTGAACAGTTATAGATCTAATTAAACGTTTTAATCTATGAGTTTGAAATTATTTAGCAATATTTATAGTTTATAGTGTCCAAAAGAGATTGGCGATATTTAGTGGGAACTATAACGGAATTGAACCCTTTTCAAATTACAAGTTCAGAAAACAAGAAATTTCTACGTACAGCATTTTCGAAAATAAATAGAGTATCAGAAACTATAAAGTGCAATGAAAATAGATTCTAACAGATGTAATATTTTAGTTTCAATCTTACTTTTTAAGCTTGGGAATTTTCTTGGGAAATTTTAAGAAGGGATATTTCGAAACAGACATCCAAACTATCAGGAGGTATGCTGCTGAAGGTTTAGACATTAGTATTTTTGATGATAACTTTCTTCCTTGTTAGTGAAAGGAAAGCATTAGTAAAAACCTCCTACATTTTGCAGTAGTGTTTTAAAAGTTATAGGGAGAGACTAAAGAGTTGTGATGTAAGTATCAAACAAATAAAAAAGAGAGAAGAGTTAATATTGTCTTTAGTAAGAGTATAAATATGTCTTACGAAAGTTTTAGAAAATCTGAAGTTTCAAATTTCAAAATTCTTAGTAAATATAATAGTACCCTCTCTAAAGAGTAATCCTAAATACCATTTTCTCCAGATATTATGAAATACGATGAAGTTTGAATTATTTTCTACAATTCACTGATTTTTAAAAAATATATTAAGTTAAAAATATAGATGAAAATGATCTTTAAAAAACAAAGGGCAAGCATACATGAGAGGTAAAGTTTACTTTAATAGAGTTTATGTTAATTGATTGGGTACCAAACTTCCCCTAATAACTTAAACCCAATTCACCTTTTTTTTATGAGAATTTCCTATTAATGCAGAAATTGAATTTTTTTTTTAATTTTCTGTTCTCAAATTAAAAAAGTTGTCCTTTGTGTAGTCATGGTTCCTAGTGAAAACATTAAATAAAGAAAAAATTATTATGAAATTAATAATGTGTTAATTTGATGATTTCAAGTGACTGAAATAACTATCAAAATATCAATTAAATGCTGAAAAAGCATAAAACATGTTTTTAAAATGAAAGGTGTAAAATAATAAATTAAAAATTTACCGAAGGATATTGTGTATTTTTTTGTGTCGAACATCCACCATAGGATTAAGTAGCAACTATATCTTTGAGTGGATTTAATACAATTATTCAAAGTTTGGCCAAAATATTTTTTATTATAGACTTCGATTATATTGTATAAGAACTACATAAAAGAAACCAGTTTACATTAAATATATGTTTAAAAAAATTAAAAAAAAAACTGAACCATCGGCGCAAAAACTGATCGGCAAAAACTGAACCATCGGCCAAGGCCTACGATGCCCATCTTCGTTTTCGGGACCGTGGGGCCTGGGGTGCTAGGCAAATGTCCCGGTTAGGTGGTCAGCGCAACGCGAGACCCCCAGTGTTTAGTTCCCAAGCATGCTTGGTCCTCAGTTTATCGACCCACTGAAGGGATGAAAGGCTGAGTGGACCCTGCCCAAACCGGGATTTGAACCCCGGACCTGTGGCGTGGAAGCGCGATGCACTACCACTGTTATATGTTTACCTACTTTTAAAAGGTGTTTCTTTATTTCACCTGACTCTTCATTGTCTATATGGATAAAAATACACTGCAAAAATGTTAGTTACGTTCCGCATAAATTCCAGTAACGTTCCGCTTCAATTCCATTAACGGGCTGGCGCCAAATCGGCCCATTCCGGTGGATCGGTACCTCCCGCGGATCATAATATGCCACATTATGGACTACGTACTTGTAGAAAGCACGTCATGGCAAGTCATAGCTGAGATATACAAAGCTTTCTGGTTTTCTGTAGAAAATTTCAGTATTTTACAGTATCGTTCCTGGTATTTTCCATAAACATTACTTAAGAAATGAACTAAGCTGCCCAGTTTTTTTAAGTAACGTTCCGGAATTTTTATTTACGGAGTAAAGTATATTCAGTATTAATAAACACAACCAGGGACATATAGATAAACTAATGAAAGAATAATTTAATACGTAAAACAAGGTTACTTTTTCTTACCAAAAATCACATATTTGGTTATTTTAAAAAAGCATATGAAAACACTGGGAAAGTGAGCTTAACAGAAAATTTTTGCTCCAAAAATTTTTTTCGGAGAAAAAATATGGTAACCTATTTATAAAACACAAAATCCTTTTATCCTAACAATCTAATAATAACAGCCAATCTCCTATAACGACTAGTTAAAACTAAACAACTCCCACACGTTAATTTAAAAGTTACAGTATGCTGAAAGGAGTCTTGAAAAGTTAAAATTCTTTTACTCCACTCCCCCATTCAGTCGACGGCAGCGCCCCCTAGCGAGACGCGCGAGATCCCGTTCTCAGGATAAGCGCTTATTCCTCTTTCCATCCCTTTCGTGAATGGCAGGTGGGCAGCTCCTCCCCTGGTCCTCTAACGAACTTGAAGAAAGCTGGCGAGTTTTCCTTTTCTGCTCCTCTAACTTGAAAGATGATGTAATTGGCTTCACGGCTTACAGTTACAGAGGAGAGATTTTTTTTAAAGCTAGAGGTTAGTTGTCTTTAATTTTCTTTTATAGTAAATGTGTTCTTCCGATGAGGTTTGAAAGGTTGTTTCTTAACTAAAAGTTATAGTTAAGGGTTGGAAAGAATTGAGTTACAATTTGAAGCCTTTTGTCAGTAATAAAGACTTACTAGTATTTTAAATTGGTATTACTTTTTATTGTTGAAAAATATCTGTGTATAAAAGAAAATCGCATTTTTGTGATAAAACAATAATTTGAAATTTTTGGAAATTTAAGTAAAAAAACCCACTTTTTCAACTCGTTTTGGTACGCTTCATCCCGAATTTTGGATACAGATTTTATGGTAAAATTTTTGCGTTTTGACGAACTTTAATAAAAAATAAAGTTGTAATAATAGTTACAAGTACCAAGGGGGTCTGGGGAAACATTCTTCTGTGGGGGTCTTCGTCTGTGGGGGTCTTCGTCTGTCCCCATTCGTCTGTGGGGGATACTTCTGTGGGGGTCCACAGAAGATTTTTGAAAATTTAACCTTGACAGGGTTGTAACTCATTTTGGTGCATAAAGTGCCATATTATGGAGTGTAAAACTTTTGATTTTGGATTCGCTAGTGTCTTCCAACTTAATATTTTTTATACATTCAGTACAATCCTAGGTGGTCCATAATATGCATGAATATACTTTTATGTAATTAGGTTACTTTTATTTATTGGTGACAATTTATAAAAACTAATTCTTCATCCTAAAAATAAACTTTTTATCTTTTCACATTTTTTTTATTTGGAGTAGAATTTGGCGTGTGAACAAATAGGAACAAAAGCAAAACATATGGAAAATGGTAGGTGGCAAGGTCCTAATCAACATACCTACTAAAAATTTATACATCCGCACTAGTGGGACGAATATGTTTTTTTGGCCGCCATCTTGAAAAAACACCCAAACATTTTTTCATCAAAAAAGGTCGTGTAACGTACCTAACTGCGGGGAAGTTTGTGTTGAAAGAGATGATTTTCGTTTTTCTTTAAATATAATAAAAAGTAAAATGTTTTACCAAAAACGTGAAGCAAATACAATGATGAAAGGCCCTTCCTCCATACTATATGGAACTTAAACGTCCTAAACTTTTCTAAAAACACTATTTAGAATGAACCTTCTTTCATAATGTTGTGGTTTGTCTCATAATGTTTTCTAATGTTGATTAGGACTTTTTAAACTACCATTTCCCATAGGTTTTTCTTTTGTTCCAAATTGTTCACACCCAAATCATAATTCTACACTACGTCCTATAGCGAATTAATTGTAAGTGGTTTACAATAGTCAAGATACCGATCCAAAATAGTTTTCTAAAATTATTTAATTTAGCTTCTTTTTTATTACATAGAGCTGTTTTCGTTTTTATTATTTTTTCAACTAGGAAAAAAATTTTTTAAACATGCCTTTAAAATTATTTACGAATTCAGTATTTGTAAGAAAAGCAGGAATTTGTATAAAATGCCGCGATTTTCCGCTTTTTTTCTGCAAAATATGAGCTTCTAACTAAAACAGAGTTGAAAAACCTGCAGCCCGCAAGCAAATTTTGATTTGTTTCAGTTAAGAACTAATTTTTAACTTTTCAGATTATCTCCGAGAAAAATCACGAGTTATCGCGGAAAAAAGTAGGAAAATTGCGCCGTTTGGTTTTGTTCGGAGTGCTCCATTCCTATCGCGATGCTTACTTGGACGTCCGTGGACGCCAAGTTACAGTCGGCTTCTTCTTGTGTTGTGTGTTATTCTAATATAGAAAAAACAACCTTAATGTGTTCAGAAGCCAACAAGTCCGGTGTCCCAACAAGTTCCGTTTTTCTCTTAACTGCTTCCTACGGGCGCCTGTTAAAGTTGGCTTCTTCTCACGTAGTAATTGCGATGCAGAAAAACAACTTTACAAAGAAGCCTAGTCTACTAGTCATATCTCTCAGAATCACGTTTTCTAGATTAATCAGTATTTACAACTCTTGAGCTTTTTCTTAGTAGTTAATTTTTATTATAAGGTTACTTTGAAAAACTTGATAAAATAATAATACAGTGTTTTCTGAAAATGTTTTTGGATTATAGCCTCTTTTAGATTATCTAATATGTTTTTTTAAATAAAAAATACACGCTTCTAATTTTTTCTTTCCTTAGAAAAAATGATATCGGTTAAAACTTTTAGCAATTTAATTCTCTTTAAGTAATTATAAAATTATTTTGTATAAACTAGCATCATAATTTTCTTATTTTCTTTTAGTTAATATATTTTGGTTATTTTCATCCAGATGCAGATTACTTTAAATATGTATTCTTCTATGTATAGTTCCATGCATTTTTAAAGTTCTTAAAATACTTCCAAATGTAATCCAGGTAGATCAAAATTTGTTTGTAATTAAAAAAAAATTTTACCCTAAAAATATATTACAGGGTGTTACAAAAGTTCATTTAGCGGGATTTATTTGGAAACAACATCTATAGGGTCATGGCAGTAAGGACTACCCCTAGGTAAGTGACCATGGGGAATCCATTAAGATGACTTACAGCGCCCTTAGCGTTGAAGTAAAAAAGTTAAAAACATTCATTAAAAAACTAAAGGAAATGGAGCAAAAACTTTAGTACAAATATTGCTGCCAATATTATCAAATACCTTCTGGAAGAATTTCATGAAATTATCGTGAATATTCTAGGATATATTAACATGTGAAAATAGAACTTTTTCAGGCCTCAAAAAAGTTTCTAAGTGTTTTATGTTTTTTATTTGGATTAAGACGAATTTTAATCAAAAAGTCAAAAAAAACTTCCAAATTTCCGAACAATTTATTTTTTTGAGAAAAAAGTAATTATGAAAAAGTGCTATTTTCATAAGCCTAATATATCCTCCATTATTATCGATATTTTCAAGAATGAGGAAGTTTCATATTTTTTAAATTTTCGATTTTGGGGTATATTAATACAATATAAGATGTGAAAAATCCAAATCTGCAATCCAAATTTTCCTCAAAAATTTATTTACTGAGATATAGAAGAAATAAAAGTTGAGAAAAGTCGTAAACAAATGATGCAATCGCAAACGCTCAAAAATCAAATTTGACGTCACTCGACACTAAACAAAAAGCATTGTTGATGTTTATTCATTATTAAAATAAAAGGTCTTTATGACCTCATGAATCTGGCGAAAAGAATCTTGTGCAAATATTAATATCAATTTAAAACAACGTTTATTTTTACACAATTTATGAAATTTTTTAAAACTGTAGACAATTGTTTCGGGGATCAATGGATCCCCTTCTTCAGTACAAAAAGACGAAAATAAACATCAAATCAATAATTTAAACATAACATGAAGGCAAAAAGTTACAGTTTAAGTGAAAATACAATAGAGGGAAAACAATTTGAGTTAAAAATACAAAAGCATGGTTAAATTACAGAATCAATACAAAGGTAACCAGATGGGTGAGAAATAAGGAATACTATTTAAATCATTAACAAGGAAATCTGAAAATTTATTTATATAAAACGATTCGAAAAAATCAAGGTCACTAGGTATATTACAATTTTTAATAATGGTAGCAGATGAAAATTCAAAGTTGTGATTGAGGTTCCAAACATGTTTAGCTATGGATGATTTGTCGAATTCTTGCTTTCTGACATAACCCTCATGCTCTTTAACTCTAAATTTTAACGCACGTTTTGTTTGACCTATATAAGATAAACCACAGTTGCAATAAATTCTATAAATACCAGATTTATTAAGAGTTTCTATAGGATCTTTAAGATTAGAAAACATAATTTTATTGTGTGGGGAAAAATCCCAAAAGGACACAATCAGGCATCTTGTTCAAGACATTGTTGTTTCTAATTCTAAAACGCATAAGGGTAATTTAAATAATGCTGATAAGACCTGTTTAAAATCTATTATTTCCAACCCTAATATTGTTGTGACCAAGGCCGATAAGGGAGGCCAAATTGTTGTTCTAAATAGAGATGATTACAACAAGAGTGTGTTAAAATTGATAAATGATGGTCCCTATTTTCCACTTAAGAAAGACCCATCATCTTCTGAACTTACTTGTATAAAGAATGTAATCAAGTCTTCAAATTTTGTCCCTGATCCACTCAAAAAATCTCTTATTCCTTCCATTGTAAATTGTGCTCGTCTATATGCCCTGCCTAAAGTTCATAAACCGGATGTTCCTTTCAGACCTATCGTATCTAACATTGGCACCGCCTCTTATAAATTGGCCAAACATTTGGTTTCAATATTTTCTCCTTTGATGTCCAATAATGTATACACGACCAAAAACTCCTTTCAGTTTGTTTCCAAGATTAGAGAATTAAGTCCTATGAATTACATTATGGTTTCTTTTGACGTGAAGTCCTTATTTACCAATGTCCCGGTAAAGGGTGCTTTAGATTGTCTTAATTTGAGATTAAGGGAATTTCACATTTTTCAGTTTGAGATTGATGATCTGTTACAACTTACTCGGTCTTGTCTTGAGCAAAACACCTTTTGTTTTAATGGTAAATTTTATAAAATGTCTGATGGGTTAGCCATGGGTAACCCCCTAAGTCCTTTATTGAGTGATCTCTATATGCATTATTTTGAACTAAAGCTTTTTGAATTAATTAAATTCCCTTTTTACACTCGGTATGTAGATGATTCTTTTGTTCTTTTAAATTCCAGTCAGGATGTTGATGTTGTACTTTCCATTATAAATTCAATCGATCCTTGTATTCAGTTTACTTGTGAGGTAGAGTGTGAACGGAGTTTGCCTTTTCTGGATGTTCTTGTTACACGTAATGATGATGTATTTTTTACAACTGTTTATCGAAAACCTTTTGCTGTTTCTCTCCCACCCCATTCTAGATCAAATCACCCTTATAACCAAAAAATTGCTGCTTTTAGATCTCTTGTGTTCCGTGCTATTAATATTTGTTCAAATCAAATCCTTCTTAATTCGGAAATAAACCACATTAAAGCTATTGCAATTGATAGAGGCTTTTGTCATACCCTCATTGACCATATTATGCATAAAACTTTAAAAAACCATCATAATGCTAAAACTAAACTAACTGTTAATAATTTAATTGTTTTACCCTTTTACTCTAAAACAAGTTCCCGTATTTCTAATGTTCTAAAAAAGTTTGGCTTTAATACCGTTTTTTCCCCACACAATAAAATTATGTTTTCTAATCTTAAAGATCCTATAGAAACTCTTAATAAATCTGGTATTTATAGAATTTATTGCAACTGTGGTTTATCTTATATAGGTCAAACAAAACGTGCGTTAAAATTTAGAGTTAAAGAGCATGAGGGTTATGTCAGAAAGCAAGAATTCGACAAATCATCCATAGCTAAACATGTTTGGAACCTCAATCACAACTTTGAATTTTCATCTGCTACCATTATTAAAAATTGTAATATACCTAGTGACCTTGATTTTTTCGAATCGTTTTATATAAATAAATTTTCAGATTTCCTTGTTAATGATTTAAATAGTATTCCTTATTTCTCACCCATCTGGTTACCTTTGTATTGATTCTGTAATTTAACCATGCTTTTGTATTTTTAACTCAAATTGTTTTCCCTCTATTGTATTTTCACTTAAACTGTAACTTTTTGCCTTCATGTTATGTTTAAATTATTGATTTGATGTTTATTTTCGTCTTTTTGTACTGAAGAAGGGGATCCATTGATCCCCGAAACAATTGTCTACAGTTTTAAAAAATTTCATAAATTGTGTAAAAATAAACGTTGTTTTAAATTGATACTCATGAATCTGGTCTAGTTTCATCAGACCAGATGGGGATTAGTCCCACTTAATAAAAAATATTTAATAATATATTTTCCATAAATATTTGAATTTTAAGGGGAAAAATCTTAAAATATAAGAATGTGATGTTTTAAAATTAATTATTTGATTTTATTTTGGTGTTTTCATAGCTGATTTAACTTTTAAATTAGCAATTATAGAGCTTTTCTTATTAAAAATATTTAATCCTGAGGTTTTCATATTTAAAATAGTGAGTCAAGCAGATCCACTCTAGTAGAGAAATGGAGAAATAAGCGTTTTTAGCCATAAAATCGTTTATTACTTGTAAATATTCGATTTTCGAACTTGGAAAACTTGGTAGTGATCGTCCTCGCCTCGAGATACGTCTATGTACCGAGTTTTGTCTACGCCGGCTGCATAGTTTAGGAAGAGATGCGATTTGTAGTCGTTTTGAAATGCCGAGTGACATCACAAATCTGAAATCGCTGTTTTTCCCGCCTTTTCCAGAGCGCAAACTTTAAGCCGCAGTAAAAAAATAAATAATGATCAGAATTAAAAAATATCTCGGTTTTAGGGTTTTCTCGTAAGGAAGGATCGATTTAAAAAATAAAAAAAAAATATGAAACTTCCTCATTGTTTTCAGTGAGTTTTTCATAATATTGGAAACAATATCCTTTTGACGGTTTTGCTCTATCACTTTTAGTTTTTTGATTAATTTTTAACCTTTTTATTTCGCCGCTAGATGCGCTGTAAATCAATTCCATGGATTCTCTATGGTCACATATTTTCGGGATGACCTTACTTCAATATGACTGATAAATTTTGAATATTTGTCAAAATAATTTATTTTATTTATTTCAGAAAGCGGCAAATTATAATGGTATTTTTTAAAAAATTATCTCAAGACTACAACACTTTATTTTCTAAGTTTCCGCTTTTCATCTTTGGTCTCAATAAAATAAATTTGCCTGCACTCATTTATAAAATGTATCCTGTCTTATGCTAATTAAATATAAATGATTTTTCTCGATCCAGTATTTTTACTATAAGTAAAGTGGATAGTGCGTTAAGATGGTAGTAATGAATATGGAGCTAATTCAGTAGAATTCTGGAATTATTTAATCAGAATAAGAACGTGAAAAGAAGAATAAAAATAAATTTAACTAAAAATAAAAGAGTAAGATCACAGAGTAGAGAGCTTAACAGAAATACCAAACCGCAGTTTTCCTCTTTAGGCCACTAATTTAATTCAGCACGCATATTATAATTCAGTTCACTAGCAGCCAATCAGAGAACGCGAAATGTATTTGATTTGATTTTAACACTGATTACAGGCGATTTGGATTTGAGTGACAGCTTCAGTTGGCGAATGACAGAATTAACAGGAATAGCGTGGTATTAAAGGAGGCGGGTCTTGTGGCCAGAGATTAGCCTATGGGAAAAGCCCTGTTAAAAAAGTTGCCATTAGCGTCTATGGAGATGAACACTCTGTTAATCTCTATACTCTGTGAGTAAGCTGCTCTTGAACGCAAGACCTAAACAGAGCAACAGTTCTACGAGACACATAAAAAGGGTCAAAAGACGGTCATGGGGTCATTTACAGACTCGCAAAATAGGATATGTTGTTTCTTTATGTACTCTAAGATTGGTGCATAATAATGTAGATTTGTATAAAAGAAAACACCTTTACATGCGTATACATTGATTTCTTTTTGTATACTTTAATAACTTACTAAACGGAGAAAAATTACCTATACTTAAGTTTCATTCAAGAGAGAAAAACTCTAATTCTTATAATCCAATATCTTAAAGTTATGAAAGAAGTTCGTTTAATTGATAAGGTATAAAAGGCAGGGAAAAATAGTAATAATTTGATATTTTATTAATTAAATTCGTAGATTTATAACTATATACTCAATGTTCCAAATGTTTATTGTGTTTTAAAGCGGAAAATATAACTCAACTTTGTATTTATTTCTTTAAAATCACCCGCATCACTATAGTATGTAACATACGTGATTTCGTTTTTTTAATGTGGGTAATAGATAAGCAATATTAAAATCGGTATACAAGAGCGAGATTTGTTATTTGAACTGAAAATAAGTTACACAAATATACTATATGCATATTGCTTTAAAGGCAGTGCATGAAAAATTCATCATTCGCAAAAATATTTCATCCCTTTTCCTTTAGGGTATTTTTAAATCAGCTAATGTAAAAGTTGTTATTTTGTTATTCATAATGGGTCCTCATTAATTTATATTTTTGAGGTGTATTAACGCAAAATATTTATAAAGAGAAATGGCTAGCAAACATAAACAAGATATTGCTTTTTGTGTTCCGTTTCATGGGAATAGGGATTTTAAAAATGTTTGCCTAAACGTGGAGCTTCGGAAAAAACTCATAAATATGGTAGTATTAGATGAAAAGCACTTTGCTTTACAAGGTCAGGAAGTGTGTCAATGCAATAAGATGGAAGCTTTTGCTGCAGTTGAAGCATGAGAAATACATTAAAGATTTGGAAACTCTTTTAGATTCAGATTATGTGATTTGAAATGTTTCAGTTTTACGCTTAAGAAAATTGCAACATTTTATTGCTGAATTAATTTTTGAAGAAATATGCTTGTACTAATATCATCTTTTGCTCGTCATAAACATATCACGTAACAAATCGACTCTTCATGGCATCTTTTTAATTCCCCAAACTAAACAGTCCAATTTTTGGAAATATGATGATTACTGTTTTTACTTAAAGCCCTAGATACTCTACCTTATCTTATAAAGTAGAGTATTCAGGGCTTTATTTTTACTAAGTACTGAATTTCGAAGAGTCGAATTTAGTTTTTACTTAAATGCGTGTTATACTAACTATATTTCAATTGCATAAAACACGATGTTTTTAATAAAATAATGTCATAGTGGTTGTTATATTTTGACTCTAAAATTCGGGATGATTGGGGTGTCAAGTATTATTCAGTTATTTATGACTGAAATACATTAAAATTGGGAAATAAATTGATATATAAACTGACGTTCTGGTTGATAGTGTATTTTCTGTAAATTTAACATACCCTTTTTAAAGTGCAGAGTTTTTTTTTGTACAAAGTAATTTCACTCTCACCTCGAAATTTTTGTATACAGGGTTACTTTTCCTGCGAAAGTATTTAGGGATATAAATTCCTAAATTTTCCGAACTTGAAAAAAATGAGACACCAGAATGTAGAGACATTATGTAGTAAAAAAATAGAATAGTTCCAATGTGTGAATAAGTTTTTTCAATTGCAAAAAAAAAATCGTAGCATGTAACAACAGAGACAACAGTAAAGGAAAGCTCTGGGAACTTTTGTTGCCAGAGCTTTTCTGTTTCTTGAAGATTATTTTTTGCAGTGAATTTTGAATGAGTTTTTGTTTACGTGGTTATTATTAACTCTCAATGTTTTGTTGACCTGCAATTCTTTCCTTTATCTCAATCTTCAAATTTTGAAATGGTTTCTTCATCATTAAATCCTTAGTAATTACTAATATTTTTTGTAGATACTGTAGAAGGTAAAATTTTTTCTTAGCTTGGAACACTACTCACAGAGACACTGATAGAACTGGTGATACAATAAGGTTCCCTATGAGCTGTAGACACTAGGAACGCTGTTACGTGGGATTTGACAATACTGGCGTGTACCTTGGCTTCTTTTCTACAAATCCCAGCCATGACCAGCTGCCCTCCAGCACGTTGATTGTCATGGGCGTCTTTACGTCCGTTTTTGAATTCTCTGTACTATTTACGAACATTTTGTACGCTCATACACTTTTCTCCGTACACTGCAAAAAAAAAAACGGTAGAAAAACACAAAGTTTCAATAAAAATGACTTCCTGTTTACAGGGATATTCTGTCATGTAACATTCCCACCGCACTTCTATTTATTTTATGTAAAAAACAGCTTTTTTCTAGTTTTTTAGCTTACCTGTACTTAAACAGAAAGTTTCAGTTCGTGGAGAAAGAAAGAACATCTTCGGATAATTTCTACTTTAACTGAATCCTCGTTGGAGCAGTGGTAGCGTGCGTGCTTAGCATGCGGTAGGTCGTGGGTTCTATCCACGGTTATTGATTTATTAAAATTTCAAAAAAAAACCCAGCGCTAAAATAAGTCGACACGCATGCGCACAAGCAGAAAATTACTGTGAAGCAACAGGAAAAATATGTAGCTCACTTGACAGAAAGCTTCTTTTTACAGCATTTACCTGTAGGTTACAGCTTTTTTCTGTGTACAGGATTTTTCTGCCTACAAAAATTTTCTGGCAATTTTTGCTGCCAGAAATTTTCTGTTTTTTTACTGGATTATTTTTTACAGTGTAGACTTCACACATGTGGGAATCGATGTCCACAGCCCCAATGTTTTTCACACACAAAAACCTATCCCAGACCGTGGAGGCGTAGTGAGTCAAAGCTCCATCTCCAACAGCTGCCAAACCTGTAATAATCATCACAGACAGCTGGCCGGGGTGGGGATTTGAAGAAAAGAAGCCAAGGTACATGACAGCATGGTCAAAATCAACGTAACAGCGTTCCTAATGTCCGAAGCTCATAGGGAACTTTACATACTTTACGGACAACCCTCGTATAACTCATGTAATCATTTCAAGCAAATTTTCTCTTGACCAGTTCTTAGAAGGGTTCCTCTTGACCAGTTTTTGAATAACATTGTTCTAGGATCATACAAAATATGTCAAGTGTACAACTACAACTTAAAAGTAAACGAAATTTGGCCGTACAGGACAAAAATTGGACGAATTGAGGATGATGCAGGGGAGGTGGGATGAAATTGTCTACCTACAACTAAAGATCACGTTTGAAGTAACATTCTGATGAAATTTCTTTGAAAATCTGAATGGAAAAACATGCCAGAAAATTTTAATTATCTATAGAAAAATTTCTTTTCATTTATGTGTATAAAACAACATATAAGCTAAAAGTTCGTTTGGCGCTGGTTTTAAAGCACTTTTAAAAGCTAGTGTTTACTTTGTTCTGGAAAGCCTGATTCCAATTCTCAGCTCCTTAAAAGCAAAGAAATTTTAATACAGATAATAGAAAAACAGAAAATTGGATAAAAACACGGTTTAATTTAAAAGGTAACAACGCAACTTCTTGATTCATATATATTCATGATAAAATATTATATTTTTTACTCTCTCTTCTTTTGAGGAAATTAATTGAACGGATAAAACATCTTTTGAACGTAAGTCAAAAAATTTTATTTTTTACTCTAAAAGAATAAAATTTATCATATATATTATATTGCTATTTATATATTTTCTTTATATGGGCATTAGCATGTTATTTCATTATATTGGCTTAATTTTTAACCACCTTTTACCTGCATTAATTAAAAACTGATTGAATACTGAATATAACCTAATGCTGTATAACAACTTACAATAGTACTTTCCATAATGTGATTCGTAATATTGTAAGGATTAATGATTCCATTAGAATGACTCTGGAAATACAATATCGTTGATAACAATGTTGTACGTTTCACGATTTTCGTTTACTTTTCACAGGATATTGTTTAGTTTGAAATTTAAATTATATTTATAGTTGATATGCCTTTGAAATGGTGGTGGTTTTATATTACTACATATGGTTTTTATATTACTCTGCTAGTTTTAATAATAGGTTTTAGCTCATAGAGCTTCATACTGCTGGGAAAGTAATTGATACCCAGTCCTTAAGTTTAAAATTATTTAGTTCTTCTTTAAACTGCATCTATAATTTCTGTTACTTATATGTGTTGTATTTACAACATCGAGTTTTCATAATCTTATTTGGTAAAATTAAGAGGAAATGAGGTTTTATATGAAGACTGTTTTTAGAGATAAAAGAATGGGATTCTCTTTATAAAAGATTAACTGAGAATTTAACGATCTATAAATTCTACGAACTCTGTAATGTTTGGCATGGCTTATGACTTCAGTGGGATTTGAATTCAACTAAATGATATATTTATCAGTTGGATTCCAATGAAGTATTAAATTGCTCGTTGACTTTACTTTTTAATGAACCATATTTATAATAATCAGAGCTATGAATTTATATTAGGTTTTTATCTCTTTTTGAGGAAATAACTGGTATAGCATTTTGACTTTTCTTTGAATACAAAGTTAAAAGGAAGTCAAGTTTAACACAAATTAGTAATAGTATTTTGAAACTTTTTATTATTTGATTCAAATTAGTGATAGTATTTTGATTATTTTTTTTGTATGAGCATTTTTAAAAAATAACTTTAATTTTTGGTTTCTATAGAGATATTTTTCTGATAGTTATAAAAAAAGTTATAGGGTTGGAGAAACGTAATTTATACGTAAGGAATATTGTACGACTTTCAAATAGGTATCTCTATTCTAAAAAGAAGTTTTGGTAAATGGTTTCCAGAGAAAGGCTTTTTAATTACTGATCCGTATAACATGTTTCTGGTATCAAACTGTTCGGATTCTTTTGAGGATGTGCAATAAGCCTTTAGAATTTCTTAAAAAATTATCAATTCTAAAATTGATAATTCCATTTTTCTGGATTACGGATAAGGTTGCAGTAAACAGCATGAAAATGTCGCACAATTTATTATCCCTCCAATCACAACGACCAATAGACGCCATATTTTATAATGAAAATAATTCCTTTCACGCTTTAAAAATGCGCTTCAAAATAATTTCTAAATAAAATATCTTTTAAAAACTGATAAGAGTTTTCCAGAAACTTACAATATTACTTAAACTATTTTCAATAGCTTAAACGGTATTGAAATAGCTCTCTGAAAGGTATCAATATCTGAAAGGTATTTCAAATTTCAGTAGAACTATGATATTTAAAACACACATACAAATATTTTTTTATAAAAAGTTTGGCGTTTCTATTTTAAAAAAATTCGAATTAATTTTAGAATTACTTAAGATTCAAAGTATAAATTTCTAACTTCTCTTTCTGGTCGTCCACCAGAGAAACAGCCTGATTTCTTTTATTCCCGACCATTTCCCGACGATTTACTAGACACACAAGTGCATTTTATAAATTTAAAAGTTTTTTAATGGCGTGCTTTTTTCTCTAAGATAGTTGATGATAATTAGTAGACTTGCTGGATATTTTTTGAAAACATTATTAATAGGTTTAAAAAGGGATATTTCAGTAGTAGTTTTATTTTGATATTTTCAAGGTAGTGGTCTGAATTAAACTATTGATAAGCTAGAGAGATAGATAGTTTCAGTTTTAAAGGAGCATTAACTAAGCCGACGAACTCGGGATTGTGCTGGACTGTTGAGATGAAATAAGCGAGCTAAGATCGCGAAGCGATCTGAAAAGATCTGCGAAGCAGTTTCGGGAATAGTTAATTTCTTGTTACATATAAAAATCCTTTTGAAGATAAAGGAATCCATAGTTGTTCCTTGAGGAGAATAAATATACATAGTTTAACCTTTTCTAAAATTGGTTTTTCCCAATGAAATAAAATTTTAATTCTTTGATCATTCCTTTTTTCTCTACATTAATGATGTAGGAATTATTACTCATTCACACAAAATGTACTGGTTGTTACATTTTTTACTACCGCATGTTGCTTGTAATAACTCTACGAAGTTAATCCCTTATACATTATAATCTTATTATCTTATACATTATAATCAAATTGCCAAAATATTACAGTTTACAGTTTTCATCACTTTTATAAAATTTGTCAAAAGATCTTTCCTCACCCTTCTAAATGTACAAGACCATTTTGTATTCATAACTCACGAGAACAAATGTTAGTACAAGTACATAATAAGAGCCTTATTACAGAACATCAGAGGAATGCATGTTCGTAACTGGAACTGTTGGTTTCAAATGAGAGTGAATAGACACTTCCGTTCGTCGAGACTTCCTGGTAAAGGAATACCTGGATTTGTACATTGGCTTGATGCTTGCTTAATTTGAAAACCAATATTATGATCTACGTTAAATAGAGATCCATTTTATATGGTGGTTAAATTAAACAGCATTTCAAGAATTAAATGCAAATTAAATCATGGCTACCATCGGATAAAAATAAGCTGTGAATTATTAAGTGTAAGCTTCATTCATCACATAAAATATGTTACGAATCCCACGAAAACATCTGGACTTTCTTTATTAATTATCAATTTTTATATCACAAAGTTCTTTCAATTGATGGACTTAAGTTAAAAATAAAAGGACATGTAATGAGATATCCTATACTGTCTGTATATATGTCAAGGATAAATTTTTCAAATCTAATAAAGTAGTTTATCAGTAAAAAGATTTTGAGAAACCATACATTTAAGGATTTCAATTAAGTTTCCTTGTGTAGTTAGGAACTAAAGTTTCAGAGGTAGTTTAGTAGGTTCATTCATATGCTAAATTTTATTGGAGAAAGTACGTCAGAAGAAACTATGAATGCTAAATTGGTCTTTTTACACTTTTAACCCATAATTCCTTGTAATTGACAAGTGAAAAAGTTTGAAGAAGGATTGAGGAAATTTTTAAAGTGCTTGGTTGTTGAAAAGTTCTTTCCAAAAACTATAAAAAACTTCATATTGTGTTATTCTACATGAGGCATCTTTGCCTCGTAACTCTTCGTATCTCTTCAGAAGTTGTGGTAATTTCAGGTGGAAGGTTCCAATTTAATAAAAATAAAAATAATTGGATGCCAATATTTTGAGTAAAGTGATACACAAAGGATAAAATCTATTTTAGGGGACGCAGTACCATGTTTTGACAAAATTACGAAAATTTTTCTTTCTTTTAAACTAATATAAATGCATTTGTCTATCACCCTACGAATTTTCAAAACTTTTCCTTGAAAAATATCCAAGTTATGGTTGATTTAATACGTGAAAGCATTAAGGTCCCTATGGCCAATGGAAACTTCAAAGTTTCGTAGATTTTTTTAAAAAAATTACTGAATTGAGAATTTTAGCATTTTGGGGCTTTTTTAGCTAGTGATTCAAGAAAAACCACTATGTTTAGAATTCAAAGCACCATAAACTTTAATTCGATGCTAACTTTTGTTAAACATAGTTTGATGTATTTGAAAACCAAATTTCAAGAATGTATGTCGATTATTGTAGGAGGAGTAGCATTTTGAAAACACCTCTTAAATTTGAAGATTTTTTACAAAAAAAAAACTCATAAAATTTGAATTCAAAGATATATTGAGTTTGAAATATGTTTTACAAAAGACAAAAATACATATAATAATAGAAAGAAGTAGTAAATAACTATAATTTTAAAGATTTTGGAAAAAATGGTACTTCGTCCCCTTAAAAGAAAAATATTCAGAAAGTTTAATTTGAGTGGAAGTGTTTCTAACTGTTGTTGAACTAAATACTTGGGTATGAATTGTTTCATCTAGCTAAAAATGAAAAAAAAGTCACGAAGCACAACTATCAAAAGTTTTCAGCTAAACAAACGAAAAAAACATTATAGAATTCCATTGACACTTACAAGTGTGTGTTTCTATTTCTCTTTAGAGCCTCACGGTTTCTTAAACAATGAGCGTATTCAAAGACCATATTATATGCTACAATTGAACACACAGTATACTATGCTCAAGTACAGGTTTCTTAAAAGCATTAACTACGTTCAAACAGCTCACTCTCCACGAAATACTACCATAGCCATTAACCATTGTCACACGGGCATTGTGCTGAGGCTCAAAGAACCTCAAGTCGCATAATCAAAGAAAAGAGCGTCGTGCCGAGTGGAAAGGTAAACTTCAAAGAGGAGAGAATTCCAAACAGAAAACGAAATCCAGCATTTATTCAGTGTTTAACCATCCATCTAAGAATGGGTGGAACTGAAAACGGACTGATGCAGCAACTCTATCTAAAGGAAATCCATACACTCGGATGAATCTTTCTAATGAATTCAAACCTCTCTTATTCAATCATTGCTCTGAGGGTTTTTATAATAGCAACCCTTTTTTTCCGAATGATGAAGTTGGGACTAGTAAAACTGATTTAGTCTTTTGACTTTGTTCGTGAAGTTATAAAATCAGTAATCCTGCTCGAATAAAAACTTTTTTTATTAAAAAATAAGATTTTGATTCAGTAAAAAGGTTATTTTCATTGATAAAAGAAAGTATACTTTGCAATTTGTGTTTCACGATATTTCTTGTAACTTATGTTGTCCTTCAAAGCATGATGTTCTATTATGGGTTTCGTAGGTTATTGCAAGTTGTGTTCAATAAACATGGTTTTGTTTAGAAATGGCTTTCATTGATCAAATACGTTTTAGATCCGAACGTTGATTTGATAAACTATAAATAAACTAAATTTAAAGTATGGGTTGCACTCTAGAGGATGCTATTTTAAAAAATGTGTCATTTTGCCTAATTATTTAACCCTATATTACAGAGTTTCTCAAACTGTGAGGGATTATATAACAGTAATTGAGGTAAGGTTAATATATAACAGTACTAGCTGATTTGCCCGGCCTTGCACGGGTGGAGTGTATTAATTCCTTTTTTAAAGTTCTCCCAAGTAATATGTCCGATTTTTTGAATCACCAATAACCCCGGTGTCCCCAGTACTTTTTCATATTCCCGATAGTTTCATTTCCTATTTTCATGTTCCCGATAGTTTTCACAACCCGGTTTTCCCGGAAACTTTTCATATCCGGGTGTTCCCGGTACCTTTTCATATCCGGATGTTCCCGCTACCTTTTCATATCCCGGTTTTCCCTGTACCTTTAAATACCGCCGGTTCCCGATAATTTTCATATCCAGGTGTTTCCAATAATTTTCATCCCGGTATTCCCAGTTCCTTTTCCCCATCCCAGTTCCAACTGTGACATCTCATTCCATCAAATATTTATCCTTACCATGTGATAAAAACAATCACATTGAAATCATCTCTTTTTTTAAATCTAGTGTTTAAAATGTTCCTTTTAAAGTGTACCTTTTCATATCCGGATGTTCCCGCTACCTTTTCTAATCCTGGTTTTCTCGGTACATTTTCATAACCCGGTTTTCCCGATAATTTTCATAACCCGGTGTTCCCGATAATTTTCATAACCCGGTGTTCCCGATAATTTTCATCCCAGTATTCCCGGTGCCTTTTTCTCATCCCAGTTCCAACTGTGATATCTCATTCCATCCCGATTTTTTGTCTATTAAACATTTATCCTTCCTATGTGATAAAAACAATCTACTTGAAATCATCTCTGTCATTTGAAATCCAGTGTTTAAAATCTTAAACAGAATTTTCTTTAAGTATTCCCGCTATCCTTTTAAAATTCCGCAAAAAATAAATTTCAAAAATAAAATAAATTTCAAAAATCCCTCGATAAAAAGTTATCAAATAAGCTTGTCTTCTTTTTAATAAAACCAACTTCTTTAAAAGCTTCTCTTAAAGAGTAAAAACAGATTGCTAGTTATAATAAAAATCTAGTGATCCTGGTCTAGTAAACCAATTCCGCTATGAAGCAATGAAATTTTAGCTCTGTTTCCTCGGAAACTTTTAAATTCTTGCTATTTAAATATATTTTTCTGAGAAATTAAAATATTAAAGAAAGTAAATTAATTATTTTAATTTACTTCGGTTTTCTGATAACTGTTATAATATTTAAATACAGATATTCACACTGTTTTTCTTCATAAATTTTGTAAATAATAAAATATGTATAAATGTTAATCAGTTATTTTCATTCAAGTGAGGCAAGACGTCGCCTTAAGATAGAGAAGTAAACACTGCAATTTATGCATTTCAACAATGCACAATGCTATTTCAATGGGGAAAACGGAGTCGAAAAAGCACCGAAAAGCAGGGAAGGAGTCGTTCGATTTTAAAATCGTTTCTCAGTGCGCGTCTAATGGCTGAGAGGAAGGTCTCTGTCAAATTTCAAGCCAATCGGTACGGCAGTTTTGGAGATTTCGTGATGAGTGTTATGAATGATGAATCAACCGTATTTGGATTTTATATATATAGATTGTGAAATTTATGGTTGCAGAATTTGTTTACCCAAGAAATTATTTAATATCAGGAATATTTTTGTAAATCTAATATTTTTTGAGTTACTGTTTGCAGTAAAAAACACAATACAATTTTGAGGTATTTGGTATCACGACTTCTTTTGTTTGATGAAAGGTAAAGAGTATTTGTTATCAAATTACCTAAAACAGTTGCATTATAGTCCTCATGAAGAATATATAAATGCATTTTTTGAGAAATCAAACTCCTAAATGAAAAAATGTGTCTTAATTTATGGAATACTTTTGTGCAAGGAAAAATTTTGATATTTTTTACTTCCTAATACCTGCTAATAAAGCTTTAAAACACTAGGGCTAGAATGCTGACGTATTTTTGTAAAGCGTTATAAAATAAGCAAAACTTATATTTTTAGGCAAAAAGTAAATGCATTATCTAAGTCAACAAATATATTAATGATTTATCCATGTAGATCAGAAAATAAGCTCAGCATTACTATTGTCCTGATAGGATATTTTAGAGATTAAAACCTGAATAAATCGAATGTTTTCAGGTGGGCAATTGCAAACTTTACAAGAAGCTTAATTTTATACCGAATTTAATTATTAGTGTCTTTTTCGTATATCATTGCATTGTCCATAGACACAATAATGATGGTTATCCTAAACATCTAAAGCTATTATATAAAGGTTTTATAACAGTTCGCATAATCTCAGTTATATTAGATGGTATCAAAACTGATGAATCAACATATTATGAGATTTTAATGTTCCGTAATATTCTGCTTAAACAGCAGGAGTAACAGTACCAAATTATAGATTTAGTTGACTTTACTTAAAACTCAAATATTACAGATAAATATCTCCTTTTACATTAAGAATTAATTAAGACAATATTTTACGAATTACTTCATTTTTTTCTTAAGAAGTTAATCTGAATTAAAATGACTTTATTAAGATTATGTTTTTATCTTATAAAGATAGCTGGTAAGTTAGCTTATTCCAGCAAATTTCAAATCCCTATTCATACAGAGCCGAATATCTTTCATTGTAAATTGATTGAGCATTGAACAAAAATTCTCATTTTTGCAATAGAATCAATGAGGTGATTTATCTGCGTTTCTTTATCTGACCAAAAGTTCAATTTACTGCTATGTAAGTCGACTATACCTTAGTTGATTGATGTCTTTGATATAACCCCCAAAAAACCCTGTGAAAGAAATAAAGCACCTTTTGAAAAGCTGACAAGTGAATTGCAGCAACAGAACCGAAAAATTTAACACTAAACTCTTTTCCTAGCTAAACGAATCCTACGACTTCCTATTCAAACTAACTTCTCACGTGAGGAACTTCTGGAGATTAACACACTTCATTTTTCCCACCAAGATGGATATTGAATACATTTATAACTCACCGCACGCTAAGAAAAATATAAGAAGATTCTCGAAATTCATAAATCTTTGTGAATTTCACTTTCGTTTGGAGAAAGTGTCCTCTGCGAATGCGCAGCCAGGCTGAAAATATGAAGATCATGTCCATTCGATACTGTCAAAATATACTTTAACTTGATAGATGTGAAGTTTGAAGCTAGAGCTTGAATATCATACCGAAACTCTACTTCAGCTTTTAACTTGAATATTACGGTTTTTCCCCTACATATAGGATTATTTGTTGTCTGACTCAATCATTGATTGAAAAATGTATAAGTTACGGGCAATGTGATAAATCGGGCATTATTAATAACGCTCGAAGTGGAGGAGGGCAATGTGATAAATTCAATGGTATTTATCAATCAAATTTATCACTTTGTCCGTAACATATACATTAGGGCGGAGCGAAAAAACGATATTTTTTATTTTGATTATGGCCTAGTGCGGAAAAGTTGTGTACTGGTGAGTTAACCATGTGTGCAAAATTTCGGGGAAAACAAAAAATATCTTCCGTCTTTAAAATGGCCTTGAAGTTTCAAAAAAGTGGTGATTTTTTTACAAAACAACTAAAAACCCAGAGATTAAACCCTCAAATGTTGTTCATGATTTTTTTATAAAGAACTAATATTGTTTTAGACATAATCTTTCAGGTTTCATTCTTCTATCACTCTTTTTTCGTTAGATATAATTTTTTAATGTTCAAAGAAATCTTGTAAAGTTGTTTTTCTGCATTTTTAAAAAGCTAATAACTCTAGAACTATACAAATTAAAAACCTGAAATTAGTCCCATTAAGTTCGTAAATTTTTTGTCTTTGATTTGATGTGCATCATGACCATCATTTTCTAAAAAATATTTTTCAAAATTTAAAAAAAGTGAAAAAAAATTAATAAAAAAATTTTTTTTTGAATATTTTTTTTGAAAAAAAATTAAAAGCCTTTTGATTCATAAACGAACAGTACTACCAAATTTCAAGTTGAAAATAAAATTTAATCATGTATAAAAAATTAAAATATTCGAAATTTAGGCAAGTCCCTTAACAATACCCAAAATTATACAGCAAGAGCAATTCACTCATTAAAAATTCATAAACACGCTTGAGAGTGTTCATATGACTTAAAACATGTAAAAAATGTCACAAAATGTTCTGAAAATACGACAATTAGCAAATTCGGTACATAACCTTACAGAGATAATTTTCAACTTTAAGTTAATTCAATTTGCATGAATTTTAACTCAATATTCCTAAGAAATGTGTTTATATCCAATTTTTAATGTTCTAAAATTTTTAATTTACTTTGATTTGATTTGTTAAAAGTAAAAACAATTAGATATAAACATAATTCTTAGGAATTTTCAGGAGTAAAGCATGCAAATTGAATTAACTTAAAGTTGAAAATTAGCTCTGTAAGGTTTTGTACCGAATTTGTTAATTGTCGTATTTTCAGAACATTTTGTGACATTTTTTGCATGTTTTAAGTCATATGAACACCCTCAAGCGAGTTTATGAATTTTCAACGAGTGAATTGCTCTTGCTGTATAATTTTGGGTATTGTTTAGGGACTTGCCTCAATTTCGAATATTTTAATTTTTTTATACATAATTAAATTTTATTTTCAACTTGAAATTTGGTAGTACTGTTCATTTATGAATCCAAAAGGCTTTTAAATTTTTTTTCAAAAAAAATTTTCCAAAAAAAATTTTTTTTATTAATTTTTTTTCACTTTTTTAAAATTTTGAATAATATTTTTTAGAAAATGATGGTCATGATGCACATCAAATCAAAGACAAAAAATTTACGAACTGAATGGGACTATGAAAAGGGAGTATTTTACCACTACCTCTGGTTAGAGGATTTGTGAGAAAACTCCAGCTCTCCAGCGTCGCCTCCAACCGTGGACCGGTTTCGCCCTTGTTAGGGCTCATCAGCACGGTATAGGAAGGCAACGCAAGAGAGCGGAGGGAGAGCTTTTAGTCTAGCCGACTATAACGGAAAAAGTGGTGACTATTGATTAGTCCTCCACTATCTGCCGGAATGAACTGCGCATTCCATAGAACAGATTTAATTCCCGAAAGGACACAGGTATGAAAAAGGAGTATTTTACCACTACCTCTAATGGGACTAATTTCAGGTTTTTAAGTTGTATAGTTCTAGAGTTATTAGCTTTTTATAAATGCAAGAAAAACAACTTTACAAGATTTCTTTGAACATTAAAAAATTATATCTAACGAAAAAAGAGTGATAGAAGAATGAAACCTGAAAGATTATGTCTAAAACAATATTAGTTCTTTATAAAAAAATCATGAACAACATTTGAGGGTTTAATCTCTGGGTTTTTAGTTGTTTTGTAAAAAAATCACCACTTTTTTGAAACTTCAAGGCCATTTTAAAGACGGAAGATATTTTTTGTTTTCCCCGAAATTTTGCACACGTGGTTAACTCACCAGTACACAACTTTTCCGCACTAGGCCATAATCAAAATAAAAAATATCGTTTTTTCGCTCCGCCCTAATATACATTATATATGTTATGGGCAAAGGGATTTATTGGGCATTATTAATAATGTCCAGAGTGGAGGCGGGCAAAGGGATAAATTTCATTCATAAATTCCATTGAATTTATCACATTACCCGGGCATTATTAATAATGGCCGATTTATCACATTGCCCATAACATAATGTATACTTGAAGAATTATAATATTTTTAACCCTAAATAATAATATCAATGGTGATGATTACACTGTTCAACAAATTTGACCTTCAAAATTTTTTCCTTGATGAAAATAAGGTAAATGTGGGTATATAAACTATCATCAACGGGGATCAGAGGGCACTTCTACAATTTTTTAAAATCCTATTTATCAAATCGTATACAAATTGTTAAAGTTAAGAACACCTTAAGTAAATGCCTTCCAATTAATTATGGAGTTTTCCAAGGTTCAACTTTAGGTCCGTTGCTATTTTTGATATTTATAAATGATTTATGTAACCTTAATTTACACGGTAAAATCATAAGTTTTGCCGATGATACAGCTCTTTTATATTCAGTCGATTCCGCTGAAGATTTGAACCAAAAGATGAATTCGGATTTAGTTAAAATTAGCAAATGGTTTTTTGATAACTGTCTGAGATTAAACGTCGATAAAACAAAATACATGATCTTTAGCCTAAGACAAAATAGTCCAATTCAGCTTTCCATTAAATATCATGTTTATCACTGTAACAATTATAATGATTGTAATTGTAAATCAATTGATATAGTGTCTACAATTAAATATCTTGGACTTCATATTGACTGCAACTTAAAGTGGAAGTCCCATACCAAGTATATTGCTGATAAATTAAGACTAATAATGCTAAATTTTTATCATCTAAGGCCAAAAGTAAGCAGAAAATTCCTATTAACTCTGTATCACTCTTGGGTTCAATCTCGAATTAACTACGGTTTAATAATATGGGGTGGAGATTATCAGATAAATTTAAAAAGAATATGTAAACTCCAAGAAAGATTTATAAGATTGTTATCACCTCAAGCACATTCCATTAATATTGATAACTTTAAACTATTGAATATTTTACCTATTCGCTACCTCTTCTACTTTAAAACAAGTCTCTATCTCTACTTAAACTCCGATATCTGCAGAAAGCGAAACATGATAAATCCCCGAAGACCTAATGTGTTATATACTGTACCTAAACCTGAAAAAACTATTTTTTGCAAAAATTTCTTTTATTTAGCCCCTAAGTTCTTTAATTTATTACCTTTGGAAATTCAAAATAGTCAAACCAAACATGCATTTAAAAAGAAATTAAAAGACTTTTTGTTTTCTATTGGGGACATTGAAAACTTTTTTGTTTGATCTTGCATTATTAGAGTAATTTTAATCAATTCTTATTTTTTTTGCACTACTACTTACCTTACGACAGATAGTAAACCCAAATTTTCGACACCCTGTTTGCCACTACTAATTTCCTGATAGATATTATACTTATATTTTTTTCTTGTTTGCATGTAGTGTATACTTTTATTTACAACCATGTCTAAATTTTTTATTGTAATTTCATGTGCAACTAATTGTAACCAACTGTTTATTGTTCACCTACATGGATCGTTCAACGATCCCAGGTGATGTAATACTTTATTTACTTTGTTTAAAAAAATAATAAATAAAAAATAAATAAATAATAGTGGACACTGTACCAATAGTGGCCACATAGCTGATTAATTTTAAATAAAACGAGTTAGAGGCATCAAACAGCGTCAAAATTCATAGGCATAGTAGATTGTACAATCAGGTAAGCTGGTAAATTATCACCGATACCACAGATCAGCATGGGAAGGATATTTAAATATTTGAAAATAACAACATCGGCCGAGTGACTAAAATTTGATTTTGCTTATTGAATCGCGTAAGGAAACGGGTATATCGGAACTGATTTTTTTGTATTTATTACTGTTTGATTGACTTTTAAATTTATATTAAGATAAAGAAGAGTGTATAAAATGATAATAAATAAAATTTATTTGAAAATTTTGACTTTACAAGGATTTATGGGGGTGGCCACTATACCAACACAAAATCTTAGATTTTCCAATAGTGGCCACTGCAATGGCTTCTAATAGAAACTTAAATAACATTGAATTTGGATCAGTTTTTCTTCATAAACTGTTGATTGTGCTTTAAAATGAGTGTTGTATGAATTTGGTTTCATTCTGGCTTCGGGAACCAAGGTTTCCAAAACATTGATCTACATGCTTAACTCCTCTCAAATCAGCTACAGCGTTGACTTTGGGCCGGAAACTATCAAGTATTTTTTTAAATAAAGCTAATTTGATTTGATAAAAAATACATTTCGTTGGGAAGGAAGATTTAATTAGAAATAAACGACTATACCAAAAAAACCCATCAATTTCATGCGTTAACCCCTCATATATGCAGAAAAAGAGAGGTGTCCACTATTGATGCAAGAGGTGTCCACCATAGGTACAACAGCTACATCTATGTGGCCACTATAGATGCAATTTGGAGTACTTTTTAAAAATTAATTAAAAATACTTTACCCAATTTAATTAAAATTTTTAATGGTAAAATCGAAAGCAGAAGATCCAATTAATCTAAAAATATGATGATAACGGTTTCCAAGCAAATAGGTTGGTATTTATTGAGAATTTAAGCAAAAATTTTCCTTAAAGTGTCCACTATACCCACATTTACCTTAGTCATTTCTTATAGATTTTGGGTCGCTGAATACGAAAATCCCCATTAAAATTCTCAATTGACTCAGGATTTTCGGGGAGCAGCTCCTCCCCCTTTTTACGTTTTTCGACTACTTTATAATTTTAAACTCGATTTTCAGGGTCAAAAAGCATTGCTTTAGTCTTCAAATTGCCCCCCAGGGGACAAGAAAGGTTCAAATTAATAAAATATGATAAATTTACAACCAATGGATAGGTTTAAGGGGTAATTACCCCCTAAAAACGCAAACATATCGTTAAAAATAGTAGGATTTGTTATACCCTATTCATTTCGCTTATTTTTTACTCAATTCCTCTTTGAAGGGTCCTAACCCTTCCCCATGGCCCCAAATTTGATGACGATATGCAGCAATAATTTTTACTAAAAGCGGCTGAGGTGTTAGCCTCCCAGAAGCCCCCGCGGAAGAGTTCGGAAGACTTCCAGAATCGCGAAGGCGCTCGCGAGCTCAGAAATTAATATTAATGATTTTGAAAAGATTACAAATGACGTTTTTCTAATATTTTGGGTCTATCCTAAGTAGAAACTCTCCGGTTCTTTAAAAACTGACCGGTTTTAAGGAGTGAGGAATCCATGTTTCAAGCTGTTAATAGATGCACGGCTGTGGATAACAATTAGGGGGCGTCCCCTTGAAAACTGAGGAAGATGGAGGAAAATGGGTGTCATAATTGAATTCAGCAGGTCATTTTACACAAGAATCAGTTGAAATTCAGTCGGTGGCATTTTGACCTTTTTTTGTACAGTAGTTTAACTCTTAAGTGCGGCATTGGAACCCTTCCGTGGGTGCTTTGGGGACGTTAATACCTCAACCGCTTTTAGTAAAAATCATTGCTGCATATTGCTATCAAATTTGGGTCCTTGCTGAAGGGTTAGGACCCTTCAAACGTGAATTGCGTAAAAAATAAGATGAAAAAATAGCGTATAAAAACCTCTACAATTTTTAGCTATTTTTTGCATTTTTAGGGGGGTAATTGCCCGTTAAACCTATCCATTTGTTATAAATTTATCATATTTTATTAATTTGAACCTTTTTTGTCACCTGGGGGAAATTTGAAGATTAAAGCAATGCTTTTTGACCCTGAAAATCGAGTGAAAGTTATAAAGTCGTCGAAAAGCGTAAAAAGGGGGAGGGGCTGTTCCCCGAAAATCCTGAGTCAATTGAGAATTTTAATGGGGATTTTCGTATTCAGCGACCCAAAATCTATAAGAAATGACTATTTTCATCAAGGGAATTTTTTCATTGTTGAACAGTGTTATACTTATTTTGAAGTTGGGAATTAAATGCATATTATACAGGGTGTCTCAAAAGGTCTAGTACAAACTTGAAGAGATGATAGTACTCATCAAGACGAACAAGAATTGGTATAGAAAGGGGGGTCGCAAATGAGTTCTAAGGGATGAAACCCCGGGGTAAAAATCAGCAAAAAAAAAGCAAAAACTGAAGCATAAAAAACAAAAGTATTGAGAAAATGCTTCAATTTTTCCACACTTATTCTAAACTTTATTGAAAAGTTGGCGTGATATTCGTAAACAGCACTAAAATATAGCCAAGAGACATGAGTATCACATGCATATACTACAAAATTTAAAATTTTTTAAAAACTTAAATTTTTTTAATTAATTTAAAATTTAAATTTTTAAAAGGATATTTTGTCTTTTTTCAATTTAATTATTTTCAAAGTGATTTATTATCAAATATTGTCTAAATATTTTCTGTATTACTTCATTGAAAGATTTTACCTGTATTTTCAACGTTAAGTTTTGTAAATTAATTAATTAACTAATGATTTAATCACCGATTGTGGTTTTTTAGGTTATAGAGGTATACACCTACAACATCCATGGAAAAATGACCTTGGCAAATGCCTCAAGCATTTTTAACAAGAATTTTTAAAAAGGTCGATTTTTGAAGCCAAAAAAATTGAAAATTTGAAAAAAAAATTAAATTTTTTACTGTCCGATTTTCTTCCATTTTTAGTATGTTATTATTTAAGTCATTTCCAATTGGAAACCGTTTAAGTTATTTCTTTTGCAGTTATTTTGTGGTTTTGAGTGATGTTTTAACTATTTCGACTTTCCAAATTTTGAATTTTTAAAAAATTTAAATGATATATTCGTATTCAGCACTGAAAAATAGCCTATAAACATGTATCATAAGTCTCGATTACTATAATTTCATTTTTTGAAAATTTTTTTCGGTCATTTTTTAAAAATAAAAATAATTAAACTTCCCGTGGACCGATTTTGTCCGATTTTTAGTATGTTATTATTGAGGTCATTCCACAGTGAAAACCGTTGAAAAACCAAATGTTGCAATTTTTTACCGGTTTAGTAACAGATTGCCTGACTATTAGTAGCTTGGAAAAACAGGACAATTTAATACACCAAAATTCAAACCATTTTTCGAGTAGGAAAGATGAATTAGTCAAATATTTTTTTCTAAAATTATCGAACACAAATTAAAACATGGCTTTAGTACAAAATAAATTTTTTACCATGTGCTTTTTTCTCAGTGATTGCCATGGCAGTGTGATACATTGATTGGGGCACACTGACATACAAAGTAATAAATAACAAAAATTGAGGGAAATTATTCTCGTATTAGGGGGGATTATATAAAAAAATATTTCGCATTACCTTTTTTGATTATATAGACCTTTATAATAGGTTTTCCATTGAACATTCAGGAGTAAAAAACAAAAGAATTAAACTTATTGTCATTTTTAGTAAACATCTATTAAGAAATTAAGATGTAGTTTTTAAAGGAATAATTGGAACTTGGATCAGTTAATTAAATTTCAATGATATTTTTGTCTGATCATTCAGAATTGTAAAAATCTGCACTAATTAATTGGTTAGTTTCTTGATTACTTATTGTGCTATTTTGATGCTGGTTTTACATAATAATTTTAAAAATACAGTTAATGGTTACTTAAAAAAGTCCTTAGACAATGTTTTAAATGATTCTGTTTTGATCACGCATTTAACAACTTCATTCGGTGCAGTAGATAATAACTTTTGAATTACTTCCTTCACCTAGAAAAATTCAACTTTATTTTCAATAATATTTGTTCATTTTGTTGAAAATTTTTCTTTTTTTTTCTTTTAAAGAAAATTTTTCTTTTTTTTTCTTTTAAAGAAAATTTAGAATAACTGTCGTCAATAAGATTGACTTCTAACCAAAGTTATTCAATATTTAAGTTTATTTCCTATTGCTAATTAGAATGGACTTGCTTTTGGTATGTATACTATACATACCAAAAGCAAGTCCATTCTTGTTAGCAACAATAGTTAGCAACATTCTAGTTAGCAAGTTACATTGTATAGGCCTTCTTTCAAAGTAAAATAGCGTTACAAAAGTTTTACTTTTACTATTTTCATAATCAATTTTTGTTAAATTTTGTTAAACAAATAGAATATTAGTTTCTTTCATTAAAACTGATATAATCACTGCAAAACTTAAGGATTTCATATTTAATGTTTATGCAAGTCAAAGCAATGTTTATTAAAAATGCGACCTCAATAGCCTTGATTTTTTTCGAGACATTAAAGTTGTATCAAAGATGCCCCGTGTATCAGATTACCCCCTATTATCCAACACATAGATTCATCCTAACATATCTTTACTTTCTCTAGACATCTTATTAGATCAGAATGCAACACTTTCATTCAGCTTAATTTCAACTCTACAAATAAAAAATTAAATTATTGGGTTGTCCCATTAGTTCTGTTACTTTTTACAAAGTTTCGTGTTTGAAAATTTTTTACGAAAAACTGGCAATGGGTGGAGATTTCAAAGAAAAGGGATTTTGATGTAGGTATATTTATGAACATAACGTGTGATTTTGGTAGTTATCGTGATATTATTTCTTTTCAAAATGGCGGTTTGAAAAAAAGACCAAAAACGACGATTTCCACGTAATTTTTTTCCTTTGTTTAAAAAACTGGGAAGAACGCATAATTCATGGTTAAAAAAAGTTTTACTGTATGTTTGAAATGTTTAGTTTAAGATATCATAGTTTCAAGATAATTCGATAAGTTTAACTTAGGAAATTTCGGTCTCAAACATAACATCTTTGCAAGAAAATTACCTCAGTAATGTTAGTCATTTCGAAGAAATTTTCACGAAAAAAAGCATCAAAATCAATAAAAAAGCTTACGAAATACCCAAGTATTCAAAATCTGCAATGTATATTAAATTATATCTGAAATTAATTTCAGAAAGTAGCACGCAATATTCAAGCGCGCAACGCTTTAGCTTTTCAGAATTACACTCGCTGAACTTATGCTAAGGGAACATAGCAATTATTTGCTTCATACGAAAACACAATACAAAAAAACAACTCGTTGGAATTTCGAAATAAATCAATTCAACGACATTATGAAAAGAGGCTTTCTATGTTTAAACCTTTGAAACAATCATTATGGATCAAAAAACATCTGCCTTTAATTTGTTTCATACCAGCTGCTTAGAAAAACAATAGGTGTGCTTTAAAACACACGTGAAATCACCAATATATGAAGTTTTAAAGTCAAAATTTCCTACCTTAAACTTATCGAATCATCTTGAAACTAAGACATCTTAATCTTAACATTTCAAATATGCAGTAAAACTTTTTTTAGCCATGAATTATGCGTTCTTCCTAGTTTTTTAAACAAAAGAAAAAAATCACACGAAAATCGTCGTTTTTGGTCTATTTTTCAAACACCCATTTTGATAAGAAATAATATCACGAGAACTACCAAAATCACACATTATGTTCATAAATATACATATATAAAAATCCCCTTTGTTTGAAATCTCCACCTATTACCAGTTTTTCATAAAAAATTTTCAAAGACAAAACTTCGTAAAAAGTAACAGAACTTATGGGACAACCCAATACATTAATATTAAATCTATGTAATTCATAGCAAATTTAATGGCTCCTATAAAACTTGAATTGATTACGTTTAAACTTGAGGTTGAACTTTAAATTAGTATTTGCTTAAAGTTAATCAATTATAGCTTATATTCAAAGGAATTAGTATTTAATTTCGTCTTATTCTATTATGTGTAAAAAATGTAGGCTTTAGATATTATGGAAGCTTTTGAATACCTTTTATGCAAAAGTCATTAATCTAAATAGTCTTTTATGCTAACAATTTTAATCAAACAATGCATCATAAATTAATGGAAATTCATTATTGATGAAGATTATGCTATCAAACAAACTAAAAAAAAGACTTTAAAATGTTTGTGATATTTGTACACAATTAAAAAATATTTTAAGAAAATTCCTAGTGCATTAAATAGGTTAAAGTTACATCAAGGATTACTTAATCTGAATATATTTCTATTTATAATACTAGGGAGCTCCGCCCCCAATAATACTAGGGAGCTCGCCAACCCCCGTTAACTGCTGACGCAGAACCTTTCAAATTGCTTCGCAAAACCCAAATCACTTGAACTTCACAACGAATGTCGAAGTTGTGGCAGTTTCATAGCAAACACATGAATTTCTAGGCTGCAAACATTTTCGTTTCTATAACATCTACCCGTGATATTTGATCTTTTGCGCTTAGGCATTATGAAATTTAAAATATTTTATTACCTTAGAATCATACTTTCAAAAGGATTTTTAAATAAGGTATTGTAATATTTAATAATTTCCGAAAACATGTTTTGAAAGTGAAAGTTGTAGGGGTATTTGCTTACTCTTACGAGCCGCTTAACCCTAGCATGTTTTTATTGTATTGTAAATATAGAAATGATTGGGTTGCCACAACAACAAAGAGAAACAAAAACATTTCAATACATTATTTAAAGATAAAAAGATAAGTTAATAATACATTAGTTTTTCAATTGGTTTGAATCTAATCAAAATCGTTTGAATTTCAAAAACATAAAATATTGTTGTTAAAAAAGAATCTCAATAGCATTTATTAAATTCGTGTTATAAACAAAAATATAATTGTTCAACGTATTTGAATATTAAAAAACCAGTGAAATATGTTTTCAATTGTTTTAAAATTCATAGTTTCTTGCTTTATAACTGCAACCTTATCCGTAATCTAAAAAAATGGAAATATTTTAAAATTGAGATTTTTTTTAGAAATTCTAAAGGCTTATTGCACATCCTCAAAAAATCCGGACAGTTTGATACCAAATATGTGTTATACGGATCAGTAATTAAAAAGCCTTTCTCTGGAAACCATTCACCAAAAACTTTTTTTTTTAGAATAGAGAGATTTTTAGAAGATGTGATTGGAATTAGTAGTTAAAATTTTGTTTTTAAAAGTTTCTCCATATTTGAACTTAACTTAGGAAACATACTTTTAAAAGTAAAACACATTCGACGTATTTCTAAGCCAAAATACAACACTGCAGGTGGTATACCTTGGTCCTATATTAAAAATTTTACTTTATTTTATGGATATATAAGCCTAAAATTTTATCTACCAATGATATTTTATGGTGTAAAGGCTAATTGAAATGATCTCCCAAATAATTCATCATATAATTTTGCTGGCATTCAAACATTTTCAAATATCTTATCTAATCACTCGTGACTCTATTTTATAGAAGTATGTTTTGAATGGTTTGTAAAACTTTTTGTTGAGGTGTTGCATTTTGTGGCTAGTGTGGGGATGTTACCAATGTCACATCATTTTCTTAGGTACATTGAATTGTTTTCTCAGAAATATGACTTTAACGAGTTTTAAAATGCGGTTCAAACATAGATCATGTATACTTTACTGCACCTCATTTCACGCCTCTTAAAACATGTATCCGTAATATAGATTGATCTTCAAACGTTCAGTTCCAAATGGGCATAGCCTGTAAGCAACGACTTCCGAACAATTCCCAGTTGCCTTACTATCATCATTCACAGTCCTCTCCTGCTGACATCTCGTAACGCAGCAATAGTGATCCGTCTCGGGATATAAATCCCAATTGCTTCCTAGAAGACAGCCTGCTTTTTCACTCTTGAGACCCCAGTAACGCTATAGAATGACCACTGTGTTAAGTAGCTAACGAAGCAATACCTAGGGGGAATTTAGGTCTTAGGGCAATTATTAGATACATTTGTTTCTTCTCAAATAATCCCATTTCGTTGTATCTACTCATGCATAATCAATCCTTACGTTATAGAGTGATTGTGATTTACTAGGAACAATAATTCTGATTTCTATAATATTTCGTTCACTACCTACTCAATTTTGTTCGCTTGAATTATTTGCCTAAATATTTTTTTTCGAATCCAGCAAGCAAATAAATATTAATCCCCTTTTATCTGCTCAAGCTATATAGAAGCAAAACTTATTGCTTATATTTAAATATATGTTTATTAATATAGGTGATGGGTGAAACAGTTTTTGGTAAAGATATCGTATTCTAGGTATTGAAATGCTAAATAAGAAATACTAACTTTTAACCTTCCTACCATCTCGAAAAAATTTTCACATATTCCCCCTTGTGTGGGTCTAATAGACCCCATGCGTAAAACGTGCCTATGACTCCATCTGTTCGTATAATCTATTGTTCCACTGAAAGTAGGTTGTGGTGAGTACATGTCTGAAAAGCCATTATCACGTGATAATATCAAGACAATATTTCAACCAACTAATCAAATTGTTTCCCTTCTAAGACCTGTTAAAGATCACCGCGACCCTTTATCTGCTACGGGGGTATACAGAATTCCTTGTTCATGTGGGGCAGTCTACATCGGCACCACCCGACGTTCTATAAAAACCAGAATTCCAGAGCACAAGAGGCATTGTCGCCTATATCATCCAGAGAAGTCTGCCGTGGCTGAGCATGCTTTAACAAATAGGGACCATAGAGTACTGTTTAATAACACCAAAATCCTGGCAACCACCAACCATCAATCCACCCGATTAATAAGAGAAGCAATAGAAATTTTCAAACATAAAAATAATTTCAATAGAAAAGTGGAGGGTGTTTCCATTCCGAGCGTCTGGCCCCCTGCACTTAAGAAATGCGGGATAAAGCCAGCACAACAATAGTATTAGTATCTGATCTCATTTTCATTCCACGTTAGAATTCACGCTGTAATTGTTTGGTATTTCTTTTTGTTTCAATTTTTATCAGTTGATTTTTTGCCACTGAGGATGCTCTCCGAAGCAGAGAGTGAAACGTTTGGAAATACATTTCATCAAACACGGCCATCCATCCCGGAAAATGAAATAAATTTAAAAAACATTTTGATTAAATTATTAATACTAAGGAGATAATAAATATTCACTATTTTTAGGGAGATTTATTCATGGAGATGGTCGTGTGATGTATATTTGGAAAGTTGGTTGTTGTTTATTCTGCAAATTGTTTACGAATGTTTACGAAGTGAGTTAAGTTCAGTGATTTGGGTTTTGCGAAGCAATTCGAAAGGTTCTGCGTCAGCAGTTAACAGGGGTTGGTGAGCGATGGCGAGCAGGGGGCGGTAGCTCCCTAGTGAGACAAAAAAAATAAAATATTAGGGTTTATTTTCTATTGTTTTACCGCCGTTGGTGCTTGGGGTCTAAAAGACCCCAGATGGGGAATATGTGACTATTACTCTCACGACACTTAAAAATTGAATAACCCCAACATTTTTACCCATTACTTTGCGCAATTAAGGAATACTAGCAATGGAAGTTGTCAAAACAAAAATGCATGGGAGATATCAAGCTTTAAAGTGCGTTTGGGGTCTAAAAGACCCCCATACGGTATAGGAAGGATAAGCATGAAGTAATTTTAGACTGATAATTTCAACAATAATTTTGTTTACCAAATTTTTACGTTTTTCACTCTAAAAGTACAATAAATTGGATACGCATAACAATTTATTGATCCATAAGAATTGATGCCTATTGTGCATCGAATCTATCCCAAAATATTTGAAAGTAGGAAAATATACATAAGTTAAAAGTAAAATAAATTCCTGCGTTTAGTTTTGGATTAAAGTATTTTTTAAAATCCAGCTATATTCTTTGAATTTAATGTAGTTTATTTTTGAAAAAAATTCCCTAACACATAATACGATTTTAACAATCGCTAGGAAATGCTCTAGGTTAAAGAAAGTCGTTGATCCCCCAACAGCAGGCGCAAGAAAACGAGAACATAAGTAAAAATCTCACCATGATAAGCGGAAATGAGCCAAGCCAATAATTCTTGTTGGTAATCCAGATAGGGTGGTTGGGGCCGATCTCAAGTGTCGGATCTCCTAGCTACCACGCTTAGTTGTTGGTTTGGAATCTTATTTACTAGTGGTCCCAAAGGTTACATAAAAGTGTGATGAGATCGAATGCAAGGATTTTCTTGGACGTTTGAAATAAATGAGTTTTGAAGAAGTATATATGGGACTTTTAAGTGAATAGAGCGATTTGGCTTCTTGTATGCTATTTGGATGGGATGAGGATAGTAGTTGGGAAGATGATATTTTGAGGTGTTTGTTTATGGAAGAGTGTCAAATTTTATAGAGATAACTTACATTAAATACAATTGATTTAGTAGAGCGTTCGTTGTTATATTTATAGTTATTATTAAATTTGCGCACAAATTAAGGATTGGAACTGGAAATACTTTCATCAGTAAACTTAAAAAAATAGAAAAGTATATTCTGCAAATACGAGTAGAAAAATGTATGTTCTTACCGCATTCACCGGTATCATCCGAGGTGAAAATAGCTTCCCTTAATTTATTAACAACCAGAAATTAATGAATGAATGGAAGCTATAAAGTATGCATGTTAGTCTGAGCACTGGTTACCTCAGAGACACCATATCGGGAAACGCATACGGTGTGTCATTTAACTGCATTTTATCCTCTGGCCTTCCAAATAAAAGTCATTAACTCCGGGTCATAAAACTATTAAATCATGAGAACTCGAGGGTATAGGCTTGGAGCGATGTCTCTTTGGCCTACCTCGTGAAAGAATGAAGAGGTCTGATAAATTTGTAATGGGGTTAGAGAAACGAATATGTGTTGTTAAGGGCAATAAAGGAAAGGTTGAACTTGAGGCAGGCTGAATCAAATAAGCTTTCAAACAAATTGGTGTCTGTCGTAAATTAAGTTGGCTGGCTGGATATTAAATAAAATTCTTAAGAATGTTTGATGGTGTTGATCAAATGTGAGTAAGGTACACCGGTAATTGATTTAAAGAAATCTTAAATACTAGGGAAAGTGTATGTTAGTTAGAAAAAATTATAGTGTGTACTTTATAAAAATGAAAAGGTTGTTAACCGAATTTAAAGTTTATAGCATTCTAGACTCTAATAAAAAAATTAAATATTATTTTTTTCTTTAGTGATTGCAATAGTTGGGTTACGTCAATAAATCATCGTCAAATAAATAAATAAATCAGTAACTAAAATTATCCATTTAAAACTGATTTAAATCTTAATTACGATGATTAAGTCTTTTTAATTTAAAAAAAATAGTGCACTGTGTATTTCCAGTTTATGAAGAAATATTCTTTATTTTCGGTTTGGGAAATGCAATTAGGTTTATTTTGTTAATTTCTTAAAATATAATGCATATAAAATGTATATAGTATGTAGCCAATATTTGGTGATTGAAGTTAGCAAAAAATTCATACATTGAAATTATTTTGTGTTCAAGACTTGATGTTGCAGGAAAAGCCCGTTTGCACGTTTGCAGCAACTAGGATCTTCATAGTGGGTCAACTTGGTTCTTCTTGGTCGGGGCCCGGTCTGGTACATTGCGTTATTCTGAAATGAAAATACAAAAAGACTTTGCATTACATAAACTCAGCAAAATTTGCGATGCCTGCAAGTTTTTTTGAGAACGTTAATTTTTTTTGTAAAAAATAATATAGTAATTCCTTTTTGATTAGGCTCTGATAATTTGACTCTTCTTGAATTTTTCATCGATGTCTTAATGTTTCAAGAAACTGCGAAAAATGCATATTAAAAACTATTCTACTGTCAAGGTATGTGCCTACGTTGAAAACGTCAGTTTCAACCAAAACTAGTAATTTTTGTTTTTGATTCTATAATTTAGTACAGCTTTCTAAAACCATCTTACATTTGATTCTATAGCCACTAGAAAAAAGTTATAGCTAGTTAAAGAAAGAATGTCACATGCCGGTCAAATGCAAAATGTCACTTCAAATTCGTTTTTCTCAGAACAGTTTTATTAATAAATTTAGTTACGGTAAACATGATTTCTCAAAAACTATTGCTTGTATTGTTATGAAATTTGGTATGAATATTTTTGGTAGTGTATTCTAGGGAATGACCTAAAAACATTACATTTAGATGATTTTAAGTTAGTCTAGTGGCCTGTCAACGTGTAAAAATAGAAAAAAATGTTGAAAAAAAATGAAGTCTTAAGAAGTCTTTTTTTGTTTAAAAAAGCTTAGCTTAATTAATTGGTTTCTTACATAAATACAAACAGACATGTAAAAATATCAGTATATTATTATGTTTTTGAAAAAAAATTCTTCAACGTAGGCACGTACCTTAAAATACAAGCTATAAATGGGAGCTAAATGTGGAAAAGGTAGAGAACTGGATCTTTCATTTCCTAATCACAATCAAAATATCTACGTTCAAACCATTTTTCCCATTCAAACCAACATTTTCTATGAAAATAAAATTTTACTCTTAGTTTATAACTTAAAGGTATTGCTAGAAAAAATATTTCTCTCTTGCTAAAAGCTTAAATACTAAATTCTATATAAAATTTCTTATGCATCACAATTAATTTATTTATAATTCACATATTATTAAAATAATTTTTTAGGATCATTTAAGAATATACAATCTTTTTCACAAATTACAATTTAAATTTTAAATACTGACTTCACAAAAAATATCAAACAACTGTAATGTTCAAAATAAAAATCTACTGGTGTAGAAAATAGATACATGGGTAAGTCTTTCATCCAGAAAATGAAACAGGTTTTCCCATGACTGCACTAAGATACATGCACCATGAAATCCAAATCTCATTGAAGTGCATTTTAATAAGAATGAAAAACCTTTCCAAATATTTGAGTAAGACCTAAGTGAGTTTGTTATTAGTTGAATGGAGAATGTTAAGAATGAACCGAATCAATTAACTTAGAGATTTAGTAAGAGAGATTAGAACCAAACTGATTTAATGATGAGGCTTGGGTGATTTAACTCTTCTTAGATTTTCCTAGAAAGTCTTTGTATTTTAAGATTAATTTCAAATTAAGTAGTTTATTTTGAAAACTTAAAACACAAACTGTTATAATTTAACGTTTACTTTTAAGAAGAGTTATTCTAGTTTAGCAATCAAAACCAAAGAATTTTTATACAAACCTTGCAATATTTTCAGTAATTCCTTGATGCTTTGAGTGAAATATTTAAAATATACCTATACCAAGAAAATGTTAAATATGATGCATGCATTTTGTAATTATAAAATGAATGAGATAAATACTATAATTTCTAAAAACTTCTCTTGAGAGTATTCGTATTGTACTAAAATACTAGTAATATTAAAACTACTACTTAACTTAAGTACTAGTAATATTAAAAACAGGAAACAACTTTTGAAGACCGATCGGTTATAAAACATTTAACCCTTTCAATCCTAGTTATCTCGAGATTGCCATTAAATTCTATGTGAAATTTGGGGCAGATAGGACTGAGAGTGTTAAGGTAAAAATAAGACTGTCTAACTAAAGCATCTTAACTACAGAAAGGTTCGTATTACTTGAGTTAAAAGTCTTCTTATTTCTTTAAAAGTGTAAGTAATAAATTACCCCAATTACGAATTTAAAGAATGGCGAAAGAAAATTCCGTTTTAAAAACTTCATTTCCTTCTCTCTTTAACAGGAAAACCTTGGACCGAAAAGAACCCGAGAATCGTAAACCTGCTTACTACAAAGAGTCAAAATGCATTTTTTAACGGTTTCCTTTTCCTAAAAAGCTGTAATTTTATAGTTCCTTGTTAGATTTTTTTATTCTCCAAGAATAGCACTGTTAATGCACTAGATAGATTCCTATTTCTTAAGCTTCAAAAAAGATGTTTTAAGTTTTTGACTTCCACAGTTTTCTTATCATGTCATATTACTTTAGATTGTAAAAGTCCATTGAGACCAGTGTTATTTTGTTTCCAATTGATTTTTATATTAATCTTATTTATAACTTCCTAAATTAATTCTTATGCGTTCCATTTAAAAAGTTAACTAAAAACAATATGTTTTTAGAATAATAAAACATAAAGATTATCACAAACTTGTGTAAAGGTATGATATAAAACAAAGCAAGTTTGTATCAGATATTAGATTTAAAAAAAATTAGTTTCATAAAATTAATGCTGCAATTCTTGAAATGTTTTATGTTTTTAAAGTAGATATTCTCAAACTTGTGTAAAAATTTGAAATAAACAAACGCAAGGAAGCAGCTTATATCAGCCATTATATTTATTTAATACTAGCGGATATGCCCGGCCTTGCACGGGTGGAGTGTATAAATTCATTTTTTTAGTTTTCTTAAAATTAATTTATATAAATTTGTAAATAAAACCAATCATTACTAAAAAATAAAATATTACCAATCATTACTAAAAAATAAAATATTACCAATCATTACTAAAAAATAAAATATTACTAATCCTTAAATAAATATTACCAATCTCTGTATAAATAAAAGGCTAACGGGCGATGTATGTATGTGGGTATGTGTGTATGTATGTCCGGGGTAATCTCTTGAAATAGGCCACGGACCGAAACCAAACTCGACGTATACACGTATTCCGAGTCGGGGAGTAACTTAAGATAGTTTTCAAAGCTCGAAAATCGAATAATTACGAGTAATTAGCGAATTTATAGCCGAAAACGCTTATTTCTCCATTTCTCTACTAGAGTAGACTGCTCGACTCACTATTGTTAACTAGATGAAAACCTTCAAACATTTAATATTTTAACAGGAAAAACTCGATAATTGTCCATTTAAAAACTATATCTGTTGTAAAAACACCAAAATAAATTCAAATAATTAATTTTGAAACGTTATTTTCCCCTATTTTAAGATATTTTCCTTTAAAATTTAAATATTTATGGAAAAGTGTAAATTTTCTTCATGGAAAACGACTTTAAAACAAAACATTGTTTCAAATGAAGCGGTTCACTAGACTTTTCAATTTACTAGATCTTTTATTATTGTTTCAAATTTGTTATTTTTGTTCACTAGACTCATTAATTTACTAGGAAACATTGCCGAGAACACCGGGAAAAGGAAAATTACCGGGAACATCGGGATAGGAAAAAAAAGTACCGGGATTACCGGGACATAAAAATTACCTCGATCAGCGGGATAGGAAAATTATCGGGAACATCGGGATAGGAAAAGTACCGGGAACATCGGGATAGGAAAATTACCGGGAACATCGGGATATGAAAAATTACCTTGATCATCGGGATAGGAAAATTATCGGGAACATCGGGATATGAAAATTACCGGGAACACCGGGATATGAAAAATTACCGGGAACACCATGATATGAAAAATTACCGGGAACACCGGGATATGAAAAATTACCGGGAACACCGGGATATGAAAAATTACCGGGAACACCGGGATATGAAAAATTACCGGGAACACCGGGATATGAAAAATTACCGGGAACACCGGGATAGGAAAAATTACCGGGAACACCGGGATAGGAAAAAGGCATCTGGGATACTGGGATGATTGGTAATTGCTGCTTTAAAAATTATAAATATATTTTGAGAAAATTTAATTTAAAAAAAATTATACACTCCACCCGTGCAAGGCCGGGCATATCCGCTAGTCTCTGTATAAATAAAAGGCTAACGGGCGATGTATGTGTGTGGGTATGTCCGGGGTAATCTCTTGAAATAGGCCACGGACCGAAACCAAACTCGACGTATAGACGTATTCCGAGTCGGGGAGAAACTTGGGATAGTTTTCAAAGCTCGAAAATCGAATAATTACGAGTAATTAGCGAATTTATAGCCGAAAACGCTTATTTCTCCATTTCTCTACTAGAGCATATCTGCTCGACTCACTATTGTTAACTAGATGAAAACCTTCAAATATCAAATATTTTAACAGGAAAAACTCTATAATTGTCCATTTAAAAACTATGTCAGTTGTAAAAACACCAAAATAAATTCAAATAATTAATTTTGAAACGTTATTTTCCTTTATTTTAAGATATTTTCCTTTAAAATTTAAATATTTATGGAAAAGTGTAAATTTTCTTCATGGAAAACGACTTGAAAATAAAACATTGTTTCAAATGAAGCGGTTCACTAGACTTTTCAATTTACTAGATCTTTTATTATTGTTTCAAGTTTGTTATTTTTGTTCATTAGACTCTTTAATTTACTAGGAAACATTGCCGAGAACACCGGGAAAAGGAAAATTACCGGGAACATCGGGATAGAAAAATTATCGGGAACATCGGGATAGGAAAAGTACCGGGAACATCGGGATAGGAAAATTACCGGGAACAGCGGGATAGGAAAATTACCGGGAACACCGGGATAGGAAAAAGACGTCTGGGATACCGGGATGATTGGTAATTGCTGATTTAAAAATTATAAATATATTTTTAAAAATTTTAATTTTAAAAAAATATATATACTCTCCACCCGTGCAAGGCCGGGCATATCCGCTTTATATAGTTTCAGTTTTTTTACTTTGTTCACTAGATTTATTAATTTACTAGAGCGGGAACACTGTGATTTAAAAATTACTGGTAACACTGGGATAGGAAAACGTACCGGGAACATCGGGAGAGGAAAAATTACCGGGAACATCAGGAGAGGAAAAATTACCGGGAACATCGGGAGAGGAAAAATTACTGGGAACACCGGGAAAGGAAAAAATTACCAGGAACATCGGTAGAGGAAAAATTACCGGGAACATCGGGAGAGGAAAAATTACCGGGAACATCGGGAGAGGAAAAATTACTGGGAACACTGGGATAGGAGAGAGGCGCCTGGGATACCGGGAAGATTGGTTATTGCTGATTTACATAATAATAAATGTATTTTAAGAAAACACAAAATAAAAATACTTATACTCTCCACCCGTGCAAGGCCGGGCAAATCAGCTAGTCATTAAATAAATATTACCAATCATTAAATAAATATTACCAATCATTCTGGTACCCCAGGTCCCTTTTTCCTATCCAGTGTTCCTGGTAATTTTCAAATCCCAGTGTTCCCTGTAATTTTGCCTATCCCGATGTTCCCGGTAATTTTCCTATTCCGATCTTCCCGGTAATTTTTCCTTTCCCGGTGTTCCCCGTACGTTTTCCTATGCCGGTGTTCCCGGCAATTTTATATATTCCGGTATTCCCAATAATTTTTCTAATCCCCGTAGTCCCGGTAATTTTCCTATCTCGGTGTTTCGGGGTAATTTTTTATATTCCAGTATTCCCGGTGTCTTTATGGTAATTTTCCTATCCCTATTTTTATAACCCGGTAATTTTTCCTATCCTATCTTCCCGCGAATTTTACAATCCTTGCGTTCAGGATACTTTTTACAATCCCGGTTTTCCTGTTTATGTTTATATCTTGGTGCTGTTATTAAGTAACAAATTTAAAGGATGATAAAAAGTCTAGTAGATTGATAAGCCTAGTGAACAAAATATCAAATTTTAAACTACGATAAAAAATCTAGTAAATTTAAAAGTCTAGTGAACCGCTTCATTTGAAACAATGTTTTATTTTCAAGTCGTTTTCCATGTAAAAAAAATTTAAACTTTCCCATAAATATTTAAATTTTAAAGGAAAAAATCTTGAAATAAAGGAAACTAACGCTTGAAAATAAATTATTTGAATTAATTTTGGTATTTTTACAACTGATATAGTTTTTAAATGGACAATTGTAGAGTTTTTCCTGTTTCAATATTTAATTTTTGAAGGTTTTCATCTCGTGAACAATAGTGAGTCAAGCAGATCCACACTGGTAGAGAAATGGAGAAATAAGCGTTTTCGACTATAAATTCACTAATTACTCGTAATTGTTCGATTTTCGAGCTTGGAAAAGTTGACAGTGACAATCGACACCTCGAGATACGTCTATGTACCGAGTTTTGACCACGCCTTCGGCGTGGTTTAAGAGGAGATGTGTCCTCCACCCACATACATACACAGCCACAAACGTTTTTAGTTATATATAGATGAAGTTCTTGCAGCAACAATGAGCTCCAATGTAAAATGTCTGGAGGTTTTCTGCCCAAAGATCTCGATTCATCATAGAATTCCTTCTACAATTCTAAAAAAATAAAAGTGCTATGAATAATATTTTCTTTAAACTTATTAAATATCTTGAAAATGTCATTGTAAATGTAAATCTTGGTTTGTTGCTTAAATTTTAAGAATATATTTTCTGCATTTTTACATTTCAAGTATCTATTGTATTAAAAAGCACTATTCTTTTAAATAGTGCTCGCTATCACTCACGAACCCTCGGAACTGCATCGCGTCGCAATGTTAGCTAGCAAAGCTCGCTAGATTCATCCCAACTCTCCATCACAACCTGTAACTTGTCTGCTTAGTTAATGATAATTTAATATAAAAACTTTTTATCTCTCTAACTTATCAATAATTTAATTCGGGTAATTACCACTTAAATATTAACTGTTACTAAAATATTATTTTTTAGCTTATCAAAATTTTAATAGAAAGGGGGCTGCCACCCCCTGCTCGCTATCGCTCTCCAACCACCGTAACTGATACGCAGCTCTTAACAGATCGCATCGTGATCTGAGCCAGCAAAGCTCGCTAGTTACATTTTACCAGCTATGAAGACAACCTTTATCCGCATTAAAAGTACTTTTCTAAAAACCTTATTATATTTAGCTCTTATCACTAATTTATTTTAGAAATATTTCAAAAAACTGTCTAACAAATATTAACAAAAATATGAAATACCTCAGAATACTTCAACTAACCATCTTAAAATACATAATACACCAAATGAACCTGAAAACTATCTTTTAAAATAATTACCTAATCTTTACCAAAAACCATGGATCTGCACGCTAAGATCGCGAAGCGATCTACCAAGAACTACGAAGCAGTTCCGGGGGTTTGTGAGCGATAGCGAGTAGGGGGTGAGCCCTGTAGTGTAGAAAAAATATACGGGGCTTTTATATTTTGACCTTTCAGCTCCATATATGCTAAAATTTTTAACTCCGATGTATCTCAAAGGACAAGTTCTTCAATCATCCAAAGATTGTTTTAGAAGTAAATATTTGAGAAAACATGTTACCGTAAAATCTTTCGGTATAAGCCACTTCTTTTCCAGGAAACTACTCGAGAGGATATTTTTTAAGGGTAAGGATTAAAGTATTCTGACAGAGCTGTATTACGTACCAAGTTTATCAGATTAAATAAAAAAAATACAGGGAATTGTATCAGGGAATATATAATTTCAAAGGTTTCATAAAAGAGAAAGTATAAATACACAAACGTGTTACATTGAAAAGGAACCGCGAAGAACTTATTAATACCAACAAATTATATTTTCGCGCGGTTGAGTATTATTAAATATCAAACGTTAAATTTTAGGGGCAGGGGGCACCTTGGGACACTTTTTACTAATTTATTTTTCAAATTATTTTTTATACAAGTAGGATTACGCAATCACGTAACCATGGAGTCGCATGATGTAACAGAGCGATGTGTTTATTTATATTATTGAAGAGAGAGATAGGATTTGGATGCATATTTTGATGTAATAGCTAAATTTTTTTCACATTAAATGTTATTTTTTACTTAATTCCTCTAATCAATACCTCCTGCACTCCCACATGGGGGCTCTGAGCCGGACGAACTCGAAAATTGATGACTGAAGTAATTTTTTATTGGTGGCTTGAAGATAAAATAGATGCCTCGGGTGAGTGATGTACATGTGAACATTTAATGCTTTGAAGAAACTAAAGTGATGATGTTTGATAATGAGTTTTGATGTTGAAGTTGATGAATTTGATGCTATTTTTGATGAAGATCTTTTCAAATAACTTAGTTGTTTTCCGGCGATAAAATATTTGATGTTTGATGTTTTCTCATTAATTTTGAAGCCTGATGATGAAGATAATTGAATTTTAGTTTTGATGATGAGAGTTGAATTTAAGTGCAGGTAGAGGAATTGAGGTTTGAAGATTATTTTTGAATTGTGTAAAGTTGAATTTTTAATAAGTTATGATGAATTCTTCGAATTGTTTTCCTGCTTTTGGTTTGAATGACTTAATAGACGTAGTGAGACCTTTTTCTTCGACCGATAACTACAAAGTAGAAACCTTCATAGCGGATTTAGAAGACACGTTCGAATTACATAACATTAGAAACCCGTTGCAACAGGTTATTTTTGCAAGAAAATGTTTACCTGAACCAGCCTTAACCCTACTTAGATCCATACGCGGCATAAACAACTGGTAAAAAATGAGAAACCATTTGGAAGATGAATTTGCTAATGCAGTCAATAGTTTTCAACTGCACAAGGAATTGGAATAAAGACATTTGAATCCCAAAGAAACTTTGCAAGAGTATTTGTTACCTCTAGACGACTTATCCCTGATTGACTACGTGATAAACGGAATACCCGAATCACCTAACAAGATGCTGTTGTATGGATGCAAAACCCTAAAAGAGTTCAAGGAGAAGCTGAAATTATTCGAAAAGCTTTTTAACAGATCTAAAAAATCTGAAAGGATGTCGGATAAACGAACTGGAAAATATCCCACAACTCATCAAACAGACCCCAAAAGTATGTTCAAGTCTCAGCCAACCTGTCATTCTTGTTATTTGAAAGGTCACAAAAGCAACCGATGCAGGAACAGAGAACAAGGCCGACAATGTTACTACTGCAAGTCATTTGATCACATTCAGGCTGACTGTCCCGAAAATCCGGAAAAGTCAAGAGCCCAGCAAAATGTAATTTGTAATGGGGAAATAGTTAATCAAGCTTCAGACTTGCCCTCTTCTAAATTAATGCGCATTCAAGTTGCTATTTCTGAAATTACTGTCACTGCGCTTGTGGATACAGGCTCGGAAGCAATGATGATAAACGAAACGATTTACAGAAAAGTTGGATCACCTCTCTGTCCTCACCTCATATTACTTTTTCTGGAATTTGTAGAAACAAATTTCAAACCATGGGGTTTTTTCAAGATTCAATCAGTGTTCATAATAGTAAAATACCAGCTAAAATTCATGTGCTACAAGAGAATTTAATGCCCACAGACTGTATTATAGGTATGGACACTATAAGGTATACGAAATTCACTTTTGATGAGGATGGTTTGCAAATTAGTTCGACTGTGGAAAATTTGGTAAGCCTTGCTGTTGAAGTAAAAAGTAAAGACAAAGAAGTTGTTGAAAGTAAAGACAAAGGAATTGATGATAATGTAATGAAGATAAAGATCAAGAATGGGTTGATGATATTAAAGATGATGATGATGGAACTGAAGACGACGAGGGCTATGATGAAGATTCTGATGGAATATAGAGAGTTGATGAAATCGAAGAGGATGGTTATTCCACAAATACAAAAAATGTCAAAGAGGACAACGAAAACTATGTGGAAGTAGTAGGCACCGATGATAAGAAGGAATCGGAAACTGAAGGATTAGAAGCATCTGGAAGGACACTCTTAAAAGGAACTCAATTAACTAAACATTTGAAAACTGACCGTCAAGTGTTGTATTCTCAAGAAGAAAAGAAAATCTGGGATTTTTTGATGTTATATGGAAAAAAATGGATGAAAAATCTGATGATGAAGTCTAGAAAGCTTTTGCCTTCATATTGCTTTCAATATGGCGAGGACGCCAATCTGGGGATTTGGATGCATTTTTTGATGTAATAGCTAAATTTTTGTCACATTAAATGTTATTTTTTACTTAATTCCTCTAATCAATACCTCCTGCACTCCCACATACAATGTTATTTATTTAAACACAGCTAATACAGGGTGTCCAGAAAATAACTCCGGGTTTTTAAAATTAATATCACTTGAACAAAAATAGATAAAAATATGAAACCAACGGCATCGTTCTTGTAAGAGCATGGAATTTTTTGTGTTAAAATTTAAAAATTTTAGTTACTTTAAAAGTTAGCAGATGGCAGCACGTTGAAAATGTTGCAAAATCGTTCAAACTGAGTGCAGGATATCGATTCTTCGATCATTGTCAAGATCGATTCTTTTTATTGAGATTGAAACTTTCCACCTGAAATATTTCTTTTGGAGAATTTTAATCTCAATAGTGCTGAATCTAAAACTGACCTCCGTTTTATCATAGAACTTCACCTTGCTTCACAATTTAAGTAAAAATGTCAATTTTTTAAGAATAAAAGTAAATATTTAAAAAAATTATTTTTCGACTTAAACTTTATTTGAAAATAATTTTTTATGATTTTTGGTGTGCTGAATCCAAAAAATACATCTCTTTATTTTTAAGACACCACATTTTGTAACAAATTGAGCAAATATAGCAACACTTCACATAAAATGTAAGTACACTTAAGAAGTAGATTTTTTAATCCAAATTTATTTTTAAGGTGATTAGTTTTGAGGTATTTTTGTGCCCTCTCAAATGGTCTCTGTTCAAAAATGTTCTTTGTTTTGCCCTAGAATGTCATGTTTCCTGGCAATTTAGGTAAACTTGTAAAATAAGTCATTATTTCAATTTTTGTGAAAATAGGTTCATAAAATAGAATTTATTATTACATATTCTTCATAAAAATCATAAATATAAATCATCATAATATAAATAAAATAAACTTATTTACACACTCTAAAACCAATTTTTCCTCCTCATGAAGCTCCCCTTGGAAGCTTTACCCTTGTGAGTAGCAAAAATAAGTTTCTTTGCACTATACAACAAAAATCCTTCATTATTGCCCGATTAAATCTTCGTTAATATTTTCTTTCCATCTATAATGTCCTGATGAGATATTTTACTATGTGCACCATTCACAGATCCTAATTTTTTAAAATAAAAGAGCTAGAAATATACAAAAACTATGAAAAATGGGCAAAAATTCGAATATCATTTTGCAATTTGTGAAAAATCCTGACGTAGGATTTTTTCAATATTTTTTTTGTTATCAGCTCACTAAAATACATAGGAAATCTCTAAAATTATTCAAACAGCCTTTTCATTGCAGACCTGTCTATTTAACCGAAAAATTTGCATTTTTTTATTTAATAAAAATTTAAATAACAATATTTCATCAGAGAAGCAATTGAGATATAGTTGGGGTCAATATTCAAAGGCTATTAACTTTTATTTCATGTTTGAAGGCGATTTCTTTCAGCTAATAAATCTACAAAAGGGGGGTTCAGGGGGTCTCCCCCTGACCTTTTTTAATTTCAATTTTAAAACCGGTAATTAATAATTTTATCCCAAATGGTTTTTTAGGTTTTTATATCTTAAGAAAGTATTTATTTTTTATTTGCTTTAATTTTAATAAAACATAGCGGGACGAGGAGGAAATAAATATTAAGTCTATAGAAATTGATGTTCATTACCTTTACATTTATTGTGAAGCGAAGGTGGAAGAATATGCCAAAACTGCATTACCAATTTCAAAAATGAATGGAGTGAACAAAGGATATTATAGAGAACAAAGAATAGTCACATTTGAAAAATATCATTCCTAAAAATGGCGATTCTCACATTAGTTATAAACAGGTGGTGTTTTCAAAGTTTTTTAAAAATATCTTTAGGAAGTATAGCATCAAAGAAAAATCCTACAGGAAGGCAGTCCACCTTATTGCCCCTAAAAGAAGCCTTGGAAAGGAATATACAGTTAAGAAAATAATTCTAATTTATTTTAAGACTCAGTTTGAAAATCCTTTTCTCCCGAGCAATGGCGGGTATATCAGCTAGTATAGTATAAATACTTTCAAATAATAGGCTTTCTAAACGCACACTGTATTTACTGAAAATAGGAGTAAGTACTTCTCACAAATTTTAGTCCTTATACATTTGAACCTCAATCTGTAAAATCTTATTTTAAAAAATTTGTCTGATGTATGAAATATTGAAAATAAACAACGGATCTGAACATTTTCCTTAAAAATAGCTCAGGAAAATGCATGAAAAGAATCTACGAATCTATCATGATATTTATTTCATACTATTGAGATTTGAAAAGATGGAGGGTAAAATTTACGTTTAAATCGTCCCTGAAACCGAAGACAGCAATATTCTATCAACTATTTATTTATTTTTTCCACACTGATGGAATGTATTTAAAAGATTTACCAAATTCCCTCTGGCACAAAAACTGGATTTATTTTAAAAGGAAAATTTTGAAAATATGGCTTTGGAATGTGGAAAAAAGGATTTACTGATAATGGAAAAAGTAAAGTTTTTTTAAAATATAACTTAACATTTACAATTGTGAAACATTTTAAATAAACATATTAAATCAAAAATAAATTGCTGTGATTGATTTTTTCAAAATTTCTATAACATTTGTAGATGGTTCGTAATCAAGAATATATTTGGTGCTGTAAAAGACCGGAATCTGGTGATTGTCAACATTTATCGAGTCGCTTGGTGAATGAATGACCAAAAGATTTTGCTAAATATGCTTATTGCACATTTCTGGTTTTCAGAAGAACTTATAGACATTACTGTACACTGGAGGGGAATCTCGAATAGCTTTTGAATCGTATTTTTGTCGAGCTTTTGAATCATAATTCATTTTAAAAACATATGATATTCAAAGTAGAAAAATCATCATCTTCACAATGTTAAAAAACTGTTAAACCAAACAGTGTACGAATTTTAAATCAAAAAAGAAAAATAATACCAATGACAATTTTTAAAAATTATGTGACTAAACAAGAATAATCTTATTAGCTAGGATAATCTCTCTGTCTCTCTCTCTCTCATATATATATATATATATATATATATATATATATATATATATATATATATATATATATATATATATATATATATATATATATATATATATATATATATAATTCTCTTACGTAAAGCCCAGATTTCGCTGTATTTCTTTTCCTCAGTTGGCAACATTCTGTTAGTTTACAAAATGAGTGCATTGTTTTTATTTCAATTTTTCCGATTTCCGTCGTTAATTCATATTTGCTGTTCAAATGTCTTAAAAGGGATTAAATGTTACTATTTTAATGTATTTTGATTGTAAAATTAGTGCGTATTGAACTTTTTAAGGCGTGAAAATAAAACGTTGCCGATGAAATCAACGAAATCATCAGACAAGATTCAGAGAGGTTTGAATCTGAATGACTCTAGAGTAAAAGCGCTTATTTTTTAAATTTAATTACGGAATAAAATTTCACTTTTTAATGCAATGAGTGACAGTTATCTGTCTTACTCTACAATAAGTGGATGATACCAATCTGTAACACCAACGAAATATTTTAGGTATTACACAACGGGTCGAGATGGAGAGCAAACACATTCTCCACTAACATGTTCGAAAATTTCTTTATCAAGAATAGAGATGAATAGCCCCTCCAAATCTGCATGCTAGGCTAACGAAGTTAGTAACCGCTTAGCGAGCGAAGCGAGTATAAGATTGCGAAGCAATCTTAGGGGAACTGCATCAGCAGTTCCCGGGGGTTGGTGAGCGATAGCGAGCAGGGGGCGGTAGCCCCCTAGTTTATTTTCATAATTTCTCAAAATTATATGCATCATATGTTAATGAACTATTGAACACATACATAAAATTTAACAGTGCATTCTAAATTGGATAATAAAATAATAACAATAAACGAATTTAATTATGACATTTTTTAAAAAATTTTATTTTTATGTTTTTATTTTAATTTTGATTTAAAAATTTTTTATCTTTATTTGAATATTATTTTATTGAATTCTCAAGCTAAATAGGATAAACCTTTGTTATGTTAATGAATATTTTAACTTAAGGTTATGTCAGTTTACGGTTTGTCAGGATTTTCGTAATTTTTTTTTCTTCTTTTTTGTCTTTGGTGCGAAAAGTTAGCAATCGACCTGAAACGATTCTCAATTATTCTTTTTAATATTATTATAACTAAAGTACAATTGATTGCGAAAATAAAGCCATAATGAATTTAAAACATTTTTCGTAACCGTGTTTCTGTGATCAATTAAATCGGTCAAGGATTTTTTTTAGTAGGAGGGACACAACTCAATTCTACTCTCTCAAGAACTTTGTTTTGAAATAGCTTTGTTTTAGTCATTACTCAAGAGCTTTTCTCTAACGTTAACTAAAAAGAACTAAACGCTTTAAGATAATCACAGTTTACTGTAAAGCTTATATTTTAAAGAGTATATTCGGATATTCATTTTTTATGTAAGCCATCTGTTGGCATCCATTTCAATAGCATAATGACAACTAATGCACTTTAATTTAACCACATGCATTTTTATATACAAGTTGCTTAGCCATGAAAAATCGTTTTCGTAGGAAGAACGCATTAACGACCTAAAGCTGGGGTTTATGATTATTAAATTTCACAAAAAAACAGCAAACGAAAACTATGAACGAAAACTACACTTTAAGACTTTATAAAAGCCAAACTGTTCAAAGGACACTTTAATCCTTTTCAAATGCGACAGTATTAAGAGATCATCACTATTGCGTGGCAGTTATTTTAAACGTAACTTGAGAAAGTTTGTTGTGGTATTTCGGCTTAGTAATTAATGGTGGAGAGACTCATAAATTTTATTTAAAGTAATGGTTTAGCATATCAAATTTTTAGATAGTTTAATAAACCTTTACTTTTTTTACCTAGTATTAACTGTCTGATTAAATATTCGAAGGTCATTTTTCGGGTAGTGACAAATGCATGTTTAAAATATATAATGTAATTATCCCAAATAGCAAAAATAGCTTGGGCCATTTCACAACTCTCTCTCTCTCTCTCTCTCTCTCTCTCTCTCTCTCTCTCTCTCTCTCTCTCTCTCTCTCTCTCTCTCTCTCTCTCTCTCTCTCTCTCTCTCTCTCTCTCTCTCTCTTTAAGAGAGTTAGCCCATGGCCTGTCCCTTGTGCGATCTTTAATTAGGGATGCATGAGTCTTGACTAAAAGATAATTTATTTTTGCTGCTGCTGACTTGTAGGGTATTGCTGGGCAGTTTGCCTGGCTTATTTTGCAGCCCTTTTTTGCTAGCTCATCTGCTTTTTCATTGCCTGGGATACCGCAGTGGGATGGGATCCACTGCAAGGTCACTGATTTATATTTTTTAGCCAGGTCTCTAATTAGGTGTCTGCATTGCAGAACAGTCATGGATCCGGGGTTCTGAAGACAATTTGCAATGGCGAGAATCGCTGCCTGAGAATCCGAGAAGATGACAGCCCGTTCATTCAAGGGAGGACAAGCACTAAGATGGGCAAGTGCAACTTTAATCCCCTCAACTTCACCTTCAAATGCTGAATTAGATGTTCCAAGCGAGAGGTAATACGAGAAGTAATCGCTAAAGATACCAGCTCCCGCAGGACCATCCATCTCCAGCTTGGATCCATCGGTATAGATATGGAGCCATGTCTCCAAAGGAAAGCGTACATTGATTGTCTCCATACCCGCATTGAACAAAGTCGCTGTGCAATCGTTGGTTTTTGCTACCGCATAAAGGAGATCTAGATGGAACATACACTTTTCAGAGCACAAAGGATTGAGAGGTGGCAGAATTGGCTCAACCCGAAAAGAAACACCAAGCTCCTCTATCGCTCTCAAAACTCCTTGCAAAAAGCCGTCCTGGGTCTTCAACCTGCGAGGGTCACGACCAGTTTTCATCCACGATTCACAGTGCGGCAAAGTGCTTAGTTTATAATACAGTTTAAAGGCGGATCTCTTTATTTCATATTCCATACTAATTTCAATTTCCATACTAATTTCCGTAATAAAAAGTTACAGGGTTAAAAGAAAAATTCGGTCCGAGGTACACCCCCTTCCCCAACACATGTTTTATTGGTATAGGCTTGTAAAAATATTATTTAGTGGTTATAAATGCGTGAAGTAGGCCAAAATATTAAAAATAGGCCACAAATGGACCAACACGAGTTCTTTAAATTGCTTTAGAGGATCTTATTATTGGGTTATATGAATAAAATTAGTGTACTTCGTCGGACACGTATGTAAAATTGTACTAGAAACCATATGCAGTATGGAGTTTGTTTAATCATTTTTCTGCAGTGAACTATACTCTATGATTACGATAGTCAAGGTATAAGAATGATTTGTCATATTATATTTTCTACCAAAGCAAGACGGTATTTGTCTCTAATTTATCTTCGATAAATTACGGTTATATTGCTTTGCACTTATTGGTTGTTTCATTCAGGACAACTGGATAACATAAGTCTTTTAACAACTGTCTTTTAAATAAGGACTGTCTTTATTTTTAGGGACTACACAGGGTGTTAGAAAACACCGTGCACGAATTTTGAGGGGTGGTAGAGGGGACCTAGATAAGCATATTTCGAATAGAAATGGGGGTCGTAGAGGCACCGTTAAAGAGCTAGAACCCTTAATGGGATGCGAGGGCGTTACAAAAGGCAGTTTTCCTAAGGCTAATTTTACGAAACAAAGCATAATAGAATGAAAAAAAATATTGCATGAGGTACATCAGTATCCATACTACTTCCACCATAAATTTGAACAAAATTGAATTAGGTCCTAGCTCTTTAACGGTGCATCTGCGCCCCCTCTAGTCTTTCAAAATATGCTGGTTTAGGTCCTCTCTATGTCCACGGTCCTCTCTATGTCCACGTAATTTCCGATCACCCTGTATATTAAAAAAAATTTACTAATTAATCCTTTTAAATTTTAGTTAAAAATTTTGAAATAAAATGGGACAAGTCACATGTCTACTCACATTTCATAAAAGTATGAACGAAATGAATCAAATTTGGTGTTTCTAAGTAAAAAAGTTCCAGAGTTACAACATTGAGTATTGTGTAAAAAACAACTTTACACGAACTTCTTTTACCATAAGAAAAATTATAACTCCTAACAAAACTATCATGAAACTATCAAACTTGAATAATTATATGCAGTATGAAAGTATTTCTTCAGAAAAAAATTAAGACCAAAGTCTGAGGATTTTATCTTTGGTTTTATTGCATTTTTCTTACAAAATGAGCAAAAATTCGAAACTTTGAGTTCGTTGTGCACCCATTTAAAGTCTAAGGAATACAAAAATATTTGGCAGGACAACTTTTTAGGAGTAAAGGAACATTTTTAGATTGGGTACAAAGTGATTTGTTTCTAGAGGGGCGTTTGATGCATAATGGATACTGATGTACCTCATGCAATAATTTTTTTCATTCTATTCTCTTTTGTTTCGTAGAAGAGCCTTAGGAAAACCACCTTTTGTAACGCCCTCGCACCACATTAAGGGTTCTAGCTCTTTAACGGTGCCTCTGCGACCCCCATTCAAATATGGTTGTCTAGGTCCCTACCACCCCTCAAAGTTTGTCCACGGTGTTTCCGAACACCCTTTATAATAACCATAACTACTATTTAAAAACATTTTAAATTTATAAAGGGCCTAGTGATATTCGCTCCGCGTGCAAGGCCGGGCATTTTATCTTAATGCTAAATAAGTTAATGCATATAATAGAAAATTAACCATCTTAGAAGCATTTAATTAAAACTTTAATTCGTTTTGGATGGTTTAAATAGGTTTGAACTAAGTGACAATTGACTGCTCTCGTAGATGGTTCTATTTTAAAATATTCTTTAGCCTATGAGCTTTCCTCTCTATGTTTTGAACTAGTACTTGCGTTACATCACATATGTCATTTCTCGTTTAAATGAATTTAAAATATCTCAGCTTTCTGTGCATCTTCGAAAATCAGAAATACGGAACTGAATAATGCATTAGGAGGTATCTTTGAGTATTTTTCCTCCACGTACGGTGTTACCTTTCAGTTAAGGCTAAATGTTTATGTATTTGTGCTGGTTTAAAGCAGACGCCTCTCTATGCAGTGAAATGCTAATGAAAATATAGTATTTCATGAATATGAATTAGAATGTAAGTAGAATTCATCGGTGGGAAATGCTCGCTCTTAATTGTGAGTGGGATTCGGAAAGATCAAAAAGTCGAAGAAAGGAATACGCGTCACTTAAAATGTCGAGATGAGATATCGGTTTAATATTCCACTGTGCAGTGGAATAAATGGAAATAATATTTTGGTAGTTTTCTGCACACGATTTGTATATTAGTAAAAGTGACAGTTATATTCTGATACTTTGTATGGTAACTATAGTTTATTAGAAGCTGTAAATTTAATTATTATAGATATTTCTAAAGATTATACTGTTTGAAGGTCTAACACCGACCTAGGTACTCCCTCTTGTATCTATCTTCCTTGTTTTTTTTGTTTTAGGAACGGCTGCTAAGTTGGTTAATCTCTTTATTTTAAAAGTAGTGTGCTTTTGGTAGTCCCTAAAAATGTTTAGAAATCAAAACTCAACGAATAAGTGGGTAAACAACATAAGTATAACCATGAGTTGGAAAACTTTATAACTAACGATAAGAACCTGAATTTGAATAGACAATCAACATAACTTATACTGATTTTATTCCTATATCCAAGGGAATGGATCCAAGGAAATCGGATCAAGTTATATCTTATTTGTAACTTAACCTACTTCAAGGCTAATTTTAGAAATATATTAAATGCTTTGTAATACCAGATACTATACTATTTCTAAACTTTTAGAGTTAATAGGATTTTAATAGTTATGTAATCTGTATTGTTCATTTTTAGATATCTTTAAGGTGCCTGCCTACCTAAAAATGCCGTTTCGGACCAAAAATTCCAAAAAAATTATTATCTTATTTCAAAAAACACATCTTTAGCTTTTCAAATCAGTTTAAATTTTGCCTTTATCTTTCCTAGAATCAAAGTTACAGAAATTTAACTTAAAACTAAAAAGACATTTTATTAAGGAAAAAATAAAGAAATTTGCGTTTTTCTCAGAATCTCATTTTTAATATTTTCTTTCTCCGCAAAACTACATAACTCAAAACATTATAAGTGAATTTCTATAAAACTTGGGTACAATACTTGACATAATATGATTTAGGAGTCCTACTATTTTTTTGGCTGTGGGTGTAATATTTTTTTTATTTTGAATAGTATAACTTCCAACTTTACCGAACTTTGTAACTGCGACCTTATCCGTTATCTAAAAAAATGGAAATATTTTAAAATTGAGATTTTTTTTGAAAAATCGAAGGGCCTACTCGGAAATCTGGAAAGAATCCGGACATTTTGATTGGATTTTGAATTGGATCCGGACATTTTGAATTGTCATTCGGTTCAGTAATTAAAAAGCCTTTCTCTGGAAACCGTTCACCAAAAACTTTTTTTAGAATAGAGAGATTCATAGTTTTTAGATGCATTTAATTGTATAAATCAAAATTAGGTCAACATTTTATTTAAAAAAAGCCTCCATAGGTAGGCAACCACCTTAAGAAGTGATTCTGGTATTAAATACATTATTTGTGCATAAAATAGGTATTTAAAAAATTCCAAACTAGGCAATCGGATATCAGATTAATATTCATTTAGTGTTTGATTTCATATTTAAAGTAATTTTCTTTATTTTATAGTATTACTAGCTGATTTGCCCGGCCTTGCACGGGTGGAGTGTATTAATTCATTTTTTAAAGTTCTCCCAAGTTATATGTCAGATTTTTCGAATCACCAATAACCCCGGTGTCCCCAGTACTTTTTCCATAACCTGGTGTTCCCGATAGTTTTCATAACCAGGTTTTCCCGGAAACTTTTCATATCCGGGTGTTCCTAGTACCTTTTCATATCCCGGTTTTCCCTGTACATTTTCGTATCCTCGTTTTCCCGGTACCTTTTCGTATCTCGGTGTTCCCGGTACCTTTTCATGTCCCGGTTCTCCCGGTACCTTTTCGTATCCCGGTGTTCCCGGAACCTTTTCATGTCCCAGGTTTCCCGGTACCTTTACATACCCCCGGTTCCCGATAATTTCATATCCAGGTGTTTCCAATAATTTTCATCCCGGTATTCCCGGTTCCTTTTCCCCATCCCAGTTCCAACTGTGACATCTCATTCCAACAAATATTTATCCTTTCCATGTGATAAAAACAATCACATTGAAATCATCTTTTTTTTAAAATCTAGTGTTTAAAATGTATCTTTTAAAGTGTACCTTTTCATATCCGGATGTTCCCGCTACCTTTTCATATCCCGGTTTTCCCGATATTTTTCATAACCCGGTGTTCCCGATAATTTTCATAACCCGGTGTTCCCGATAGTTTTCATCCCAGTATTCCCGGTGCCCTTTTCTCATCCCAGTTCCAACTGTGATATCTCATTCCATCCCGATTTTTTTGTCTATTAAACATTTATCCTTCCTATGTGATAAAAACAATCTACTTGAAATCATCTCTGTCATTTGAAATCTAGTGTTTAAAATCTTAAACAGAATTTTCTTAAAGTATTCCCGCTATCCTTTTAAAATTCCGCAAAAAATGAATTTCAAAATAAAATAAATTTCAAAAATCCCTCGATAAAAAGTTATCAAGTAAGCTTGTCTTCTTTTTAATAATCGTTTCTTTCTAAATCGCTTCTTTTTAAATCGTTTCTTAGTGCGCGTCTAATGGCTGAGAGGAAGGTCTCTGTCAAATTTCAAGCCAATCGGTCCGGCAGTTTTGGAGATTTCGTGATGAGTGTTAGGAATGATGAATGAATGAATCTCTGGTATTTTGATTATATATATATACTAGCTGATTTGCCCGGCCTTTGCACGGGTGGAGTGTATTAATTCATTTTTTAAAGTTCTCCCAAGTTATATGTCCGATTTTTCGAATCACCAATAACCCCGGTGTCCCCAGTACTTTTTCCATATCCTGGTGTTCCCGATAATTTCATAACCCGGTTTTCCCCGAAACTTATCATATCCGGGTGTTCCCAGTACCTTTTCATATCCCGGTTTTCCCGGTACCTGTTTGTATCCTGGTTTTCCCGGTACCTTTTCATACCTCGGTGTTCTCGGTACCTTTTCATGTCCCGGTTTTCCTGGTACCTTTTCGTATCCCGGTGTTCCCGGTACGTTTTCATGTCCCAGGTTTCCCGGTACCTTTACATACCCCCGGTTCCCGATAATTTTCATATCCAGGTGTTTCCAATAATTTTCATCCCGGTATTCCCGGTTCCTGTTCCCCATCCCAGTTCCAACTGTGACATCGTATTCCATCAAATATTTATCCTTTCCCTGTGATAAAAACAATCACACTGAAATCATCTCTTTTTTTAAATCTAGTGTTTAAAATGTACCTTTTAAAGTGTATCTTTTCATATCCGGATGTTCCCGCTACCTTTTCATATCCCGGTTTTCCCGGTACCTTTTCATAACCCGGTGTTCCCGATAATTTTAATGTCCCGGTTTTCCCGATAATTTTCATAACCCGGTGTTCCCGATAATTTTCATCCCAGTATTCCCGGTGCCTTTTTCTCATCCCAGTTCCAACTGTGATATCTCATTCCATCCCGATTTTTTTTCAATTAAACACTTATCCTTCCTATGTGATAAAAACAATCTACTTGAAATCATCTCTGTTATTTGAAATCCAATGTTTAAAATCTTAAACAGAATTTTCTTAAAGTATTCCCGCAATCCTTTTAAAATTCCGCAAAAAATAAAATAAAATAAATTTCAAAAATCCCTCTCTAAAAAGTTATCAAGTAAGCTTGTCTTCTTTTTAATAAAACCAACTTCTTTAAAAGCTCCTCTGAAAGAGTAAAAACAGATTGCTAGTTATAATAAAAATCTAGTGATTATAGTTTAGTAAACCAATTCCGCTATGAAGCAATGAAATTTTAGCTCTGTTTCCTTGGAAACTTTTAAATTCTTGCTATTTAAATATATTTTTTTGAGAAATTAAAATATTAAAGAAAGTAAATTAATTATTTTTATTTACTTCGGTTTTCTGATAACTGTTATAATATTTAAATACAGATATTCACACTGTTTTTCTTCATAAATTTTGTTGTAAATAATAAATATGTATAAATGTTAATCAGTTATATTCATTCAAGTGAGGCAAGACATCGCCTTAAGATAGAGAAGTAAACACTGCAATTTATGCATTTCAACAATGCACAATGCTATTTCAATGGGTAAAACGGAGTCGAAAAAGCGCCGAAAAGCAGGGAAGGAGTCGTTCGATTTTAAAATCGTTTCTTAGTGCGCGTCTAATGGCTGAAAGGAAGGTCTCTGTCAAATTTCAAGCCAATCGGTCCGGCAGTTTTGGAGATTTCGTGATGAGTGTTATGAATGAATGAATCAGTCAGTGGTATTTGGATTTTATATATATAGATATAGATTTTTAATACAAATGATTTTAAATCGTATAATTTTTATTGGAAAATGACATAACTTTTAAAGTAATATCATAAATAAGAAATGAATGATTTAAACTTTTCATGTATAAGGTGAATTTATCGAAACATTCCTTATTATGCTTTATTTCTAATTAACACCGATTAAATAAAAAAATGACCATACTAGAATATTATTTAAGAAATTATTTTTGAAATACAAACTCGGTAAAAATTTTTCCACGAAAAAAATTTTTGGGGTTAATAACAGATATTAAAACGGCTTCAATTTAAAGGACTTTGCATCCTACTGTTTAAAAAATGGATAAAAATAAATAATTCTGACAAAGATAGATTAAATTTATATCAGAAACTGTTTTTCTCTTTTAAGTAAAGTGTTTGCAATTACCACTAAAATATGATGTACTAAAAAAACAGAACATATCACCAAATGAAGATTAGCGTCTAATGTTTGAAATTTTTTAACGTAATTAATTTTTTTGTTGTGTTTCTGATTACATACTTATTAAAATGAAAGCCCTGAAATATTTGAGCCTAGAACATTTGATTGCTTTGGCCGAAACCTTCTTGTGTCTTAAACAAAGAGGTACCAGTGGTACCGTACTACCCTCTTAAGTTGGTCCATTATACCAGAAATGTGTTAGCAGATAGATTATTATTGAACATCGTTTGTAAAGATGGGACTAGAATCTTCACCGAGGACCAATGCATTATTTTTTTATTTATCAAGAAATAAAGTGGTTTTGGTAAGCGAAATTTCATGCATTTTCAAAACATATCTAGTAAGAAGTGGAACATTTTTTGTACCAAGACAATATCCTTTTGGGGACTTGAAAAGATCGTTATTCTACTCATTGAAGAAAGAAATATCTGGAAAGAGTTAAATCCCTTTGTTAAAAGGAGATTTCCGGTCAGTCTGTTGAAGCACAAACTCCACAAGAACAAGATAACTTTAAAGATAAGATGTTTATCTTGGTATTGGAGTGGTATTATAAAGATTGGAACTCCCTAAAAAACAGAAAAACATTTAGGTATAAGTCTTGTAAATTGAGAAAAGTTGTGGTCTTTTTAAATCAGCCGTAGAAAATAGATCGATAAAATGTCAGTAAATATATTAGGTACTAGCTGTTATACCCGGCCTTGCACGGGGGAAGTTTATAAATTTATTTTTTTAAATATTTCTTAAAATACATTTATAATTTTGTAAATTAGCAATATTACAAATCATCCCGGTATCCCAGGCACCTCTTTCCTATCCCAGTGTTCCCGGTAATCTTATCCCGGTGGTCACGGTAATTTTTCTAATCCCGGCGGTCCCGGTAATTTTATTATCTCAGTGTTTACGGTAATTTTTATATTCCGGTATTCCCGGTGTCTTTATGGTAAATTTCCTATCCCAGTGTTCTCGGTAATTTTTATAACCCGGTAATTTTTTCCATCCCGATGTTCTCGCTAATTTTCCAATCCCAGTGTTCTTGTCACTTTTTACAATCCCGATGTTCCTGATAATGTTTAATATCTTGGTGCCTTTATAAAATAACAAATTTGAAACCATAATAAAAAGTCTAGTAAATTAGTAAGTCTAGTGAACAAATTAACAAATTTAAAACCAGTGTTTAAAACTAAAATAAAAGACCTAGTAAATGAAAAAGTCTAGTGATCTGTCTCATTTGAAACAATGTTTTATTTTTAACTCGTTGTATGACTGGTAAAACAGGTTTTCAAACACGGAAAAATAAGTGAAAAAAGAAGAATAATTGGAAAAAAAGAATGAAGGACCGATTTTCTCTTTATAAATTATAGCCTTGTGTTATTCTGATGTATAAGCTACATTATAGTAAAATTTCATTAAAATCCATTCAGTAGTTTTTGCGTGAAAGAGTAACAAACATCCAGACAAACATTTCACAATTATAATAGTAGTAGGCAAGGTATATAAACGAACAAGGTATGCTCTTCCGGCGAAAAAGGCGTGGCTTTTGAAAATGACGTCACCCAGGATATATTCCCTATTCACAGCATGGGAAAATGCTTATTTTTGGCGATTTTTCTTAAAATAAGGACCAAAGAAACTTTTATAACAGTTTACACTGGACACAATTACGAACATGTTTATAGGTTATCAAGTGTTTTGAATTAGAACAATAATTTTAACTCAATAATAGCCGATCGAAAATATGAACCTTGAGCTCTACAACGATGTGCTTCAATCTCTCTGCTTATTGATTTTAATTACTAACTTGTATAAATGAAATTAAAACAGCTGCTGATACAAAGAAAACAAAATATTAAGCAAATATTCAATCATGAAAACTTTTCAGATCATTCTTGTTATGATAAAATTAATATCGCTGTTCTGCTATGTCAAACTTGAATATCCATTGTATCGAAGCAGTTTAGATTTTTAAAACAAAAAATATTCAGTATATAAATAAATCAAGTACTTGAAAATATGGAAAACAATGAGCTAAAATCTAAGAACTAATTAATTTAATTTAATAATGGATTTATTCAAAATTTTAGTGCATTTACCTTTAATGATCCTTTTACAGTCCAGTCAGCTTGTTTATTTTTATTTGAGATTCAGAAATAGTATTCTTAAAATCGTCTGTCACTTTAATTATCTTTTTTAATATTTTTATACTAATTTTTTTAAATAAGTGGATGATTTTATTCATAAGTTTTAAAACAAACTAAATAATGAATTTCAATAATATCGACCCAATTAATCCTGATGTATCTACGATCTGTTGCATTGCAATGGCGTTGTATTGGCTGATATGCTCGTCATTGATTGGTCCGTTATTTTATATCCTGGGTGACGTCACTTATGAGCCTACCTTGTTAGTTTATATACCTTGAGTAGTAGGATTTTAAATAATACTAGGGGGCTCTGCCCCCTGCTCGCTATCGCTCACCAACCCCCGGAACTGCTTCGCAGTTCGTTGAAGATCGCTTCGCGATCTTAGCGAGCAGAGCTCGCTTGTTTCATCTCAACTATCCAGTAAAACCTGGAACTTGTCGGCTTAGTTTATGATAATTTAAAATCGAAACTTTTATCTCTCGAACTTATCAATAACTTAATTCGGACCATAACTACAAAAATATCAAAATAAAACTGCAACTGAAATATCCTTGTTTTAACCTGTCAATAATTTAATCGAAATGTTTTTTAAAATATCCAGCAAGTCTACAAGTTATCATCTTAGAGAAAAACCACAGAGTAGAGAGCTTAACAGAGATACCAAACCGACGTTTTACTCTTAAGATCTTTAATTTAATTCAGCACGCATATTATAATTCAGTTCACTAGTAGCCAATCAGAGAACGCGAAATGTATTTGATTTGAATTTAACACTGATTATAGGCGATTTGGATTTGAGTGACAGCTTCAGTGGGCGAATGACAGAATTAGCAGGAATAGCGTGGAGGCGGGACTTGAGGCCAGAGATTTTTCAATGCGAAAAGCCCTGTTAAAAAAGTTGCCATTAGCGTCTATGGAGATGAACACTCTGTTAAGCTCTATACTCTGTGTGAAAAACCATGCCATTAATATCTTTTAAATTTATGAAATGCACGTGTATCTAGTGAATCGTTGGAAATAAAAGAAATCAGACTCTCATAAAAATCGTCTGTTTCTCTAGTGAACGACCAGAAAGACATGAAAAAATTGAAACTTTGAATCTTTATAATTCTAAAAATAATTCGAATTAAAAAAAACCGTCAATCTTTCTATAAAAAATAATTGTATGCGTGTTTAAAATATCATATTTCTACTGTGATTAGTTTTTGTATTAAAACGAAAAAACCGAAAAAGAGTAAAAAATTTCGAAACTTAAGAATTTAATTACTCCAAAAATAATTCGAAATTCGAAAAAAGGGCGACGAGGTGCAAAACTTCATACCTAAGAGTATGTGTCTGCAAAAAATCATGTTTCTGCTGTAAATAGATTTTTCTGCGGGCGAACTCACAGCCGAAAAAAATAATTTTCGACTTTGACATTAAATAACTCCAGCACTAATTATCTAATTAATTAGGTCTGGAAACTGAAATAACCCTCATACATTTGTCTACCAATGGTCAAAATTTCATAATATTCCTTCAAATAGTTTTTGCGTAGTGATAGTTCAAAGTGTTAAAAAATAAAATTTTCAAAATCAGCGGCGGTGACGGTTAAAGCCCTGGATGAAGCTACGTTGCTTTCCGTTGCTGGAAGCTTTGCTATCCAGGGCTTTAGTGACGGTCACTGTTCCTTTTTTTTAATATAGAGAGATAAGATTAAAATTAGATAGTTAACCACAGGGAGATAACCAAATTATTTTGTTTTTTTTCATTTTCAAGACTTTTGATATGTTCAATCATATTCAACTAAACATTGAAAAATAACGTAAAAGCGAATATTTATGAGAAAAAAGTAAACTATATTAATAACCAAATCATATTGAACACATTGATAAACATTCAGGCATAGTGGTATTCAATAACAAACCGTTAATGTAAAATTTAAAATTTCATATGTTCATGTTTATTCTCTTAATTGGCTGAGTGAGTATAAAGTTTGATATTTTTTAGAAAAAAAATTCAGTTAATTATCTAATTCACAAATATTATTACTTCAAATATAAAGGGATTTGAATATTTTAAGAAAATATCGTTTCGAAAAGCAATCAACCAGTAAATTAGCTCATAAAAAATTGACATTGGCAGGTTTTCATGAAAAATTTAAGCGTCAGTCAAGTTTTTTTCTTTATAAAAGATTGAATTAGAAACGAATGAGTATTATGCGACTAATTAATGTTATAAATGAAATTACTTTTTTGTTGTATTCCTATGATTAAATTAGAAATGTTTTAGAAATTCCATACGCATTTTTTTGGTTACTTGAACAACTTTGAAAAAAATACGTCTTAATTTAGCAAAAATAATTTTAGCTCGTTTGGAAGAAATGTAAGTTATTAATAACTTGGCAGACACGATTAGATTTTTTCATGTTTTTACAAAATACTTATTATATTCTTAGACTATTTATTTAGTTCCTTAATTACAAATATGCTATATATACTCCAATTATTTTCATTATTGAAGAAATTTTTATACGCTGTAAAAAATTTGTCGGTTTTGATACAGAGTAAAATGTGAATGCGTTTTAAAAATAAATCTTAATTGTGAAGCTGTTACACTGGCGTAAAATTGTATTGACTTTAAATGGAAATTTTATTTTTAATATTAAAACTTAATTCATAAAATCTTATTTTGAATATTCTTGTTTTGATGATTTCACCAATATAAATGAATCGAAATTTTGTTAAAAAATACTTTTCAGTCAACAAATTTTTTTTTACAATATTTCCATTAAAAGCTTTGAATTGATATTTTTAAAAGTAAACTAATCAAACATTTAAATGAATATAATACATTAAATTAAGATGGAAGTAGTCCTTTATATTTAAATCTTTCAATGTATTAATGGGACTTTAAAATAACCCTTATAAATTATTCACAAAATCTGCGTCTTTATTAGACACTTACAATGATGTTCCATTTTCCTAATCTTTTTATGTATTCCCCATAATAATGATCACTAGAACAAATTCTCCTCATACTTTCTCTCGAGTCCATTACGACTTGGTGAATATCACACAGTGTTTATTACCAGTTTATCTAATGCTAATAACAGTCTATGTGATCGTAAGGTGTTTTTATTTTATGTTTGTTTGATAAACAAACCATTGAGGGATTTTCATTTTTATTCATTTTTATTAGGAAGATATTTCCTAATATCCCTTACGATAGCCGGTAAAATGACACATCGTACTTCACAACTGTTTAGTCCAGTCAAATTGTGCTCAAATAAGGTAATTTTGGGAACGTTTTGGGGTAGAAGATATTTTTCGCTATCCGTATGTTTTTTGGGGTGCTGAATAGGGTGGGTCATTTTCCTATGGCGAAAAAAATTTTTTACAAATTCTATCGGGCACAGCAAGAAAAGGGTGACAAATGGTCTCAAACTAACATGTGTAAAATATTATTCCATTATAATAACTCTTTTTGCCTCCGGATTGGGCTCAAATAGAACAAAAATATGTAATTTTTCATATTTTTTTAAAAATTTTATAAATTAAATTTTTTTGTCAATAACTCTTTAAAGTTCACAAATAAGGGTATTTAAAAGCAATTTTAATCACATGAGTCACCTTCATGCATTTTTAATACAAAAACAACTGCCAAAGTGGCAATATAATATGCTATATTAACAAGATCCGTTGAATATGAATCTCTTTTTTGCCAACAAACAGTGGATTGTCAGTGTTACGAATTTTAAATATTGGTAGTTCATATACATTCTCCCTCAAGTTTGGTCAGTATAAAACGGTATTTTTAATTTTTCAAAATAGAAACAGTTGTATTTTTCATAAATTTGCCAGGCTTTCGAAATTCAGCAGACAGTTATTTCACTGGCTGGTCTTGGGATCTAAATATGATCGCAAAAATATGTTGAAACAATTGTCAAACGGATAGTTCATTCATAGGCAATATCAGCTATGATTTGCTCAGTCATGATTTATCTAATTTTTTGCTATAGAATAGACAAACACAGGCCAATGAAATTATACTTCTTTGAGGATTGACTCAAAATAGCTCCTAAGCATTCCCTTATGCGTTCATAAAAGTTAAAATATCGCAAATTGAACTTTTAAGGATAATTACAAGTAAGTTTTGAAAAGTAATGTAACTTATTTAAAAACTTAGGGGATAATACTGAGCTTTAAGCTGAAAACTGGGATCTACCGCTCTTCTTAAGAAAATATTTCAAAATTTGACTATTAAAATGTGGTTGTAATTTATTTTTGGACATTAGGAAATCATATGAGGAAACTTGGGATGGACTATTCCTAATATGCCAAGAAATTTCAAGGAAATCCCAAATTTTAAACTAATATCCAAATGTTTTCCTTGGGGTTGTAACCTATAACCAAAAAAGGTACCCACCTTCTGACATATCCATTTTTATTAAAAATTTAATGTTTTTACCATCCTACTCAACCGACAATAAAAGTTTCGTACATTTTAATGATTCTGGCAAGAAATTTTTGATTACCAGTTCTAACCATTGCGATATTTCAAAATATGTTGTATTACAACTCAAGTATTTCAAATCTGGTTTCATTTATAATTATTTTATAGTCTTCAATGATGATTTTTATACCATTGTGCACATTTATATTCATGACGGATTTGTGCAATCGAGGTTAAAGCTTGATTTTCGTTTGTCCATTTTTACATGAAATTACTATATTAATCGAAACTTTGAGGCCAATCCGGAGGCAAAAAGAGTTATTATAATCAAATAATATTGCACACATGTTAGTTTGAGACCATTTGGCACCCTTTTGTCGCTGTGCCCCTGGGAAAATGTGAAAAAAATATTTTTGACCCACCCTAGTGCTGAATCCGAATCTGAGGTTTGCAAACAAAATTTCGTGACGGAAAAATTGTGAAAATTCAAAAAATGGCAAAAATTTGCCCCTTTTTTCGTTTTCTGCCCCTAGAACACAAACCTTTGCGTTGCTGAGCTAAACAGTCAATACAAAAAATTAAAAACACTAACTAAGCTACAAAAATGGCAATTGGAACTTTTCTCTCGGATAAAGGGTTTAGAGAACGCTTATTATTGGGGTATTTTTGTTCGATTGGTGGAAAATCCATAAAATGTCACTCGTATCACTGAAAATCGGCCTGTTTTGGAACAGGATACAATTAGAATTCAATTATAGAATTAGAATTAGAAATAGATTCAATTATGTGTTAAGCCCATGAAATCAACGTTCTGTATATTCAAATATTAATTAATTAAATGGACGATCAATTTCATGTACCTATTTTTCTATAGTATTTTGATGAAGTCTTTAACAATGAGCATATTACAGTAATCTTGTTGCTATTGGTCGTATTTTATTGCTAATTAATTATTAATTAACATTTGAGTGTGCAAATTGAAGCAGTTCTAATTAGTGATGGGCAGGTATCGATACCAAATACTTAAGTACTCGATACCTATAGGTATCGAGTGTATTCGATACCCACAAAAGTATCGATACTTTATTGACATATTTCGTTTTGAATTTTTCAATGAAGTAATCTTTATAATACCTACTGTAGATCAAACGCAGCCTGTTTCCGTTTTCATTTTGCAACGCTCAAACCCAAGTCGTTATCATCCGCGAGAGAAATTTGACGCGGCTAGGTTTTTCCCCCGCCAAATCCTTCGCCTCTATCCACCTCCAGGCCCGTAGCTACGGGGCTTTTTGATGGATCGCTTTCATTTTTTTGAATATTAGTCTGATTATGGATAGGCCCTAAAAAAATTGTCCCTTCAGGTTCATTTCCCGACATTGAAAAAAAGTACTCGATACCTAAAAGTACTCGATACCTATAAGTATTCGATACCAAAGTATTCGATACCTATAAGTATTCGATACCGAAGTATTCGATACCTAAAATTACCGATTTTGCCCATCACTAGTTCTAATAGTATCCCAAAATAAGCCGCTTTTCGGTGATACGAGTGACATTAAATGGATTTTCCACCAATAGAACAAAAACTTCCCAGCATTCAGCGTTCTCTAGCGTCTAAACCCTTCATCTAAGAGAAAAGTTGTGCGTGACTTTTTTGTAGCTTGTTTCCTCTTCTTTATTTATGTACTAGCTGATATGCCCGGCCCTGCACGGGTGGAGAGTATAAATTTATTATTTTTAAGTTTTCCCAATTACATTTCTAATTTTGTATAATCAGCATTTATCAATTATTCCGGTATCCCAGGCGTCTTTTTCGTATTCCGTTGTTCCCGGTAGCTTTTCCTATTCCGGTGTTCCTAGTAATTTTTCTTATCCCGGTGTCCCCGGGTGGATTAAAATTACTTTAGTTCTCAGGCAATATAATTTTTGAATGATTTCCACATTTACAACATGGAAAAAATATTAAAACAATTATTTAAAATTGCTTAGATCCCTTGATTAATCATATCTTCAGGAATTAACGTGTTCGGTGAAATTATTCAATAATTATAAAGCTTATTCCATTTTGCAATTTAAGAAAAAAATCAATATTTTCTAGTTGAAAGGGAGTTTTAATAGTTTTTTGTTTGTTAACCAACTTTCTTAAAAGCTAAAATATTATCACTTTTTGATTTTACATCCTCGTTTCCATGGACACTATTTTAACAACAATGATATTCTATAAAGCTTTTAAAATATAAAAATTAGATAATCTGTCAAATAAAAATATGTTTAAATATACATAACTTTTAAATTTCATTGAAATATATTTTTAAAATATTAATATAATTTTTAAATAGATTTGTACCTAGTGTTTCTATTAAAAATTGTTGTTTAGCATTAAATTTTCTTTGTAACAATGGAGTAAGCAGATCTCTTCTTGAGGGGAAATGAAGCTATTTCAGCAAAATGACCATAAAAAGGGTCGAAAGAGGGTCAAGGGGTCATTAAAAGTTTTCGAAACATAGCCTATGTTTTTTTCTGAGTTTTTTTACGTAGGTATACCAAGTTTGGTGCAGATCGGAAGAAAACTGTGGATTTGTATAAAAGACAAACATATATACCCACACTTTGTTTTATTATATTAGATTGACTTTTTTGCTCAGAAGTGCAAAGGTTAGGCAGAAGGCAGAGGCAGAAAACGAATAAAAGTGGCGAATTTTCGCCTTTTTTTTTTCGAATTTTCATACATGGAGAATTCTACTTGGAGAAGTATAAAATGCTTAAAGATTTCTGAGAACTTCATTTGATTACACTAGTCGACAAAATTAAACCTTTTTTCGCTAACAAAAATGAGATAAGGTATTTCTGACTAATTTCAGGGTGTATAATTCAGAAATAGTTGTGAAAAAGCTGCAGCACGTGCAGTTTTTTGTTACAAATATGGCACCAATACTGTAAGAAACGGACATTAGCGTTGAAAACATTCATTTTTAACAGTTAATCTCATTATTTTAGCCTCAAATACTATCATAATTAAGATTATAAACATGTTTTAGACAATATAAAACAAAAATTCATTAAACATTCATTAAATACGGTACAATTTTATCACTTTTTGTCTCTTATGGGGCGTTAAATCACCTTTTTCAATGAACCAAGATATGTAACCCAAAATTTCTATTTCTCAGTGACCTATGTATCAAGTAAATGTCCTAAGGGAATTCTTACCCTTGGTTACGATTGACTACAGTGATATTTTCCGGAAATTAGTTCAAACGTGGATGTAAAATATGAATTTTGAGTATGCTTAACCATTCTATGCCTTGGTAAGACTAAAGAGTACCTTCTATTGGGATTAAAACATTTTTATCGGTCCTTTTTTTCTAAAAATTATCTTACCACTCTCCTAATAGCCCTTTCCAAGCTGATAATGCATTTTTATTAAATTTTCTTTCATAAGCAGGGTCGTGAATTTTTTCTAAATCAGAGGTTCATACTGACTTTGAGTTTGCCTTCACTTAATGGCGAAAAAAGACGTTTTAAATACTTTTTGAAATGTTTTTTCTGTATTTGTCATTGATATTAAATAACCAAGATAATTTGAATGTCCTCCCCATACTATAAGGATAGTAATTTGCATAAAACTACTGTTGACTCTTACGCACTTAAAAAGAGCCATATTCTAACTTCTGCAACACACGTGAGGAGCCCAGATTTCGTTTAAGTCACCTATTTGGATCCAAATCAGTGGGAAAAAACCTTTTCCCACCTTTTCTGTTAAACATTACCGTTGATTTGTAATTTAAACCATACCCAAATTAAGCAAAACGTATTGTGCGTAAATGAGCAAAATCTACACTGAAAACTAGTTAATTTTAAAAAAAAACTGCAATAAAAAAATATAACAACACTTTTAAAAGAATGTCTACATACTGGGATACTAGAAATAAATTAATTGGATGGGATTGCAGGGTTGCTATTGGACAAAATTGACGCTTAAAACGCAAAAATTAGGGAAAAAGCTAAAAATCGAAAATTTTTGTTACACAAAAATAAGACGTGGTGTAACTTTTTTACTTGCAGATATTTAAATAACTATATGAATTAGTAACAAAAATAGTAATTTGGTTGTTGTTAGGAAACCACTGTCGACTAGTGTTATTAAATAAGCTATTACCCCGATAAGTTTTCTTTCACAAAAAGTTAAATAACTTGGATCAACGAGAGGGGAAAATGCAAACATTAATTGATAAATACATTACACTTGCATTTTATTAAATACGATTCGAAAAAAAAGTTATTTAAACATTCATATTTTTAAAAATTATTTTCAGAATTTTCTCCGATACGAAAAACTATTAAAAAAAGAGTGATTTTTTACTATATTGTTAAATGCATATAACTTTTTTTCTTTGGGGTTATGCTTTTAAATCCTACCAAAAGCAATGACGAACTTCCTCACATCTTTTCCCTTATATCCACAAAAAATCCCTGAAAATAAAACCCAGACGTGAATCAAGTCTTCAAATAAGTTTGCGGAAGAATTCCTTTCAACTATTCTGCTTCGTTTGTATAATTAAGAAGCAAAAATACCGCGAAACTAGGTTCCCTTCGTGAAACCAGTTCCGAATTCTTTTCCTCTTTTAATTTGACATATTTACATTAAGTACCGAACAAAAAATAACCTTTTTCCCGCACTTCTTCAGTGGGCATTTTTGACTAATGAATGTTCTCGAACATTTACTTTTTCCACTCTCCGATATATTAGAATTTAAAAGCTTGCAGAAATACAACAGCCAAATGATTCGGAAAGGTTGTTGCCATGTTAGTTTTTTTATATTTCGAATGACACTTAGACGAGCAGTGGGCTGTTTATGGTACAACAGGATCATATTGATTCAGTGAAAAAAAACCTTGTTTCTTTAACAATAGAGAATTAGAAAGAATAAAGACCTAGTATTTTACCATACATAGTTTTTGTAAAAGCGGTTACCCAATAAATTCACGGTTGGGTGCATGTGCAATTGCTTTTATGCATGGAAAATTTAACACGGTAAAAAGTAACATTTTTGATCTTGTGGTTCTATTTAGAGTTCTCTGATACACAAGTTTAAGTTTAGAGAATAATGAACTAATAATATGTAAATTATTTTTTATTATTCCAAATTATGAGTTATTTTATTCTAAATTAAAAAAGGATGATTTCGAAATGTTTACTAACTCTCCATTTCACCATAGGTAGAATTATTAAAAAGGCAAGCTTATTCCAAATATTCTTTTCCACTTTTTCTTAAAATGAAAGAAATAATGATCTCCCAGAGAAACCCAATTTACTTATAAAATATTTCCCAACATTGTAACATTTTCAGATAATAACATGTATACCATATACACATTTCTGTTAAATAAGAAAAATTCGTAACAAAGATACGGGGAATTTTTAGGATGATTTTCCTTGTTTGACTGGTTTGCTTTGAAATAATTACTCTGCTTAATGAGAAAAAAATAAATGGACCAAGAAAAAAGTATGAAAATCTTTAATAAGATGAAATAGAGTATAATTAAATATTTAAAAGCACTGTTACACGTTCTTCTTTTATAGGGGATACATTCCACGGTAATTTTTATGCAGCGTTTTTTATGTCCTGTAAAAAGTAATCCCATCCCTATTTTTTATGAACGCATAAAACCAAATCTCTACGAATAACTAAAAGCATAAATTTAAAAAAGACAAAATTTAATTACTGATTTCTTTAAAAGTTATTCAGTGTGAAAAAACCCCCTGAAACTAAACTTCTAAGATTTGATTATGTTTTTATTAACTTATAGTTAGGATTTCTTCAGTTATTGACCAATCACATGAATTCAGTGTGGGTATCTGTTTTTTTGTACACATAAACTCAAAATTTTACTGTTTTAACTAAATGAAAAAGAGCTACTATAGCACACACACATGAAAGTTTCTTCCTGTATTGATATTGCTAATATGAGAATACCCTATTATAATACTATTCGCTGATAACAACGTAAGGAAGATGCACTTTCAAAAAAACATCATGTTAAAATTCTCTTAGGAAAGGTTAGTGACTGAATATCAAAAAGCATTTCAAACCCAATTAATAATGCTTTCATTTATTTATTTCCTTAATTAATTAATTTATAAAGTGTCGTATAAATTTAAATAATAATTCAACGCATTTAATTTACTTCACAAGGAGCAAACTACACAAATAACCTTTAATTATCGTCATGCACAGCAAAGGATTATTAACTCTGTGTGCATTGTTCTTTGGATTTTTTCTTAAAGTTTTATGAAATGTGCATTTGCATACGGTTATCGTTACTTCCGAATCTTAAGTTTAAAGAGCGCTGAGTTGGCAAGGATTCTCATTTCATTTCTTTCCGGTAATCACGAAAAACTAGATCATTATGCATCGCAATTAAATCTCCCTTCTTTTTGATAACTGTTTATGTTAGCAGCTGCTTTTGTTAGGAAATGCGATATGTGTGTGGTTGGTTTTTCACCAAATGGCTCACGCATTATAGATTTTTCTAAGAAAAGGGATGTTTGTTTATATTTTTAAATGTATATTAAATTTGGATGTTTTAAAGAATCTCGGAAGTTGTCATTTTTCATATATTCGTATTTGATTATTGATTGGTTCATTTCCTCTTTTAAATTAAAATGCAAAATACATTTGTGTGAGAAATTTATTGTTTTAATCCAAACTCTGATTTAACAAGCTTATTAGTATTTACAAGTTTAATCCAAATCTTTTGATTCATTCATGTGTTAGTTGCCATTTAATGTATTTGCGTTTTACTTTTTTTTTTCTCGATGTAACACTGTTATTGGATTCTTTTCTGTTGTGTGTACATCTAAAATAAATAAATAAATAATTTTGAAAGAAGCTCCCCCCCAAAAATAATTTTGTTAGTGGAGAGTGGGGCACCTTGAGACACTCGTTTTTTCAGACGAAATTTTATAGATATGAGCTCGTTCTTGTAGGTACTAATAAATTTGACTAAAGTGAACTCCTCAACGTGTTTTGGAATACTTGGTCAGTTTAGATAATCATTTATTTAACTTTTCTTGTTTTTGGTGGTGCAAAGTTGCAATCACTCGCAAGTTCAAAAGCATTTTTGAAAGAAAATAAATATATTTATGTTATTATAATTTTATTCAAAGTTAAGTACGTGCATCCATTAATATTTTAGAAAAGAAAAAGAAAATTTATTGCTAAACCTAAAAGAGTAATCAAGTTTAATATCCAAAGAGTGAAGGTGGGGCACCATCTGTGATTTAGGCCATGGCAAAAATGATGAAATCGGAGAAAAATTTAGAATTATAAATAAGTTAAATGTCTAATTTATAATTATTTAAGCGTGAATTATTTTAATTTGTCACAATTGCACTCGCTAAACTTACGTTAAAGAGAATGAAACGATTCTTTTCATCATATTAAAACACTACAAAAGAAACACTTATTGTTCGAAACTGAAAACAAATAAAACAATAATGTTAAGGAGAATGACTCAATGCTTTAACAATTATTTTAGTTTAGAAAAACATATGCCAAACCTCTGTCTTGATTTTATTTCATACCAGCTGTGAAACGGAGCAATGGAAGTGCTAAAGAATCATGGAAAATTGCCAGTTATATGCAGTTTTAAAGTTAAAATTTACTAATTTAAACTTATCAAATAATTTCAAAATTTTTGTATCCTAATGTAAATATATACAGCAAAACTTTTATTAGCCATGAATCATGCCTTCCCAGTTTTTAAATCGGCAGAAATTTTTTTACGAAATTACGAAAATCGGCGTTTGCGGTCCTTTTTTCAAACCGCCATTTTGAAAATAAATTATATCACGAGAACTAACAAAATCACACATTATGTTCTTAAATATACATTCCCTTATTTTGAAATCTCCACCTATTACCAGTTTTTTATTTCAAACATAAAACTTTGCAAAAAGTAACAAACTTTTGGGACAATCTTATAATATATTTAACTCTAAATATTTCAATTTTAAACTATGTGTTAACCATAAAGAATCCAATTACTTTTGAAAATTAAAATGAGGAAAAAGAAGAGGTAATTTTTAGATATCACTTTTTTAACAACTATTCTTTTAAAACAAAGAAACGATTCATTTACGAAAGAAAACAACGCATGGTGAACAAATGGTTTTACTAACTATTCTCTTGTAAACCAAAATCAGTGAAGAATAACTGAATAATGACGGTGATAAAAAAACAAAAAGTAATTTAAAAGCTATGGCACTCTCTTTGATGAGCTCTTAATCAGAATTCCCACAATTTCACAATTAAAAAAAAGTTAAGAAGGCTGGGAATGTGATCTAATAATTATTTCAATGAGGAAAAGTATAATAGCTATTTAACATATTTTAAGATGATATTTAGATCAACTATATTTTTTTACTTAAATTCGACATTTTGAAATGATGTCTAAAAATGTTAATACAGTCGAGTCCGCTTAATGTGATCACGGTTAATGTTATCAATCGGATAATGCTATCGAAATCAACAGGTCCCGATCATTCCTATTTAGTTTAATGTAAAATACATCGTTTATTGTGATCAACTATGGATCAACACGCCACTTAATGTTATCGAAATTTGTCCATATCCCCTAAAAAACACCCGCTTTGGGGTTTCTTTTTGAAGGTCAATTTCTTTTTTCAAGTTCACAGTTGCACTGTTATGTTTGTAAAAAAAAATAAAACATTCTATGCTCTCCGACCTCAAACATTGAAAGAAAACGGTTAAGGGGGGGGCGAATCCATGCTTGTCATTGGATATCACCATCTTCGTCTTGCAGATGTTTCTGTGATAAGAGGTTTTTGATTATTTTTCTTGTTTAGTGGAATTTAGATAGATTTCAGTGGTTATTTATGTTTTTGAGCCTTTTCTATGTAAAATTTTGAAAAATACCGATGATATTTTGACTGGAAATCGAAAGAAAACAAATTTATGAATGGAATCAAATCAGATAGGTGTAGTGCTAACATAACTGAAAATACAGGTTAGCGATTTTTTTTATTTTTATTAATTGGACTACTCTTATATTTTACCCTTTGTAGGAAATCGCTTATTGTTATCAATCGGATAATGTTATCAGTTTAATATCGAACAAATGCGATCACATTAAGCGGATTCGACTGTATTGTCTAAAAATTAATATTTTCCTAAATTTAAATTAGTCACTGACCGTTTCTTGGGATACACCGGGGTTATAAAAAATAGGTACCTGAATTAACCTACCTACCTGAATTAGGATACCTAACAAAGTAGGTTTGTATCGTCAATTATGAATTGACGCCTCATATGGTAATGGCAAGCCATCCTTAATCACCCACTGTTTGAATCAGGACAATTTAAAAGTAAAATAGTTTTATAAGGCTTCATACTATTTACATTTATTACTCCAACGAAATCACTTTTCTGCTATTTGAAATTGCAGCTAAAAATAACGAAATTGTTTGAGAATACCTGTAAAAGGGGTGTATAACATCGAATACCTCAAAAAAATTAATTACTAAGATTGATGTTTTGATAAAATTAAAACATATTTTCCATATTTTTTTTTCAAACAAGATTTTAATCAGTAATGAAAACGAAGTAATCTTAAAAGAAATTGAAACTAATCTCTCTATTCTAAAAAAAGGTTTAGGCGAACGGTTTCCAGAGAAAGGCTTTTTAATTACTGAACCGAATGACACGTCTAAGGTATCAAAATGTCCAGACTCTTTCCGGATTTCCGAGTAGGCCCTTCAATTTTTCAAAAAAAATCTCAATTTTAAAATATTTCAATTTTTTTAGATTTCGGATAAGGTCGCAGTTACAAAGCAAGAAACTGAATTTTAAAACAATTGAAAACATATTTCACCGGTTTTTTATTATTCAAATCTCTCTCTCTATATTAATATTGTGAAATTTTGACCATTGGTAGACAAATGTATGAGGGTCATTTCAGTTTCCAGACCTAATTAATTAGATAATTAGTTCTGGAGTTATTTAGTGTCAAAGTCGAAAATTATTTTTTTCGGCTGCGAGTTCGCCCCCAGAAAAATCTATTTACAGCAGAAACATGATTTTTTGATGATATGAAGTTTTGCACCTCTTCGCCCTTTTTTTGAATTTCGAATTATTTTTGGAGTAATTAAATTCTAAAGTTTCGAAATTTTTTACTCTTTTTCTGTTTTTTCGTTATAATAGAAAAACTAATCACAGTAGAAATATGATATTTTAAACACGCATACAATTATTTTTTATAGAAAGATTGGCGTTTCGTTTTTAAAAAATTCGAATTAGTTTTAGAATTATTAAGATACCAAGTTTCAATTTTTTCTTCTCTTTCTGGTCGTTCACTAGAGAAACAGGCGATTGTTTTTAAGAGTCTGATTTCTTATTCCCAATGATTCACTAGAAACACACGTGTATTTTATAAATTTAAAAGTTTTTTTAATGGCATGTGTTTTTTCTCTAAGATGGTTGATGATATTTAGTAGACTTGCTGGATATTTTTGAAAACATTTCGGTAACATTATTAGTAAACTAAAAAAGGAATATTTTAGTAACAGTTTTATTTTGATATTTTGTTGTAATGGTCCGCGTTAAGTTATTGATAAGTTAGAGAGATAAAAGGTTTCGATTTTAAATGATCATTAACTAAGCAGACAAGTTCAGGTTTTACTGGATAGTTGAGATGAAACAAGCGAGCTCTGCTTGCTAAGAGAGCCCCCTAGTCTCTCCCCCTAGTCTCAGCCGCGTTCACAACAGCCAACCTGTTCAACCGAAGAAAGAGGTAAAGAAGAGAAACAGCCGTTTAGAAAATTTATAGCTCGTTCACAAGAGCACTCGTTCTACCAGTTGAAAGAATCACGTGACGAGCGAGGGAGCTCGCAGAGTCACATGATAGCTCAGGAAAACGGTAGTTTTTTTTTCAAAAATTTCATATAGAAGGGTTTTTTCGACGGTTTTGTATGTTTTCGAGGGCGCTGATTATGAATATGAAGTTTGCTCCCACGTGGGGGGTCGGCTTCATATCGAAAATCGCAAAAAATCTATTTTTTTGCTCATTTTTCGATTCTTCGCTATATTTCAAAAACTATAAATTTCTCGAAGATATTTTCCATTACAAAGTTGAAGTAAACAAAATTTCCTACAAAATGCGCTCCTCAACTTTGATTTTCTGAAGAATGATTTTGCTGCTAGAGCGCGCTGAAAAATATAGATTTTTTTTGCCTTTCCGCAAAAAAAAAGGAAAACGCGCGCTTCTACCGTCTACAAAATGAAAACTATTTATGTGATCAACAAAATTTTACACCACGTGAAAGAGCATTTAATTTTCTACAAATAACGTGTTTTAGATGATCATTTTTTGTGAAGGGGAGGGAATGAAGCAAAGATAAGATCAATAATAAAACTGTCGCGCCTTGCAGACCAAACGGACTTTTGCGGTTGTTAATCTGCAATCTACGCTTTATTTCCGGTATATTACAAATAAAATGGGTTGTTTTGGATTAATTGATGATTAAGCATGATTAAAAAAATAAATTTTTAAATTTATATTGGGTGTTTTAGGCGGAATTTCAATCAATTTTTTAAATTCATAAATTAAATTATGGCAGTGTTTTAATGAATGTTTTTTGCATCTATAAATCCAAATTTCAAGGTTATTTTCATTTTGAAAGTCATCTTCAGATTAAAAATTGCAAAAATCTCAAATTTTTTGCTCTTTTGGTCGGTTTTTCATCGATTTTCTGAGCAAATATTCATTTTACGAAAAATAGCTCGAAACCAAATTAATGTACGTAAAATTTCCTATAATATACACTGGTTCATTTTTATTTTGCGAGGAGCGGTGTACGTTTTATAGCGTCTTCATATTCGTAATTAGGCGTTTCATCGGTTGTTTACCGGCCTCTGGACACGGAGAAAATTCCATCGCCTTCCTTCCGCGCTTTTTCCCTACCGTAGGGAGAGCCGGGGAAGTAAACCGGTTTTTCTCCGCCTTTCTTCCGGAGAAATGGCTGTTGTGAACGCGGCTCACCGCCGCTGATTTTGAAAATTTTATTTTTTAACACTTTGAACTATCACTACGCAAAAACTATTTGAAGGAATATTATGAAATTTTGACCATTGGTAGACAAATGTATGAGTGTCATTTCAGTTTCCAGACCTAATTAATTAGATAATTTGTTATGGAGTTATTTAATGTCAAAGTTGAAAATTATTTTTTTCTGCTGCGAGTTCGCCCCCAGCAAAATCTATTTACAGCATAAAAATGATTTTTTGCAGACACATACTCTTAGGTATGAAGTTTTGCACCTCGTCGCCCTTTTTTCGAATTTCGAATATTTTTGGAGTAATTAAATTCTTAAGTTTCGAAATTTTTTACCCTTTCTCGGTTTTTTCGTTATAACAGAAAAACTAATCACAGTAGAACTATGATATTTTAAACACACATACAATTATTTTTTATAAAACGATTGGCATTTCGTTTTTTAAAAAATTCGAATCATTTTTAGAATTATTAAGATTCAAAGTTTCAATTTTGTCATCTCTCTCTGGTCGTTCACTAGAGAAACAGCCGATTTTTATGCGAGTCTGATTTCTTTTATTTCCGACGATTCACTAGGTACACGTGCATTTTATAAATTTAAAAGATTTTAAGGGCATGCTTTTTTCTCTAAGATGGTTGATGATAATTAGTAGACTTGCTGGATATTTTTAAAAAAATATTTCGATTAAATTATTGACAAGTTAAAGCAAGGATATTTTAGTTCCAGTTTTATTTTGATATTTTTGTAGTAATGGTCCGAATTAGGTTATTTATTAGAGAGATAAAAAGTTTTGATATTAAATGATCAGTAACTAAGGAGACAAGTTCCAAGTTTTACTGGATAGTTAAAATGAAACAAGCGAGCTCTGCTCGCTAAGATCGCGAAGCGATCTTCAAAGAACTGCGAAGCAGTTCCGGGGGTTTGTGAGCGATAGCGAGCAGGGGGCAGAGCCCCCTAGTATTAAAAAAAAGTAACAGTGACCGCCGTCACCGCCGCTGATTTTGAAAATTTTATTTTTGAACACTTTGAACTATCACTACGCAAAAACTATGTGATGGAATATTATGAAATTTTGACCATTGGTAGACAAATGCATGATGGTCATTTCAGTTCCTAAACCTAATTGATTAGATAATTAGTTCTGGAGTTATTTAATGTCAAAGTCGAAAATTATTTTTTTCTGCTGCGAGTTCGCCCCCAGCAAAATCTATTTACAGCAGAAACATAATTTTTTGCGGACACATACTCTTAGGTATTAAGTTTTGCACCTCGTCACCCTTTTTCGAATTTCGAATTATTTTTGGAGCAATTAAATTCTAAAGTTTCGAAATTTTTTACCCTTTTTCGGTTTTTTCGTTATAATAGAAAAACTAATCACAGTAGAACTATGATATTTTAAACACACATACAATTACTTTTTATAGAAAGATTTGCGTGTCGTTTTTTAAAAAATTCGAAATAGTTTTAGAATTATTAAGATACTAAGTTTCAATTATTTCTTCTCTTTCTGGTCGTTCACTAGAGAAACAGGCAATGATTTTTATGAGTCTGATTTCTTATTCCCGACGATTCACTAGATACACACGTGCACTCTATCAATTTAAAAGTTTTTTAACGGCATGTTTTTTTTCTCTAAGAGGGTTGATGACAATTAGTAGACTTGCTGTATATTTTTTGTAAACATTTCGATTAAATTATTGGTAAGCTAAAAAGGAATATTTTAGTAATAAATTTATTTTTGTAGTAATGGTCCAAATTAAGTTATTGATAAGTTAGAGAGGTAAAAGGTTTCGATATTAAATGATCATTAACTAAGCAGACAAGTTCCAGGTTTTACTGGTAATTACATGGCAATTGAGATGAAACAAGCGAGCTCTGCTCGCTATGATCGCGAAGCGATCTTCAAAAAACTGCGAAGCAGTTCCGGGGGTTGGTGAGCGATAGCGAGCAGGGGGCAGAGCCCCCTAGTAGATTAAATAATCATCTTTCTAATTATAACACTAATTTACAAAATATATTTTGAGTTATTTTTGACAATACTTATATTTTTGTTGTTGTTCAAACGATTTTAATTATATTTAAAAACTAGCTGATATGCCCGGCCTTGCACGGGTGGAGAGTATAAATTTATTATTTTTACGTTTTCCCAAATACATTTCTAACTTTGTATAATCAGCATTTATCAATCATTCCGGTATCCCAGGTGTCTTTTTCATATTCCGGTGTTCCCGGTAACTTTTCTTATCTCGATGTTCCTAGTAATTTTTCTTATCCCGGTGTTCCCGGATGGACGAAAGTTCCTTTAGTTCTCAAGCAATATAATTTTTTAATGATTTTCACATGTAAAACATGGATAAAATATTCTAAAAACTATTTAAAAATGCTTAGATCCCTTGATTAATCATATCTTAAGGAAGGAAATAACGTTTTCCGTGAAATTATTCAATAAGTAAAGCTTATTCCATTTTGGAATTTAGGGAAAAAATCAGTCTTTTCTAGTTGAAAGGGAGTTTTAATATTTTTTGGTTTGTTAACCAACTTCCTTAAAAGCTGAAATATTATCGCCTTTTGATTTTATATCCTCGTTTCCATGGAGACTATTTTAACAACAATGGTATTTCATAAAGCTTTTAAAATATAAAAATTAGATAAAATCTCAAATAAAAATATGGTAAACTATACTTAAACTTTTAAATTTCATGGAAATAAATTTTTAAATTAGTAATATAATTTTTAAATAGACTTGTACCTAGTGTTTCTATTAAAAACTTGTTGTTTAGCATTAAGTTTTCTTTGTAACATTGGAGTAAGCAGATCTCTTCTTGAGGAGAAATAAAGCTAATTCAGCAAAATGACCATAAAAAGGGTCGAAAGAGGGTCAAGGGGTCATTAAAAGTTTTCGAAACATAGCCTATGTTTTTTTCTGAGTTTTTTTACGTAGGAATACCAAGTTTGGTGCAGATCGGAAGAGAACTGTGGATTTGTATAAAAGACAACCATACATATATACACACACTAGCTGATTTGCCCGGCCTTGCACGGGTGGAGTGTATTAATTCCTTTTTTAAAGTTCTCCCAAGTTATATGTCCGATTTTTCGAATCACCAATAACCCCGGTGTCCCCAGTACTTTTTCATATTCTCGATAGTTCCCGATAGCTTCATTTCCGATTTTCATGTTCCCGATAGTTTTCATAACCCGGTTTTCCCGGTACCTTTTTATCCGGATGTTCCCGGTACCTTTTCATGTCCCAGGTTTCCCGGTACCTTTACATACCCCCAGTTCCCGATAATTTTCATATCCAGGTGTTTCCAATAATTTTCATCCCGGTATTCCCGGTTCCTTTTCCCCGTCCCAGTTCCAACTGTGACACCTCATTCCATCAAATATTTATCCTTTCCATGTGATAAAAAAATCACATTGAAATCATCTCTTTTTTTAAATCTAGTGTTTAAAATGTACCTTTTAAAGTGTACCTTTTCATATCCGGATGTTCCCGCTACCTTTTCATATCCCGGTCTTCTCGGTACCTTTTCATAACCCGGTGTTCCCGATAATTTAAATGTCCCGGTTTTCCCGATAATTTTCATAACCCGGTGTTCCCGATAATTTTCAGAATCCGGTGTACCCGATAATTTTCATCTCAGTATTCCATGTGCCTTTTTCTCATCCCAGTTCCAACTGTGATATCTCATTCCATCCCGATTTTTTGTCTATTAAACATTTATCCTTCCTATATGTAATAAAAACAATCTACTTGAAATCGTCTCTGTCATTTGAAATCCAGTGTTTAAAATCTTAAACAGAATTTTCTTAAAGTATTCCCGCTATCCTTTTAAAATTCCGCAAAAAATAAATTTCCAAATAAAATAAATTTCAAAAATCCCTCGATAAAAAGTTATCAAGTAAGCTTGTCTTCTTTTTAATAAAACCAACTTCTTTAAAAGCTTCTCTGAAAGAGTAAAAACAGATTGCTAGTTATAATAAAAATCTAGTGATTATAGTCTAGTAAACCAATTCCGCTATGAAGCAATACAATTTTAGCTCTGTTTCTTTGGAAACTTTTAAATTCTTGCTATTTAAATATATTTTTTTGAGAAATTAAAATATTAAAGAAAGTAAATTAATTATTTTAATTTACTTCGGTTTTCTGAAAACTGTTATAATATTTAAATACAGATATTCACACTGTTTTTCTTCATAAATTTTGTTGTAAATAATAAAATATGTATAAATGTTAATCAGTTATATTCATTCAAGAGAGGCAAGACGTCGCCATAAGATAGAGAAGTAAACCCTGCATTTTATGCATTTCAACAATGTATAATGCTATTTCAATGGGTAAAACGGGGTCGAAAAAGCGCCGAAAAACAGGGAAGGAGTCGTTCGATTTTAAAATCGTTTCTTAGTGCGCGTCTAATGGCTGAGAGGAAGGTCTCTGTCAAATTTCAAGCCAATCGGTCCGGCAGTTTTGGAGATTTCGTGATGAGTGTTATGAATGATGATGAATGAATGAATCACCCGTATTTGGATTTTATATATATATATATAGATTCAATTTTATTATATTAGATAACTTGCTGGTATGCCCGGCCTTGCACGGGTGGAGATGGAGATTTTTTTCCTTAAAATTTTAAATTCATTTCCTACCTTCCAGGCACGGATCCAAGGCGTAGCACTCTGGTCAGCACCCCCCCCTTCGGAACCCAAAAAGGTTGTCAAAATGAGTAAAACCTTACTTTTAACGGTCTACTTTCCAAATTTTTTTCTGGCGGAGGACCCCCATACCTCCCATTAGTACCACCAGGGGATCTTCAGATATAATTTTTAGGAAATCCCCAATATTTTGACATTTTGGGTGAAAAAGTAAAGGTAAGAGTGTTGAAAAGTGCCCCCCTTAGACTCAAAACATATCTAAAAATATGTTTAAACCCTACTTTTACACGTCAAATAAAAAAATTTTTCTGGGGGAGGACCCCCATATCCAATGGTACCAACGGGGATTTTGTGTGGAAAAGTGCCCCCCCCCTCTTGGAGCCGTGCTGAATCCGCGCCTATATTTTAATGAGTGAAAGGTATCGAATCAAGTATTTTAAATTCTTAACGATTTCTGCATTTACCACATGATTCCCATAAAAAACAACAAAATATTAGAAAAGTATTCTTCCAAAAATCACTTAAAATTCTCAATTAGAGCCCTTAATTAATCGTATTTTCATGATTTTATTATATCTTTGGTATAAATAAAACATTCCTGCAATTTAAGAAAAAATACAATATTTCCACTTGAAAGGTTTTGAATATTACTCTAGTTTTTTTTGTCTGTTAACCAACTTTATTAAAAGCAACAATATAATTTTCATATAAATTGATGAAAACTTGATTTTCATTTTATTTTTCATCCTAGTTTCCATGGAGACTATTTTAACAACAATGCTATTCCATTAAACTTTTTATTTAAAAATTAAACTATCAAATAAAAATATTCTGCACTATACTTACCAGTTTTAAAATTTAAAATTTTGTTGAAATATATTTTTAGATTATTAATATAATTTTTAAACAGCTTTAGATATAGCTTTTCTTTTGAAAACTTGTTATTTTGCATTATGTTTTTTTTTTGTAACAATGGGGTGAACAGATCTCTTCTGGAGGAGAAATAAAGCTATTTCAGCAAAATGACCATAAAAAGAACAAAAAAGGGGTCAAGGGGTCAATTAAAGTTTTCGAAACATAGCCTATGTTTTTTCGGGGATTCTTTTACGTAGGTATACCAAGTTTGGTGCAGATCAGAAGTAAACTGTGGATTTGTATAGAAGACAAACACACAAACCCACATTCAATTTTATTATATTAGATGTATAATCAATTTATATCTTATTTTTAAATAATAAATTGATATTTTTATATTTATATTTGTCATAGTGGCAACGTGACAACCTAATCATTACTATATTTTCAATAAAATATAAACTCGCTTTCGGAAATTTCGAACTTTTGCATTTATTTTTTACAATAATTATTATTTTTTACATCTTTTTGCAGGTATGTTTTTTAAGGTAGTAAAATGTAACTTTTTATTTAATAATGCCAAAACGCAAAAAAACTAGATAGCACGGGTGAATATTTTAGAAATAAAGATAAAAATCGAAAATGTTAAAAGTCTAGACATTCGTGTCATTGCTATGAAACTGATACAACTTCGACGTTTGTTTGTTCTAATGAAGATAAAATTCTAAAATTTTGCGATGTTTGCGATAATAACTACATTTTTCAAAGCCAATCGATAAAAATTGTTACAAATTTTAAGAAAGTTAAATTTATTCTTGAGATGTCTCAGTGCTTCTTAATGAATCTGTGAAAAAACATTACCTTGGGAAAATAGTAAAAGAAGTTTACATTGCTCTGCTGTTAATTTTATTGGAATTATAGGGCGATTCGCCAATTCATATTACCATAGAGGAACTGTTAAAATTCCGCCACTGAATAAATATCCGTCATTTTTGAAAGAATACCCCGGAGAAGTACAACCCCTGCTTTAAGAATGTTTTATAAAGTGAGTAAGTGCAGTGAGCTGGGTTTTGTGAGGATTGCGAAAATTTCTGCGCAAGCAGTTAACGGGGGTTGGCGAGCGATAGCGAGCAGGGGGCGGTAGCCCCCTAGTATTCTAGAAAAAAAGATTTAATTTATTCCCGTTAAAAGTAACCTGAAAACAAATTAAATGTAAACAAAAACTTGTTAATCGCAGTTTTTTTCGCATTAATTAAAATGGGATTTAAAATATTTAATTAATTTTCTTTAAAGATGTCAAACAACTTAAAAATTCTAAAATTAACTAAAATCATTGAAATAAAACGGTGATGTGAATTTCATATTCTGAAATAATTAAGTAAATATATGGATGTGTAAATATATGGATGAATTAAAGTTTACCTATATTTAGTCCAGTTTATTTCTCTAAATATAGATAAGATGCATCATGAATATTCTAAATAATATACAATTCTGAAATATTTTTTCACATCCTGGAAAAGCCATATTTTAGTCTGTTAGTGGGTAAAAGAAAACTGCATTGCCGATTCAAAACGCCCCTTTTTTGGTGAAAATAATGGAGAAAACACCTATTATTTTAACCCATAACATATCTAGAAATTCTGGTAGTAAATCGCTCTCACAGGTAGAAAATAATTTCACAGTGGGAAGGATTTACACCCCTGAAGCAAGTATTCGAGCTTCTGGAGAAATAAGAGGATTAATAATAGAAGTAAAAGAAGCTTTAGCTTAAGGCTTTAAGTGTTCAACCAAGTGTTGGTCTGAATCACACCGAGCGAATCGATAAGGTTGCATCACAATGCTTTACTTTTTCAATAAACACTTGGAAACGTTGTAGAATTGAAAAGTTTTGTGGATAGGAAGATCTCACCTGAAAATATTTCCGGTGCAGTGGGATATTCAAAGTAACTGTTTTTTTATATCCATAGGGTTTCTGATTTCCCGGTGTTTTTGTCTTCCCGGGAATAATAAGATCATTCCCGGATAACAAGATCATTACAAATTGAAGTTATTTTAATTAAATTTATTTTTAAACTTCAAAACTATTTGAAGATTCCTTAAGGTGCATAAATATTTCTTTAAAAACGGATTCAATTTGAGTAATATTACTATATTAATTAGTTTAAGACAAAAAATATTTTTTCATGATTCCAGGAAGGATTAAAATCTAATAAAACTGAATAAAAGTTTTTGACAGTCATGGAAATTGTTGCCAGGCCTGGCAATAATTTCTCTTGAACATACTTTCGCATTTCCCGGAAATAGTTTATATAGAGAATTTAATAATATTATTTTCTCTGGGAATGCATTTATAATATTTATAATGAAAATTATTTTCAATCATTTTATAATTTATTCCATTTTCCGGGATGGATGGACGTGTTTGTTGGAATTCATTTCCAAACGTTTCGCTCTCTGCTTCGGAGAGCATCCTCAGTGGCAAAAAACAACACTGCTAAAAATTGAAAACAAAAACAAATACGAAACCATTACAGCGTGAATGCTAACGTGGAATGAAAATAATCATCATTTTCATCAATTTATAAATCATTTTATACTTGATCAAGTCAAAGAATGTATACTTTTAATAAGTAACTTCTGAACAAAATATTACTATTAGTTAAAAAATTTGAAGGAAAATTTGAAACTTAAATATAAATTTAAAGTCCAATGAGATTAATAAAATCTAAAGTAAAAAGATGTGACAAAATTTCCTTTCATTATAACTTTCAACTTTGCTTTTTTATCAAAAAACTGCCAAACGAATGATTTTGAAGCAGAGTCAGACATTTTAACCCTCTCGGCACAAGAACATCAAAAAAGTGAAAAAAAAATTTTCTTCTTCTCAATACATCCAAAATGTCCGTATATGTAGAAGTCTCATATGTGATCTACATGAATTAGTGAAGTCACTAATGAAAAGAAAATAAATTTGTGTGTTTACATCGTACAAAAATTGAGCTCATAAGTAGGAGCAAATACGAGGCACAGGGTGGCGAGAGGGTTAACAGCAATAGTTTTACACCTAAAAAAATCGTTATAGATTGAAAATTGTTATAGATTGTTTAATTTTTTAAAGCAGGGTTCTTTAATACTTTTTAATTTAAAATTGAACTTAAAATTAATGTTAAGGTATTCTGAAAAAAAAGTACTTCTGAAGTTACTTCTAAACATACATTTCGCTATGAACCAGAAATTATGTAAAGAAAATATTTTGTTTCAATACTGCGAGGAAATAAGTAAATCATATTCGTTTCAAGATGATTAACTAAAAGTTTCTTTCTATCTATGAAATGCATCAAAAAGTATATAAAGAATGGTACATGTTTCATAAACACATTTAAATTGGGAGTAGGTGCATTGAATCGCTTCTTATATCATAAATTTTCTTTCATATTCTGAAAAAAAAAGGATGTTTAGATTAAATTCTTTTCAGAACAGATAGCGGACGAAAAACAACTCAGACACCTGTCACCACGACTTCTTGTGAAGAAAGTTTCTTGCAAAAAAAAGGATATAAATTGATGGCTTTGTATAAATATTTTTAATCAGTTTTCTCGGAAAAATACGAAAGTTTTTAAAGATTCATGTGCATTTACAGAAATTTAGAATGCTATTTCGAAGAATTATTTAAAAAAATACAATTTGGGGTTGAAAACATGCCAGACAGTGATTTCACTAACATTAGGGGTTAGAAAGGGTAGGAAGGTTAAGAAAATAAATTTTAAACTCTGATCTTAATTTTTTTTCATTTCCCGGGATTACAAAATGTAGAAAAACTTAGCTATTTCCCGGTTTCCCGGGATCCCGGGAAAGAAACCCTGAGCACATTTCAAATACTTTTTATCTACAAGAAAGGTATCTTGAAAGATTTTTTCCGATAGAAATTATTTGTTTTTATAACTAATGCAAATGTCTCAAAAGAAAAATATATTTTACGGTGCACCTAAAGATTACAGCTATAATATAATTTCAAACGTTGTCTAGAATATTAAATAATAATGGAGTAAAATACTACGCTTTGAAGAAATATTATGGTAATGGTATACGCGTTTCTCACTATGAGAGAAAAAAGGGTTAATTTCATAGTTTTGAGAAAAATAAATTTACAACGCCCTTTTACCAACAAAGAGAAACTTCCAAAGAGAAATGGCAAATAAAATTTTTGCCGAACTCCAATTAATTTAGGGTTGAAATCCTCTAAACTTGTTACCTTTATCCCTTTGAGAGAAACCCGATTAAATTTAAACAAGAAAATTCGAAATACTGAATTAAAACCCTCCCCAACCTTCTTTTTAAACTCTCAACTCTAATTGAACCAATTCCCCAGAAAATTGTTAAATCTCATTCATTTGCACAAACGCAATTTAATTATTCCTCCACTCGTGTTTTCCCCTTACTCCAAATGACAAAAGTTTCAAAACAGTGCAATAAATGATCACACAACAAACCAAAACGCCCCCTTTTTTCTACCCTTTTGAAATTCATGTGAGAAACACAGTGGAGTAGTACACATTTAATTACTTCTCGAATCCTCCCTCCACGTATCTTTAAAAAGAACGCAAAAAAGTGAACTGGGCGAAGAGGGTTTAAACAGTAGATAGGTGAATGATTATCCCTGTTGCATGATAAGCATCATTTGAATCTGAACTGTTGTTGGATCGGAATACCCGTTTAAATTTAGGAATCCTTATAGTAATTAAGAACCGTAGTGGAACTTTTAAACTTGATTGTTTCATCACGTGGGATTGCACTAATTGATGATGGGAATATTCCGTCACCTGGTTCGGAGATTCGAGCTGGAATTATGCTAATTGGGTTCATTCTCTCAGGGATTCATTTTGCTATGGTATATTAGCGATGGGTATTAATCTTCATTGTAACTGGAAGTGGCCATTATTTGTGATGAAAGATGGTTATTCACTTCTTTTTTCGCTGCTGATATTTGCTTTTTTTGTATCGAGAAGTCTCATTTGATGTGAGCTTTAGCTGAATAATAGCTTTTGTTGAATATTTTTTTCAGAATATGTAAAAATACATTGTCAACCTGTATTTTTTACTTTTGTTCATTTTCAACCACAATTTGGGAATAGCCAGGGCAATGGAAAATCTAGAATAATTCCCTATTTCGTAATTGCAAATTATTCGAATTTCAATAGAAAAATATTCAGTAATAATGTGTATAAATAAGTTTCAATCTTTTCCTAACATAAAACAAAAATATGCACAAGGATTCCAAAACTTCAGATTATCAACAATATTTTTTGAAGCTCAAATTTTAACTTTCAAGGTTATCATGAAAAAGCTATTTTTTTTATTTTTGGGAGATTTAATACACTCAAACCTGTTTTTGTGCGGTACATTTTTCTGCGATTTTTTTGTGCGCTATATAAAAATTCCAATAAAATTGGTGCTCACCTCGAAGCACTCCCTTAAACCAGGTGAGGGAAATAATAAGGAAACTTTCAGGGTTACAGATCTTTATTTGGCATAAGAGATACAGCTCGTATCAGAAGAGCAGACGAAATAGGTGAATAGAGTCAAACAGTTGAATATAATAGGCTTCCGCCTTGGCGGCATTCAGATGAAACATAAAATTTGCATAAATAAAACAATATACAGATGGGTCACTTTAGCGTGACCATAACTCCTGCCCCAATTTAAAATTTAAAAAACTTAAATTTAAAATTGAATATAAAATTAAAGTTCACATGGGCAACTTCACCAACTTGGTGATATTTCTCTTAAAAAGTCTCTTGGCTGTCTTGACCGTGACGACACGAACGACCTGGTCTTGTCCTGGGTGTACTTCCATCACCCGACCTAGGGGCCAAGTAGCAGGTGGGACATTCGGCTCCTTCAAGATGATTAGATCACCTATTTGGAGGTTAGGATGAACCTTCCTCCAGTGCTTAGGCCGCTCCTGCAAGGAATGAAGGTATTCCTGCCGCCATCTCATCTAGAAACTAGACCGCATGTCCTCCAACAGTTGCCAGCGGGTCGAGGGGCTGATTGACTCTTCAGAAACCTGATCAGGGATAGAATGAAGCAGGTCTCCTAATAAGAAATTAGCTGGACTTAAGTCATTCAACGAATCAATATCATTTGAGGGAGAAACAAGAGGCCTGGATTTGAGGATTGCCTCGATTTGGCATAGCAAGGTATTTAGTTCCTTAAAGGTGAGGCTGTTATCACCTACTACTCGTTTTAGATGATACTTCACAAGTTTAATGGACGACTCCCAAATACCTCCGAAGTGAGGAGACAAAGCTGAAATCATGTGCCAGTTAATAGACGATTGATTAAAATAAAATGAAATATCTAGATCACGATCGATCCTCCTTGCAAACATTGACAACTCGTCACTTTAGCGTGACCAATTGGAACATAGAACAAATTCTTGTATATCTGGCTACAGAGGCATGTAGTACAAGGGTCTAGAGCAGGGGTTGGCAAGTAATTTTGCTTGGGGTACAGATAATTTAAAAAAATTGTATCGAGGTCCGGAGAAAAAATAGGTACTTTTATTACTGCTATGAATTCTTCCCTTCAGATACACATATTTTTCACATACATACTAATATTTCAGCACTCCATCTAAATTACCCTTCCTACCCTCTTGAAAAAATAGTCACATATTCCCCTCGTGGGGTCTCTGAGGACCCCATGCGTAAAACATGCCTATGACTCTAATAAAGGTTAAAAATTCCTTAAATGGAGAAGAATTGTCATTTTTTATTTCTAGAAAGATGCTTCAGAATAATTTATCCAATTTTTTTGGTATTTTTCTCATTTTTTTCGTCTTATTACGGCTTAATTGGGTTTCTTTTGATACACGTTTTTTAAAACATCTGGACCTTCAAACAAGAATTAAATTACAGAAATGAACTACATTGAAGTTGTTTTACTTAAAATATTTATAAGCACACTGTTTAAAGCATACTAAGTTATATACCCGGTCTTGCACGGGTAGAATTTAGTAGTTTATTTTAAACGATTTATGAAGCTGCATAGATTCTCTATTCTGCATTATCAGCTACCTGTCACCCCAGATTAATTTATTTAGTATTATGAAACATGTAAAGTTTGGATTCTTCTTTTTAAAATTGAAATAATACAAAAAAAATGATCGGTTCAGATTTCTTAGTGAAATCAGTATCTCTCTTGCTTATGTAAGTTTTAACATAAAATTGGTTTTTTTCTTGATAATTCTTCGAAATCACATTCTGGACTTCCGTAAACACTCATAAATATTTGAAAGCATTCTTATTTTTCAAAGAAGACTGAATATAAAAACCTATTTACAATCAACCATGAATTTATATTGTTTTTGTAAAGAATGTGTTCAACAGGAAGTAATGGCCACAGTTGTCTGAGTTTTTTTTGCTGCAACTGTTAGATACTCAAAAGATTTCTATAAATAGCATATTTTTCTTAGAATGTGAATAAAAAATTTAAGAAATAGCGAGTGATTCAATGTATTTAGCCGCAATCTTCTTTTTGTAAAAAAAATGACAATTTCTACGAAAATATCTTTCTAATATTTCTCCAAACGTTCTAAACAAACATGCAAACCTTTTTTATCTATAATACAACAACAAATAAAATACTAAACTTTATTTGATACTGTTTTACCGCCATTCATGGCTGGGGTCTCAGAAGACCCCAGAGGGGGAATATGTGACTATTTCTCCCAAGACACTTAAAAATGGAATAATAACTCCAAAATTTTTACCCATTGTAAAACTTTGCGTAATTAAGGAATAGTAGCATCGGAAATTGTCAAAACAAAAATGCATGGGAGATATCAAGCGTCAAAGTGCGTCTGGGGTCGAAAAAGACCCCAAAGGGGTAGGAAGGTTACACTACTCGACAAAAAAATAGGGTCAAAATGCTTCTGACACAAATCAAGCAGATTCTTATGTAAAATTACCCCCTGAATCCGAATTCAACCCCCGTTTTTCTCCATCACGTTCAGATTTTCGGGGAATAGCCCCTCCCCCTTTTTGCGTTTTTCGATGACTTAATGACTTTGAATTCGATTTTCAGGGGCAAAAACTATTACTTTAGCCTCTAAATTACACCTGAGGAAACAAGAAAGGTTAAAGCTTCTAAAATATACAAATTTGTTGCAAATGGATAAGTTTAAGGGGTTATTACCCCCTAAAAATGCAAAAAAATCGTTAAAAATTATAGATTGTTTTTGGCTATTTTTTACCCAATACATCATTAAAGGGTCCTAACCCTTCCCCAAGAACCCGAAGTTAATGAATATATGCAGCAGGGATTTTTACTAATAGCGGTTGAGGCGTTAGCGCCCCCGAAGCACTCGCGAAAGTAACTCCCTGAATCACGCAGCCGCTCGTGAACTCAGGAATTAGTATTCATATTTTGAAAAGCTCAAAACCGACATTGTTCTTTGGAGTTGAGCTGAACGGCGGATGAAATGAACGAACCATATATAGTGGCAGCTCCCTAGTGGAATATCGCTACGGGGGCAGCTGCAAGTGGCGGCTTCGATGGCTATAAACGCTGTGAGACGGTCGCTGCGCTTTTCGGAGCTGTGGTTTTTCATCGGGCTGGGTGGGGTTGCCTTTGCTCGTCTTGGTTTCCCTATCTCCGAGTGTTGCCTTAATGGCGACGGGACGGATTGCCTAGTTTTTTGACTTATATTTCAGGTCTATCCTGAGGGAAATTGTTCAGTTCGTTAAAAACTGGCCATTTTTTGGGGATGGGGGTTCCATGTTTCAAGCTGTTAATAGATGCGTGAGCTGTGGATAACAATTGGGGGTGTCCCATTAAAAAATGAGGGTGATGGGGGGAAAACTGGTGTCATATTTGCATTTAGGAGGTCATTTTACACAAGTATCGACTGAAATTCAGTCAGTAACAGTTGGAATTTTTTGTATAGCAGTTTAATCCTTAAGTATGGCATCGAACCCCTTCCGTGGTGCTTTGGGGGCGCTATCACCTCAACCGCTTTTTGTAAAAATCATTGCTGCATATATTCTTTAAATTTGGGTCCTTGGGGGAAGGGTTAGGACCCTTTAATGATGAATTGCGTAAAAAATTAGAGGAAAAAATAGCCAAAAACAATCTCTATAATTTTTAACGATTTTTTTGCATTTTTAGGGGTGTAATAACCCCTTAAACTTATCCATTTGCAAAAAATTTGTATATTTTAGAAGCTTTAACCTTTCTTGTTTCCCCAGGTGTAATTTAAAGGCTAAAGTAAGTTTTTGCCCCTGAAAATCGAATTCAAAGTCATTAAGTCATCGAAAAACGCAAAAAGGGGGAGGGGCTGTTCCCCGAAAATCTGAACATGATGGAGAAAAACGGGGGTCGGATTCGGATTCAGGGGGTCATTTTACATAAGAATCTGCTTGATTTTGCTAAACACTGGGGGTCTCGCGTTAGAATGACCACCTAACCGGGACACATGCCTAACAACTTGCACCCCAGGGCCCCACGGTCACGAAAACGAAGATGGGCATCGTAGGCCTTTGCCCTCTAGGGCTGTTGCGCCAATGAGTTTAGTTTTTTAGGATATAACTACCAAGTTTCATAACATTTGGTTCAGTAGAAAAAAGCCTTACGGTTTTAAGTGCTAAAAAAGTAGTTTTGAGAAATATTTATAAAAAAATATGTGGTAACTATGCTTAATAAACATTGGGAATTTGTTATGCTTAGAATTCGCGCATCACTATGAAATTTGCTGAATCAATTTATGAGTATAAACATCGATTTGAGAGCAAAATCCTTAACTTGATAATTTGACCGATTTGGAGGTAGAGTCCCCTTAAAAATATATTATAATGCATTTAGGGTTTATGATGAATGTTTATAGTGTCTGATAGTGAACCTACTAAAGACAAAATAATGAAGGTAAGTATTGAATGGCGTTATTGAAATAAGTTGATGATAAAATAAAATCCTCCATGCAAAGACAATAAAAAATTATAAAAAGGACGTCGGAATTTTATTTGTGCGTTAGTTGAAATTTTAAAAATGTACAAATGTTTCAAGAATACAATGGATCCCCTTCATCAGCAATAGCCTCCAACAGTCTGACAGCAAACATTGTATCCTCGAAACATTTAGTATGGCTCGTACATTTATAAATTTTTAACTAGCATGCAAATAAAATTACGTTCTCCTTCTTAGAATTTTTTAAATTGATGATATTCTTGACTTATCTTCTCTTACATTTTTAGATAATCACTAAAACTATAGTATCCATCAAATTAATTGCAAAACAAACTGATAATTTGAAAATTTATTAAGAACATAAGTTTTGTTTAACATCGACCAAAACTAGAAAAAATGAGCATCGCAATTAGCATGATTTACTATTCAGAACCCAAATTCTTATGTTATTAAACCTAAAGCCTTGGATACTCTACCTTAGGTAGAGGATCTAGGGCTTTAATTAAACCTAATAATCCAAAAAGTATACTTCCTAAGGTCCAAAACATGCTGTAAAAATTCCACTGATTCATTGAGATCATGAAGACTGTTTCTTCCCAGTGATAATCGGGCTAAATATAAACCTACCTTTAAAGTGACTCAATAATTTTCCAATACAGATATCTTCCCACAATACTCACCCAAAAGTACTACACAAAGGTATATCAACGGGAGGCATTTGCAATTCGAATCTTTCCGATGGTTCTCCAACCTCTTAGCAGTATTGTTGGCGAAACGAGCCCATTATGCAGAGGCCACTCTGTTTCCACAGAAATGTCCCTAGCCAATGAGTATGGAGTATACACATTTCGATCTTGGGTTAATGGTGGTAGAAGCGATTGAGCTAAGGGGTTATCAATGACCGTTGTCTTTCTAAATGATTCCGCCATTTGCATTCAGTTGTGAAGGTTTGAATAGACGGATACCTTAAGTTGCCTTAAGGTTAAAGCATGTTAAATGCATGCATATAAACTCTGTGCTTGGGAGAGTTCCTCTGATTTCCAAGCTTATTTTATAAAAAAATTAATTAATTTTTTAAATACTAGGGGGCTACCGCCCCCTGCTCGCTGTCGCTCGCCAACCCCCGTTAACTGCTGACGCAGTAACTTTAGGACCGCTTCACAATTCCCCACAAAACCCAGCTCACTGCACTTACTCACTTTATAAAACATTCTTAACACAGGACTGGCGAATATTTATTCAGTGGTGGAATTTTATCATTTCCTTTATGGTAACATGAATTGGCGGATCGCTTTATAATTCCAAGAAAGGTTCATATATAGTTCCCGCTAAATATGAACCTTCCCTTAATGTTTCAGTGCTTCCCTTAACCCATTAACGCCCAAGCTATTATTTTTTTGGGTGATTTGAATAAAAATCATGGATCTGGTGTATTTTGCCTTTAATATGAATATTATGAACAAATTTTGTGAAAACAGTCATTAGTTTCTTTAAAAAATGCTGATCTAAAAATAGATCACTGGGCGTTCGGAGGATATTTTTTGTCACAGAGCTAAGTAATAGTAGAACCTCAAAAAATCATAAAACATATAAAATAAATATACCTATTAGTATTTTTCTTTAAAAAATGCATATTTATTTATAAATCTGAGAAAAATAATTAAATAATTATAAAATTAAATAATTTACCTAAGATTTATTATATGAATAGCCTATCTTGAAAGTAATAATTGGTGAAAAAGTGGGAATTGAACCAAGAACTTTAAATTTATATGTATATTATAGAAATAATATTTCATAATATTGTGTATTTAAGTTAAATAAAATGCATTAGGTGATTTTTTTGTAAATTTTATGGATTAGTTTTATTATAAAATAATGATATTCATGAAATAAAATGTAACTTATTCGGCAACATAAAAATTGCTGCGTGTTGAAGCTTTTTTTCCGGCCTATTTTAATTAACTATACTTTTCCAATTAACTTACTATTCTGCCATAACGTCAATTTTAAGGTTGTAAAAGCTGTTTTAGGGCGAATTAAAAAAAATTATTACAATTTTCAATTTAAGATTTTTACATCTCCTCAAAAACTTTTAATTGTCTATTAATTTTACCTATAATGTATTTCAAAACAAAATGCTTGCATGGACTTAAGTTGTATCAACAAATTAATGTGAATAAACTTGAGTACATAATACTATTTGCAATCTTTTGATTTACTAAATAATCAATCAAGAAGGTCTACCTTTCATTCGTCCACCAGAAAAATTATAAAATTTAATTAACAATAATATAATGATCAATTTCTGAAGAAAATCTGTATTTGTGTCCATCCTGAATATTACTGAGTATTCTCCTATTCAATTTTTACAGTTTATAGTCGAAAAATCTGAATAATCATATTGTAAGCATCATATAAAAAATTAACACCCTAACGCCCAGTGATCTATTTTTAGATCAGCAATATTGGGTCGTAATTTTTCACTAAATAAATTAGTTTTTACAAAAATCTCCATTGTATCCTAATAGCTACATCTATAAAGATAAAATAAAATCTGAAAATGATTTAATTTGTGGTATATTTTTATAGATTTCTCGTAAAACATGAACAAAGATGAAAAAATTGCAAAATGAAACCCCAAGGCAAAGTTTTGCCCATCACTGTAACAAAATAAATGCTGCAAACGAAAAAAACACATTAGATTATTCTTAAGGAAGGCTTTCTCTTCCCATATGAGCAGTTTTGTTTTTGTGGGGTAAATTTAAGGTAATTTAAAAGACCATTTCTGACACTATGTTTAGCGATCTAAAAATAGATCAATGGGCGTTAATGGGTTAATGTATCTGTGAAAAACACATTACCTTAGGGAAATGGGTAAAAAAATGTTTACATTGCTCTGTTGTTAATTTTCTTGGGGTTGAATTCCGTTATAGTTCCCGCTAAATATCACTAATCTCTTTTGGACACTATAAAGTATAAATATTGCTAAATTGTTTCAAATTCATAGATTAAAGTGTTTAATTAGATCTATAACTATTCAGTTTATCATTAAAAATTAGAAAAATTGGTTTACATTTGAATATTGAGCGTTCGAAAGAGATTGGCGATATTTAGCGGGAACTATAACGGAGAAAATTAACAACAAAGCAATGTAAACATTCTTTTACCCATTTCCCTAAGGTAATGTTTTTTCACAGATACATTAAGGGAAGCATTGAAATATCTCAGGAATAAATTTAATTTTCTTAAAATTTTTAATGATTGACTGTTAAAAATGTAGTAATTATCTTAAACATCGCGAAAATTTAGAATTTTATCTTCATGAGAAACAAACTTCGAAGTTGTGTCATTTTCATAGCAACGACACCGAATGTCAAGACTTCCAACATTTTCATCCTTATTTCTAAAACATTCCCCCGTGTTATTTAGTTGTTTGTGTTTTGTCATTATGAAGGGGAATATTCCGTATTCGGGAACCATCGCCAACTTGGCGACTTTCTAGAAACTTGGCGATAAACTCTAGATTGTGGCGACCGATCTAGATATTTAGATATCATTTGAATTTGAATCTAATACCAAATAAATTATTTATAAACATTGAGTGTCATATAGGTTTTGTCTCTTATTGTTTTGAATAGCTTAAACGGTATTGTTTAACACAAGTCTGGTTTGAAAAAATATAAATAATAAAACACTAGGTGCACTGACTAGTTACATGGTAAAATATTAAATTTGAAATATCAATTGGTATAATCAGGATTTATTATGACGTAATGACTTTGATGTCGATTTTCAGGGTAAAAAACTATTAGCCTTTAAATTACACCCGAGGGAAGGAATTACACCCGAGGTTAAAGTTTCTAAAATATGAAAATTTGAATAAGTTTAAGTATAATGAATAAGTTTAAGGGGTTATTACCCCCAAAAAATGCAAAAAATGGATAAAAATTATGGAGATTATTTTTGGCTATTTTTTCCTCTTATTTTTTACGCGATTCATCATTAAAGTGTTCTAACCCTTCACCAAGGACCCAAAATTAAGGAATATATGCAACAATTATTTTTTACTAAAAGCGGTTGAGGTGTTAGCGCCCCCGAAGCACCCGCGGAAGGGTTCAATGCCGTACTTTAGGCTAAGCGCGCACTAAGAGACTTCTGTCTCGGCGACTTAAAACACTAGTCACTCGAGAGCAATGCATTTCTATGAGGAAATTCTTGGCCTAGTGATCTTGGTCTCGTCGCCATGTGCGCGCACTCTAGCTTCTTGCAATAGCCAGGGAAGCAATTTTGTCTTTGTCTCCGAGAGCAATTTTGTCTTTGTCTCCTAGTGCGCGCTTAGCCTTAGAGTTAAACTGCTATACAAAAAATTCAAACTGCAACTGACTGAATTTCAGTCTATTCTTGTGTAAAATGACCTCCTGAACTCAAATATGACACCCGTTTTCCTCCATCACCCTCAATTTTTGAATGGACATCCCCCAACTGTTATCATCAGTCCACACATCTATTAACAACTTGAAACATGAATCCCCACCCCCTAAAACTGGCCCGTTTTTAACGAACTAAACAATTTCCCTCAGGATAAACCTTAAATATAAAAACTATGTCATTTTTGAGCTGTTCAAAACATGAATATTCATTCCTGAGTTCGCGAGTGGCGGCGTGATTCAGAAAATATCTTCGGATGTGTTAACACCTCTACCACTTTTAGCAAAAATCTTTACTGCATATATTCATTAAATTTGTACCCTTGGGGAAGTGTTAGGTCCCTTTAATTATGAATTGCGTAAAAATTAAAAGGAAAAAATTGGTAAAAATAATCTCAATAAATTTTTACTGATTTTTTTGCATTTTTTGGGGGGTAATAACCCCTTAAACTTATCTATTTGCTACAAATTTTTATATTTTAGAAGCTTTAACCTTTCTTGTTCCCTCGGGTGTAATTTAAAGATTAAAGTAATAGTTTTTGACCCTGAAAATCGAATTCAAAGTCATTACGTCATCGAATAACGCAAAAAGGGGGAGGGGCTGTTCCCCGAAAATCTGAGCCTGATGGAGAAAAACGGGGGTCGGATTTGGATTCAGGGGGTCATTATATATATGAGAATCTGCTTGATTTGTGTCAGAAGCATGTTGACCCTATTTTTTTGTCGAGTAGTGTAATAGGACGTAATAATCCAACGTCGGATGAATATGCATCCCCTGAAGTATTGCGAGAAGAAGCGCGATACGAAATATTGAAAGCACGGGAAAAAATGAAGTCAAATTGTGAAAAACGTCACTGTGTTGCACATCAGGATGGCCGCATGTAATATAATTATTTAACTAGTGATATGTAATTATTAACTAGTGAAATAATCTTTTGTATTTCTGTGGCAACAATTTATGTTGTTGCTCATGGTAACTGTTTTTAAACAAGAAAATAAAGAGTACGTTTTTCTAGGAGTTTAGTTTTTTTTAGTTTAGGAATTTAACTTTAAAAATTTCGTAAAGTAAAATTCTGATAGTAACAGGCTTGGAGAAATTTTAAAAATGATTTAATTAATTTCAGTAAATTAACGAATTTCAGTAATAAACCAAAGTAAGTCTCATTCGCTATTTTTAGGTATAAGTTTAGGTTTGAAGGAATGTTTTTTTTTGCATTTTTAAGAATATGTTTTAAATGCCCATTTTCAGATTTTCGATGGTCATTTTGCATCGATATGCTTTTTATGACATGTTTTATTTGCCGTATTCAGATTAGGATTTTCGGTTTTTGAGTTTGCCTTTGCCTATTCTCGGCAGCCATTTTGATTGTGACGATTTTGAAAAAGTCGCCAAATATCTTGGCGACTTTTCTTGGCGATGGTTCCTGAATACGGAATCTTAGCCATAATGAAATAAAGAGTTACATGTTACTACCTTAAAAAACATACTTGCAAAAGGATATAAAAAATAAATGCAAAATGCAAAATTTCCGAGAGCGAGTGTATATTTTATTGTAAATATAGTAATGATTAGGTTGCCACAACTACAAAGATAAATATAAAAATATTAATTTGTTATTTAAAAAATAAAAAATAAATTAATTTTATATAAGTTTAAAATATAATGAAAACCGTTTGAACAACAATTAAACCCTTTGTGAACAACAAAAATATAAATATTGTTAAAAATAACACAAAATATATTTTTTAAATTCGTGTTATAAATAGAAAGATGATTATTTAATATATTTGAATATTAAAAAACCAGTGAAACATGTTTTCAATTGTTTTAAAATTCATAGTTTCTTGCTCTGTAACTGCGACCTTATCCGAAATCTAAAAAAATGGAAATATTTTAAAATTGAGATTTTTTTTAGAAATTCTAAAGGCACTTTGCACATCCTTGAAAGAATCCGGACAGTTTGATACCAAATATGTGTTATACGGATCAGTAATTAAAAAGCCTTTCTCTGGAAACCGTTCACCAAAAACTTTTTTTTAGAATAGAGAGACAATATATGTAAAAGTAATAAAGTAACTTCCATGAGGAAAATTTCATATATTTTCTGTCTATGAATTTAAATACCTAATGAATTTTGTAACAGTAGTTGAAAGAATGAGATAGGTTCAGTTAGTTTTCTATTGAAAACTTAGCGAAAACTTCACGGTATAGATTCTATTGTAGATTGTTAACTTAGTTTAGATCTCTCTTCAGGTATAAAAAATAACCTAAAACAGTAAAATATACACTGATGCTTTTTTTTATCAAGAACATAAAAAAAACACCCATTGTATACCTCTGTGTATGACACTATAGAAGAAAGTAATACATAAATAAATATACAAAATATAAACACTACGAAATATACAAAAATAAGGAAAATTGGTTGAATACACGGTATCTTTAAGTAGAAAGGAAGTTTTTTTTTCACTGTCCAAGTAACAAAAATCTATCTTTATCAGGAAAATGAGAATAATTTTCAGTTCTGTTCTTGTTGATAATCGGAGTGGGTATAGCTTTCAAAAATGATAGAGAGGTAAATGTATAAGATAAAGCATCTTTCCACAAATTTGTCAATATAATATATATTTGCAGTTTTAGTACTCAGAATGCTAGCTTCCTTTTATTCAGAAAAAGCTGTTTTTAGCATTACTAAATATCTTTAACATAAATATAATTAAAATTACTGAAAATGTACAGGCGTGTTCCCACCAACTGTCCAATTCAATATCCTTTAAAACCGAACGATGCAAGGAAAGAAGCAACCAAAATCGCCTCGCATGTCTGCATCTCGGCCTCACAAATCCAGAGAAAGAAAAAAAACAGCTTTCCAAAGGGAAAGGAATGCGAACAACGCGCGACTTTATTCAACTCCCGGCGAAGTGATAGCTGTGAATGTATCCTAATTAAATTCGGCTTCAAGGCTCTAAAAGGCTTTTCTCTACCGCGGGAAAAGGTCGCTCCGTTTCGATTAGTCTGTGACGATTTTGTTCCCCGAGCACGTGCACTTAGGGATCTGGGGGGAGGAGATACAACTCTAAGGGAATATGAAGTTTTGATTTTCTTCTTTGGAGAGAGAGTCGCTTCTACGAACACGCGACTAAGGGAAGAGACAAAGAAAAATAATTAAGTTTACGGTTTGTTTGTGTTTTATAAACTCTTTTGAAGTGTATGATAACAAACGACGTAGAGTATGGGAAGTAGGAAGCATATGAGGGATGCTTAGGCTATCTTTACGTCTTTAAGTTAGAGTTACTGTTTATTTGTAAGTTTTGAAATGTAAGTTCATTTTTTTCTTTCTATTGTGTATAGTGTCGAAAAAAACTCAAAAATTCAACTAAATTATTATACGTATACATATTAAATAAGATATTTATATGTTCTTGCTACTCTTGATGGATATTTTCTCTTAAACAGCTTAAAGTAGCTTAAATTTACTTAATGTTTTTAATTTAATTTTAACCCGTAACAGGGGAGGTGAAAAGTTGGAACATACAAGGGGACGTCGTGGGGTCTCAGAGACTCCGCAACTTTCTATATTTTTTAAAAATCGTCTAATTAAAATATGATTCTGATACTTCAGTACATTGTTATTTGAACATTTATCTCTTGACAGAAAAATATTTTAACTTTATGATGAAATAAACATTTTTTCCAGACAATTTCCCAACAGACTTAAAATTATCGATAGAAACCATATGGTGCAATAGATTCTTTAAACTTAAAAATAAAAACGCATCTATTGTGAATTAACTGTTTTGTTTTTATGATTTAATATATAAAGCAAATTTTAATAAGAGAAAATTCTGTGTAGAACAATAGAAAATTTTTTTGACAGTGCCTGAAATATCAGTTTTTTATCATTGTTTTTGAAGCATACAATTTAAAAATTTTCACAGAAATTATCTTCACAGTCTCTTCCCCACTGAAATCACTCATAATTTCATCTATTTAAAAAAAAACTCTTACATACAACGCGGATTAGAGATAATCATAAATAATCTCCGCGGACCTAGCTTCAATACCATGCTTACTAACTCTGGACGAAAACTGTTACACTGCGGAGGAGGTGGGTCTCTGGGACTCCTGAAAAAGAATTTTGGAATTTTCGTACAGTCGCACATGTCAAAACATGCTGATAAGAAGGGGTCAGGGCCAAGGTCACGAAAGGTGAAGCTAGCTGAAGAATCCATTCAATTTGACCAAGCATGTGGTAGGGGGGAGGAGAGGAAAATGTTGCGGAGGCTGGGAGACCCCACGTCTCCTGCTACGGGTTTATTAAATATAAATTTATAAAGATGTCTTAAACTTCACCAGAACATTATTCAAATAGTTATTCTTAATAAGTAGACCAAAATTGGACCCTTCTCTTTATTAAAATTTTTACACATATATTTCTGTATATTATCTATATTTTATAATTCAAATATAACTGACACACTGACTGATGCACAGTACACTCATCCTGAAATCTCCAAAACTACTGGACACAGAGGCTTAAAATTTGACAGAGACCTTCCTCTCAGCAATGAGGTATTCTCACGTTTTGAGATAAAATTTTATCAAAATAGTAGATAAAAAACCATGAAGAATGACGTTTACATTAAGTTTTTTCGTAGCCTAGTTTCTGATATATAAATTTTTGAAATTTCGTTTTTTGTTAGGGTGCAAAAACACATTCGAATTACAAACATGCGCTAAGAGGTCACATCCAATAGATTCCCATTTTCTGATCACGTGAGGAAAACTTCAGTAAGAGTACTGTTGCCATCATCATGAAGATCTCACTGAAAAAAAATTCATGAAAATATCGTGAATATTCGAGGAGATATTAGCATGTGAAAATAGCACTTTTTCAGGCCTCAAAAAAGAAAAAGTTCATAAATTTGAAATTTTTTTTAATTTTTTGATTAAATTTTGTCTTCATTCAACTAAAAAACACAATACTACACAATAATACTGAAAAATTTGCAAATTTACGAACTTTTTCTTTTTTGACCCCTGAAAAAGTGCTATTTTCACATGCTAATATCTCGACGAATATTCACGATATTTTCATAAAGTTTTTTCAGTGAGTTCTTCAGGATGTTGACAACAATACTCTCACCGAGGTTTTTGCTCTATCTCCTTTAGTTTTTAAATAAATTTTTAATTTTTTTCACTGCTAGGGTAAGCAGTGTTATTCCTAGGATTTTTTTTGAAGCAGTTAAAATAATCCTTGACTTTTTTAGGAGGAGTGAAATACGGAAATAGTGATAAACAACATATGCAAAGGCAAGTTTTCTATATAAAGCGTTTACTTTTTAATGGACATATGAAATATAAAAAATGTGGATGAATCGAATCACAAATTGCTTATTTTATTATACTAGAGGTATTTAAACTGAAATTATGCTGAAGCTAATCGAATAAAGCTTTCGAAAGTCGATAGTACTCGGTGCTAGGTTTTTAAAATTTTACGGAGATAATACAAATACAAATTAAGTCGACCAACTACAGGCAAGCTCCCAGCAAGGTTGGTCCGGTCCATTTAACTCAATCCACCCGATTCCCAGTATCAGTCAATTTTATTCTTGAATTCACCCCACTTGAGTTGATAATCGTTTCAGGTAACCCATTCCATCTGTCCACTACCCTGTTAAAAATAATACTTCCTACAATCCCGATTAAAATTTGCCTTGTTCAATTTTAATCTGTGACCCTTCGTTCTATTACCCGTATTGAAATCTAGTCCCTCTGTGTCCCCTTGTTTTCTCATTTTGAAAAGTTGAATTAAATCCCCTCTAATCCTTTTTTCCTCTAGAGTGAGCATATTTAACTTACTTAATCGTTCCTCATAACTTCAAACTCACCAATCCCCTATGTAATGGCAATATAATATTCCCGGACCTTGAAGAAACAGTTTTTTTGTAAACTTATACGATCAAAATCATTAGTTTTCACTTCCTTCCATAATTTTTTTTTATTTTCCGATAATTTTTCTGTGATTTACAGCGATTTTACGCCTTCAAAATCGACTCGTCTATGGGTAGCATTGTTTAGCTACCCGTAGGGAGCTTCAATGGGAATTCTTTTTGCCTATCATTGATGTTGGAAACACAGAGTTGCCGCCCATGCCGCCTTTATTATTTTTCTACCTCTACGAGTTAGAGTAGAAAAAAATCATTTGTTGATTTGTCCAAGCTAAACATTTTTTAAAAATTCAAAGCGTGAAAATACACCTGGCTAGTATTTTAAAGAGTATTTCCAGTTTTCAATGCGTGAAATACGCTCTCAGAGGCGTTAAAAATAGTATATCTGGCTGTAAGTCATATCAATGAATTCTCCAGGGTCAATTACCTAAGGGTAGACCTTACTTCCGTGACCCTAGGACACGTTGGTTAAAAATAAAAGCCGCGAAATGGACTTTTGAAACACCCTGTTTATTTGGTATTGTTCTAGTTATACAAATAAATACACTGGCATTCAAAATTAAGAGAAATTGCACATTTATTCGATTTTCTCCAGATATACTGGATAGATTTTGATGAAATTTGGTATGAACATAGGTTGATATAATACCGATTAAATAGTCATTCAAAAATTGTAATACACACGCATGCGCAGAAGTAGCAATCGCCAGAGTTGAAAGGTAGATCTGGAGAATATCGAACAAATGTGCAATTTCTCTTAATTTTGAATACCAGTGTATATACGGGCAATGTGATAAATCCGGCATTATTAATAATGCCCGAAGTGTGGAAGAGGGCAATGTGATAAATTCAATGCTATTTATCAATGAAATTTATCCCTATGCCCACCTCCATTCTGGGCATTATAAATCATGTCCAATTAATCACTTTGCCCGTAACATATATTCCGAGGAATCACATCGTATTATGTATTTCTTGATTTTTTAATCATCTTTTTAATGAGAAAAATTATGAACCCCAAATCCTTTTGTAATGGTATTGCTGATGTAACTATGTTAACAGGCCATAAGTTCTTTAAATATACTGAACAATGAAGATGCATTGATGTTCTACACTCTCAAAGCATTCAATATATTAAATTGATTACCTACTTAACTGATCGAAATCTCTCGTAGATGGCTATACCCTCGCATCTCTACTCAATAATCTCGCATTATACTGTATCTGTTTCACATTTGGGATTTCTACTGATTTAGTATATAGACCAAATATTAGATTTAGTACCCAAAGCGTCTGCTCTTAATATTGATCCATAGTTGAATGGGTGGCTGGAGAAACGTTGCATGTCGTTTTTTTTCACCAAGTCAGTTTTTGATGGACAAACGATCTGTATAAGGCATCGGCTTCGGGATCGGAGGGTCCCGGGTTTAATTCCCGACGCCGCTAAAGACCCACAGAGTATATGAGGAGTACTTGCTCGTTAAATATGTGGGTCCGAAAGTCCTGTGGTCCTTCATGGCGCAGTTAACCACGGGTCCAGGTGTCTGGAGACTATTTCCCTCCCCTTCAGATACATGAGAAAATTGTGGATGTGGCGATAGATAGTGGAAGCATCTATCATATATCATGAGGCAGAAGTCAGACTCCTGCCATTTATGGGCCTCACTTTCTCAGGAGCCCTTGCCCTTTCCCTTGAATCCTTATGGAGATTGGCACACAACAAGTGACCAAGTGGCACACGACAACAACAACAACAACAGTAGTTAGTTTTCAAACCTCTAGATAGCCTGTAATGCAATAGAAAAGTGGGAGTCATGCTTGGGTTTGGTGGGAAAATGTTTCATGTTGGAAGCGCTCCTGTAAAATTAAACTTTCGCTTCATGCAACGTTTTTCCAGCCTGGTATTCAGTTAGTATCTTAAATTTCTCTCATGTTGTTCTTCCAACAATCTTAAATACAATCAAAATTCGTTGTTCAACAATCTTAAGGTCAACAATCTAACACACTACGAAATCCCGAAAATAGACCTAAACAATGTACTTTATTTCCTCTATTTCTAAGTGTATTTTAAATCTTCAGATTCGGAATTACTTTGAATTTTGTAGTTAATTATCTAAATTGTATTTTTAAAAGTTAATTAAATAAACACTTTTTTAATACTTATTAAGGAACTTGACAGTTATGTTCTAGTCGCCGTGACGGAAGTCTCTAGTGCGCGCTTAGCTTAATAGGAATGTTATCAACCTCCAACAATAACAAGGTATGATTAGTTTATTTTAAACACTAGGGGGCTCTGCCCCCTGCTCGCTATCGCTCACCAACCCCCGGAACTGCTTCGCAGTTCTTTGAAGATCGCTTCGCGATCTTAGCGAGCAGAGCTCGTTTGTTTCATCTCAACAATCCAGGCTCGTCGGCTTTGTTAATGCGCCTTTGAGACCGAAGCTACTCATCTCTCTAGTGTATCAATGATTTAATTCGAATCATTCATTCCCTCGAAGATATCAAAATAAAACTGGTTCTAAAATATTCATCTCTTAACTTCAATTCTTCTTTCTTCAATTATTGAATAGAAATGTTTTTAAAAAAATATCAAGAAAGTCTACCAATTATCATCAACCAACTTAGAGTAAAAACAAGCCTTTAAGAAACTTTAAATTTTTAATATGCACGTAAACATCTAGTGAATCGTCGGAAATTAAAAAAATAAGACTCATAAAAATAAGCTGTTTCCCTAGTGAAAGACCAGAAAGAGAAGAAAAAATTGAAACTTTGAATCTCAATAATTCTAAAACTGATTCGAATTTTTTAAAAAACGAAACGCCAATATTTTTATAAAAAATAACTGTATATGTGTCTAAAATATTGTGCCTCTATCATGATTAGTTTTTATTTTATAGCGAAAAAATCGAAAAATTGTCAAAAATTTCGAAACTTTAAAATTGAATTACTCAAAAACTAATTCGAAATTTGAAAAAAGAGCGATGAGGTGCAAAACTTCATGCCTAAGAGTATGTGTATGCAAAAAATCACGTTTCTGCTGTAAATAGATTTTGCTGGAGGCGAACTCGCAGCAGAAAAAAATAATTTTCGACTTTGACATTAAATAACTCCAGAACTAATTATCTAATTAATTAGGTTTTGGAATGAAAATGATTATCAAGCGTTTGTCTACCAATGGTCAAAATTTCATAATATTCCTTTGAATAGTTTTTGCGTAGTTAGAGTTCAAAATGTTCAAAAATAGAATTTTCAAAATCAGCGGCGGCGGCGGCGACGACAGCGGCGGCGGCGATCACTGTTACTTTTTTTTAATATAGAGAGAAATTTTTAACTATTTATCTCTTAGAAATATATCGTGATTTATTCGGCTATATTCGAAAACGGAATAGTTACAGAAAAACTATATTAATCTCAGATACTTTTTTGAGGTTGGAAACATTAAATACAGTTAAAGGAACTGTTTCCAACCAGAATTGTGTTTCTAAAAAAATTTGAATTTAATTTAGCATTGTTTGAAAATGATGGTAATTCGGTCATTATTTCCTAATTAACTAATTAAAGATTAATATTGTTTAACTTTTTTTTCTGGAAAACGGTTTTAACAGTAAATCAGTAACCTACAGTGAAAAAATTAAACTTTTTAAGCCAAAAATAAGAAAAAAGTTGTCAAGTGTGTACGTACACCTTAAATTATTCTTACAATTCTCATTCATACACAAAAAATTTCCAATTTGGAAGGATTAATTTCTAAAGCATTTTTCTTGGAGAAAATTTTAATTGATGTTAAAACCTTAGTTTTTTAATGTTTTTATTAATTAGACTTTATTATATTTCTATGCTTAGAAAATTATCCCTTTTAACTGACGCTTTGCCAAGAAGGATATATTTATTATTTATTAGAATTATATAAATTTATTTCTTACAATTAACTTTATTCTTTTTTTAGAATTAATTCTCTTAAATTTGCTCCCTTAAAAGGCAACTTAACATTTATTTCTTAAAAAATTATTTCATAACAACTTAACAATTTATTTCCTAAACAATAATTGTTAATAAGAATTTTCTCTAATAAACGAAATATTTATGTGTTTTTTTTACTTCGATTTGAAATAAAATCAAGAAAGACCCGTGCTTTTTAAACTTAAAAGGACGTTTCTACATTATTTTCAAGTCAAACACTTCCTAGAAACTATGAGATGAGTTTGAAAGACATTTTATGAAAGCTAGAATATGAAAATAATAACATAATTTGTGGATTATAATTCTTGAAAGTTTTAGGGGTGCTATGAAAACCTAATTATAAACTAAGTCTGGCTTGAACTTTGTTTCAGAAAGGAACTTAAAGATTAATTTTCTCAACCTAGGGATCTTAAATAGAAGGTAAGATTGAAGTGTTAACAACATTTTCCTAGACTTTAGGTAGTTAAATTCATGCTTTAGAGAACTTACATTTGATAATTTGTATACTTGAAAATTTTCGATTTCTACGAATTTCGTTTGAACTTTATTAATAGCATGGGTTAAGAAGAAAAACACTATCTTTATTTCTACACCCCTTGTATGATTTTATAAATATAAATTATCAATAACTAGATATAACTATTTGAAATTTTCATACTTATAAGTTTAATAAGAAAAACCACTCGTAGGATATTAGAACCCATAAAACATTTTACATGTTAAAATTATGTTTAAAATGTTATCGCATATCATAGATGATAAAGTTTTTTTATTTAACTTTTTAATCAAAAGCTAAATATTAAATTAGAAATGCATCACAAAATAGTTTATATGAATCTAGAGGATTATTTTTTTTAAAGTTAAGCTCATATAAAAAATTTTAACAGCTCCGGCTATATACAGGGTGTTTCAAAATTGCGTTGCACGGCTTTTATTCGGAACCAGCCCCTCCTAGGGTCATGGAAGTAAGGTCTACCCCTAGGTAAGTGACCCTGGAGAATCCATTGAGAGGACTTACAGCGCCCCTAGCGGCGAAATTAAAAAGTTAAAAAAATTAATTTTAAAACTAAAGGAGATAGAGCGAAAACCTAAACCAGAGTATTGTTGGCAACGTCAAGAAAAACTCATTGAAAAAAATTTGATCAAAATATCTTGAATTTTCGTGGAGATATAAGCATGTGAAAAAATAGCACTTTTTCAGGGGTCAAAAAGTAAAAAGTTCAGATATTTGCAAATTCTTTTGAATTTTTGATTAAATTTTGTGTTTTTTCAAATTAAAAAACACAAAACTACACAATTTCACTGAAAAATTTGCAAATATCTGAACTTTTTACTTTTATAATATTCAAGATATTTTGATCAAATTTTTTTCAATGAGTTTTTCTTGACGTTGGCAACAATACTCTCGTTAAAGTTTTCGCTCTATCTCCTTTAGTTTTTAATTAATTTTTTTTTCTTTTTAATTTCGCCGCTAGGGGCGCTGTAAGTCCTCTCAATGGATTCTCCAGGGTCACTTACCTAGGGGTAGACCTTACTTCCATGACCCTAGGAGCGGCTGGTTCCGAATAAAAGCCGTGCAACGCAATTTTGAAACACCCTGTATAGTGCCTACTTCATACTTAGAACTCTCAAAGGCGGTCATTTTGACAGCTAGGTTTTCTGTTGCGAAAATAAGCTTTGGAGCTAGAAATTGCATGATATTCTTGTAGATACCAATAATAACTAAAATTCGGTATTAACCTTAGATAATAAGTTGCTCATTTACAAATCTGTTCTCAGACCAGTGGTCAGTTATGCCTGCTCTGTGTGGGGTCATGCGGCCAAGAGTCATATAGACAAACTGGAAATTTTACAAAACAAATTACTGAGAATGATTACAAATAGCCCCTGGTTTTATAGAAACACTCAAATAAAAAAAGAACTTAAAATACTAAATCTAAAATACCATTTTATGAAAATAGCTTCTAAATTCTTTAACAAAAAAGATAATTCTGATCATACACATGTCTCAGGAGCATGACCCCATACGGATCGATAAGAACTTACAGGAGAGCTAGACCGAGAGACCTGTTAAATTAATCATGAGTGGAAGAGAAGTCTATTACTCTTACATTAATTTAAATTGACTCCTATGGAGTATTTTAAATAAGCTATTTTTATCTCTGTAATATCAGCTATTTTTATCTCTGTATTGCAACCTGTTTTGTTTAGTTGTGTTGCTCTGTTAAATTTTAACCAAAAGGAATTTACTTTATCAAGTTTTCAATGTATGATGGAGATGAAAGGTCGAAAGACCTAGTTGCTCCAATAAAATATTATTATTAGTAAAATAATCTATATATATATAATTCTCTTACGCAACGCCCAGATTTCGTTGTATTTCTTTTACTCGGTTGGCAACAATAAATTTGTTTACAAAATAAGTTTATTGTTTTGGATTTGATTCTTTTCGATTTCAATCTCTAATGATATTATTAGCTGTTCAAATATGCTAAGAGGGATTGAATGTTACTATTTTATTAAAAAAACTGTTAAATTATTATTTTTATTTACATGTTAATAGTACTTACCTGATATATTATACTGCGTATGGTGGTTTTTCTTGGCTAATGCAACAGCACCCATGAATTTTATAAACACTGTAGGGTAGAGTGTTGTACCTATGGACAAAAATCACGTTTGGATTTTTCTAAGGCATTTAAAATCCCATTTTTACCATTTAAAGTGCCCAACCTATAGTCCTATCCTTAGCAAAGAGGTTAATATTTTTTATTAGCTAAAATATTCAAAATTGGATTTTTAATTCATTTTAATAACTTGACGAAATTTGTGTCCATAGGTACAACAACGTGCTCTCCCTATGGACAGACCCATTTGTACCTGTGGACACTCTTAAAAAGAACATTTTTGTTGGTTTATTACCTTTTTATAAACTATTTCAAGCATTTTTAAAATTTGAAATAGATTTTTTAAAGTAATGTAGTTTTAGATCGTAAATGATGATTAAAACGAAGTTGATTGATAAAATTCTTGATTTTTTTACAGAAAACACATAAATCACATGGAATTTTAAGATCGAAATTTGAGGTAATAGTTTCATCAATCATGCTGATTGATCTGATCACTTCACTGATCCAAAAAAAACCCAATTCGATCGACACTTAGTTGTGCAAGCATTTGGAGGCAATAACTTTCGCAAATCTTCTTCGGTGGAAATTTTAAGTTTTTTGTAATCATCATACTTAAATGCGATAGTGTGCTTAAGATTTTATACCATGTTTTACATTAAATGCAAAGTAAAATCAAAAATTTTAAAAAGTAATTTCGATCACAAAATATTTGATTTTTCATCTAAAACCACTTGAAAATAATCGCCGACAAAGAGATAACCATTTAGAACTAATTTAATATGCATTAAAATGTATTCACTTTAATGAAACCTGATTCAAAAACGCCGATTAGCTACAGACACCCACATGAACGTGTCCGTAGGTACAACACTTATGGTGTCCGAAGGTATAACACCAGGTGCTTTTGCATTTAAATTTCTATAAAAAATTAAAGAATAGAGATCTGACGATTTCTAATATCAAAAATAGAAGTTAAAATCTCGGGGATTCTCCCCTTATATCCCATTTTATCACGTTATAGTTAAAGAGGAAGAAAAATATTAATGTAGTGATGCACTAAAAAAAACTTTGAGCACCTAAAAACAGTAAATTTATTATATTAAATTTAAATATTATTTAAAAGAGCGGATTTCACATTAGCAACTAGATAGCATCTGTTTACATTCAAAATCGACCACAAATTCAAATTTACATTTTTTCCCGAATTTTAAAACGCGGTGGCTGAAGGTACAACCGTCCTTAGGTACAGCACTCTCCCCTATACATATTTTTCATACACTGTTCAAATTAATAAACCGTGAAACTTAACTCCTCTGGAAAATGATGGCTGGGAGCTAGACAGTTAATTGTGTAATGTTTCCCTGCTGCTTATTACTATTTATAAAACTATATTTTCACCAATAAATTTAGTTGGTAATGAATCTCAGCTAGGCTGTACCATCGTATGGCAAGCGAGCGTAGCGAGCACAGGATTGCGAGGCAATCCTATGGGAACTGTGTCAGCAGTTCCCGGGGGTTGGCGAGCGATAGCGAGCAGGGGGCGATAGCCCCTAGTTACTGTTTTAAACCATTTAAACAAACTTGTAAAAGCTTTTGTAAAAGTCAAAGATCATTTACACACATACTTTTAATAATTCTTGCATATATCAAAATATTGGTACTGTCAGTGTCCACTGTCCATACTTTGCATTTTCACCCTGGTGACGACTTTATGACATCACTAACGCATGTGACATAAGAAGAAGTAATAAACTATATCCTAAAATATTTTGTCAATTTGAATACAAATGGATGTTTGTCATATATTTTACTCATTTTCTTGTGTAGGTACAAAAAAATTATCACCTGCTATTGTACCGATCCGGCATTTGCTGTGCATATCATAGCCCCTATTCGCTTTATCTACGGCATAATCGCATATGAAATACGCATTTTAAATCGAGTTATTTTCTGAATACACTCATGGTCCAAAAACAGATCCAATAACAATGTTAACTTTTTGAAAGTTGATCTAAGTGCGTTTCCATGAATAATCTTTCTGCTTATTATAAAATGATGTATCATAACAGATATTGGACGTATCTTTAGTTTCACTAATAAAAAATTCTTGAAACATAGTAAATTTGTTAGGCATTGAATAATTTTGTCTTCAGATGAAGGAAATAATAAATCTTTTTCTTCACAAAATTATAAAACAGGCGTGGAAAATATAAAAAGCTTTGCAAAGGGATATGCAACAAAATAAAGATGTATATTATGATTTTCTATAGTAAAAACAATGAAAACATTTTTAATTTGGTGGAGAACCCCCTTAGGTACCTTCTAGAAACGAAAGATAACAAAATTTAAGCGATAGAGTAGAAATAAGAACGTAAAATACTCTCAGCGGTTAAATGATTGTTTTTGAGGGTTCTAGGTAGATCTTAATATCTTCGGAACCCGTTTTTCAAACTAAACCAAATTTTGATATCAATAATAACAGCATAAAATAGGAAAAAGTCACAAAAGCATAAATGCTTAACTTAAATATCTTTGAAGAGAACTTGTTTAAAAAAATACGACCCCAACACCAACAAAATGACCTCCCCGTAGTGTTAATAGATAATGAACTCGCCAAAATTCAACACTTTATAAGTCCTCATCTTTTATTCATTTTAGAATAGAATATAATAGAATTTATTATCTCAAAGAATTACAAAAATACAACACAACACAAGGAATACACACATAAAAACAAAAGCCAAAAATGGGAACAAACACAGACAAACATACAAAAATATATAAATATTTATGAGTACCAAAAGAGCTCATTTTAATTGAAATATTGCCAATGAAACTTTTTAAAATTTACATACTACCCCTTGAATGTTTTTATTTTGCTTTTTTCTAACATTATATGTTTTTCTATTTTATTTTTTATTTATCAAGGAGCACTTGAATAATATTAATAGTTAAAATACAAAAATGTAACGATAAATCTCCATTGTAATTCAATTTAATTTTTTTTCGTTTTTCCTGTTTTGATTGATTATTCACAAACATCTGCATGTGATTGATATTACTATCGAGTATCCCTACTTAACACAATGTAAAGTCGTGTTTAAAATCTGTCTTTGATATGTTACAAATTCGTTAAGCTTCGCTTGAAATGTTTAAACAGCGTTGAAAAAGATTCGAGACATATAAAAGCCCCTTGTAAAGAAAAATCAATTTCTTACAAAGCTATTTACTTAGCAGTCAACTTTCTGGGTAGTGATGTATCATCATCAATCATTTATAGGCTCGAGGACTACATTAAGAAAAAAAATTATGAATAAATAATTGTGTCTGCCTGATATATTTGTCTCATTGTTTGTGCAATCAGGCAATGATTACTATACTTATCCTTCCTACCCTCTTGAAAAAATAGTCACATATTCCCCTCGTGGGGTCTCTGAGGACCCCATGCGTAAAACATGCCTATGACTCTAATAAAGGTTAAAAATTCCTTAAATGGAGAAGAATTGTCATTTTTTATTTCTAGAAAGATGCTTCAGAATAATTTATCCAATTTTTTTGGTATTTTTCTCATTTTTTTCGTCTTATTACGGCTTAATTGGGTTTCTTTTGATACACGTTTTTTATAACATCTGGACCTTCAAACAAGAATTAAATTACAGAAATTAACTACATTTAAGTTGTTTTACTTAAAATATTAATAATCACACTGTTTAAAGCATACTAGTTGATATACCCGGTCTTTCACGGGTAGAATTTAGTAGTTTATTTTAAACGATTTATGAAGCTGCATATATTCTCTATTCTGCATTATCAGCTACCTGTCACCCCAGATTAATTTATTTAGTATTATGAAACATGTAAAGTTTGGATTCTTCTTTTTAAAATTGAAATAATACAAAAAAAATGATCGGTTCAGATTTCTTAGTGAAATCAGTATCTCGCTTGCTTATGTAAGTTTTAACATAAAATTGGTTTTTTTCTTGATAATTCTTCGAAATCACATTCTGGACTTCCGTAAACACTCATAAATATTTGAAAGCATTCTTATTTTTCAAAGAAGACTGAATATAAAAACCTATTTACAATCAACCATGAATTTATATTGTTTTTGTAAAGAATGTGTTCAACAGGAAGTAATGGCGACAGTTGTCTGAGTTTTTTTTGCTGCAACTGTTAGATACTCAAAAGATTTCTATAAATAGCATATTTTTCTTAGAATGTGAATAAAAAATTTAAGAAATAGCGAGTGATTCAATGTATTTAGCCGCAATCTTCTTTTTGTAAAAAAAATGACAATTTCTACTAAAATATCTTTCTAATATTTCTCCAAACGTTCTTAACAAACATGCAAACCTTTTTTATCTATAATACAACAAAAAATAAAATACTAAACTTTATTTGATACTGTTTTACAGCCATTCATGGCTGGGGTCTCAGAAGACCCCAGAGGGGGAATATGTGACTATTTCTCCCAAGACACTTAAAAATGGAATAATAACTCCAAAATTTTTACCCATTGTAAAACTTTGCGTAATTAAGGAATAGTAGCATCGGAAATTGTCAAAACAAAAATGCATGGGAGATATTAAGCGTCAAAGTGCGTCTGGGGTCGAAAAAGACCCCAAAGGGGTAGGAAGGTTATATATAGGTTGTTACAAATCTATCTCTACGGTTCAAATATGTAACATTATGGTATTTGTAATTACATAAATGGCAAACCCAAATTATCATTTTATGCACATTTTTCAATTAATAATTACTTTTAATAGATTGCTCTTACTTAGCAAATATACTAAGACTTGTCAATTCTTCATACTGTGGTTTAGGAAAAACTATGTATAAGTTTATAGTTTAACCTCATTATGAGCCCCTGATGGGGAAAATTAGTTGTAAAATGTTTTTTATTTTATAACATTTAATTCAATTAAGAAATATTCAGCCAGGACAAATAACCTATAATGTTTGATTTAGAATACTCAAATTTGTACAATAGGAGGACTGAGAAAATATAAGGGTATGATTTAATTACGGAGCAGAAAAACTCGGAAAAGGAGTTGTGTAACAACCTACCCAAACAAATGGATTATACTGGTAATTCAATTTATATCAACAGCCAGGCTTTTGGGAACTCTGTTGTATGTTTATTTTTACAATTACCCAGGTAGACAAAGAAAAAACCACTATACTGGTAAAATAAAATCTACCGTTCTGAAGCACAAGGGAGATTTCAGTTACATAAGTTTTTCTAATCTTTATGCAATCAGCAGCTGAATTAATGTCAACTCCCAACACTCATTAAAATCTTGTGAATATCAATAACGAATGCGATAAAAAAATCAGTGACAATTTTGTTTTTTAAATTATTGCTATACTGATCAACAAAATCATTGGTAATTCATTTAAATATATTATAGAAAATTATTACTGAGGACAAGAACCAAAGAAGATATACTGTACTTAATGCAATGTGAAAAATTAGAACACAGAAGTATTCTTTCTCAATATAATATTCATTCTTATGAATATATGACAGAAACCTTTTAACTCGTCCTAATGTGGAAACCCAAGGTTAATAGAGTACTAAAGGTTGGCTCATAAAATATCGCTACGTCACAACATACCGGAAGTTGGTCTCCCAATGTTAATCCTATGAGAAACTGTGCATAAAAACCGACGAAAATAACTAACTTTTACAAATTTAATTTGTCTTTTGGAGCTTGTTACTGATAGATGATAGTTCAAAATAATTTTTAAAAATGAAATAATAGATATAACTAGATTAATTTAGTTTTTATAGGGTTTTAATTTTTACTAATATCCATTTATTCACAGTGGGAAAATCTCATTCACGGCTGTTATCTAAGCATTGTTAAAATAACTATTGACTGTTTGAATTAGTTAAGATTATAAATTTTAAAATTTATCATTTCTGTCACATTTTTCATGCATAATATCATATTATTTTACCTTTAAAAAATAGATTGGTTTAGTCTAAATTACCATAAGTTTCATCTTTGGAATATCGTGAATTTCACAATAATCGTTTGCAAATTTTATAAACAAATTAATAGTTATTTTTTCATTTCATATTGTTTTCTTATAAAATGCTTTATTAATTGTAAAACAAATTATTTAAAAATGCCAAAAGGTAACGGATCTTGGTGTGCGGTCTCAGGTTGTACCTATAGACCTAAATTTCATCAAGTTATAAAAAGCAATTAAAAATCAAATTTTTAAGATTTGAGCTAATAAAAAATATCCCCCTACTTATTAAGGTTAGTATGGCACTTTAAATTGTCTAAATGGCATTTTATCTGTATTAAAAATAATGAATGTATAGTTCCAATATGTTTATAACATTGTGTTTTTTCCATATATGCAATATTTCTTCTTTGGAAATCTAGATAATTAAAGATATAAACTTTAAAAAGAAAATGTCATAAGTGAAGATGTATACTCAAGTTGATAAAGTCATGAAAAAATATGTTATACAAATAATTAAAAAAATGCTGCACCGTAAAACGGGGTGAATCGGATCAATTTTGAAGTTTGAACTGCTGCCAAAAGTTTAATAAAAAATATTTTTGAATGCTTTGAAAACAATATTTCGAGTCCCAATTAATACTTTAAGAACCCGTTGAAAAAATTCAATTACCTTGAATGGTTTATTTTATATAAATTTTTAAGTGCCGTGATCCGATTCACCCTCAATGCGGGGTGAATCGGATCACTGCCAGTTTTTGTGGAAAAAACGCAATTTTTAAGTCATAAAGTGATACAGGATCCTTAAATTAGCCTTCAAATAGTCTAATAAGGTAAAATGAATACATTTTACTAAATAATGAACATTTTTAAAAATAAAATATAAGGTTTTCAGAAAAGTTATGATACTTTTTACCAAAGTTTCATGTTTGAAAATTTGTTTTGAAAAATTGGTTATAGGTGGAGATTTCAAACGAAGATTATTTTGGTTTATGTATATCTAAGAGTATAATGTGTGGTTTTGGAAGCTCTGGTGGTATTATTTCTTTTCAAAATGGTGGTTAGAAAAGAAGACCGCAAACGACGATTTTCGTAATTTTTTTTCGGCCGCTTTAAAAATTGTGAAAAATGCATTATTCATGGCTAATTAAAGTTTTTCTGTATATTTACAATGTTTAAATTAAGATGTCAAAGATTTGAGATGATTTGATAAGTTTAAGATAGCAAATTTTGGCTGTAAAACTGCATATAACTGGTAATTTTCCATTGTTCTTTAACACTTCACTTGCTCCGTTGAGCAGCTGGTGTATGAAATAAAATCAAGACACATGTTTTTAGAAATAAATTAATTATTAAAGAATTGAAAGTTTTCCATAACATTATTCTTTTATCTGTTTCCAGTTTCGAACAATAAGTGTTGCTTTTTTTAGTGTTTTCATTTGTAGAAAACAATCGCTTCGTTCGCTTTACCGTAAGTTTAGCGAGTAGTGCAATTCTCAGAAGCTAAAAAATAATGCGCTCTTAAATATCGCACTGATTTCTGCACCTATATTTAAAGATAATTTAAAATACGGCATATTAATAAACAGTTGGGTCTGTATGTAAGTTTTCTTGTTGATTTTGATGTCGTTTTAGTGAAAATTTCTTTCGAATGACCAACAAATACTGAGAGAGGTTTTTAACAATAGATTTTATGTTTGAGATCAAAATTTCCCATCTAAAACTTATGGGTTAACCTTAAACCTTTGACACATTAATGTGAACATACAGCAAAACTGTTATTAGCCATGAATCATGCATTCTTTCCAGTTTTTGAAGCGGCCAAAAAAATTTAACTAAAATCGTCATTTGATGTCTTCTTTTCTAAGCTCCATTTTGAAAAGAAATAATACCACCACAACTACCAAAAACCATACATTATATTCTTAAATTTACATAAACCCAAACTCCTTTTGTTTGAAATCTCCAACTATCACCAGTTTTTCAAAAAAAATGTTCAAACACGCATTTTTATGACTGATCCGATTCACCCCGCATCAGTAGTCGGAATGGACTTGTTTTACAAAAAAATTCAGCAAAAATCGGGATTACAATTTATTTAAAATTTGACTGCAAAGAAACCTTTGGAAGATTTGGGACCACACGGGGGATACCAAAAATTGAGAAAAAAAAGTTATTTTTTTGGTTCAATAAGCAAAGTTTTGACAGCCACGTTTTTGTGACCTTTTTTGTATACAACTTCAAAGCCGTGGTAGACCTAAGATATTATCACAAAATAATTTTTGATGGCTGAAACAACTTCTGAACAATGCGTAAAATAAGTCAGAATAAATCCTGATTTTCTAACTCTAACACAACCGGAGCTATGATGGTTTAAAAAACTTTTTTCAAAAGTGATCCGATTCACCCCGCTGATCCGATTCACCCCGTTTTACGGTATATTAAACTTCTTATTTATACTATTTTGATTTTCTAATAGAAATGTGATATTAAAAAAATTTTAATATTCTATCTATCATATGAATACTGAACTTGAAATGATAGCTCGATATGAAACTAAAATATAATGTAGGAAAATTGAATTAAGTAGAAATTTAGACTTAACCAATCTATTTATTAAAGGTAAAATAATATGATATTATGCATGAAAAATGTGACAGAAATGATAAATTTTAAAATTTATAATCTTAACTAATTCAAACAGTCAATAGTTATTTCAACAATGCTTAGATAACAGCCGTGAATGAGATATAAATGGATATTAGTAAAAATTAAAACCCTATAAAAACTAAATTAATCTAGTTATTAGTTATATCTATTATTTCATTTTTAAAAATTATTTTGAACTATCATCTATCAGTAACAGGCGCCAAAAGACAAATTAAATTAGTAGAAGTTAGTTATTTTCGTCGGTTTTTATGCACAGTTTCTCATAGGATTAACATTGGAAGATCAACTTCCGGTATGTTGTGACGTAACGACCTGGCTTTGTTTACATTTTATGAGCCAACCTGTAACCAACTATTAACCTTGGTGGAAACAACTATTAACCTTAGCCAACTATTAACCTAACAACTAACCTTAACCTAACCTTAACCAACCTAACAACTATTAACCTTAGCCAACCTGCCAACTATTAACCTTGGTGGAAACCCCTTAAATAAACCTTTTTTGCATTTCTTTCATTATTCAATCATTTTACTTGTTACAAAAAACTAGGACTTTTTCTTTTAAAATCCGAGATAAAGGCTATTTTCTACACATGCCATCTGTCGATTTAAATATAAAACCCTTTACATAAAATTCAAAACCTCTCCATTATCAACGCCATTTCCATAATTTTCAGTACTTAGTAAAAGTTTAAATTTCATGTACTTGTTACGAAAGGCCAATGTTTAACTAAACTCTCATTAGACTTTCATTCAAAGTCTTACTCAACACATGCTTAACGAATTACATCTAAATCTAAACTAATTAATATCCAAGTCTTAAAATTGCCAGCTCATATCCAAGAATGATGAATTCAAGAAACAAGGTTGATGTTGTGCCAGCAGATAAGTCCCGCTTGGGGACTCCGAGTGAACCCCGCTCCGGTATCCATCTGGTAGGGAGAATATATCATGGGCAAATCAGGGAACAATGGAACACAATTTTGATTAATAATGTTAATTAAGCGTTCCAATCAGGTTTATGTAACGAGTTCGGATATTTCACAAGGCTTGTATTCCACAAGGTAGAAGTTCTGGCAGAGGGGTTGGGTGTTTTCGAATGTTGGGTAATGTGATGGAATAAACAGTAGATCGTTATGAGATATATTGGTAACTGCAATTGGCTTATCCTGTGACTGTTCTAAGTAATTTTTTCGTTTGGTTGTTGTTTTTTGAGGTGTTAATGGGAGGAACGTGTAGAGGTATGATGATTGTTGTTTGCACGGTTATTCTTTACTGTTCTTTTCAAAGTATTACTTTTCGTTTTCATTTAAGAGTGAAGATTGAATTAGCATTGGGTGTGTAAAAAAGTAGAATATTTTAACTACTTTGCTTCACAACTGAATAAAGTATTATTTAGCTTTTAAGAATTTCGCTAAACATTTAGTTTCCGAATACAAAGAAATACTGAAGAAATTTACATGATGATTACAAAGTATTTATTTTTTTAACATATTTGTTAATAATTCAATTATTCAAATGAATACTTAAATATAATCTATTCATTACATTGCTGTGTTTTTCTAACAATTTAACTAAATAATATTTTTATGGAAATATTAAACAGTTAAATTCATATTATAAAGGATTTAAATAACGGAAGAATTAACGAAAAAAAGCACTTAATCTAGGCATATGGAAAATTTTCGTCAAAATACAATAAAAAATTAAGTGTAAAAAAGATGAATTTTTTAAAATGTAGTGTTTAGTATGTCTTAAAAAGGAATGTTGGATTGCCTCTTTCACAAAAATTACGCGAAACGTGTTCAAACATTGATGACTGATATCAACATTAGTAACATTATGTTAATTAAAGCTTAAGGTATTAAAAAGTACGACTAACATTTATTTTCATAATAACACCCTATGCAGAAACATCCCTCCATTTATTATCTGAGTGAACAATTCTCAGATTTTCTCGAGTTTGTACACTCCATGCTTTCCTACTCATCGATTATCAGATTGCATCTTCTAGGGGGAGTGGCTTCTCCCTAAACATTTCATCTCGTGTTCAGCTGAGAGCAAAATACTGTTGCTCGTTTTGGGGCTTTACCCTAGCACGCAAAAAACTAGTCACTCGCTGTTTTTATGTTGTGAGAGATACATAAATATAATCTTAACACTGGGTAAATTGTATGATGGTAGGCTATTTTTCTTAGCTAAATTGTTCATAAAACTATGTATTAAATTTTACTATAAAAATATGTAGGAAATAAAATTAAAGAGTTGATACGGTTTCTTGTAACTATTGAGTTCAAAAGCGTCCTTTAAATGAACTAGTGCTGATGCATTGATTGCCTGTGGTATACTTACGTTTACTTTTTTGATGTTTCAATTGAATCGTTCAGTTTATTTCAGAAACAAGTTAAACCCCATTGGATTAACACAGCGTTTAACTTGTTTCTGAAATAAACGATTCAATTCATGTGCTGGAAAAGAACAAATATGAATGTTATCAGAAAGGCCTAAAATGATAATCCACGTAATGATAATCCGCGTTTTTTACAAGGTGAACTATTTTAAAGCTTTTGGAATGGTTTTTTAGTGCTTAGTGAACGATTGAGAAAGTTTAGTATGGTAAAATAATAAAAAATTCTTTCTGCTTGTACTATAAGTATTTTAAAACGAAAAGGTTAAACTTAAAGCATAAAACATTTAAAATATGATTGTTCATTTTTATCACAATAGTAAATTTCATTATAAAGAAAACATTGCGTATTCCACATTAAAAAGGGAGCTGAAAAACTTAACTTAGAATTTAAATATGTAGGGTAAAGTTATGGTTTATACACCTAGATCTATTTCTCTAAACTTGTGTTGAAAATACTAAGTGCTTAGCCTTCACTATTTCTTTCTATAAAGAAAATAATTTTCGATACTGAGAAATAAAATGTTTGCTTCTACACATTGCAATGAGTTTTAATTTGCTATTAATTATTTGAAAAAAAAATAATTTGAAATTTTTGAATCGCAGTTATAAAAAGTTCATGCTCAAGATACAAAAAAAATATTTATAATGCAATAGCGCACCTTCAGATTAGTAATCCTATAAAATATTAATGAACTTAATGGAGAATAGATTTAATAGACAGTAAGACACACAAATGCTTTGAACTCTGAAAGTGTGTGGGCGGAAACAACGCGTAAAAGAATTTCTTGACTAAAATTAACTAAAGAACATTAGGTAATTCTTTAGTTAGCCAAATAAACTAGTTTACAAAACTTGATTTAATTAAAGATTTCCCGTTAAGATCAAATAACTAATCTACCAATAGAGAAGTGGGTGAACAGATTTCGTATGCCATAGTAGTCACTTGCACTAATGGAAAGTTATTTCTTTTTAAACATTTAAGTTTTATACTTTATCAGACTTGCTGTGACTAACATTGTGATACGTACTCAATAGTATAAATGCTTACAAGACAAACTTGTGCATTAGGCTGGGTCGAAAAAGACAAATTTTCGAATATCGAAACGCTTCAGGTCTCAAAAGTTGCGTCTTGGCATGCTGATAACTGGAAAAATAATCAAAAAATTCCTAAAAATATCCCTGAAGAGCGCATCGGACCTAAAGTTTGAGAAAATTGACAAAAATATCCTTAAGTTGAAAAAATTCCCGAATTTCATAAATCCTGTTCATAAACTTTAAACTAGGTGTAAGTATATCCTTTTAGCTGTCTGAATTGAAATAAAAATATCTAAATAGTTTACTTCATTATTGAAATTCGAAAAGGAGGCCTAAACATGGTGAATTTCAGTGAAAAAACCTAAAATTTAGCACTTGTAAAAGAAAGGCACCATTGAATGTAAAACTCAACAAATGCACTTTTTATTGATGAACTAACTTCCTTCATACCCTTTCTTCACCTTTTGGTCATTTATATAGTGCACAAATAAAAAATTTAGTTACATGAAGACTCAAAAAATATCTCCTGTGAAGCATGCCTAAATACATTATACCATACAGTAAACCCCATTTAATCGTAGAAAATACACTTTTATGTCTTATTAAGTTTGTGAAATAGCTTTAAAGCAATCAAAATCTGGGGTACAAGACCGTGTGTGAAAACAATGTTGCTTGTACATCCTTCTCCATCTTTGTTTTTAATAGCAAACTCCGTCACAAGTGTCACACATCTTTCGACAGCTTACTTGTGGCAAGAATAGTTTAAAAATATTATTGTAGTACAACGTTATGTCCATATTTATGTTTACGTCCACATCAGCTTCGTACTATCAGCATTACATGTACATTTTATGTTGAATCAAAAAAGGTCGTGATATGTACAAATTCTGTTGTGATATTCTACTTGTCATTTTTAAATTGAGTTTTCTTTCAGAAATGTATTATCCTAAAACCAGAATGACACATATAAGCATCTAGACTAGAGTGTCTTAATAAATAATTCAAGATCTTTTACAGCAAGATAGAAAAACTCTCACCAACCTGTAGTGCCTTGACCAGGCTTGTACCTCTGATCTGGACCTTGATGATGAAAGTACCTCTGATCTTATTTAAGATCAGTTTTTAATCCATGGATTATTCACTTTACTTTCCTTTGAAAACTATAGTAAGCAGGTGATAGCCAGATAGTTTGTCGATTGCCCCGTTTTGAAAGTTAATGGTATCTAGTTTCCCCATCTAAGTATTGAGGAAAGAGTCTGAAAAGTAAGCTCATAGCAATGAAAACACTACTATGTACGCCCTCACTGCTAGGAACTAATGTCAATTGGTGTTCTATCACAACCTACTTCTACCCCTCCATCAATATAGAAAAAAAACTGTTCATTAAGGGGTTAAAAACTGTTATGCCTCCTGCCATTAAATTTTATGCTAATAGATTAGGTTGATTCTCTCCAGTGGACAAACTGCAAACTGTGTGTCCTCTTCCTCACCCATGCTGGAAAACCTAATTTCTGAAGACATATAATAAAATGTGAACAAAGAATTGTACTACAATAATATTTTTAAACTATTCTTGCCACAAGTAAGCTGTCGAAAGATGTGTGATACTTGTGACAGAGTTTGCTATTAAAAACAAAGATGGAGAAGGATGTACAAGCAACATTGTATTCACACACGATCTTGTACCCCAGATTTTGATTGCTTTAAAGCTATTTCACAAACTTAATAAGATATAAGTGTATTTTCTACGATTAAATGGGGTTTACTGTATGTTATAATGTATTTAGGCAGGCTTCACAGGAGATATTTTTTGAGTCTTCATGTAACTAATTTTTTTATTTGTGCACTATATAAATGACCAAAAGGTGAAGAAAGGGTATGAAGGAAGTTAGTTCATCAATAAAAAGCGCATTTGATGAGTTTTACATTCAATGGTGCCTTTCTTTTACAAGTGCTAAATTTTAGGTTTTTTCACTGAAATTCACCATGTTTAGGCCTCCTTTTCGAATTTCAAAAATGAAGTAAACTTTTCAGATATTTTTATTTCAATTCAGACAGCTAAAAGGATATACCTACACCTAGTTTAAAGTTTATGAACACAATTTATGAAATTCGGGAATTTTTTCAACTTAAGGTTATTTTTGTCAATTTTCTCAAACTTTAGGCCCGATGCGCTCTTCAGGGATATTTTTAGGAATTTTTTGATTATTTTTCCAGTTATCAGCATGCCAAGACGCAACTTTTGAGACCTGAAGCGTTTCGATATTCGAAAATTTGTCTTTTTCGACCCAGCCTATTGTGCATTAGATTTTCTTGGGGTACTTTGATGATGTTGTTGTTGTCTTGTCCAAGAAGTTGGTGCAGAGGAATCAAACATCAATCTTTCGGTCAAACAGGACCGAAAATACTTTGATGTTAGATTATTTAAATGACAATCATCCATAAAATAATTGGTTAGAGGAAATATTAAATAGTTTTTGTCATAAAAATTAATTATAACTTCATACATTCTTTTAAGTTAAACTTAAAGTTTCCAATATCTATCTCTATAACAACTTCAAAAAGAAGATAAATATAAAATTTGATTTTTTAAATATCAATTTGACAAGCAGTCACAACTTTTGTGGAATTAATAAAGCATTAAAAGTAAATTATCAACTGACGTTTACTGAAAATGTTATGCTTGAAAAGAGAAAGTACACTCGTGAATTAGGGCTGAATATTTATTCTTCACCTGTTAGGTTCGTTGAAAAATTTATGAAGAAAAAAAGATGTAACGTTTATCCGATGTAAAAGAATTACTAGACCGTTTTTTACGCTCTGAACATAATACATTTGCCCTTTCTTGCAACAATTAAGTAGAAAGCAACAAGAGATGAAATTTTCCTGATAAATGAAGTATTCCAGCCGAATTAATTAGGCGTATAACCGAATAAAGATAATTTCCACGTTACTAAGCAGGGTTTTTCTATCTTCAGTATGTTACCCTATTACCTCTAGTGATACAGTAAGTGGGAAGACAGGCTAAGAATGCTTATTTTCAGTTACGTTTATTAAAGGGCAGCTAATTGCTCAACTTAATTTGTCTTTAACTATGGATGCCTTTGCGATGAACATTTTCCATAACTACTTCCAAAACTGTATTAAACTTTCTTATGCATTAAACAACTTATGCTGTAATAAGTTTGTAAGAAGTTACTAAAATATTTTGTATTTTATTCCATATTTGTATACTCTAAAATATTGATGAGTAGTTTTTAATTTTTTTACTAACTCACTTCTTTTAGTTCACTCTTAGTTTTTTATACCAAGTATCCTTCCCATCGTTGAGACAGTTTTATGCAACAAAAATATGTACAAAAAAGAGATCTCTATGAAAATACGCAAAATCCTTTAATTTTTTCATAAATCGAGTAAAACATAAATCGATTTATCCCTTATAATTTTCCTCCTTATTCCTCGTTTTACCACAAACTATTTAAATTTTTCTATTACTTCCTATTAGTTAATATACCATATATTTAATGCTTGAAGAAGAAAAAATGTTTTATTTTTGACAGTCTATCTATTAACCATCCCTCATTTTACTGGATCTCCACTTTACCTAACTTAACTTAGAAAAAACATATATAATACTTTTAATGGAGTTTAAAACTTTTGCACTAAATTAAATTAAATCTTTTTTTAGTAATGAAGAAATAAGTAAATTTCCGGCAGTTAAATAACTTTTTATGATCTTCACTGTAACCAGAATTTTTCTAAACCAGAAATATCTCCGATCCAATTTACACTTTTTTCAAAGAAAGAAAGAGAAGGAGAGTATACACTGTGTTTTTGGTTCTAATGATGTATATTTTACGTTGTGCATAAGTATTATTTCTAATTTTAATATAATAATAAGGTAATCGACCAAATAAACTTATTAGCATGAGAGATGACTTACTACATAACATTTCCCCCTAACCATCTGAATACGAAAACACTGCTTACTCTAACAAACTCATTTTTACCCTCTAACATTATCTTTACAGATTAAAACCAATTCACTAAAAACCAAAACCTTACCAAGTATCTCCGCCAGAAGAAGAACCGCAACAGACTAGCAAACAACAACGGGGCAACATCAAAATAAAACGGTTCGCCAAGGAGAATATTATATTTATTCCCGCGGAATGAATACCACGGATCTGACGGCCGCAAAATGGATTAAGGGAAAGCAAGAAATTGCAGCTTTCGAGGAATATTTTAGCGCAGGCTGTTTTCTCCTCAGCTGGCTACATTCCGACTAAGAACAGCTCAGAGGAATAAACTACCTGAAAAACATCCCATGGAGGAGTATCGGGTAGGAGAGAATGCCCATTAAGTCTCCTGCTCGTTTTAAAAGCGGTGTGAGTCTAGACGAGTACTTAGTTGTTGCGTTAGAAATTAATTTTTTCCGCAGAAAATTTCAAAAAAATGTAGATTAATTCAATTAATGTAGATTGAGAGATTATTGTCTTCCTTTTCGTATTTACTATTTCATAGTATAATTTTTTGTAATCTTTCGGGCTAATCTCCTTTATCATTTATATCCAACCACAATTTTAACTTACTTAAAACAATGTTGATAAAACGTTATTCAATGATAAAACTAATCACCATACCATAAATCTGGCTTTAAATTCGTGTTTTACTCTGAAGGCTATTAGTCCAGTAACTTGGTGTCAAAAATAGGGTGTTTCAGGAAAAAAATACAGAAGTTTTTTTCTCGACGGTTTTATATGTTTTCGAGGGTGCTGAATCCGAATCTGAACTTTGCATACAAAATTTCGAATGGCATTTTGGTGAAAATTCGAAAAAACCCTGAAATTTCACCTCATTTTTTAGTTTTTTGTTTGTAGAATGGAAAGTATGGGTTTCTCATGAAATTGTTAAATACAAAAAATAAAGATGATGAAACAAGTTATAAATTTGTCAATTACAACGTTTTTGTCAGACTAATAGTTCGGCCGCTAGAGCGCGTTGAAAATAGGGCAAAATATGCGCCTGCGGGTAAAAATCCAGAAAATCGAACTTTCACCTAAAAAATAAAGTATTTATTTAAATAAGGTACTTTAAAAACTAGTTTTATAATGTTTCACATGAAATAAAACATCTATTTATTCTATTAATTAGTATTTCAATGCATTTTCCTCAGCAATTTTCCTTAAGAACGCAGTTTCAATAGAAGACAATAGTGTAATGATAAGTAAGTCGCTTGTTGAAGAAAACGTACAGAAGTTTTTTTCTCAACGGTTTTATATGTTTTCGAGGGTGCGGAATCCAAATCTGAACTTTGCATACAAAATTTCGAATGGCATTTTGGTGAAAATTCGAAAAAACGCTAAAATTTCACCCCATTTTTTCGTTTTTTGCTTGTAGAACGGAAAGTATGGGTTTCTCGTGAAAATGCTAAAAGTAAAAAATAAAGATGGTAAAACAAGCTATAAAACTGTCATTTACAATTATTTTGTCCGACTAATAGTTTGGCCACTAGAGCGCGTTGAAAAAAGGGAAAAATTCACTCTGGCGGTTGAAAAATCCAAAAAATGACCCTTACATTCCTAAAAAAGTCATATTTCGATTTAGATAACTAAGAAAAACTACATTTATAATTTATTTTATGATATAATCCTACTATTTATCCCAAATATTATTTATTCAATGAATGTTCTTTAGGAATTCCCTCCCAAAAACGCAGGTTTTTTAGGCAAAGAAAAATCCAGTTGTTATTTTCTTTTTTGTCCTAGCTACCGATACCCAATGAAAACTTTTGTTAAGAATTAAAAGTTAATTTTTTATCTACTACACTCATTGCTTTTCATATTTTCCTCTCCTGCTCACAAACTTATAAAATCTATGAATAATTTTTCTTTCTGGAAAACTATAATTTTCTGTTGTAGATTATAAAAACTTGTGGCATGATTATTAGTAATGATACCAAAATTCACAATAACTTCTTGACACGTGCAATTATAATATTTATTTATCAGTTTCTACACCCAGGAACGTGAATCCAATTGATTTGTTAGGGATGAAATTTAGCATAACTTGGTTATATTATAAAATTACATGGTCACAGAAAATTATCCTAGTATATTCTTTAAAGTGATGAACATAATGGTTTGCTCCATTCGGGAATGGAGTTATATCATGTAAGAAATTACAAATGTAGTTTTTCTTAGTTATCTAAATCGAAATATGACTTTTTTTGGGAATACAAGGGTAATTTTCTGGATTTTTCCACCGCCAGGGCGAATTTTGCCCTTTTTCAACCCGCTCTAGTGGCCAAACTATTAGTGGGACAAAATAATTGTAACTGACAATTTTATAGCTAGTTTTAACATCTTTATTTTTACTTTAAACATTTTTACGAGAAACCCATACTTTCCGTTCTACAAGCAAAAAACGAAAAAATGGGGTGAAATTTTAGCGTTTTTTCGAATTTTCACCAAAATGCCATTCGAAATTTTGTATGCAATGTTCAGATTTGGATTCCGCACCCTCGAAAACATATAAAACCGTTGAGAAAAAAACTTCTGTACGTTTTCTTCAACAAGCGACTTACTTATCATTACATATTGTCTTCTATTGAAACTGCGTTCTTAAGGAAAATTGCTGAGGAAAATGCATTGAAATACTAATTAATAGAATAAATAGATGTTTTATTTCATGTGAAACATTATAAAACTAGTTTTTAAAGTACCTTATTTAAATAAATACTTTATTTTTTAGATGAAAGTTCGATTTTCTGGATTTTTACCCGCAGGCGCAAATTTTGCCCTATTTTCAACGCGCTCTAGCGGCCGAACTATTAGTCTGACAAAAACGTTGTAATTGACAAATTTTTAGCTTGTTTCATAATCGTTATTTTTTGTATTTAACAACTTCATGAGAAACCCATACTTTCCATTCTACAAACAAAAAACTAAAAAATGAGGTGAAATTTCAGGGTTTTTTCGAATTTTCACCAAAATGCCATTCGAAATTTTGTATGCAAAGTTCAGATTCGGATTCAGCACCCTCGAAAACATATAAAACCGTCGAGAAAAAAACTTCTGTATTTTTTTCCTGAAAAAACTACCAAGTTACTGGACTATATTATTATTTACAAAGTTACGTACCGTAAAACGGGGTGAATCGGATAACTTTTGAACTTTGATCTACTGCCAAAAATTCCCTTTTTAATATTTTGCAATGCTTTAAAAAGAATATTTTGTGTGCTAATAGATACTTTGTTATCCGTTAAAAAAATTCAATTAACTTGATTGATTGAATTTATACAAATTTTTAAGTGCCGTGATCCGATTCACCCTTAATGCGGGGTGAATCGTATCACTGCCAGTTTTTGTCGAAAAAATGTAATGTTGACGTCTTTTAGTGATATAGGATTCTAAAATTAGTCTTTAAATAGTCAAATAAGGTAAAATGAATGAACTTTTTTTGTCATAAAATACTTGTATCATAAGAACGTTGTTTCTCCTCAAAATACTAAGTAAAATAGGGAAAGATATTAATGAGGGGAATTATGTTCCCTCATGGCTCCAATTATACGGAATTATGTCTCTAAGTTTTGATAAAACCGATATAAACCAGAAAAGGACTTAAGGTAGAAAACCAAGCATTTTTACGACTGATCCGATTTACTCCCCTCATAATCAGAATGGACTTGTTTTACTAAAAAGTTAGGTTCAATTCCGTTAACGTTCCTGCTCTAAAAATCACTATGATCTTTTGGACACCAAAAAGTAGGATTATTGTGTAATATATTCAAAGTCATAGATTAAAATGTTTAGTTAGATCAATAACTTATCAATACAAACCGGAAAAGGTTGCCGTTATTTGTATACATGTAATTCAAAAGAGTTTGGCAATCTTTAGGGGGAACGTTAACGGAATTGAACTGAAAATTCAGTAATAACGTAATTACAACTTTTTTAAAGATTTAATTGCTAAAAAATCATTGCAAGATTTGGGAGCATACGGGAGGCACCAAAAATTGAGGTAAAAAAAATAATTGTTTATCTGATTTTAGCAAAGGTTTTGTGACATTTTTAAAATTCAATTTCAGAGCCGTGGTGGAAAAAATATATTATCGTAAAATAATTTTTGATGGCTGAAAAAACTTCTAAACAATGTGTAGATTAATTTGTTTGATTTTCCGGGATAGATGGCCGTGTTTGATGAATGGAATTTCCAAACGTTTCGCTCTCAGCTTCGGAGAGCATCCTCAGTGGCAAAAAATCAACTGATAAAAATTGAAAATAAAAACAAATACCAAACAATTACAGCGTGAATGCTAACGTGGAATGAAAGTGAGATCAGATACTAATACTATTGTTGTGCTGGCTTTATCCCGCATTTCTTAAGTGCCGGGTGCCAGACGCTCGGAATGGAAACACCCTCCTCTTTTCTATTGAAATTATTCTTGTGTTTGAAAATTTCTATTGCTTCTCTTATTAATCGGATGGATTGATGGTTGGTTGTTGCCAGGATTTCGGTGTTATTAAACAGTACTCTATGGTCCCCATTTGTTTGTTGTCATCCTGAGAAGTCGGCCGTGGCAGAGCATGCTTTAACAAATGGGGACCATAGAGTACTGTTTAATAACACCGAAATCCTGGCAACAACCAACCATCAATCCATCCGATTAATAAGAGAAGCAATAGAAATTTTCAAACACAAGAATAATTTCAATAGAAAAGAGGAGGGTGTTTCCATTCCGAGCGTCTGGCACCCGGCACTTAAGAAATGCGGGATAAAGCCAGCACAACAATAGTATTAGTGTCTGATCTCATTTTCATTCCACGTTAGCATTCACGCTGTAATTGTTTGGTATTTGTTTTTATTTTCAATTTATATCAGTTGATTTTTTGCCACTGAGGATGCTCTCCGAAGCTGAGAGCGAAACGTTTGGAAATTCCATTCATCAAGCACGGCCATCTATCCCGGAAAATCAAATAAATTACTCTTCAGGTCGTGGAAGTTTTCATCAATTTATAATGTGTAGATTAATTCAGAATTCACCCTGATTTTATAACTCTAACACAAGGGGAGTTATGATAGTTTAAAAAACTTTTGCCAGCAGTGATCTGATTCACCCCGATTATCCGATTCACCCAATTTTACGGTATATATTTTCCAAGAGTTAAATAACGATTTAAAGAACAATGCAATAGAACAAATATTTCAGTTTTGTGTCCCGTGAAACCCTTGAGAATCCCCTTAACAACCCCTTTTTAGCATGCTAAAATCAAAATTTCTTCGGTGGAGGATGCCTGAACCTCCCACCCACCATTTCTGTCTTAGATTAAGGAGAGGTTTTGGCGAAAAAGAAATGGAAGTAGTATACTGAAATACTGTAAAATACTGCAATTGTTTATCTCGCTCTCTATTAGAAATTTCTCTTTTCAGTTTAATTATTCGTCTTGAATTCCTCCGAATTCATTTGGTGATAGAAAGTAATTTTTAAAATGTGAATTATAAATAAATACTTATTAATTAATACGGTTAATTTTTGTTTTCTAAAACACACACAGCAATTCAAACTAAACTAAGGAACAAAATATACAAAAATCTTGACTTGATTTACTGTTCCTAACACATTAATTAATACGGTTAATTTTTGTTTTCTAAAACACACACAACTATCCAAACTAAACTAAGGAACAAAAAATACAAAAATATTGACTTGATTCACTGTTCCTAACACGGATCTTAAAATTTACAATGCAATGTTTTTTCTCAGTTCCGCGAAAGAATTCAATATTTGAACACTGGAGAGTAATTTAGTTTTAAGAGGCACCCACTTTGAGGGAAAGAGAACATTTGCTTTGCACGTGTGCATATTTTTCAGAAAGAATGTCCTTAAGATATTTAATATTTGGTTTAAAATCAAGCCTGCATCTTATACTTAATAGTTTTTAAGCCTCTAATTAACAAAAAGCTTTCTCACTGAAAATTTTCATTTAGCTATAAAGGCACTAAACCACGCACATGTGTTTTTGAGACAATTTCTCAAATGGTGGCATATTTTTACTCAAGAATGTTATGATCCTGGTGTCTTCAATAATGTTCATACCCAACGTCTGCAATAGGGTGTATCGAAAAAAACTTTTTTCGATTTTGATGATCCGATAGTGCGGAAAAGTTGTCTAAGGTGGCAGAGAGTACCTGTGATTTTTTTCAGAATTTTCGGATAAGATCTTAAACCTCCGCCTCACCCCTGAAGTTCCCCATGTTAATCCTATGGGGCGTGCAGCCAAAAAGGCTGAAAATTTGTTTTTCGCCCCTCATTTCTGCCCTATCACACGAGGAATGTCTTCCCTCGAGTTATGGACTCTATATGATGTATGCTACCCGACAAAACTTGAATAATAACTTAAATCCCTATATTATGTTGATTGTGGGATCTGATTTGAACGAGGAAATACGCGATTTTCGACGAAATTTGAGCATAAAAAACGTAATATTGATATTTAGGCTATTATTCAAGTTTTGTCTGATAGCCTAGATCATATAGGGCCCATAACTCGAGGGAAGATATTCCTCGTGTGATTAAGGCAGAAATGAGGGGCGAAAAAATAATTTTTGCCCTATTTGGCTGCGCGCCCCATAGGATTAACATGGGGAACTTCAGGGGTGAGGTGGAGGTTTAAGATATTATCCGAAAATTCTGAAAAAAATCACAGGTACTCTCTGCCACCTTAGACAACTTTTCCGCCCTGTCGGATCATCAAAATCGAAATAAAATTTTTTTTCGATACACCCTAGTCTTCAACCATCATTTATTTGTCTATTTCTCAAAATAAAAGATACAGTAGAACCTCTTATAAAAACTGACTGTCTCACCTACTTTTAAAAGAGTTAACTTTGGCAAAACTCTATAACGGCAGCCAAGTTGGCATTCTTTTAGAGCCGATCTATTATTTAATTTAAACAAATCTTAAATGCTGAATAAAGCAATACCAAATTGGTGATCACAAGGAACTTTTAACTCTTTTAATGGCTGAGAAATCTAGTTTTTATAAAAACTTCTTTTGTATTATAAACAGTATCTTTAATACCAATAGGAAAAATTATTCCAACCTCTTAATAGAGATCATTCATACCTTCTTTAGCGATGCGGGAATGTCATACCACTGAAAATACCATGGATAAAATACAGTAAGAAATCTAATATATTAACTGTGAGGAAAGCATATTTTATTACATCCTAGACAAGGCAGATCCCAGCTGCCAACAGCTCAGGCAATGCACCTTGTAAATTAAGCATTGCTCTGTTAGGCGTAATACCATGATGGAGGAAAAGTCTTCACACGAGAAGAACTTCGAGAACTTCTCAAAGGATATACTAAATCCGCCTATGAGTGTTCCTTTGAGATAGGTTTTGCACGCCATGATGGGATTCTTTTGATGTTTACAATCACTTGATTTGGGGCGGAGAACTGAAGCGTTCAATTTCTTGCCCTGCTCTTTTGCAGAAAGATAAGGGTTTATGAAACTGCATGGGAAGTTATGAGTATAAAGATTATGGTGTGGGTTTAGTGGAAATAAGTTTACCTTGACGAAATTGCGTTCTTACAGCTATCGTAATTGCTGTAGATTGTTGAAGTTTTATGTTTTAGATTTGCTTTCTCAAGAATATTTGTTTTAGAAGTAAAACTAAAATAAGATCGTACGATTTTATTTACATTCTATATTTTTTAATTATAGTGGAGAAGTCAAGTTTGTATTCTATATGGGACTTGTCATTATTTAATGATAATTTATCATGTTCAAGTTTTAATTTTTGTTTCAAATCACTAAGTTATTTTTCCACTATGAAGGATTAATCATGTCAGATTATTTTTGTTTTGTCTATAGTTATTAATTCACTTAAGTACAGTTTTCTGCTTGATAATTCATTAAAACCTATCACTCAAACATCTAATCTAAACAAATGTAAGTGATTAATTTTTATTCTCGATTTCTCACCTTCAGGTGTAAATATACTGACTAAAAAGTTCTTCGTTTTTTGGCAAAATTTGAAAATAGTTGTTGCACAGAAATAAATTTAATTTTTTGTAATAAAATAGGGGATTAATTTGTCGTTTTGATTGAACGAATAATACGTTGTATGTTACAATTGAACTAATGTTCTTTTTATAATTGAACCATATTCGTTAATATAAAAAAATGAAAATAGTTTAAAATTAGATTTTTAAAATCAAAAATCCTATTCGAAATCATCAAAAGATTTCAAACAGTATGATACCAAAGTTATATCATTCTATGCATTAATAGATGCATGCTAGATACATGCATAGATCTATGCATTAGTTCTATGCATAATTTTTTTCTTTGGAAATCGTCGGCCAAAACTTTATTTAAATAGAGTGAGGTACTGCAAAACTAAATAATAATGCTTAAGCTTTACTGAATCAAATAAAAAATCATGTACGAAATTGATTAACTCCTCCTAAAAATATTTCAGACCTTTCAGAATAAGTCCTGTAATTAAAAGAATTTTCCCTACAACAACCTATTTTTTGATGTTTTTAAAAACAAAGCGTTTGGTGATAAGAGTTTTTACGTAATTTTCTTCTTACATCGTTCCAGATCTTCTTAATACGTCTTTTAAAATTATTCTCTTGTCTCTTCCATGGCTGTGTTCAAATCTCGGGTGACAAAACTTGTAAAGTAAGTAGATGCCATTCATTGTGAGAGGATGTTTTGTTCTTTGCGCGCGCGAATAATTAGTTTTTTAGCTTTCATATGAGACTGGCTTAAAATCTTTTTTGTTGTTGTTTTTCTTTTGACTCAAGAGCTCGAGAGAATAATAATTACTTCAGTTGTAAATGAGAAGATTTAAATAGATGGAAAGTAATCGGGCAAATTTCTTTGTACTTTTCTAACTACGTCGAATTTTTTTCGAGTGTATTTTCAAAAGAGTAATAATGTATTTACATAAACAGAGTGTGGTAAGTTAATGGAAAGTCGCTCAAAGCGGGTATGTCGCCCAAAACGGGTAAGGGGTAGTATACTCCGGGATGAATCCCAAGTGTCCATGTAAGTGTATGGTATGATTAACCGAAAACTCCCGAGTTTCCATCAACTCCGATAGAACATCAGATTTGTAATATGAGGTAACTCGGAGAAATATAAAAATGAAGATTCTGTTAAAAAAAATAAGATATGTTCTTTTTGAATAGTCAAATATTAGTACATTTACCATGCTATTGATAATTGTACAGTACGTTGACACAATTTAACTTTAAAATGAGGTGAAAGAACCGACGTTTTTTTATATTTTTGAAGTTTTAACCCCCCCCTTTAAAGTAAGAAAGGAGTTTTAGGGCATCGCGGGTAGGTCAAAGCGGGTGGCTATACTCAATGGGAGATAACAGGAAAAGAATTTTTAATGAGAGTTAGGTCAAAACATTAGCGGATAAGGTCTCAAACATTAGCGGATTTACGGGGGATCTTGGGGGTCAATGAATCCACCATAATTTTTAAGTATATTACATTCTTTCATTTAGACAATATTTTCAGTTCAATTAGGGAGATAATGCCCCCCCAAATGTCTCTAGCTCCAGGGTCTTCCTTCTATATCCGTCCATGTTCTCAACATAAGTTCTAAAATATATTTATTTGTGTTAAAATTTGTCTCGTTTGTAGTGCTTACCCGCTTTAGAAACCGTATCCAACAATCGTTATTTTTGACGAATATATCTTTTTTAGTACTAAATTATTATTTGGTTTAATCCGACATAATCGTGCTCTTTTATTATGTAGTTCGATAACTCACCAATAATTTAAAATCAAATTTGTAATTTTAACCAAACAATCCACATGATTTTTGAGCATTCAAGGTAGCATACCCGCTTTGAGCTACTCTACCCTATGGGTAAATCCATATCAAGTGATCCAGAGGTGGTCGCTCGACCATTTTAGAATCAAATAATTTTTTGAGGGTTGATTTTTATATCAATGGAGAATCCAAAAACACTATCTTTAATTTTTTTCTTTATTTGAATTTTTATGGCAGCCATCGAAAAATGCTGATTTTTGCGTTTGTAAGGATTTCTGTGAACTTTCGTTTCTCCTGACTGGTTTAACTGAAATTCATGCAACAAAAAAGCCATTGTAATCAGAAAGATACATCCTTCAAAATTTACGGTACAATTGCTTGGAGAATTGTTTCCTTTAATATAGAAAAACAGCTTTAAAGTAGAACTTTAAAATTGATTATTTTTCAATTTTCGAAAGCGTAGTATTCTCAAAAGATCTATATTTTCCCAATATTTTTTGTAAACAATGTGTAGCCTACTTACTGGACTATATTCTGAAAAAAAATCAACTCTGTTTTTTTGTTCTTTTTTGTAGTTATAGGCCTTTAAAGTTGGAAATTTTCAACAGTTTTGGTATTTGCTTCCAATTGGAATTATGAACCTTCAAAATCTGATGATTTCAAAAAAATCCTTACTTTGACCCTCTATATCTCTGGTGGAACAAAGTTTAAATGTTTGAAAATTTCACAGGTTACGCATCACTTACGTATCATATTCCTGTAAAAGTTTCATCCTTGGTATTTACTTCTAAGTTAAGTTACAGGACCGTAAAAACACTTGTTGGGGGAACATGATAAAATCCATTATTGTAACGATACCCTCATTCTTCAGTTTACTATTCTTCATAACGTTTTTATGGTCCTGTAACTTCACATAGAAGTAAATACAAAAGACAAAATTTTTACAGGAGGATAATACCTAAGTGAGGCGTAGCCTGTGAATTTTCAAACATTTAAATCAAAATAAGGATTTTTTTGAAATCTTCATATTTTGAAGGTTCATGAGGAATTCTTTGAAATTTTCCAAATTTGGAGGCCTATAACTTCAAAAAAGAACAAAATACCAGGGTTGAATTTTTCAGAATATAGTCCAGTAAGTTGGCTACACATTGTCAACAAAAAACATTGGGAAAATATAGATCTTTTGGGAATACTACGCCTTCGAAAATTGAAAAATCATAATTTTTAAAGTTCTATTTTTAGGCGGTTTTTCTATATTTGGAACACAATTCTCCAAACATATATACCATCCATTATGAAGGATGTATCTTTCTGAGTGCAATGGATTTGGTTGCATTAATTGAAGTTAAACCAGTCAGGAGTAACGAAAGTTAATAGAAACCCTTACAAGCGCAAAAATCACCATTTTTCGATGGCTGCCATAAAAATTCAAACAAAGATAAAAAATTAAAGATAGTGTTTTTGGATTCTCCAATGATATAAGAATCAACCCTCAAAAATGTATTTGATTCTAAAATGGTCGAGTGACCATTTCTGTTTTTTCTGGATCACTTGATATGGATTGACCCCCTATATGGTATAAAAACATGCTGAAAACTCATTTTAATTCAAATGAGTAAATTACAAATCTTCCTTTTTTATAAATAAGCTTTGGATTTAGTACTTTTCTGGGAACTAAAACAAAGCACATTGTAGTATTAAAATTTTAAATTAAAATAAAGTAAAATAATCTACTTTTACAGTGGTTTTAGTAAAATGATTTTAGTTTACAGTGGTTTTAAAACACAGCCAAAGTAAATGATAATTGGTTTACTACTAATTTAAAGCAATTTTATGCACCGGGTGTTCCAGGATAAGTGTCCACCCCCTTAGTTGTTGAGCCCCGAACATTGCTGGTAGAGGGTGTTTGAAAATAATAGCATTGGATAGCGCATGGTCACTTTTATTAGACTCCACTTTTATGACAATATCTGTAGAGGTTAAAAATTAATGGGCAGGACATATATCTTAAGACACCCTTTGGTGTGGACTACGCCCTGTATACATTAAACCTCTGTTTTTCAAGTTATTTCTCTTAAATTTATACATTTTATTTTAAATAACCATGCGATTTGTTAAAAAAATACCTCTACTTCAGTTGTAAAGCACTGCCAGATAAAATACTTTTCTTTTTAGCTTTTTCTTATGTCCCTATTCTTCTAGAATTTACGGTATTTATAAAATAAAGATAATGTTTACAAGGAAATGGTAAAACCTTTTATTGGATTTGAGCTTGATAACTCTGTGAGGAAATAAAATACTTTTGTTGGAGCTAAAAAGTTTTTCTACTGTTTTCTGTATAGATTTGTTACCTCCAGATGTGTAGATGGTACTTAAGAAACGGAGAAAGTCAATACGAACTTGTTCTAGTCTTAATACCAGTCCAGAGGAGTTTCTTCAAGACACCATTATTTATACCAATGTGCAATAACAAAATTTAAGTAATAAGGAATATATTATAAATTCGCATCTTTGGTTTGGAAAATTTTAAATAGAACTTCCTTTTTGAGAAAAATGTTTGCATTTATGGCTTTTTTTTGTAAAACGGTAATTCTCTCAGTAACCGTTTTTATGACAAAACTCATATCAATTCCAAAAGAATATAATACAATTGCATAAGTTAATTTCCTCATCGGTTAAATAAATTGAACAGGTGTGTTGAAAATTTAGGTGTTTTAACCGTATATAACCTGAAACATTGTTAAATGAGTTAAGCTTCGAAAAATACGGATCATAAAACATAATTTTTGTACATTTAAAGTTAAAAAGATCTAGAATTTGTAAAACTTTTCTTATGCCCACTCTTCTAAACTAAGGAAATTGGATCTAGTCTGTGTGTTATCAAATAAGTTTCTATATAAGTTTAATCTTAGACTGTTTGAATGGGGAACTGAATCAAAAGTTAGCGATATTACTTTACAAAGAAACACGCCTGGATTCTCTTAAGGATGTTCCGGTTTTCGGATGAAAAGAATGAAAAAGTATAAAGAGTTATCAAAAGGGGAAGACCTATAAAGAAATCATAAAGTTTCAACATATAGGGATTACTATAAAGTAAAAGTTACTTAATGTATCAAATTTTGTTTACTTAACAATTATTCAAGATTTTTAAAGCCATATTAGAGATAGCATTCTTTTCTCTCGATTTTGAAGAAAAAATGCTTAACATATTTATTGACTGCATAAATATAAACTTAAAAATTATTTAAAAAATGAATTTACGAAAACAGGCGTTTATTATCAATATAATTTAAAATTTAACTCTTTAAGTTATATCTTTAATTATTAAAATTTAAAAACAATCCTCTTCAAACCAGACCTTAAGTTTTCCCACGAATCATCAAAATTTATTTTACCAATTTTTTCATAAGGATAGGAATTGCACTTTTTTTGTGACTTAGTTTGTAAAACACGATGAATCAGCATGTGCATTTATAAAAATTAATCACTTTAAAGATTTTTAAAATGGCATCACCCCGTAACACAAAGAAAAAAATTCAACAACTGAAAAACTGTTTTTAAAAAATCATAATTGTCAACTTATAATGAAAAAAAATTAATTAAGAAAAGTGCTTATAAGATCATTCTATTTATTGTAAGTGATTTCTGTTATGGAAATACACCAGCCAATTGCCAGAAAGGTATTGTTTTTTAGCATTCTGCTCAGTTTCCTGCCTAAAAAAGAATAGAGAGAAGAAATGATTGGGTTATCCACTGTGTAGTGTTTTCTTTCTCTCGATTGGGTTTAGAGAGAGGTGAAGAAGTCGAATAGATTTTCGCGTTCTATTGAGACTTCTTTTGACTAAGGCTGAATAGGAAAGAACTACTTGAACGGATGAATCCTCAGCCAAGAAACCTCGTTTAGGTAGTAGATGTTGATTAGAGTTTGGAAACAGAAGTTAAGCATTCAAAATTTCCATTGTATGTAGTTTTGATGGTATCGAGATGTTAAGGATGTTTCAGGTTTTGAAACTTATATTGAAATAATTTCCCCATCCCCATTTACTTTTTGTTAGTAAAAATAAACTTGAGAGGCATTTCCTTGTGATGGATCCTTACACTCTCGTTAAGTGAAATAATTCTACTGCAAAAGTAAACTTTTGTTGAATTTAAACTTTTCTCAATAAAAGCAATACAAAATACTGGAAAATGGAAGGGAAAAATTACTTACATGTTTTTAGTAAATTTTGAAAACTATCTAACTATGGTTAAAGGCAATAAAAACATGAATAATTAGGTTGAAAAGTTTAATTTTCTCCTAATTGTATGCATTACGTTAAAATGCAACCAGTTAAAAATATTTTCGTGCAATATTTGTTAATTTTAGTACAAAAAAACACTTTTCATTAACGTATGGTATCTTCCAATATTAATGATCGATCTCTATTTTCAAAAATTTAAGTTACTTTGTCGTTTTTAAAATTATTCAGTAGATTTCACTATATCATTAACAGCCAATTATATATGAAACTTTTAAAGGCTCGAGAAACATAGATTTAATTAATTTTAAATCAGATAATTGGATGTTTCCTATTCATATTCATTAGGGGGTCCACTTTTCTATGGGAAAAAATAAAGTGTTATGTAATTGCCACAGTACCCCCTCAAATTTTTAGACCCACAGAGAAAACTTTTCAGGAAAAGTTTGGGATCTGTACCTTAATTAGAAAGCGATGACCAAGAGGAGTGAAAAAGTCAAAATTTGAATATTTTTATACATAACAACTAAAAAACCAAAGATTAAACCATCTCATTTTGTTCATGATTTTTTTTATAAGAAACTACTAATGTTATAGATATAATGTTCCAGGTTTTGTTTTTTTATCACCTTTATTTTTGTTGTAGTAATTTTCTAATGTCCAAAGAACTTTTGTAAAGTTGTTTTTCTTGCATTTTTCAACAGTAAATAACTCTAGAACCATACAACTTAAAAAACTGAATTTAGTCCCATTTTGTTTGTAAATTCTTTGTCTTTGATTTAATGTGCCTCATGACCATCATTTTCAAAAAAATTTTTTTCAAAATTAAAAAAAAAAGTGAAAACGAATATTCAACGAAAAAATTTGTTTTAAAGATTTTTTGAAAAAATATTAAAAGCCTTTTAACTCTTAAAATAAACATAACTGCCAAATTTCAAGTTGAAAAATTTTTTTTATCATGTATAAAAAATTAAAATATTTGAAATTTAGGTAAAGAGTGATTCACTCATGGGAAATTCATTAACTCGCTTGAGGGTGTCCATATGATTTAAAACATGCAAAAAATGTTAAATAAAAAATTGCATTCAAGTCATGATTCACATTAAATCAAAGACAAAAAATTCACAAATAAAATGGGACTAATTTAGGTTTTTATATTGTATAGTTCTAGAGTTATTAGCTGTTTAAAAATGCAGAAAAACAACTTTACAAAAGTTCTTTGGACATTAGAAAATTACTACAACAAAAATAAAGGTGATAAAAAAACAAAACCTGGAACATTATATCTATAACATTAGTAGTTTCTTATAAAAAGTCATGAACAAAATGAGATTGTTTAATCTTTGGTTTTTAAGTTGTTTTGTATAAAAATATTTGAATCTGGATTTTTTCACTCCTCTAGGTCATCGACTTCTAATTCGAATACAGAGTTGAAATTTTGGCTGTGAGCTTCTATTATCTATTAGCTGTTCGAAAAAAAGTAGAGGGTGCCCAGAACTCTACCTGAAAAAAAATTCTTTGGGCCACCCTAATAATCATATAGGGTTACTTGGGGTAAGTGGGACACTGGGGTAAGTGACACCCCCTAAAATTGTAATATGTACAGGAAATTTCCCGCATACTCGCATTGATTATGTTACAGCTTGTCACACCTATGAGTTTTGCATATATTTGAGATTTGTTTCGTTTATTTTTAAGAGTTTAGAACTAATTTAAAATAGATTCCCAGAATGGATTTTTTGGAGGGTTCAAGATGCATTTTTTAAAAAAATATTTCTAGGTAAGTTTTCATTATATTTTAATGTTTATTGAACTATTTTGCAGAGTTTGACCTAAACTACATACTGCAATTTGAAGGGGTGTCCCACTTACCCCATAGTTTTAGCATGGTTGGGGTAAGTGGGACCCCTCAGTAGGGGTAAGTGGGACCCCTCTTTATCTAGTAATAGAGACCCCTTATTGTGATATAAGTTGTTCTAGATGGGCAATTCCACGGGTAACTGACTGACATTTTTCAAGAAAAACGCTTAGTATTTTGTAATTTTCTTCCCAAAAATAAATGATAAAAAATACTTTCTGCCCAGTTTATTGCTTTCTTGTTAACTTAATCTAATGGCACAATTAAATTTTCAAAATAAGTTTTTATTTATTTTTGAAAAATTTTAAACAACAAGGTAACTGACTGACATAAATGTTTCACAAATGTCAGTCAGTTACCATGTGGTTTAAAAATTTTCAAAAATAAATAAAAAATATTTTGAAAATTTAATTGTTCCATTAGATTAAGCTAACAAGAAAGCAATAAACTGGGCGGAAAGTATTTTTTTATCATTAATTTTTGGGAAGAAAATTACAAAATACTAAGCGTTTTTCTTGAAAAATGTCAGTCAGTTACCCGTGGAATTGCCCAGATATAGAAACTATTACTGAGGACATGTGTTGATTCAAGGGGGGTTATAGGGACAATATCCCCCAATATTTTCAAAAAATATCGATTTATAGTAGCAAGACTTTTTACTCACCACTTCAAAATTCATTAAAATTTATAAATAACTTGATGGACATTTTATATCGAATTTGCGTTTTAATTTAAGTTATGGTGAGTAAAGTGAAATATCTCATCTATAGTGTTCATTCTTATTTAGTGTGTCCGATTTCTTTTTTATCTTACAATGTTTACTAAAGTGCCAAAATAAATCTTAATCAACCTTATTACGTTTTTTCAACACTATTTTATATGTTAAAGTAAAATATATCCCTTTAGCCTTTCAAAAAATTTTTAAAATACTTATTTTGCTTTTCATTCGATTCTTACCTTGTCATATTGATTTTAATGTGAGTAGATTTCTCACTCATGGTTACAGCTACAATTAAACATTTGATGGTGAAAATTCCTGTACTTTATCAAGACCCACTTACTTTCTTTTAGGTTTTGCTCACTTCCCATATAAATGAAGATGGGGTGTCCCACTTACCCCATCACTTGGGGCAAGCGGGACACCCATCTAATTTTTTAAATTAAGACCAATTAAGAATTATGCAAAACTTTATTTTAGAAACTACTAATAAATTTTTGTTTATGGATACAGTATCTTTAACGAAATTAGTCAATAAGTTCAAATTTAACCCGTTCAAAATTCTTCTATTGAGCTCCAAAAATGGACTAGGCCAAAAAGGGGTCCCACTTACCCCAAGTGACCCTTTAAAAAAGGAAAGTTCCTTTTCTGTATTGTAACAGTTTAAAATAAAGTTCTTGTTATGTTTCCATATTATTTTACAGTCTAAGAATTTTTTGAATTAGATTTAATTTTGAAAACAGTTAATTTATTGAAGAAATGAAATATTCAATTTAAATACAAAGAGTTAAGTCAAATCCCTATATTGTTTCATCCGGACTTACTGATGATTTCAAGGATCACATGTTAATTAAAGTCTGTGATATAAATTTCTATGCTTGGAAATTTCATAAAATTAAGTTCTGAGTAGCTAATTTTTAAGTTCGTAGATATTCTAAAGTAAATTTAAGTGAAGTTTGTCTTAACTACATGAAGTAGATTACTTGTTGAGAAGATTCTTCTTGACAGTTAAAAGACTTTTCTCGTAGATGGCGATTCAAATGTTTATTGACATTGTAAATTTGAGCAATAAAACTTTGATGTATTTGTAAAAATAGAAATAAATTTGTAATTTGCATCAGTTTTTTTCTGATATATAATTAATGCCAGACGTTTCTAATAAAATACCTACTTAAGTTTTTTTTGTTATGTATTAACTCTGATACACAAGAAAAATGTTCCTTCATGTATTTGAAATTTTTAAGAATATAAATTTGAGAATTGGTTTCATGCAATTTAATTATGAAGAGTCAAGATCCGTAAGATTTCGTCTTATTACGATTTGAAAGAAATTTCCTTGGAAGGATTTTTTTTTCGACCAGAGGATAAATTTTAACACAAGTTTTAATTAGGCAAGAAAAGTATAAACCAATGTTCAGGAAGAAATTTTATTTATTATTTGAAACGAGTGTTTTTAGTGAAAGTGATAACATAAAGTGAAAATGCATCAATGTTGACAGTACTTTTAAAGTTAATTTAGAAAAATGTAAACTCACAGCATTTTTGATTAAGGACAACTTAAATTTCATAGGATTTTATTACTAATGAAAAGACTTTACTCCATATATTCAATAGTTAACTAATTAATTTAACATATTTCTCAACCTTTAAAGAAAAGTAAAATCAATTTATCACCATAATTACTTAAAACCATTGCCATACTTTGTAAAAAGATTGGTGTGAAACTATTTTTAAACATCAGGAAATCTCTTTTTAACTTCAGGTAATTGGCAACACTTTAACCCTAACCTATTTATCACTAAACGGAACCGTGTGACTACATCATTATTTGCCTTGAATAAAATTATTAATTTCGCCCCATTTTGATACACATGTTCCACCCATTTCTTGTTACTATCTAATGACACAGTAATTACATAAATTTGTTTCAAAGAGCCGTCATTGACATCTGTTCTTTTAGTTCATCGATTTTATAAATAAATTAGAAGACTCAGAAAAGTATGGCTTTTCTTGGAAATAAAAGACATTTATTCAGTTTTCTATCTCGGAAAATATAAAAGAAGTATACACTGTTAGTAGTCTCAGGATTAATATATTTAGGGTATGATTTACTGATTATAAAAATTAACTTGCCTTAAATATTACAATCGATATAAACTTTCCAAAATTAAAGTTTAGTATTTCTATGTTTTAGTTTCTAAGTTTCAATTAAGTTGAAATCCAAAAGTGATTACAAACAAAGGACTCATATCTAAAATTTCGATAGTGATACTTTGTCAAAGAGAAAAACTAAAACTAAAGAGATGGTGGCATAAAATATCAGTATTTATTATTTTACTAAAATACTCTTCCTTGCATCAATTTTAAAATAATTGTTTTATCAAATATTAGTAAGTTATTAATAATTGAAGAAGCTGAGAGTTCTTTTAGAATAGCTACAAGAAACAGCTTCTAATCATTCAATATATAATTATAAAAAAATGCATAATCCCTAATGACATAGTGACGTCAACGGACAACATAATTCACACCAAAATAATTGAAGGTTGGCCTCTTTTTAATTAAATAATATCCAGAAATTTTGACTTGTACGTACTTGTTTTTGAATTTATTCTTTAAGTTGTGAAACCTAGATTATCTGAACAGAAAAAAATAACAAAAAAGGCACGCTTTCTTGGCATACGGAACATTTTTGTCAAAACAATAGAAAATTTAGCGTAAAAAGACGAAAATTTTTTACAGTGCACCTTGTCAAAATTTTACTTATTATCTACGTGGTTACAAAGTTTATGAGTATTTAAGAATTAACCAATTTGGTTATGAATAATATTTTAGTTCCTTCTTTTAGTGGGTATTTCAAAAACAATTTTTTTCATTCAATTTTTTAACTTTGTTTGAAAAACTTTCTTCTTAAAGATATCTCAGTTTAAGTTGATAGTATAAAAACAAAATAAAAAATAGGTATCCAGCTGAAATATCTTTTAATCTGGATTAAATATCCAAATCCATACTCTAGTTAGTCAACAGGATTTCGTAACATTATATAAAAACCCAAAACTTTACGTTTTAACATTCAAAAAGCAGTTTAAAGTGGGACAATGAACAATACTTTTGAAAAGAAAATATTTCATTGCTACCAATCATACTTTAAGTGATCAACACACAGAGCACAGAGTGGTCCACTATTCTTCGTCTCAAACGTATAATTTTTAAGCCTTTCTGTGTGGAGCTACAATCAGGAAACGGGGCATGTCATATACTTCCTAATCCCCCTTTACACTTTCCGTGGGACCAGTGCAATACCTGTTTCAGCTCTTCTCTGATGTTGTCTTCGCAGCATTTGTACTTCGATTATATGTCACCAAGGTGCGAGATTTCCCTCGTTGGTTGGTGATTGCTATTATTGTTGAAGCTCGCCCGTAGAGCCCCGCCTACCTTTGTGCTTCTTGAAGTTGTTCCAAATTACTAACGTAAAACGAAAAATAAAGGAATATAGGGGTGAGGTGTTAAAGAAATCGGATTTCTTCTCTCGAGATCTTGAATAGGATTCTATTTTTGATCGAATGACGTCGAATCGACGTCGAAATGTTTTTCACGTTTGGGAAAATTTGTTGTTTATTTTCCATTCACATATTTTTTTAGAGGGTCGTCGGCATATGAAATAGGAGGAAAAGAAAATATCAGAATTTCGAAACATATTTTTAGTATTATTGTGTAACAGTATTAAATTTAGATTTCTAAGAGCACTTGGTTAGCTATAGAAGCAATTTTGTTATTTTAGTATTTCCTATATCAGGTTGGGAATATGTTTTGTTATAAAATCACGAGCCTCTATTGTAGCCCAGGAAAACGGTAGTTTTTTCAAAACTTTCATATAGAAGGTTTTTTTTCGACGGTTTTATATGTTTTCGAGGGCGCTGATTACGAATAAAAACCCTTCTTTTTCAGTAATGGAATGAATCACTGAGATTCTCCCGCGCAACGCAAACAAAATAATAAAAAAGGGACACCTGGCGCTTCCGCGAAACTCAGGCAGAAGAAAAAATGATTGACAGCCGGCTGGCCCAACCAGAACACTCCAAAGTTAACATTGCTCTATCAAAGTGGAGAATGTTAATACACGTCGGAGAACATCAAATGTTTAATTTTTCTAACAAATACAATCAAAGAAAAGAAACATAACAGTGCAACTGTAAACTTATTGAGCTTCAGAAAAAATAAATTGACCTTCCAAACGAAACTCAAAAGCGGGCGTTTTTTAGGGGATATGGACAAATTTCGAAAACATTAAGCGGCGTGTTGATCCATAGTTGATCACAATAAACGATTTATTTTACATTAAATTAAATAGGAATTATCCGAACTTGTTGATTTCGATAACATTATCCGATTGATAACATTAACCTTGATCACATTAAGCGAACTCGACTGTATTTAAAAAACCAGTTGCAGAAATCACAAATTCTAAAAGAAAAACATAGCTTCTGTATTCTTAGAAGTGAAATAACTTTTCTTCAACTCGGTAAAGGAAAGTATTGAACTGGTTTTAAAGGAGTAAAATATCTTTGTTATAAAAAAGGGAAATTTCTATAGTTAATTGACCAAAATGTCAATCCTGCCGATAAGATGTTAACCCATTGTTCGGTACAGAAAGTTTTTATTGATTTCTTTATTCATGAGATCAGACATTGTAACAGAAAGGAAGAAAGACACTTGAATAGTTGCAGCACAGGGCGTTATTCAATGATTCTATGAATAGTATATTTTGGGAAAAAATGAGATATATATATATAAAAATCTGAGTTTCTTGATTTCATGCATTCAAAAAAAGTACTGTAGTTTTCTATCTTATACAGTTTGTAAATAAATTTTACTATCGAGGTTTTTTGAAGATACTATAGAATCTATCAAAAATTATTTTTTTCAAGTTGGGTAGTATAGATAAAATTTTACTGCTTAGAGAAAAAATTAAATGTTATTGTGACAGCATTCTATGCTCAGTGTTTCTATAAGTAAAACAATCCTTGTTAAGAGCATAATTGCTCAATAAAATTTTATTTTGGTATGGATATTGGTTATAGGAATAGTTCATTTATGGTTTTTATTTGATTTTTAATACTTATGTGCTCTAAAAATTTAAATGTAATGCATAGTTCTAATCTAGGAAGTTGTTCTTAAAGAATTGATTGATTTAAGCTTAGAAGCAAAGAAGACTAATAAATCATTTTAATTATCTCTAGAAATTTAATTATGAATGGATCAAGATTTCTACTGTTAGAACACCACCGAAATCAGGTATTCACAACTCAATAACTAAATATGTAACTAATTTAAAAGGTTGTTCTGAGAATAATGATTATTCATTAATACCAGTGCAGTTTGGATTGAGGATTTGACTGGAAGATAACTGAATATATTTAATTTACTGTAAATTTATCTTCACTACGCATTATTCTAAAATAATAATGGAAAATGTTAATTAAATTTATAAAAAGCCTTCATGTTCGGATTTGAACAAGATAATTTATTTTCTACCAAATAAAGTCATATATTCCCAAAATTCAATGGGTTAAGTTTTTGAAACTGTTTTACTAGTAATTACATCCAAATTATTTATTCGTTAATAAAATAGATTTTTGTTTTTATCTTTATAAATCTATCTAAGTTTACCCCAGATCGAATAAGAATTATTAAACCTGAAAAATACTCATCAATAAATTTAATAAAATCAGTCTCAAGAACTCCCATATCGCTGTCTTTAATTTATATCCCCTATTTTTTTAAATATACATAAAAATAAATGTCAAGAAACGTGCCCAAAAATAACCTTAACTCATTTAAAAATCTCGACTTGGCCCACTTTGAATCTGAAGACCTTCGAAAATAATGGTTTCTCTTCCGTCTCAATGTCTAGAGTGACTTCAAGAACCAAATTAATTTCTCCTGTTTGAAAGTTGGGCAAAACTTTCGTCGTCTACAAATATCGAGAGGGAAATTAAACACCCCGAAGTGAAATCTTCTGCTGCCTCAAATATTTGTCCTTGAAAGCCTGAATGCTACTTAATTCAATAGAGCACATTTTAATCGGGAGTTTGTCCAACATGCTTGGTGTTATTATCTTTAGTTATGGAAATTAATAAAGCAATGCTCCGTTATTGTTGATTGATTAAATTTTCTAAAATTTTAATTAGTAATTAAGAGTCGAGAGTTTGGTACGAGCTTGGTTTGTCTTTTAATTAATTAAATGAAATCATTTGTGTTAGACATTATTATAACTTCCGAGGGTTTTTATTGAGGTCATTTGAGTTTTACCTTTGTAAGCTTGCTAAAGAAGGGAATTAGCAATCTGCTTTAAATGCAAACATCAATTTATCAATATGTAAATAATTTGAGTTCTAATTTTAGTAAGTTTTAAAAGGGGATATGGGTGTAAGAATTAATGGATATATTTTAATCAAACACCGTATATACCTCATTAATTAGTTAAATGAGCTAATAAAGTATATCTCTATAAGTTCTTTAGAAGTTCTTTGATTTTACATTACAACATCTACCTCTTTCAAATGCAGTTATTTTTTAAAAATGTTATTTAAACACTAAGGAGAGACATCCTATGTCTTGAGTTAAGTTGGATGGATTTGAATGATCTGATCACCAACTCTCCGATTCATTGTGGTGTATGAGGTATCCTAACTTGACAGATACACAGTTTGTGTTAGGCAATCACCATAGGTCAAATCCGTAGCTACAAACCTAATGACATTTTCCATTAGATGGGAACCACGTATGCCAACACTTGATTCCCATGTGAATCTGAATTAAACGCTTACAAATCACTGAACGCAGCATCATTTAGTGAAGACATGAAACAGAGGTTCTTTAAAAGAACTATAGATTCTAAATGGTTTATTCGTAACTGTAAGTTGGAGAAATAAGATTTCTCCCTTATGTTATCCTACTCTGTTGTGATCAAACGTTCAAAAGCATTTTAGAACACATTTTGTCAGCGGCTCGTAGGTATGGTTCAAATGGGGCTTCACAATTATATTTTAAAAGAACAATTAAGTAACAACCTTAAAACTAAATCGCAATATTGTTATTGTTATTGTTTACATTAATGTATACAAAAATAAACGCTGTACTTCCAACAAGAAGTACAACGTACAATTTCATTTAGATATTTGAAGCTCAAAAATAAAAAAAGACTTTTTAGTTTACTAGGGGTCTCTGCCCCCTGCTCTCTATCGCTCACCAACCCCCGGAACTGCATCACAGTTGTTTTCAGATCGCTTCTGAACTTCTTATCATTTCCCTGATGATATCAAAGTAAAACTGTTGTATTATTTCTTTTTTAACTTACCAATTATTTAACCGAAATGTTTAAAAAAACATCCAGCAAGTCTACTATTTATCTTCCCCCATCTAAAATAAAAAAACATGCCATTAAAACATTTAAATTTATGATATGGCAAATCAAACGGAAAAATGATAAATGCGGACTTGCTAAAATCAGTACAAAAACCACCCAAGCAAACATAATGAATAGTCTCGGTCGGAAATAAAAGGAATCAGACAAATAAAACTTGTCTGTTTTCCTAGTGAACGCCCAGAAAGAGGAGAATAAATTGAAACTTTGAATCTTAATAATTCTTAAACTTCTAATTAGAATTTGACGTCTCTGTTACTTTTTTTTAATATAAAGTGATTTGCATACACAAGTACACCGATTTGCCATTGAAATCTAGTTCAAATTTTTTTTGAAATCTAGTCAGTCGCTCAAAATGTAATTCGGCTCAAAGTATTTTCCAATGGTAATAAAAAAGGAAATTTTTATGAAATAAATTTCTTTTAAAACTTTTTAAAATGCCCAAATCTAGGAAATTGAAACTAAAATAACAGTTTGTAGTGAAAACTGACAAGCAAAGCTGAAACGAAGAAATGCAAGCTGCGGGAAGAATTTTCTCCTCGAGCGAGCACGGCGTTGGCTTTCCTGTCTGCCTTTTTCTCGGTGGCACGTGCTGCTGGAGGCGAAAAATTCGTTGAGCTTTGAAACCTCACAGAATTTTCGTAATAAAATTATTTTTGGAGGTTCTATAGAAGGAAATATGGAAAAGCATCTTGAATAGGGTACAAGTCGGAGTAGATATTATTACTTTTTCATTCATTTTAATTGGTCAACTTATTTCATTTTCACTGAGGGTTCAGGGTGCTCCTATGGACGATCCGTCACTACATTTTGTTCTATAATTAACAAAACTTTTGTTTGTGTTGTATGTTGGAACACTTCGTATGTACTAAATTGTGTTGTGATATTATTCCGAATATGTTTGAAAACTCTTGCTGTCCAGAAATGTGTGTTTAAAATCTTAATCGAAATTTAAAGAGACAGTCAAATATATTTTTATGTAAGAAAGTAACGTTTATACTAAAATTATAAATGTCAAAGATATCCCGTTTCGCCCACTTGATTTGGGCTCTCTGGGGAGGGCTGATAGAGTAAAAATATTTAATGCACCTAGAATTTCATCCCCGGTTTATTCTTTTAATAAAAGTTAAGCCTAATTTAAGAACCTTTAGGGAAAACATCGTATTTGAATAGCAAAACATTCATATTGGTGTTAAAAATGGATATTTTATTCCAACTAGTCAAACAGTTGTGAAGTGGAGCACTTTATTCAAATTATTTTGCAACATTCCTTAGGTAACTTGTTTATTCCTACGCACAAACCGAATTTCATCCACAGAGATTTGCCCACCAAAGGAATTCTCTCCGCATGAGAAAAATACGGAACCCAACAAGATCTCGAATGTTTACTCTTTTCACTGGAACCAAATCCACTGAATACTACGACTCTACTTAAAAAGCGAGCATTCCACAGAGTTTTATATTTTTACCTCAGAATAACATCCTCGAATCCAAATTCGAAGAGACCGCCAAAAGGAGTTCGAAACTCAAAAGAAACGAAAAGAAAGCAGAAAAAAAGAGAAAACCACGCTTTTGCGGTCTGGCGGGAAAGTTCAATGTCAAACTCTCGAAATGAAAATCAATTTTGAAAACAGCTTCCTCCATTCTAATACAGGAGCCACGGTGGAAAAGGATTGGAAAGCCTCCCTGAGAGAATTTGAGAGTGTAATGTTTGACGGGGATATATTATATTGCACTCTGGGATCTCTGGGGGGAAAGTATTCTCGAATCACAAACATTCACAGGTAGCTCCTTCTTGTAGATTTTGATGTATTCATTTATATTCCCTCTAGGTGCAGACCTGGGGATGTGAAAGTTACACACCTAAAGGTCACATAATAACGTAGCAATCCGTTTTCTGGCGTATATCCTTATTATTCTAGAAGTGTGAGGGGAAAAGCAAGAATCGGGATGTATTGGTTAATCAAAAGCTATGTTCTGAATGACCAATCTAGACGCGACTTTTGCACGGATGACTGATTACTATTCAGTAACCCAATAAAGAACAGAAATGAAAGGATTAAGTGTCGTAGTAGAAGAGATCAGTTATTTAGGAGTTCAACTGGAGCATGAAGTTAATCATATCCTTTTACTATAAATAAATTGGATTAACATGAATTAATTAGAACAAAAAATATTTCGATTTTTATTTACTTGATAACTTGATTGAACACTGGGTAAATTTGTTCAAATATGATTTGAAGATGGAATCTGAATTATTCAGAAATTTTTAATAACTATGAGCTATTAAAGGTATATATACAGGGTGTTTCAAAATTGCGTTGCACGGCTTTTATTCGGAACCAGCGCCTCCTAGGGTCATGGAAGTAAGGTCTACCCCTAGGTAAAGGACCCTGGAGAATTCATTGAGAGGACTTACAGCGCCCCTAGCGGCGACATTAAAAAGTTAAAAAAATAATTTAAAAACTAAAGGAGATAGAGCAAAAACCTCAATGAGAGTATTGTTTCCAACGTCAAGAAAAACTCATTGAAAAAAATTTAATCAAAATATCTTGAATATTCGCGGAGATATTAGCATGTGAAATAAGCCCTTTTTCGGGGGTCAAAAAGTAAAAAGTTCGCATATTTGCAAATTTTTCAGTGTTATTGTGTAGTTTTGTGATTTTTTAGTTGAAAGAATACAAAATTTAATCAAAAAATCAAAAAAATTTGCAAATATGTGAACGTTTTACTTTTTGACCCCTGAAAATGTGCTATTTTCACATGCTAATATCTCCGCGAATATTCAAGATATTTTGATCAAGTTTTTTCAGTGAGTTCTTCATGACGTTGGCAACAATACCCTCCTCAGGTTTTTGCTCTATCTCTTTTAGTTTAAAATTAATTTTTTAACTTTTTAATTTCGTCGCTAGGGGCGCTGTAAGTCATCTCAATTTATTCTCCAGGGTCACTTACCTAGAGGTAGACCTTACTTCCATGACCCTTGGAGGAGCTGGTTCTGAATAAAAGACGTGCAACGCAATTTTGAAACACCCTGTATATTTTTATATACATTATACATACAAAAAACATTTACTTAAGCAACAATATGAGCAAATACCAATTTTTTAATGATTTATTGGAATGGTAGTGATGTAATGAATGCTTATGAATTTTATTTCATTTCTGGTTCAAGTTGACCTTTTATAATTAATTTTGATAATATTATACACAAAAAACCTTCTGATATTTTTTTTGTAAATTGTTTTCTACATAATTTGTTGTAATAATTAAACCGATTGTAACTCATCAATTTTTGACAGTTCAGAAAAGTATTAAAAATAAAAAGTTCTGATAATAAGTTATCTGAATTTTATTCCTACATGATAATTTTTTTAACGCTTTCTAACTTTTGAAACCCGTTTAGTCCTTGACTGCTCGATTTCATATCGTAGAAAAAAAATTAGGTGTCAGGATTAAAAATGTTAATAGGTTTTATAATTCCTTCTTTCAGTGTAAAATAAAAAAGCATGCATTCTTTAGAGAATTTTCTAGAATTATCTGTTTGCTATGATAGCATGAAAAAAAATGAAAACTCATCGAAAATAGTTTAGATAAACTTTTAACAATTATTTCCACATAGTTTTCAAATTTAACAGAAATTATCTCTTCTGGCAAAAAGACTTTTCTTTTATTCCTCATGTTTACTGCAAATAACAAAATGAATAACGATAAGGCGGGTTTTTATATGATTTGAATCATGAATTTCTATTAATACGTTTCTGAATATAAAAAATGCGAGAGAATATAAGTTGAAATTCTTCCTAAAAGCTAATAATATATTAGAAACTCTTGTTGCCTTTCTTATTTCCATTTTATCATCTTTCAGATTAACCGGTCATTATGGACAACCAAACGTGCGATTCTTCTCTGGGGTGCGATGACGATGAACCGACTCGCATTTACTTCGATACTCCGGAGGACATGCTCAATCCGTCGACTGTCAATCCAGCCTTCATACCCATCGTCCTCACCCATGCCATAGTGTTCCTCATAGGAATCGCTGGAAACACGGTGGTCATTGTTACTTGGGCTGGATCCAAACCGTCCAGGTATCATTAGAATTCAGATTACCCAATATGACTTGACTTCTATCCTATTCGGCTTGAGGGCATTTGTTACATAATATCTGTAAGAAATAATTTTAAAAACAATTATTCTGCACTAAATTCCTATTGAAAAATATTTCTTTAAAGAAATTCACTTTATTCCTGAGTTTTAAATTTAGGTCGATATTTATTGCTTCTTATGTTTCATTCAAACAATTAACTTGAAATTGGGCCCCTAAAACAATGAAAAGTTTGTATTAATTGCCAGATTTTTTGTCACCCCGTTTCTTACTTCATTTCTTTCAATTTATTTATTTATTATTATATTTCACAACAGTTTTCATAGTTACCTGGTACGTATTAGAAAGCCTAAAGTAGAAGAGAGGTGACAACAAGATCGATCCACTGTCGATTTGTCCACTGAGTCTGCGCAGAGACTATTTGATGAAACGAAATTTCTATTGTTCAGTCTCTTTGGACAAATCGAACTTTGGATCGAACCTGTTGTCGCCTCTCTTCTAACTCTAGGCTCACTAGTACGTATCTTGCAGGTGGGTGATCCATGTAGGTGACACTTTAGTAGCATAATCATAAATTTAGTAAAACATAAACATACAACGTATTTACATGGACATACAACTAGTAACATAAATGGCCAAGAAAAAAGAAAAAAGTAGGAAAGAAAGTAAAGATGGATAAAAGAAGTAGTGTGTCTAACAGAACGCCAATAAATTATAAATACCATACAGCAATTAAATTGAACACAACGTTTACTATACATCAACGTAAGTTGACCCTACGACGCCACTAACAAACAAAGTAGTTCCCATTGCGTTGTCTGAATTTTGAGTGAAACGAAGAAAGTCAATTTTGAAATACGATTACTTCGTTAAACCCATGTATATGTAGTGTATTTTTATCAAGATTTGAGTACCGTAACTCCTCCTAGCAAACTAACAGGCGTTGTGTTTACCAACTTTCTCCTTCCGCGTAGTGACATACTGGGTTCAGGAAACGTTGGTGTTGAGTATAATAAATTATCAAACAAATTATAAAAATAACTAAAGTATAGAAATAAATAAATGAACATTAAAAAGAAGGATAATAATTACAAAGAAACTTTTCAATATTTTCAATAGAAAATGAGAAATCATTTAATAATAAATATTTGGACGGGCTATTTTGTATTTTTGTAGGTAGAGCATTGAAAAATTTGAGAACTATATCGTAAACATTTTTACAGAAGATAGTTTTTTGAGGTTTTGTAAGAGAATAAATTACGTTTGGTCTACGGGGATTGATATTGTCTCTCTGTATACTGGTTTGGATTTGAATATAAGAAAAGACAAAGTTGAAAAATAAAAGATGACGAACTATTGTTTTACTACTTTTATTATTCCTCTAAATCAGTTTTAGATATTAGAAAACCAGAAAATCTAAGGACATATTTTCCCCTATATTACATGTATACAATGATGAAAAACGGGGTAAGACTTTCTTACATTTTTTCTTCGAAGGACGCAGACGTGCACTTTCCTGGTCAGCCTGGCAGTGGCCGATCTACTCCTTCTGGTCATCTACGTCCCTCTGGAGACCCTGCGCTACTTTGTTATCACGTGGGATTCCGGAGGAGCTATTTGCAAACTCAGCTCGTACGTCGAAATGCTTTCTGGAATGGCTTCCGTTCTCAATCTCACCGCTGTCAGCATCGAGAGGTGCGACGCTTTGCTTTAATTGTGGTCTCAGTAACATAAATGCAATATTGGTGTTTTTCGTTTTTTGAAATAAAACAACAGATACTATCGCTACATGGAAACACTTTTGCAACATTTAGTATAAACACGCAAATGAACACTTTTACTCAAAAGCGTTTTGATTATGTTGCAATTGTGTTGCAATTGCGTTGTGTGAGAAAGAGATAGTATTGGGAAAGTGTGGCTAGAGAAAGAAATATGTTCTGATGGTGTCACGATATAAATTTAAGAAAATTTTCAGATTTCAAATATCTTTACAACACTGTTTTTAGAACACATTTCTCTGGATAGAACACTTTTCCAACACTTTTTAAACATATTCTTAACACTATCACAAAGCAATAAGGTGATAACGCGTTCTTTCTTATAACACAACCGAAGTGTTATAAGGTCCGAAACCGAAGTGTTGTTAGTGTGGTGACAAAATAGTGTTCTTATCTGTGTTTATTTTTGTATGGAACATTTTCAAAAGCTTGTAGCTTCACACTGTTTTGAGTGTTGCAGATAAAATGGCTTCTGAAACTGGTGCTACAGATTGATGCAGAAAAGTATGGTTCTTATAAGACATCTGGTTCCCAAACATTTTCCCTAAAGCATTTGGGAGCATTTTTTCTTTTTTAGGACCCCTTTTATACCCATTCGGTTACTGGGCTTACGCCTGTAGTTGGTCTACTTAATTTGTATTTGTATTTGTATACCCTTGATCCGAGAATCGTGGAGCATTTTTGGTGAAAATATTAAAACTTTTTTTGCGATTAGTTCCATAAACGTTTTCGTTATTTATCATTTGTCAATATAGTACACCGTTCGGTTTTAAAATTATTAACTAAGAATATCAAACTTGTCATCAGTATAATTTTTCATGACAAGTGCACTAGAAGGCTTTCAATTCACTTCTCACTTGTCTTCATAACTGAAATGTGAATAGTCTAGAAACAGAAATACATACAATGTTCTAAGGAATTCAACAATATTAGACCAACATGTTCGTATATTACTGAATAATACTCACGCTTTAGGCAAGCTTAACATGGCACATGTAAAGCTTCGGAATTTAAAGCTAGTATGAAAGGAGAAAACTTAAGTTCTGAACTTATAAACTCAAAAACGTCCAATTCAATTCTGTAAGAGTTTGAATAAGATTTACTTTGTGTCCCATAAAGAGCCATTTTAGGTACATTTTTATGGAGAATTGTATATTTTCTCTTTTTGAAGAAGTGTTGGTCTATCTTCAACATCCGAATTTTCACGAAGTTTTCCCATTTTTATGCTCAGTGAGTGCAACAAGTATCGGTTTTCAAAAGAAATGGTTTCTTAAGTAGCAATACTTAAAATTCTGCGAAAATAGTTAATTACTTTAATGAAAAGAATTTTTAGTAAGTGTAAAATTGATGGTGAAAGCAAGGAAAAATTTTCAGAATTTGTCCCTTAAAAATAAAATCATTAATAAATACTTAATAGCTTTATTTGATATAATAGCTTAGATTTTATATTTATCCCTGATAAGAGAGCTCATAAATATTTCTTTATTTACATTTATTTTACTGTGTGGCAACTGTGTGGTTTCATTAAAGTTTATAAATATTTTTAGTATAGCTGAAAAATTCATGGAAAATGAAAAACTGTTAAAATTGTGTTCCGAAAGTAAATAACTTTATTTCCTAAATATGCATGCTATGTTGTCCTTTAATGAAAAAAAAAACATTCTTGGGAAAACAATTAATCCCTCTGAAAATAATTAAAATTGTATCTAGTTTCCAGAATAGTATTTACACACCCATTTGACATACATTAAAATATTTTTTTTTTGTTTTCAAAAATCTCTTTATTCAAAAAAGTTTTTGGTGAACTGTTTCCAAAGAAAGAATTTTTAATTACTGATATGTGAGTGTCATGTAGGTTCTGTCTTCTGTTATTTTCAAAGGCCTTTAAGGTATTGGTCAACAAGTCTATGTTGAAACAAAAATGTTAATGATAAAACACTAGGTTTACTAACGAGTTACTAATAGGAACAATATCGAATTTAAATGATTTAAAGGTGTACCTTTCGTTTAGAATATTGATTAACAAGAGTTATATTTGTATTTGCGGGATATTTATAGAGGAAAACATTTCCTGCGTAAGCAGCCTAAGGGGGTTGGTGAGCGACAGCGAGCAGGGGTTGGTATGATTTTTAACTATTAAACAATTTTTAATTATTAAAGTAGTGTAAAAAATACATTTTCATATAATTTTCAAACTTGTAACACAATATTGAATTAAGCAAATATCAGTTATTTAAAAAGCTGAGTTTTTAGGTTTTTAATACCTCCTCAAAAGTCGGCCGACTTTCTAATGATACAATTTGTCTTTAACAAGCTTTTTGACAGATAGCTGGGGTGAAAGTTACTTTGCCACCTTTTCCGTAATGAAAACTTGCGCGTAATAACGAACGGGGAGGGCAAATAGAAGTAATTAGTCATCGGCGAAGGTTAAACAAACTCTCGCCTGGTTCGAGGATAATTTAATCAGGCGGAATGAATGGAAATTCCGGAGTGGACATTCTTCGGGAGAAGAGGTTTGGGGGAAAAAGATGGCGTCTTGTCATAGCTGACAAGGAAAGAGTACATAGTACTGAGCTGAATCATTCTGCTTTTCGGGAACAACTAGAAGGATGCATTCGTTTATATACAAAAAAAGAGTTGTACTATAAACATGTTAGTGTATTTTTTATAAATTTTCTTCACTTCTGATTTGAAATAAGTACAAACAAATTAATGAATTAAAGTAATCATAGTAATTCGTACATACAGGGTGTTTCAGATAAGTGTATCCTGAAAGTTTTGTCGCTCTTTGGAGCATCTGTATAAAATATATTTTTGACACTTTTCCATTTTGTGATACCAATACAGACTGTAACTTTCTCTACCGTCAACTTGGCATCTTGGCTTGATTTTGGGCACTGATGGACAACTGGGCTTTCCTTAAATCTATAACTTGTTACTTCATTTCTTTTCTGCTCAAAATTTTGCATTTTCCTAAAGCTAAGATTTTTAAATGAAAATTAACTGGCTACTTCTATAAAAAATTAAAGTTTTAAGTATTTTTAACAGGGGTGGAAAATTTAACTTAGACTTTCTGAGGCCATCCGGAGAGTTTGATTACAATCCTCCATATTAAATTGCTGGATTGCTACCCATAACCCTCTATTAGGAAAGATCTGCATGATCATTTGCAGGAATCTTGATCTCTGGTCTTCAAAAGTAGTGTAAAGTAAGTATCAATTCATGAAATAAATAAGATCTTCCGTACAATCTTAATATAACTTAAAATTTAAGTTAAATTCCTTTGAATTTTAATTTTGAAAGTTTTCAATTAATGGCAACTTGAAGTAAACAAAGTCTTATTAATCCTGGAAACTAGGAAACCTCGAAAAGTGAGCCACCAAAAAAGATCCAAATTCGCCAAATTGGCTTTAGATAGTAGTAGAAGTACTTTACTGGTTTACCGTAATGGAAAAGTACCAAAAAATACATTGTATACAAACTGTCCCTGAAGCGACAAAACTTTCGGGATGACTTATTATTTGGTTGTTATTTACAATTCCTATATTTTTATTCTTTAACCGAAACAAATATATGCCCATATAATAATATAATCATCATTTGGATTATAAAAGGTCACTAAAATTCAATTGAATCGCTTATTTCAGAAACATGTTAAACGCAATGTTAATCCTATGGGCTTTAACATGTTTCTGAAATAAGCGATTCAATTAATGCAGGTTTACTTAGATTACATTGTTCAACAAATTTGACCTTCAAAATTTTTTCCTTGATGAAAATAGTCATTTCTTATAGATTTTGGGTCGCTGAATACGAAAATAACCATTAAAATTCTCAATTGACTCAGGATTTTCGGGGAAGAACCCCTCCCCCTTTTTACGTTTTTCGACATTATAATTTTAAACTCGATTTTCAGGATCAAAAAGCATCGCTATATAGTCTTCTAATTGCCCCCCAAGGGACAGGAAAGATTCAAATTAATAAAATATGATAAATTTATAACAAATGGATAGGTTTAAGGGGTAATTACCTCCCTAAAAATGCAAAAAATCGTTAAAAATAGTAGGATTGTTATACCCTATTTATTTTGCTTATTTTTTACGGAATTCCTCTTTGAAGGGTCCTAACCCTTCTCCAAGGACCCAAATTTGATGACAAAATGCAGCAATAATTTTTACTAAAAGCGGTTGAAGTGTTAGTGTCCCAGAAGCCCCAGCGGAAGAGTTCGGAAAACTCCCAGAATCGCGAAGGCGCTCGCAAGCTCAGGAATTAATATTGAGGATTTTCAAAAGATTACAAATGATGTTTTTCTGAATATTTGAATATTAAATATTTTGGGTCTATCCTAAGTAGAAACTCGTCAGTGTTTCAACAACTGACCGGTTTTAGGGAGTGAGGATTCCATGTTTCAAGATGTTAATCGATGCACGGCTGTGGATAACAATTAGGGGGCATCCTCTTAAAACTGAGGGTGATGGAGGAAAATGGGTGTCATATTTGACTTAAGCAGGTCATTTTACACTAGAATAAGCTGAAATTCAGTCGGTGGCATTTTGACTTTTATTTTGCACAGCAGTTTAACTCTAAGTGCGGCATTGAACCCTTCCGTGGGTGCTTTGGGGGCGTTAACTGCTCAAACGCTGTTAGTAAAAATCATTGCTGCATATTTCAATCAAATTTGGGTTTTGGTAAAGGGTTAGAACTCTTCAAACGTGAATTGGGTAAACAATAAGCAAAATAAATAGGGTATAAGGGGACATCCATAAATTACGTTAGGTCAAAAAAGGGGGGGATGAGTTTGGAAAAATCTCACCAAATCTCACCAAGGGAGGAGGGGGGTAAATTAAAATCTCACGTCAACTTTTTTAACTTAATTATAACTTAATTAGGTGCTATGAAGCACAAAATGCAAACGAATAGGATAGAAAATAATTGTTATAAGTTGTAGGTAAATCTCCCGTGGGGGGAGGGGGGTCAAGAAAAATATCACTAAATCTCACCAAGGGGGTAGGGGGTCCAGATTTTGGAAAAAAACACCTCACGTAATTTATGGATGTCCCCTAACAAATCCTACTATTTTTAATGATTTGTTTTGTATTTTTAGGGGGGTAATTACCCCTTAAACCTATCCATTTGTTATAAATTTGTCATACTTTATTGATTTGAACCTTACTTGTCCTCTGGGGGGCAATTCGAAGACTAAAGCAATGCTTTTTGACCCTGAAAATCGAGTTTAAAGTTATACAGTCATCAAAAAACGTCAACATGGGGAGGGGTTGTTCCCCGAAAATCCTGAGTGAATTGAAAATTTTAATGGGGTTTTCAGCGACCCAAAATGTATAAGAAATGACTATTTTTATCAAGGAAATTTTTTCATTGTTGAACAGTGTTATTGACAGAGATTTTATAAACGTTAGAAATTAGCCGAGGCAGACTTACATTTACCATAAATTCCTGCTGACTCGAATAAACGGTTCATATCTATCCTTTCACTGATTGCTAAGGGAGATTTCCTTCAAATACTTTCGCTTCATCGATTTTCCATTACGGTTTTTATCGGATAGACATTCATCTATGAGCTATTGTGGAAGATCTGAATGGGCTACGGAAATCATCAGGAGTAAAAAGGAGAAATCTCTCAGTTTTTTCCCCAGCGCCAAGACACTTTGGGTAGCCATGATCTTTGATGGCAACATACCTCTGCTTTGTTGTTGATGATAGGTTAAAGTTAAGATGGGTGACAAAAGATGGGGATTGTAGTTAGGGTGACAATGGAATCTTTTGAAGATAGTATTTTAGCGGGTGTGGGACACAAAAATCGTCAGATTTGTAAAAAATATTTGTTGATTTTAAAATGTAACCCAGTTTTTTATTGCTTTAAAATTATGTATGAATTATGTTTCTATCATAAATAGAACCGGAAATACAGTCATTTGTTGCCGGCTTCTTTGGTATCCTAGCATTCTATGTTCAACATTCAAATCCCTTTTTCTCTATGTAGTCCAGTAACTTTATACATCACAGTATGCGTCAAATCCGGTAGTTCTGATTTTTTGCAGACTTGTTTATGATGTGGGCCTAATGAATAATCCAAGTTTTAGACCTCGAGCGCCGAACGCAACTTTGTCAAAAATCGAAAAAACCGCGGAAAAATCGAGTTTTTTTCAAATTTTGGCGATTATAACCCTAAAGAACTAGTTTTTGAAAAAACTTTTGAATTACAAAGTTAAAGAAAACAAAATTTCCTACAAAATGCACTAATCAACTTTGATTTTCTGAAGAGTGGTTTTGAAGCTAGAGCGCGCTGAAAAACATCGATTTTTTTGGCTTTCCGCAAAAAAAAAGGAAAACTCGCACTTCTACCCTCTACAAAATGAAAACTATTCATGTTATCAAAAAAAATTTTATACCACGTGAAAGAGCATTTCATTTTCTATAAATAATGTGCTTTACATTGTCATTTTTTTAGAATGGGGGAGGGAGGGAAGCAAAGATCGATAATAAAACTATCGCACCTCGCAGACCAAACGGACTTACGCGGTTGTTAATCTGCAATCTGCGCTTTATTTCCGGTATATTACCGATAAAATGGGTTGTTTTCGATTCATTGATGACTAAGCATGCTTAAAAAAATAAATTTTTAAATTTACTTATGAAATATTGGGCGTTTTAGGCGGAATTTCGATCAATATTTTAAATTCATATATTAAATTATGGAAGTGTTTTAATGAATGAATTTAATATGTTTTTTGCATCGCTAAATCCGAATTTAAAGTTTATTTTCATTTTGAAAGCCATCTTCACAACAAAAATTGCAAAAAATCTCAAATTTTTGCTCTTTTGTTAGGTTTTTCTTCAATTTTTGAAACAAATATTCCTTAAACGAAAAATTTCACGAAAGTTAAGTAAAGAACGTAAAATTTCCTATCAGATACATTGGTTCATTTTTCTTTTGCGATGAGCGGTGTACGTTTTATAGCGTTTTGAAGTGTAGCGATTTTTTTTGTTTTTCTACAAAAAAGTGGTGAACGCTCGATTTACCCCATTACAGCTCTACATAAATACAAGTTACCGACAAATAGTTTATACCAAATGAAAGTACATTCAATTTCCTACAAAATGCACTATTTAACTTTGATTTTATGATGAAAGGTATTGATGCTAGAGCGCGCTAAATTACTGCTGTTTCCTGACTTCACACAAAAACAGGAAACTTGCTTTTTTCAAAGCGCTATAAAACGTACACCGCTCATCGCAAAAGAAAAATAAACAAATGTATCTGATAGGAAATTTTACGTTCTTTACTTTGGTTTCGTGAAATTTTTCGTTTAAGGAATATTTGTTTCGAAAATCGATGAAAAACCTAACAAAAGATCAAAAATTCGAGATTTTCTGCAATTTTTGATGTGAAGATGACTTTCAAAATGAAAATAAACTTTAAATTCGGATTTAGCGATGCAAAAACATATAAATTCATTGATTAAAACACTTCCATAATTTAATATATGAATTTAAAATATTGATCGAAATTCCGCCTAAAACGCCCAATATTTCATAAATAAATTTAAAAATTTATTTTTTAAGCATGCTTAGTCATTCAATGAATCCAAAGCAACCCATTTTATTGGTGATATACCGGAAATAAAGCGCAGATTGCAGATTAACAACCGCGTAAGTCCGTTTGGTCTGCGAGGGGCGATAGTTTTATTATCGATCTTTGCTTCCCTCCCTCCCCCCTTCTAAAAAATGACAATTTAAAGCACGTTATTTATAGAAAATTAAATGCTCTTTCACGTGGTATAAAATTTTTTTGATAACATGAATAGTTTTCATTTTGTAGAGGGTAGAAGTGCGCGTTTTCCTTTTTTTTGCGGAAAGTCAAAAAAATCGATGTTTTTCAGCGCGCTCTAACTTCAAAACCACTCTTCAGAAAATCAAAGTTGATTAGTGCATTTTGTAGGAAATTCTGTTTTCTTTAACTTTGAAATTCAAAGGTTTTTTCAAAAACTAGTTCTTTAGGGTTATAATTGCCAAAATTTGAAAAAAACTCGATTTTTCCGCGGTTTTTTCGATTTTTGACAAAGTTGCGTTCGGCGCTCGAGGTCTAAAACTTGGATTATTCATTAGGCCCACATCATAAACAAGTCTACAAAAAATCAGAACTACCGGATTTGACGCATACGACCCCATGCTTTCAGACGAGAAAGTTACTGGACTAATGATGTCTTTTTTTTTTAACTGTTTCTCATCTTTAAATTGATATACGTCAAGAACCGTTCAATACTAAAAGTTGAAATTTGAAACACATAATTTTAAACATTTTACTTTAATTTAAGTTCAGCAAATTTAAAAATTTTATTTACTTTTTAAAATATGAATTAAAAAAAAGTTGCATGAAAATTTCGAGAATTTTTTACTTAATTGTTTATATTTTTTCAAAATATTAATATTTCTTAAAATGCTGAATCTAATATAAGGATGATATGTTCCTGTTTGATTTGGTGGACAAACTTTGAAAATTGATTAATAATATTTTTAGTTATTCAATTTTAAACAACCCCTTTTTATGACAAAAATTACATTTAAAGTTTATCAAAACCTTTCTTAAAAGTTTTGAGTAGTGATTCTTACATGGAATTTGATGCTTAATTATCACAAAATATTCCAAAATTTTAGACTAATCACTAAAAATTGTTTTCTGATGTGTCCCGGACCCCCTTTAGTAACGTGTGAGACCAGAAAGTGAGTCCAAAAGATCTGGTATTGGACTTATAGTAAGGGGTGAAAGGAATGTTGTGAGAGAATTGCTCAATTTGTCACAAAATGCAATGTCTTAAAAATCAAAAAAGGTCCTTTTTGGATTCAGAACTCTACAAAACATAAAAAAGAATTTTCAGGTTAAGCTTGAGACGAAAAATAATTTTTTTAAATATATACATTTATTTTTAAAAAAATTGTCATTTTACTTTAATTGTAAAGAAAGGTAAAGTCCTATGATAAAATGGTGGTCAATTTTAGATTCTGCACATCCAAAAACATAATAAGAGATTATATGTAAAAATTTAAATAAATAATTTAGCATATAGAGTCATTTTTTCAAAATTTCAAGGCATTTCCCAATAAAACCTAAAAACCTGAATTATTGTCAAAAAACGTGACGTTCCAGGACAAAATGAAGGTCATTTTTGGATTCAGCTCACCAAAAATCATGAATTTCAGGTGAAATAACTAAAACAGGTCGAAAAAAGTTTTTTTTCCAGACTTGTGTAATCACTCATATGGATAATAATAGTAGCCTAATGATCACGCCAATTTGTTCCGTCTAGTTTCTTTCTTAAAAAGTATTCTTTTCTTTTCCAGGTTTCTTGTGATAGCTTACCCGATCCTTGCAAGACGTTATTGTACTGTCAGCACTTGTAGATACGGTTTGGTCGTAGTTTGGGGATTAGCTCTGGCCTTGGCTTTGCCAGTTTTCTTCACCAAAGTATGTTACTTTCAGTATTTTATTTAACTCGTAAAGCTTGATGTAATTTGTTAGAAAATAGTGATGAGTTTTGAATGAAAACACTATGAGTTTTTTTTTGTTTCACTATACACATTTTAAATTAATTGTTTATAAAATAACTGAATAAAATTTCATAAAACAGACAATACTGATCAAACTATTTGAGTAATTAGGGTATTCGCTGATAAATGAGGCTGATTGCTTAATAAAAAAATAATTTTAAAACCTATAATTTTGAATTTTATTGTGTTTATTATCTAAGCTTAAAAATGTGTACATACATACATGCAACCTCCTTTATCTAGCCTAACTGGGTATTTTATTTCACTCTTATTAATTCTACTGCAATTTGGTTATTTTATATTTCAAAACCATATTTAGAAATATTTTACGACTAAGATCCCCGAAGTTCTGTACCACATCCCATGTATCTAGTCTCAGTTTAAACGATGGTAGGGAAATTCATTAGCACATATCACTGGAATCCTAATAGATCCAGACAGTCACAAGGGAATTCCATTTGTGGGTATGTCGGAGGATTTCGATTAGAACTTATGGCTGGATGATTGAATTTCTTAAATTACACACCTATTTGACATTGGTCTGTGAGACGATCCTTAAGTTTGCGTAGGTGTTTAAGACGGAAATGACTGTCAATTTATAATTTTTGAGGGATAAAATAGCGTGACGATTATCAATGGAATTGTTTTAAAAAAGTGGTTTAACCTTTATAAAAAAGCCTCTACTGATTTTCTCATTATGATCTTTAAGATCGTATAAGTATTTCGTATACTCTTTTATTCTGTTGCAACGTCCAGTTTCAAAATATCTCATAAAAATTTCAAACATTTTTAAATCCCTTTCTACTTAAAAAATAATAGGAAATGTAAAATTAAATGAAATATTGGTGAACTTTTTTATCCACGCTTGATTTTATTAAAATAGTTTGCAAGATTAGAGGAAGTTTTTGAAAAAACAATTTTCATGGTATTTTAATTCAGAATTTTGTTTAATATTTTTTAGTCTGTTCATGACTAAAAATATCTTTTAAACAGTTTAGACTTTTGTGCAAGGTGTAATTATTTTTTTCAGCAGTATTATGTGTATATGCCAGCATAAAAACATATTTTTAGTAATCAAAAGGAGAAAAAGTTATTAAGATAAGATGTATAAACAGCGGGAAATTTATGAATAGCAACAGATACTTAATTATAATATATGCTATGAAGTTAGTAACTTCAAATTATGTTCAGACAAAGTCTTAGAGAAGTACAAACTATTGGTTCAAGACATTAAAATATGTACTTAAAAATTAGTTATGGTTATGATTTTTAATACACTTCTTTTTCAGTAAATCTTCTCTTAGTTATTAAATTTTTTATTCATGAAGTGTCTGAAATTTTTTAATATGAAGAAATGATTTATTGCACTTTATTAAAACTTATATTTAAGTCATAATATTGCACAAGTATAATAAGAGTAATACCTACACTGCTGTTCAAAAATTAAGGACGGAACGGTTTTTTAAACATAACACCTAGTAGAATTATTGTTCATCCGGGAAAATCTTACCAAAAGATGTTCAATGGGTGAAAATACAGGGCCCGAGAACAAATTTTCCCTATCAATATTTTAAGGGGGTAAATCGGCCCTCCATTGATAATGGAGTTCCGTTACACATTTGGAGCAGTGGCAGAAACGTCTGTGAAAGAGGTAGTATTTAACCGAGAAATTTAAGATTTTTTGCAATGAATATGATTATTCCTGAACTCAATGCATATTTTCAATCACTTGTGCTGCCTTTAAAGGGTATTTTTTAGGTTCTATTGAGAGATATCGGTCTTACCATCATTTTTAGCAAGTTTTAGCTTCAGGGTCATTTTTGGTAAGTGGTATCTTACCGTCAACCATGTTTTTAGTGGGTCTCATATGTGTCTGATTGTGTTTAGGTCTGGGGACCCAAAAAGTATCTTTATTATTTCAATATTGTTTCTTATGAAAAACTTTGAGAAAGACAAATTGTGATTATCTGCGGATTTTTCACTAATAGAGAGAAATTATTGACTCGAAAGGTCTTCTAAAAGAATCAAATGGGCCATGATATTAGAGATATGCAATTTCAGACATCAGCGAAAATTTCTGTGCTGTCTAAGGAGTGCTGAAACGGCCTAAAGAGATGCATTAGTTTCACAGAAAGAACATTTTGTTATTAACGTTAAAAAAAAGAAGTATTTTTACTTTTTATGGACTTAAACATGTTTAAAAAGAAAGATATATCTGTAAAAATATCTCCATTATCTTTAAAATGAAGTTTAAAGCGATCGAATTTCTCTTTTTAATCTGTACTATACTTATAGACGTTTCAACACCCCCTATACTCAAAAGAGATTTTCCGTGATGTCTGAAATTGCATATCTGTATTATCATGGCCCATTTGATTCTTTTAAAAGACCTTTCGAGTCAATAATTTCTCTCTATTAGTGAAAAATCCGCAGATAATCACAATTTGGCTTTCTCAAAGTTTTTCATAAGAAACAATATTGAACTAATAAAGATACTTTTTGGGTCCCCAGACCTAAGGGGCCATTCATTAATTACGTAAGGGTCCCGAGGGGGAGGGGGGGGTTGGAAAAATCTCTACATACCCTTACTTGGGGGGTGGGGGGGGTCAAACCAATTCTTACGTAAGATTTTCCTAGTTAATATAAACAAATTCCAATTATTCTAATCAAGAGATAATAATATAATAGTAATATGTAGTTGACAGCAAGAGTATTACTTATCTGTTGAAAAATAAAAATCTTTGATTTACGTCAAACGGAGAGTTTTCTAACATTTTATTTTTTTGAAAAAGATAATAGAATCTTACGTAAGAATAGGGGGGGAGGGGTTTGAAAAATCTTACCTACCCTTACATGGGGGGAGGGGGGGTCAAAAATTGCCAAAATCATCCTTACGTAATTAATGAATGGCCCCTAAAGACAATCAGACACATATGAGACCCACTAAAAACATGGTTGACGGTAAGATACCACTTACCAAAAATGATCCTGAAGCTAAAACTTGCTAAAAATGATGGTAAGACCGATAACTCTCAATAGAACCTAAAAAATACCCTTTAAAGGCAGCACAAGTGATTGAAAATATGCATTGAGTTCAGGAATAATCATATTCATTGCAAAAAATCTTAAATTTCTCGGTTAAATACTACCTCTTTCACAGACGTTTCTGCCACTGCTCCAAATGTGTAACGGAACTCCATTATCAATGGAGGGCCGATTTACCCCCTTAAAATATTGATAGGGAAAATTTGTTCTCGGGCCCTGTATTTTCACCCATTGAACATCTTTTGGTAAGATTTTCATGGATGAACAATAATTCTACTAGGTGTTATGTTTAAAAACCGTTCCGTCCTTAATTTTTGAACAGCAGTGTATTATAAAATATATATAACTTCATTTTAATATTTAAAACCATAATAAAACACTATACTAGCAAATTTTTGCTAAATGATCCTTTCAAATATTTTAATATTGTTATACAAGCTCATTATTTTATAGTTGTCTAAATTTACCCTATTTATTACAAGAAATAGAGAGATAATGACCAAGAGGAGTTTTAATACAATCTGCAAATAGCATAAAGAAACAGAACTTCAGAAATAACTTACACTTATTGAAAATAAAAGAATTAGTAATTGCTAAAATGACGTAGTTTTTTTCACTCTCGAACACATAAGTCTTAAAATGAATACTTAATAATTACTTCGAGGTTTTAAAAACAGTTTGGAGGAATTAACTGTTATAAGTGTGGGTTTACATATTCCCCCTTTCTTATTTGAAAATTTTTTCCAATTATAAAAATTATATATTACACACAATTATAAAAAGTAAAACCTAGAATGAAAACCATCAAAGAATTAATACCTTTTCAATTTACTACCTATACTCCGGTATAACCATTTCTTATATTTTATAGAATTAAAACATGAAAATAAAACTTACAGGTCATTCATTTGTGGCATTAAATCACACAGAATATTATTGTGGTTGTATTTATAGCCGGTATACAAGGAAAACATGTGGCCCTAGGTACAATGTATGCAGTTTTGTATAAAATATGTTATTTTGAAAAAACCACGTGGATTTGGAACTTCCGTCGCAATACCTCATTTTGTTTTTAACTTGAAAAACGAAATTATGATAAATAATTTCAAAATAAGAAGAAAATGTTTGAATTTGCCATTGAAAAAATAATAAAATAGCTAAGCTTCAAGAAGTAACTTTACACCTATGAAAAACTATTTTTACCAAAAACTATAGCCACATCATTCTCCTGAAAGATTTAAAAATGGATCTTAACATGAACCCCCAATTGGATTTTCCATTCTACCCTCTGAAAAAGAATACTTAAAATTAAATATTATTAAAAAAATGGGATAGCCCTAGGTAGGTTAACGGATCTCCCCTATAGTTTTTTTAAGAGCTGTCTATAACTTTTTTCAATGATTCTATATAAAAGTCTACATTAAGTAATATTTAAGGGGGTTCAGTACCCCAACACCTTAAAAAATCGATCTTGAGATTTTGATAAATTATAAAAAAGAGCAAATATTTAGCTTTACAACGGTGTATTATTTTTGCCTGTAATCGGTTTTAAAACATACTTAAAATTGCTTTAAAATGTTAACCGAAATACTCTATGCCGCGCCTACTTCAAATGCAAATATCTCAAAACTGTGTTTTTAAACCTTGGATGTACCTTTTCTAGCAAACTAACATCTAAAACATCATGATATGATATAGTAGTTGTTATACTGAAATGAACTTTTAAAAAATCTCTGTAAATATTTTTTAGAACAACTTTCATCAGGAAAAAAATGTTATACTTTAAACATTTTAGAGATACAATGTAAAAAGTTCAAGAAAGTGGGTTCTACTAAATTAATTATTTAAAGCTCATTTCAGTATAATTTATACCCTTAAAAATCTTGAAGACTGTATCATTAATACTTTCTAAAAAAGATACATCGAAATATACCTTTTTCACGTTGTCGACATAGAGGTTACTGAACCCCCTTAATATTGATATTCCTCGAAAATAGGCTATTTTTTAATATAATTTAAAAACATAGAAATCGATATTACTTGGGGTGTGAAGATCTAAACCACAGAGTATAGAGCTAAACAGGGTGTTTGTTCATCTCCATAGACGCTAAAGGCAACTTTTTTAACAAGGACCATAGACAAACTTCAAGCCAAACGGACCCGCCTCCAGGAATACATACGTCATTCCTGCTAATTCTGTCATTCGCCCACTGAAGCTGTCACTCAAATCCAAATCGGAAAAACAACACCGATGAAATTTAAATGCCACTTGCCATATCCAATCAGGAATCATTTAGGAATTTAGCTTTTTCTGATAGGCTGCTAGTGACCTGAATTATTATCTGCAAACTGAATTAAATTAATTACCTAAAGAGGAAAATGGCCGTTTGGCATCTCTGTTAAGCTCTATATACTCTGTGATCTAAACTAACATTTTAACTCTTTTTGAGGAATTTAACTTTTCTCACTTTTCTCTCTTTAAAGATTCAATAAAGTATTTTAGTAGCTTATAGCTGTATTTAGATACAGGTATTAAAACCTTATAAAATGCTTTCTTTGAAGTTTGATTAAAAAAGTACTTTTAACTTTTGACCAAAATTAACCACAACCAATCCCAAAGTTTTTTTTAATAGAAATTTTATATTTCCTTTCCCCTCTACTCCAAGATAGATTTCAGATAGATATTATTAAATTAGCCGAACAAAAATCAATTTTATGAATTAAACGCCAGAGCAATGAAAAAGTATATGATTTTTTGACGCATAGAAAAAATTTACAAAGAAATAATGAAATTTAATCAGATTCATGGTTATCTGAATTACATTTAGGATACAAAGCAATAAATCATTGAAATACAAAGAATGGTGGTCTTCAATTCTACACTCAAACAGCTGGGAGGTATTGATTAACTTCGAAACGTTCTATTAAAATCTCATTACCAACTCGAGTTGTTATCAATTGGTTTGGAATTCGAAAGATTTTCACTCGCATACAATGAGAGGAAACTCATTATTGTCCCTCTTCCTCTCAAATGTTCAGTTCATAATGAGATAATTTCCCCAAAATCAATCAATATAATTAAATTCATGAGCATCAATGTAAAAAATATATCAGTGTCTTTATTGATCCTTATTTTAATTATCAAATTTTAAAAAAATCTGAGACGTTTTTGCGTTTGAAACACTTTTCGACTTTATAAAAGGTTACTAAATTCAAAGTGAATAATTTGATTCTAATGAAAGGTTTGAAAATGACAGGTTTGTATGCTTCATCTGTTTGGGTTGCCATGAGGCATAATTGAATTCCATACACACAGTTTTAAATAATAAGTTATTAAGTTAATTTTTAACACGGTTTTAGATTTCTTTTCAAATTTCAATTGCATAAATACTATTGAAGTCAAATGGGTACCTGTAGGATTAGGTACTAGTAAGAAGTTCCAACTCCACGTTGAGGGTAACTTTAGAAGAAAAGTTTTTAATTAAAAGTCCTCTCAAGATTTTCCCATTCTGTTTAAATTTTTATTTTGCTTTTACTTCTTAATTATTTTAAACATTTATCATTAAGTTTTCAGAAGAAACAAAACATAAAAGCAATTATTGCAAAAAGTATTTTCAAATAAATTATATAAGTTTAAAAATATACTCTGCAAAACACACGTTTCTAACTAGATATTGTTTTTCAGGTAGATACTTCAGATTTATTCTAAAGTTTTTGAACAAATCGGTTTCTACTTGAATTAAATTATATTTATTTTCATGTTGTGCAATTATACCAAAAAAACTAAAAAGCCTCTCAAGCTATAGAAAAATTTCATAACATTAATTAGTTAAAATTCTGAATTCATACGTGCACGCTCATTATTATATTATATTATTAATTTTTATAAATTTTTCTTCATTGAATTTTTAAAATACTTACTATAAAGTCCGAAGCAATACCATTCAACTAAAATAAATCACAGTAAAAATATGCACTACACTCTCTCAATATGCAACTTATTTGGTTTCACTTGAGCATATCCCAACCCAGGTTAAAATTTATGCTGGTACAAGCAAAAAATTTTGCTAGTTCTTGCTGGGTATGCTAGTTTTAGATAGGTTTGCTAGGTATACTAGTGCATGCTTTTTTATGCTAACTAGCATGAGATGCTATTATACTAGCTTACTCATCATTAGCAGGTCATTCTATATACAAGCCAAGCATCCTATGCTTTTTAGCTATTCAAGCTACTTTCATAGCATGGAAAGCTAATTGCTAGACATTGATTTGCTAGTTTATGCTATTTGTTTCCTAGCGGGGGTTGATTCAAAGTTTAGGGGAACAGGGGTAAATAAAACCCATTTGGGGGTCCCCAACATGGTCTTGAAATAAAACTTTGTTAAGCTTAATAAATAAAAAACATCTTTCATCCAAGTGGACTGGACAAAAATTAATTCAAAATCTTTATAAGCTTAATATATTGATTTGAAGCTAGAAAAGCGAAAAAATAGCAACGAGTGCAAGTAACCGTTTCAGAATAGCAGTAATAAAGCAATATATATGATAGTAGTGCTAGCAAATGATGATTTTAAATTCTGTTTAGCTACCAATATGATCTAGAAACATATGCTAGTTTTTCTTTGCTAGCTAACCAAAAAGAGTGGGTCAATACACAACTTGGGTTGCTAGGGGATTTGGTAGTAATATCAAAAAGTTTTGCTAATTTTTGCCGTTTTTTTGCTGGTACATGCTGTACAAGCAAACAAATACTAGCATGAATTAACCTGGGGTATCAAATGTATCATTCCAGAAAGTGTTTGCATTTACGTACTACAACAATCGCACGAGCGTCACTGCCTACTACTGTTTCGACTCCGACGACGGTGCCGCGCTGTCGGTGGCACTGTATCAACTGGTGGCACTGTTCGTGGTGCCAGCGTGCTTCATGACCCTCTGCTACGTTTGCGTCATACGAGAGCTGTGGACCAGCACTAGAACGGTGGCAGCCATGACAAGGCCGACAGAGTGAGTTTAAATGTTCGTGATGCATGTTTGAAAGAAATGTATAAAACGATTTTATTTTAGTTACATTTTCGTAGCCTTGTAAAAAATATGTATTTGTTGTGAAAGTATACTATGATAATTCACTGAAGTAATCATAAGAAGAATGAAACACCTAATTTATTTATCAAATTAATCAATTACCAATTTATTATCAAGTTTTATAAGAATCTAAAGACACAAATTGTCTGCGTTTGTGTCTAAAAAATCAATTTAACTGAAAATACTTGATGATAATAACGGAGAGGGCAACAGCTATGCAAGTGAGGTAAGGGAGCAACTACGCCCGACATAATGCAAACGACAGCAGCGCTCCCAGTGGTAAAATAAGAAACTTAAAAAATTAAAGGAGATAGAAAAAGGAAACTTCAAGCATGAAACTATTGCCGACGTAATAAAAAACACGGAAAATATTAAATGAAAATATCTTTAGTATTCGGAGATATGTTAGCATATTGAATAGCAATTGAAAATAACTCTTTTTGGGGTCTCAAAAAAGAAAAAGTTCGAAATTTTGCAAGTTATATAGGGTTATCATGTGGTTTTTGAGTTTAATAGCTAAATATAAAAATACAAATTTTAACTAAAAAACCAAAGGAAATGTAAGATATAAAACTTGTTTTTTATTGTGAATTTTTGGGAAAATTAAATATCTGACTTGTATACCTTTTTGAATAGAGATAAGTAAAAAATAATTTCAAATAATAACGCTGTTCACAATCTTTCAATATAAGTCCCAGAAAAATATTTTCTAAATCTCGACTAATTTTGAAGCTACTCATAAAATAAGCTAAAAAAATAAAGTGTTGAATTAATTTTCAAAACGAAAATAGACCCCAAAAAAGATCAATTAGCCTATATATCTATAAATTAAGAAGTTTTTGATGACCCTAAATGGGTAGTAATTAGCAACTCCCACTTTTCCTTTTGCGTGTCTACGCTTCATTTTGCAATGGTTAGAAATGAGAATAGATGGTAAGTTCATTAATGCCTTTGATGTTGGGATATTCGTTCGACTTTTCATGAAAAAATACCTTTAAATCATTAATCCTCAAAAACATTGTTGAAAAACATGGACATTGCATACCTTAGACACGAGAAGAATAAATTCGTAAACGAGAAAAATACTATTTTCACAAAGAGTGTTTGATGGCAAGGTTCTTTTACATTAGCTTGACAAACTGGTTACATCAGTCTTCAAAAGATTTTTCTCAGTAAAGGTTGTTGATTTGATTACTCTTTACTATGTAGATTTAAACTAGCTATATGAGTTTTATTTACTAAATAAAGAATTAATTTCAACATTGTGCTTTACCATTGTTCCAGTTACTCCTTATTTTCTTAAGATATATTAAAAGTAGGAACTAGCTTTGCCTTTACCTTTTGGTACCATGATAGATGTATAGAAAATTAATTAAAAAAGAACTCCACTTAGACCGGTGTAGTGAATAATTTCTACTAAACTACGAAACAAAAACCGCACATTCATACCAATTTTATACAACAAATGGTCGGATGATGAATTCCTTATTTTTAAAGTTTTTTTTTAAAAAAAATTCAAATTAAAGGTTAAAATTTCAAAATACCAGTTCTCTGTTATGTAGGTATCCCTTTTTTATTTACGAATCATCCGTTTAAAGTAAGTGATTTCATAAACCCAATCACATTGGCTAACATTGTTTTGTTGGTTTGAGAAAAAAGGATTAAAATTGATGAACGTTCGTTAATACCTCCTCAAATAAAAAGACACACAGTCGCTTGAAAAGTTCTCTATTTATAGGAGATGGAATAAACAGGAAAAAAATAACTAATAACTTAAGGAATATTTTTTAAGAATCAAAATTATTACCTTTTTTTAAGTGCTTGTTCTCTATAAGTGAACTTCAAAAGTTCTTTACCTATTATAATACCGCTCTTTACATGCAAAATAACCATACTTGTTTAGTATTGAATACAGAGCTGAATTACTTTAATCTTTTATAATTTTTTTGTAACTTTAACATCTTGATGAATTTAAACAAGGTTTATTTTACTTAAAGCCCTGGATACTCTACCTTAAGTAGCGACATCACGCTCAATCGGCCGCCATTGTGGGGAGAACTCACTACTAGTCTGGATAGTCTTGCTTATCGTCACTAGTAGTGAGTTCTCCTCAAAATGGCAGCCGATTGAGCGTGATGTCGCTACTTAAGGTAGAGTATCCAGGGCTTTAATTTTACTGACCTTAAAGATAAATTTACGAGCTTGAAACGTTAAGAAGTCTTTAAGAACCCACTTGCCGTTGAGGCTTAAAACTCTAAGAGAAATGAGAAAAACTATTGGAGTATCAAAAGTCTTACGCGACCAACTTAAAACAATTGGAATACTTAATGCAAACCACTATACCACAAGGATTTTCAATAAAAGATTTGCAGAAAATCAGATTAAAGACAAACGGAATTATTCATGAGCCATCCCAAATGCGCTGAGAATTTTCTACTCAAAAATGTAAACGGACTTCACAGCTTATTTATAATTTAGTTCCCTCTCTGCATTCTCCTACAGATTACTCTGACTTTTTGGCATTGTAAATTCTGAATGAAAAGTCAGAGATGAATGCTTGTAATGTCTATTATAGAGTGTCCACCCAATCTTTTGATGTCAGGAAATTTTCCGAATAACTTTTGACTATGTTTTTAACTGAACGAAAGTGTTCATAATTTTTGAAATTACGTGATGATTTATGATTAATTTAAGAACAGTTATCCCAAATATAACCTGTCTTGCGCTTTCTAGATTATCTTTTTTAAACAATTTTGAAAATAATGTTTAAAAATTCATTTTATAGCTTATGACTAATTACCCATTAATCATTTTACTAATTAATAAATCCTTTACGATCATTAATTAATCATAAATCAGTAACGATTAATTAATCATTTACGGTCATTAATTAATCATTAATCAAATACCATTAATTAATCATTTACGATCATTAATTAATAATTAATCAATTAGAATTAATTAATCATTTACTCTTTAATCATTTCCGATTAATCCATTAACGCCCAAATTATTTTTTTAGGGGGCAAATTGAATAAAAATCATGAATCTGGTGTAGTTTGCTTTAAATATCAATATTATTAACAAATTTTGTCAAAACAGTCATTAGTTTTTTAAAAAATGCTGATCTAAAAATAGATCACTGGGCGTTCGGAGGATATTTTTTATCATAAAGCTAAGTACTAGTTAAACTTCGAAAATATACTTAAAATTATAAAATAAACATAAATATTTGTCTTTCTCTTTAAAAAAACACGTATTTATTCATAAATATATGGGAAAATAATTAAATAGTAGTAAAATGGAATAATTTACCCAAAATTAAGTACACAAATAGCCTATGTTGAAAGTAATTTTAAGGGACAAAGGGGAAATTGAACCAAGAACTTGAAATTTATTATAAGTATATTAAATAAAACAAATGACATCTCATAAAATTGTAAATAAAAGGCATTGGGTTAATTTTTTGAAAATTTTGTAGATTTATATACCATAAATTAATAATATTCATGAAATAAAATGTAACTTGGTCTAACATGGCAACATTCAAATTTGCTTCTTGTTCGCGCTCTTCGCCGACCTATTCCTATTCAATAAACTACTTTCTCTGCTAAACGTCAATTTTAAGGTTGCAAAGGCTGGATAAGGGAGAATTTAAAAAAAGGTATAATAATTTAATAAAAAATATTAAGAATTCTCCAATTTGAGATTTTCTTAACTCCTTGATAACCTTTAGTTGTATTATAATTTCCCCTGTGAAGTATTTCAAAACTACTTGTGTTGTTTTTATACCACTAGTTGCGATGCTGTGCTTTATTAGAAATGAATCATAATGGCCTACCCTCCATTTATCCACCAGAATAAATTATAAAATTTAATTAGCAATAATATAATGTTCAATTTCTTAAGAAAATCAATAGTTGACTTAATTTTGAACATTACTGAGTATTCTCAGACACATTTTATCAGTTTTTAGTGGAAAAAACAAAATCCTCGTATTGTAAGCAACACAGAAAAATGAACGCCCGAACGCCCAGTGATCTATTTTTAGATCAGCAGTATTTGTACTTGATTTTTCACTAAAAAAATTAATTTTGACTAAACTCTGCATTATATCCCAATAGCTCCATCTATAAAGATAAAGTAAAACTGGAAAAGGATTCATTTAGTGGTATATCTTAACTGTTTTCTTGAAAAGCGCAAATGAAGATGAAAAAACTGCAAAATGAGACTGATGATGAGATTTTAGCCCATCACTGTTTCCAAATAAATGAAGAAAATGCAAAAACCTCATGGTATTAGATTTGGAGGATGTTTCCTCTTGCCATATGTGCAGTTTCGTTACTCTTGGGTGAATTAAAGGACATTTAAGAGAGAATTTATAACACTATGTTTAGCGATCTAAAAATAGATCACTGGGCACTAACGGGTTCATTTTACTCGATTTATTGACAAGTTCAGCCAGAAACACATGTTACTTTGACAAGTAAACACTTGATCCCTTTTGGTGTATTCCACATCATTGAAAATAAATCGCATTTCCAGTTCGAACTCTTATTTATTGATGAGCTCTTATTTATTAAGACGGAAATCTGCACGACGTCACACTGTTCAACTCGTCAATATGACAACAAAAGTAAACTAAAACTAAAACATAGCTAAATAAAAAGATTTAGATATCCTTCACAATCAAGCAAACACTTCTGTGTTTATTTTAATAAATAAGAGTGTTAAAGTGATTCTGTACTAAATTAGTTCATAATTCAAGTTCATTCCAAATTAGTTCCCAACTTTCATTTAAAAGGATTTTTTAGATGATAAATAGTAAACACTGGAAAAGGGGCGAAAACTGTGTTGCTAATAAATTTAAATAAAGGGTTTTTGACTTATTGTTATGTCCATTTTCGAAGAAAATCGGTTTTAAAAAGTTGGCATATGGTTTTTAAATTACAAATCCAATAGATTTAGAAGAGTACAATACATATGTTTTATTTTAATATAGTAATACGAAAATACAACATATTAGGCATTTACGATGCCTAATATGTTGTATTTAAGTATGTATATAAGTATTGTTGTATTTAAGTATTGTACGTCTAATATTAAGAATGTTTCTTATTATCCACTATAAAAATCAAAAACTTAAGCAAAATTAAATTTAGAAAAATATCCTATACAGTTTCTTTTACAAGTAGAGGAGAGGAGGGTATTATGGAATAGTACCCTCCTATAGTAGTGGAATATACCCTCCCTATAGTAGTGGAATGGAACACCGAGGTTTCAGCCATCTCTCGGGCTGTCATCACATGGAAATACCATGAAAGGCTTAAGGAAGACTGACTCCCATGATGCATTGCACAAAGAGTTAACTCCTGGCCATTGTCGTTACAGTCGCTGAAGAACAAAGTGTGTTTTGGAATTTCCGAAAGTTTTCGCCGGTAAATGTTCAAAGATTTTAACCTACCAGTAATTATGAGACTTTAAATTTGTTAAGCTTAATGTACACTAAAAGAATGATAAATTCATATGCTTTCGTCGTTCCTTAGCCATCAATGTTTTATCTGCCAATAAAATGGTTCAGAATTCAAGATGTTGTGTCGGGTATTATGGAATACTAAGGACATTCTGATCTATCTTCTGAAATTTTCTTCATGCCCTCAACTAAATGACCGGAAAAAAAAGACACTGTTGAAGCATCTAAAAGAAAGATCTTTTATAATGGAAATTTTCCGAAGATCAACGATGAGAAATTTGGATCCAATGCATTAGTTGTTCTCTATGGGCTTATAGACTCAAATATAGAATAAATAGGCTCAAAAACAAAACTATTTGAACATAATTTTTAAATACTGCTGTAAAAGTTGAAAGTAACTATGCTCTCTAAAGTCTAATAAGTTTTTCAATAGTTGTAAACAACTATTCCATAATACCCGACTATTCCATATTACCCTCCATTTGTAACTTTTTTACCATTTTCATAACAACAAAATAAATGCTGATTTATTTGACCATTGGCCCTTCATTGTCATTAGTTATAGTATGTACTTAAAATGATTCGGTGGATTTTTATTAAAAATCAATAGAGTTATTCTTAAATATATAAAGGGTGTTCCATAATACCCTCCTCTCCTCTATCACATGCACCCTTTATTTAGATTAGTGAGAGGATGCTTAGGGGCGGTGCGGTGAACCTGTTTTGGGCGGTAAGGGGGCGATGTAAGCATAAGGGTGGAGCGAAAAAGACGAAATTTAGAATTTAAATTTTGGGTGTCTCCAAAAAATTGCCTTTTAGTGACAATTGCACACCTGTGAAATTTGTGAATTTTGAATAACTCCTTGAGGGCTCATAGGTTTTTAAAAAATTGGTTTTTACTATAAACTTCCCATTTACATTGTTTATCGGCAAACTTCTTTGCCACAATTTTGTGTTTTTATTATAAAATTTAACTTCCCAGGCCCGTCAATAGATCTTTTAAGTGGAAAAAGTTAATGAAAAACCCCAATAAATGTAAAACACAGATTTAATGTGCTTTACAATACTTGGGTGGAGCAAAAAACCTTTTTTACGAAAGCGACTGGTGCTCAAAGTTTGTGGTTGGTGGTCCTTATAACCCACAAAAAATTTAAACTTGTTCGGAAGATATCTTTAGGGGACATCCATAAATTACGTAAGGCGTTTTTTCCAAAATCTGGACCCCCCTCCCCCCTTGGTGAGATTCAGTGAGATTTTGCTGGACCCCCCCTCCCCCCCACGTGAGATTTACCTACAATTTTTTAAAAATAATTTACAGTATCTTATCCTTTCTCATACTTAAAAAAAAGAAAATCGTATAATTTCTAACTTAAAAAGTTGACGTGAGATTTTAATCGACCCCCTCCCCCCATGGTGAGATTTGGTGAGATTTTTCCAAACCCCTCCCCCCCTTTTTGACCTCACGAAATTTATGGATGTCCCCTTAGGTCGCACTTTTGAGTTGAAATATGAAAATTATGAAAAATGTAAAAAGAAATTGAAAATTTTCCTAATAATTTCTAAATGACCCCGATGTTATTTTAAGGCGAATAATTACAGGCATTGCTTGTACGTTGCTTATTATTAGAAAATTAGAATCTTTAAAGGACGCAAAAATGGTTTAATAGTTCTTCAAAATTTGTCAACGGACTTTGAAATATAGTTATGTTAAAGATGTTAGTTAATTGCACTGTTGTAATTTGAAACAATGATCAGGAAACAAATCCTGCTGGCTCTTTTGTTAACTGACCCCCTGTGTCCGAATATGACTTCCGTTTTCACCGTTGGGGACGTCCCCAAATTTATTTTAATCACTTTTCCTTAATATTATGCCTATAAATTCTGATAGGATTTCCATTGCCTTTTCTCCTCTTTTTGAATGGTAAGTTTACGTAATAAAAACAAAGCAACATTAAAAATCACAATTTCCCTCTTTCTTAAACTCCTCTATTTAAGTAAGTTATGAGTGCCAAGGGGCACCAGCAGTGTCATAACACAACCCTTCTCAACTCTGCACTTGATTCTATATTGAATCCCCTTCTTTATTACTGTTACGGACAAAAGAAGGAATAAAGAACACATTCAAAAGAGCAGCTTCGATAGGAAACGCCCGGAGGACTATTTCTCAGGTTCTATTCTGCGTTGAGTCGATCGCAAATACATAAAAACTTGCATTGAACTTTTCAGGATTTTCTTCCTGAGTCTCTTTCTTTTTCCACTGAACACATTGGAAGTGACGGCGGGCGCCCGAGGCCTTTTAGGTGAGAACGTGTTGCCAGATTTCCCGGTAACTTGTAATAATGCGAGGTGGGGAAGTGAAAGTTTTGTTTCGTGCTTCTTTTGGAATTTCTATTGCGACCGTGGTCCTCCGACTGTGAATATATCTATGTTGATCTAGATGAGTCTATATCTAGACGTTTTCTTCCGCAGCTTCGTGTAGTTATTTCGGTTTTTCTTGATTTCAAGTGTAAATTGAAAATGTGAAAGGATCATTTTGCCTTATTAAAATGAAACTTACTACAGATTCGTTTCTTTATTAGTTTTTACATATTTCTTTTGAAAAATAAGATATTTCTCTTTCTCAGAATTAATTTGTTAACCTTTTTGGTTAAAGAATAATTTTGTTTACAGTTATATAAAGATTTTGATATATTTGCTGTAGGGGAGCGGGTATGTCACCCAAATCGGGCAGGAGCTCGTATACTCCCGAGTCGAAACCCGAGTTGCCAAAGTATGTGTATGCCGTGATTAACTGAACACTCCCCAGTATCCATCAACTCTGATAGAACATCAGAATTTTAATATGAGGTAACTAGGCGCAATATAAATAATATGATGATTCTGTTTAAACAAAAAAATTAAGATATGCTTTTTTTGAATCGTCAAAAAATAGCACATTTTGGTGTTGATAATTTTATATTACTTTGACACAATCTAACTTTAAAATACTATATAAGGAACCAGCGTTTTTTTTATATTTCTGTGGTTTTAAGGGGTCAGGTACCCTTTCGATGAGAAAAAAACTGCTCTTTTTCCGAAGAGACCATTCTCCAAAACTTAAAGATATATTTGAATGAAAATTTGCATGTGTATTGAACAATCTGTAGTCATTAATTTAACACCAAAATTTAAGTTGTGAATAGTATACTTTTTTTTCATCTAAATTTTTAAATGCGTACCCTAAATTTGGTCGTACGTTTACGGCGCGCAGTTTTTCTTGGAAACCGTTAATCACAAATGCTTCAAATTTTGTACAGATGTTGATATGATGCCAATACTTAATTTAATGAAGCAAAGATTTAATTGCTTGAGAACTTTTCTCTTGATCTAAGGTAAATCCAAGATATTTGGGATTTTTCTTTGGGATTTTCACGTTGGACTTCCCGGGAATGAGGTAGCTGACGATCTTGCCAAGGCAGCTGCTTGTAATCCTGTCAAGCCGGAAGATCACATGCCCTTAACATCAGCTGAGATCTCATCCATGACTTGGAAACTTATAAGAAAAACCTGGGTAGAACCTCCTGCTCACCCTTGGTACTTCCAGAGACACCCTGGAGCCGCCACAGCATTCAAGGGCTCCAGGGTACATCAGACTGCTTTCTCCAGATTCTGTACAGGCCACCTTAGATGTCTAGTATTTGAAGGTGGCGAACGAAGATATCCGTCATGCCCCAAATGCGACGTCGCCCCCTCTTCCCCTCATCACATTCTACAATGTCTGGGGTTTTCCAGTGTTGAGGCTGGGGCTGATCCACTGCTGTTTTTGGACTTTCTAGAAATTTTTGGACTCATGGATCTGGTCTAGTTTCACTAGACCAGATGGGGATTAGTCCCACCACCCACCACCACCACTTTTCTAAATTTTGACCAAAATATAAGAAAAATTTTTTTTGAAAATACCAATTTTTCCTTTTTAAGGCTGTTATTTTTTATATATGGCTCCAAATTGTATATCGCTTCATTAATTTTGAGATTCATTAATAATTAGCTATCAGAAAAAATTTGAAGCTATTTGTGAGCTTTTCTGAAGAGTTATGATGTGCGCCGTAAACTATGGAATACATACGACAAAATTAAGGGTACGGGGGGTAACGTTACTCGCGTTCGTAGCAATCCTAAAGCTACACGTGCTCCCCGGGTGGTGCTAAATGAGTAACAGTGCTGCAGCCTGAGATTCAATTGAATTGGTACAGCTTAGGCTGAGTTTTGGGAATGGAGAATAGGCATAATTCGCTGCGCATTCTGCAGTGGAACGCAGGAGGGCTTACACAAGCCAAGAGAATGAATCTGCTCAAAATCCTTAATGAACAAAAAATTGATGTTTTTACTATTATGGAGGCCAACAGGGTGAATACTGATATGATGAAATACCCCTTCCTTGGGTACAGCCAGGCAAACTGCCCTGCAATACCCTACAAGTCAGCAGCAGCAAAAATAAATTATCTTTTGATCAAGACTCATGCATCCCTAATTAAAGATCGCACAAGGGACAAGCCATGGGCTAACTCTCTTAAATCACTCCCTGACCATCCTAGGCGGAGTGCCGTGGCTGCTTTTCGCTTGACGACTGGACATGATTGCCTCTATGAACACCTACACAAGATCAAAATTGTGAATGACCCTACCTGCCCCCTCTGCAGTAGTGGTGCGGTGATGAATGCCGACCACCTTCCCTCCTGTTCAGCCCTACGATCCACAGGCCTGATTTCCCGGAGGCGAGGGACTTATTGTACCAACTTCTTTAGTGTATTTTCCTGTTCCTTTTTTGTTTGGGTCTCTGTTATGGCTATATGATGTATGTCTATGTAAGCCTGCTGCATTGGAAATAAAAAAAAATTAAGGGTACGCATTTAAAAATTTACATAAAAAAACTATGCTATTCACAAGTTAAATTTTGGTGTTAAATTAATGACTAAAGATTGTTCAATGCACATGCAAATTTTCATTCAAATATATCTGTAAATTTTGGAGAGTGGTCTCTTCGAAAACGAGCATTTTTCGACAGTTTTTTCTCAACGAAAGGGTACCTGACCCCTTAACCCCCCTTAAAGTAAGAAAGGAGCCTTATAAGGCATAGAGGGTAGGGCAAAGCGGGTAGTTATACTCAATGAAAGATAACAAGAGAAAAAAATTTTTATGATAGTTAGGTACGTAACTAAGGTATCAAACATTAGCGAATTTATTGGGGGATCATGAGGGTCAATGAATCCTCCTTAATTTTAAGGATATTCCATTCTTTCATCGTAAGTAATATATTTTCAGATCAATTAGGGACAGAATTGCCATCCAAAAGTATCTAGCTTTACCCTCAGGGTCTTCCTCCTATAACCGTCCTTGTTCTCAACATTAGTTCTAAAAAAAGATTATTTGTGTTAAAATTTGTCTCGTTTGTAGTGCTTCCCCGCTTTGTCACTAATGGGTTACCCGACCCGCCTAGGGCCACCAATTCGGTGAAGGGTTTTTTTGGCGATAGTTTCTTTTTCAGTTACAAATTATTTTTTGGTTTAATCTGACACCGTCGGTTTTTTTATTTTATAGTTCGACAACTCACCTTTCATCTATATACAGTAGGGTGTCCCAAAAAAACGCGACTTTTGAAATTCTCAACTCTCACCCCCTAAAAATGTTCTTTATGGGGACATAAGACACTGTGATTTTTTTAAGAATTTTTGAGAAATATTTAGAGGTCGCTCAAAGCCATTGAATTTTCAAAAAATGGCCCGAAAAGGGTAAAATTTAACATTTTCCATAATTTTTTAAAAAATTTATATGAAGGTTCAGAGGCCATTATTTACGTTTATTGGAGCCCTTTATATTGTTTTAAACAAATTCTGTATTTATTATCTGTGAAGGAAATAAAACGCATTAGCATTAAAATCATGAAATATTCGATATTTTTACCTTATGCATTTTACACACGAAATATAAAAACTTTAAGCAATTGGTATTTAAAATAAATAGGGAAGATTTTTTTAAACAATTAACAATATTTATTAACACATTTTTTTAAATATTACATATTTTTTAAAATTAAATTACATATCAAAAATATTTTTTCGATTGCCCTTTGTGTAGGTTTTTCTATGCGAATCTACGATTTGCAACAAAAACTGCTTCTGCTCTTCATCTTTTGTTGCACAATTAAAATCTTGAATTAAGGCAATAGCCTGTTCAGTCACATCATTTACGCAAACTAAGTTTTTTGCGAATAATGCAGCCTCTTTATAAGATATAGTATCAGACCAATCTTTCACAAGCACATTGAGAAAAGTATCTTCAATTTTTACTGTTTCGAAAAAGCTATCCAATCCTCCAATTTGAGAGGAAGTACTTCTAATAGACGTGAACTTCTTTATTTTCTTATGTTCATGACTAATTTTACTTTTTGAGCCTCGGACACAAGATCTGAAAACAAGACAAGAGTTGAAAGTTCGCCACTTAAATACCACGAATGACGTAACATCATTTTAAATCCCTTATTGCTTACTTCTTCATCATCATATTCTTGCAACCTTTGAATAAGAAAAATGTCATTTAAAGGAGCATTAACAGGAGACCGGCATGTAAACCAAGACTCCAGGTACACACACAACAAACCTATAAATCCCCTTTCACTTTGAAGTTCCTCAGCAGATAATGATATCTTTGTTTCGTTCCCGTCTAATAAAAATTATAACCTTCATCGAATATATGGCTTTAGCCATCCAGCGAGCTCGGTGAAGAGCCCCTGGTTTTCGTATTGCAATTTGAGTGTCTATAGTCATTCCTAGGTAAATTTTTATTAATTTCCAGCTGATGTGATACAAAATCTTTCAAACCATCTGATGCTGCTATATTATGGGTACTGGTTGCCTTTTCGGTTCATGGTGGTTTAGTTTGGCCCAATCTTCTGGGAATCTCTTAAATAAAAGGACTTCAGGGGTAGAAGATTTCCAAAACACACACTGAATACATCCAAAAGTAGAACTTCAAGCATGTGTTGTTGGCACACTATCCACAAAAGATTTCGACCAATTTTTTGTTCAAGAAGAGTGCATGCTCCTTTAAGTCTTCCACTGTTAGCTGCAGTAGTATCGAAACACATACCTATAATTTCCGTCTCGCATTTCCAGGACTTTAAGAGGTCAAAAACAGCATCAGCTGTTGCTTTTCCACTTGGGAACTCCAAGAAGCTTGGTACTATTATTTTCCAAAGAATGAAATTAGAACCGCTAGACGCTCAACCTTCCCTGTACTGTTTGATGACAAATCGGGTATCATTTTTCCATCCCAATGAACAACTGACTTTGATGCTTCAAACTATGTTTTTAATTGCTCAGCCAATTAATGACGAAGACGGTGGCGTTCCCGGTGAACAGTACTTTTGGAAAGTACTATGGATTTTACCTTTGGTTCAGAAGTCGTGGTAGGAAGAACAACCTTCTTTATTAATTACAGATGCCAATATCATAGTTGACCTTCTAATGCTAGTGTTACTTCTATCTAAGACAGCAGCAATTTTAGGAGATAGAATGAAATAAGTTCACGTCTATTAGAAGTACTTCCTCTCAAATTGGAGGATTTATGTATTTCGCATAGGTTTTTCGAAACAGTAAAAATTGAAGATACTTTTCTCAATGTGCCTGTGAAAGACTGGTCTGATACTCCATCTTATAAAGAGGATGCATTATTCGCAAAAAACTTAGTTTGCGTAAATGATGTGGCTGAACAGGCTGTTGCCTTGATTCAAGA